>OV815275.1:47287575-48533128 GCA_929108145.2 Limnephilus rhombicus | reverse complement strand
GACGCCCGTTTTGCGAGGAGGTTGTATTTGTTCGCGTTCGGTCGGTGTACTTCGTGATTTTGTGAATAAATATTCGTTTTAATTGTTATTTTATATCATTTATCAGAACTGTGATTACCGTGTTCATCGCAAATGACAGGTGCCACGGGTGTGAGAGAAAAGTATGTTATTTGTAATTAACTACGTAGTTTGAAAGGTGCAGTTTCGATATCGGAAATCACACTTCCCAGCGGAGTAAAAGGGACAGTTTTCGATTGCCTTTGGTTGAAATTTCAGATTTTTATTCTGTTATCAGTTTAATTGTGTCCGTGTTTCAGTCAATAATTCTCCGGTTCTGCGCCTGATTGATTATTACTGCTTGTCAAACCGCTGCGTCTTGGCAACAATCATAATGTTCCGGTTTTATAGTTTCTTGACAATTTGCGCAAAATCAAATTATTCGAAGCAACGTCGATGGTTCACATGCTTTATAACTTATTTATCACTACCCGCCTATGACGGCGTAACGTTTTATTTTTTAAATAATAATAATAATTGTCTAATTTTTATAGTGCTGTTTTACAGAAGCATCAAACCTAAACCAAACAAAACACAAATACTTACTAAATTAATTTGAATGAGTCTAATGTTAAATGTGTGAAGCTTATATTAATTTCGTTGCGTATTTATTGTTATATAAATTTCAAGGTTTTTTTTGGTGCTTGAAAAAATTATCATATTTTATGAAAAATAAATAAGACATCATATATTTTGTTGACGTGTAAATGTAGAAGATATAGTGCTATGCATTATAGTTTTGATATTAAACCTTAACATCGATTTATAACGATGTCAGAAGGTTCATATTATGAATTTATTGTTCATTTCTAACGCACTTAGGTAGATTTTGACTCATCAATTGAACTGTCATTTCCCATCAGAAATTATACTGTCCTCGACAAACTGTACACTTTTTATGTTCATAGTAATGCTCTTCATTGCTTTACTTTATAAAAAAATTCATATATTGTTTGACCTTCACTGATTTCAATAAAAAAACTCTTCTGTAACACTTCCGAGTTTTGATATTGACATAAATATCACATCACAGTGTGCTAAAATGTTGCATGAATGATGAACATAATTTTTGGCACCTACATATATCCTTCTTTTTAACAGTAAAGTCCTTTGGGAATAAATTCGGTGTTTGGGTAAAATTCCTAAAAAATAAAACTAGTTATTTTTATACTAATTTGGGGTCGGGGAATCCGAATCTGAAAGAATTAGGCGGCGGCAAGCAATATTAACTGAATTAAACGACTTTAAAAAATTTTATACACATACAGGAAAATAGCCATTTTGGAAGCATTTTGATTCCTAGAAAATCAAACTAGTTATTTTTATACTAACTATGGGCTGGGGAATCCGAATCTGAAAGAATTAGGCCGCGGCAAGCAATATTAACTGAATTACACGACTTAAAAATTTTCTATACACACACACTTGAAAATAATCATTTCGGAAGTATTTTGACACATGTAGTACAAAGATCATAGAAAAACAAGAAATATACAAAAACATGTGCCGGCAGTGTTACCAGCTCTCAAAAACATACCTTATAAATCGACCAAGTCTTCTTCGTCCGTCGTATTAACACATTAACCTGATGAATTACGACTATCTCAACGGCGTATTCTTAAATCAAAAGTATGAAAATTCGTAGTCTTAAAAATGCGTAACCTAACCTAACCTAACGTTAGGTTTGTGTAACATGGTTTGTGCCCCTTTATACCGCCTGCTCGCGTCCCTAACCTAACCTAACCTAACGCTAGGTTTGTGTAACATGGTTTGTGCCCCTTTATACCGCCTGCTCGCGTCACGGCAAAAAAACATCCCTGTTTTCAAGTAGTTTAGCGGCTACGCTAGGTTTGTGTAACATGGTTTGTGCCCCTTTATACCGCCTGCTCGCGTCCCTAACCTATCCTAACCTAACGCTAGGTTTGTGTAACATGGTTTGTGCCCCTTTATACCGCCTGCTCGCGTCACGGCAAAAAAACATCCCTGTTTTCAAGTAGTTTAGCGGCTACGCTAGGTTTGTGTAACATGGTTTGTGCCCCTTTATACCGCCTGCTCGCGTCCCTAACCTATCCTAACCTAACGCTAGGTTTGTGTAACATGGTTTGTGCCCCTTTATACCGCCTGCTCGCGTCACGGCAAAAAAACATCCCTGTTTTCAAGTAGTTTAGCGGCTACGCTAGGTTTGTGTAACATGGTTTGTGCCCCTTTATACCGCCTGCTCGCGTCACGGCAAAAAAACATCCCTGTTTTCGAGTAGTTTAGCGGCTACGCTAGGTTTGTGTAACATGGTTTGTGCCCCTTTATACCGCCTGCTCGCGTCACGGCAAAAAAACATCCCTGTTTTCGAGTAGTTTAGCGGCTACGCTAGGTTTGTGTAACATGGTTTGTGCCCCTTTATACCGCCTGCTCGCGTCACGGCAAAAAAACATCCCTGTTTTCGAGTAGTTTAGCGGCTACGCTAGGTTTGTGTAACATGGTTTGTGCCCCTTTATACCGCCTGCTCGCGTCACGGCAAAAAAACATCCCTGTTTTCAAGTAGTTTAGCAGCTACGCCGGGTTTATGTAACATGGTTTGTGATACAAAAGAACGTGCCCCTTTATAACGCCTACTCGCGTCAAGGCATAAAAACTCCACAATACTAGTTGGTGTACCTTCCTAAAATATTTGAGAATCAATTATAAAAAATAAGTACTTAAAATATAAACATGTTATTTTACGTTATAAATATTACTGCTTAATGGCAACACTTAATTTTGTGTGGTAAAAACATCTATGTTATCGTGTTTTTCTATGATCTTTGTACTACATGTGTCAAAATACTTCCGGAATGATTATTTTCATGTGTGTGTGTATAGAAAATTTTTAAGTCGTGTAATTAAGTTAATATTGCTTGCCGCCGCCTAATTCTTTCAGATTCGGATTCCCCGGCCCATAGTTAGTATAAAAATAACTAGTTTGATTTTCTAGGAATCAAAATGCTTCCAAAATGGCTATTTTCCTGTATGCGTATAAAATTTTTTAAAGTCGTTTAATTCAGTTAATATTGCTTGCCGCCGCCTAATTCTTTCAGATTCGGATTCCCCGACCCCAAATTAGTATAAAAATAACTAGGAATAATAATTAGGAATTTTACCCAAACACCGAACTTTAGCCGTCCTTTGAATTATATTATATTGTATGAATCGTTTTAACATCATGTCCTGCTAAATTAAAAACAATATAATTATTATATACCTACATATATTTTTATTTTCGTTTTAGTCCCTTTTCAATTAGTAGCATATTTTATCACAAATCAAATATTATTGGCACCCTACGTATTTACATTATAACGTTACAGTCGCCTTCAGCTTGGTGGGCATCCATCATTTTTAAGAAACATGTAACAATATTGTTCTTTCAATATCTATATTATTTTCTGTTATTTTTGTTACTTTGTAGAATTGTTAACCTCAACACGGGCTTGTTGTAGTGTATGACAGTAATACCTACCATCTACCTACTCCATCTCCTCACGATATTTAGTCAGCAATAGAAGAAAATTGCACAAAGCACATTAGTAAATCAGAGGTCTTTTTCATTTGTTATTCTTGTGTTTTCTCATAGGTAATATAATTAATTCTATATAATTTTGTTTTCACAGAACCCCAATGAAACATGATTACCGAAAAGATCTAAATCGCACTCCATTGACAACAAAAGATGTCAGAGTATTGTCGCAATCACACAGTTTTTGTGGTAAGCAGAATTTCTTATCTTTATGTTAATAATATGTCATTAATGCATGGGCAAAATATCCTACGTGAATCTTATTGAAATTTATGAAATATCTAGAACGGATGTGTGCCATTTTATCTATTTTTGTTTTAAATTAATATATATATACATATATACATAGGTCATTAAAAATTAAGTTTTATATGATTTTCGGGGCAACTGACATTTTTTTGTGAGTTAATTATAATTATTAAAAAATATTCTTGCTCTACCTACTGAGTTAATATATCGAAAAAAAAAATTAAAAACCATAAAAAACATTTCTTTGGGTAGAAATTTTTATTTATGTACGACAAATTTGTGTTTACATAAATGGGTTGTTTGTAATTTGAATTAATGCATGTAAAAACTTTTTTTCATCCTTTTTATTTTATATTTCATCATATTTGTATAGTTAACTAGCTGGTTCCTGGCATCCTTTGCAATGTCATTCAATGAAATAAATTATTTCTCCCCGCGTGTCCTTTTCCGTGCATCCCCGTTACCCTTGAGGTGATTTTTCACAAAAACGGAGCTCTACAAATTTTCCAATTATTATTATTATTAACCCACACGCCCCCTACCCTCCTTTTTCCCCTTTCTCCTTCACCACCCCTCGTCACCCCACCCGCGAACCCCATCTCCTGTGTTACCCTCCCCCTTCTGTCTTCCCTCCGTGCCGCTAAAATGTATATAATACACGTTTATTCATTTATACAAATTTCATAATGCCAGAACTTACCATTGTATACAAAAATCTTAGTGGGCATGCGCACAACAAATCACCAAATTTTCATCTCAATCGGATGAATGGTATGGCTGTGCGTAAAATATGAACAAACAAACAAATATTGACTTTTATATATAAGGTTTCATAATGCCAGAGCTTACCATTAAATACAGAAACCTTCGTGAGCATGCGCACAACAAATCATTAAAGTTTCGACGCAATCGGTTGAACTTTGAACAAACAAATATTGATTAGAGAGCAAAATATTTTTTTTAAATAATTACCAAAGTTGCCTCTAAAATCATGAAAAATTCCATAAATAATTTTTTTTTTAACAAAACAAAAAAACGACTTCAAACGACAGCCACACGCCTGCGAATTTTATAGATACAGACAGCCTTACCAAAAATCCCCGGGAAAATTTTATTCAATTGATAAACGGCCGCGGATGTGAAAACATTACTAATTAAAAAAATTGTTCATGGAAAGAAATATACATTGTTTACACAGCCTGAGAGGGTAGTTTATCTCATGTGTATGACTGTTTTGTCTGAACGAAATTTGCAAAGTATTTTGAATGTTCTATATATTTCTTATTTTTGAAGGTGTCGTAAAAACAAATACCATTTATAAAAACTAGATAAATTACCTTTTAGATTTGTGTGTTTGAAATACACTTAAGTTTTAAAAAATTGCCATATTTTAAGATTCAAATCCGGAAAAAAATCAAAAAGTAGAGAAATTAAAAAAAAATCAAAACTTGGAAAACATTCCTTATATAATTATATAATGAATTTAGAAGGAAACTGTCACCTCGCTTTTTCCTCGTGCATACAATAAAAAAATAATAAAAAATTTCAATGTTTTGTTTGATAACAACAAAATAACCTAAAAATAAACTTAACATTTAAAACGGATTTCTTGCATCTCTAAAGATGTTAATTTCTTTGTTACGTTTACCACCACATGTATTAGATATTAATATTATAAAAAACATCACTTTCAAGAAATTCTCAAAAAATAAAGATTTTAAAATGTAAATTTGATTTTTTAAGTAACATTTAAAATAATTCAACTTTCAAAGTACAATTATTGTACTAATAACTTGATTAAAACTGTTGAAAAACCACAAAAATACGGTAGGTAAATATATTTATTATATGAATATTAGAGTGAATTAGTCATATACCCAAAAAAGGGTAATTTCATCATTTCTCAATATTTTTACACCAAATTTTGACCACCTTGATTGTATTCTCCATTGACCACAACGAATTTCTCCAAACCTTGATGTCCTTTAGGCCCTCCGGCGATTTTTGCTTTACCTCCTCCACAGTGACCTAACGCTTTCCTTGCATGTCCCTTTTCAGTGTGGGGAACAAAGAGAAGTCACAGGGATCACCTTGGAAAACAATTCAGAGTCCCCTTCAAGCTGATTTTGAAGCTCTTAACATGCCTGAAGTCGACGCTCCCTTTGCTTGTCTGTAAGAAGGCGGGGGACAAATTTGGCTGCAACCCTTCTCATGTGCGATTCTCCGGTTAAAATCCTCTGAATTGAACTCCATGACATTTTGTACATCTCACAGAGTTGATCAATGGTTCGACGATGTTCTCCACGAACGAGGGCATTGATTTTGTTGACGTTGAGGGGCGTCCTGAATGGGGTTGGTCTTCAATTAACATTTCTCCATTTTTAAAACCTGAAAACCACTTATAGACTCTGGTTTTACCCAGGGCAACATCCCCATAAGCAGTCAGCTTTACAATAGTTTGCTGATTTCCCCAACAGGAAACAATTTCACAGCCGCGCGTTGCTCTCGATAATCTGCTATCACTTTTTCGCCGAAATGGAAAAAGTTGTTTTAAAAAAAATCTCACGGGCGAACCGATGCACTCACAGCGACACAACTTCGCATACTGACGAGGACTGACACTAACGGATTTCTTCCTCTCCACCACAGCACAACTACTGTTACATTTGAATCCCCCCTCGTATAAGTAAAATTATAACACACATCCGCGGAGCCAAATTTTTTCGCAGCTAATGTTTTTTCAGCGTGAATGACAAATGCACAGTAACCATTGCCACCTAGCGGCTATGAATGAAAAGAAACAATTTAATAAGTACACTATAAGAAATTACAACGTTGTCAATTCTAAAATAATGCAATTCGTTTTAACAGTGTGGCCGCGGAACAAAAGGTTATTAGTAACAGATCGTGTTTTAGTGTATACGGGCTTTATTTATGTTGTTGCAACAATACAGGTTATCGGCCGTGAAAGTTTTTTTTAGTAAGGCTGAGAGTGTTAAGTAGGGTGGAGCGGTCTAGTATGGAGAATATTGTTTTTCGTAACATAGAATTCGGCATACGCGGGATTGGTGCTCCGTTATCTACTTATCTTAAATAAAAAATATAAAAAGTAAATATTTATAATTAGGACATCACCACCACTTTCAATTTTTCATAAAAAATATTGAAAACACAAAAGTGTTCTCCAGATTCTTAGAAATGCTTGTATTTATGTAAAAAAAAAGAATATGTATTTACTTATTCTCCTTTGATATAACTATAAAGAAACACCGTAGCAACAGTTAAACTATTCCCTCCAGAGACTCAATCCTCCCACCCCAAACATGTTTCAAACACAGTGATTTGATCTAGATGAATTTTCCATCATATCTAGCGGATTAGGCTTCCCTCTAAACCAGTGGTTCCTGACCATTTTTTGGCCAGGGACCACCATGACATTTGTTTGTTCTCATAGGGACCACATGGTACAAAAATGAGCTCTTTTTGGACTTCTTCAGCTACCTCTCCAACACTAATACCAAAAGGGTTACGGATCAGCTTTAGAACTCCTTTCAATTCGGTTTTGTAGTAAAATGAACAAATGTTTCGCTGACCACATTTTAGATCTCACGGACCACCTGTGGTCCATGGACCACGGTTAGGAACCACTGCTCTAAACGGACTAGGACCTTCCCTTCTGAAGAAACTCAAGAGAATTGTTTTGTTTATTGGGGGTGTGTGTTAGGCCTTCGCCCCTTAGATGAGTTTTGTTTATTAAAGTGCGCGTCGGTCGAGTTACAGTTTACGTAGTATTTTTAATTGTGTGCTGTATTAGAATATTCAACTATTTTTCGATAGGCTATTTAAGGGTTTATATTAACTGTTCTTTGAACTTTGAACATTATGGCAATGTGAAATCTGGATGAGAATTATCTTTGAATGTTTTGCCTACTTGTGAAGATGTATTACGAGGTTTTTAGTGAATGAAACATAACGATAAAATATTCAGCATCATGCTGACCCTGTTGTAGCCAGAACGTTAGGCAGATATTTTTTCTGCTGTATTACAAGATGTTTGCTCAATTTCACAGAACGATACATATTGTGTATAGGAGTAATATTCGTCGATATAGTTAGTTTGTTGCGATTGGATGCGATGGAACTGCAGTCAATACGGGCTACAAAAGAGTTGTGATTTGGTGAGTTTGAATCACTTCTCAAACGGCCTTTACAGTGGATTGTCAGTTACTCGCAAACCAGCTCATTTTGCGACTACTTTTTAACTGCATCGACTGGACTGCAAAGTCTCACTGGAATTATTGGAAAATCCTTAAATATGTGTGAACAACTTCCAATCCTGAAATATAAAGTTTTTTTTTTTTTTTTAAGGAAGCTTTGACTGTCCAAATAGGAAGGTCTCCCGTTCTAGGACAGTCAAATTGACATATTCTTATTAGGTTTGTAGGTACATTATCATTCATAAAGTATTCAGTAAATATTAGTTCACAATTTGCATTTACATAATTATACAGTGGAGTAATAGGTTCTAGAATCAATTAATTAACAAGAAAAATGTATTCGAAAAACAGTAAATTTACCGAAGGATGACACTTCACACAGTTTTAGTTGTGAAGGGATTTTGTTATATAATTTTGGTCCCAGGTATGAGAATAAGCTGCTGTGTTGCTTGTTGGAATAGAAAGGTCATTTCTGCCCTTACTTCTGGTTTGATTTGACTTTTTTCATTTTACATTTATTTTTATGAGCATAATGTAACACTGTCGAACATCTAGTACATTAAATTCCCTGAAGAGAGCGTCGCTTGAATATCTGAAAGGTTTCTTCATTATAACACGTAAAATAGATTTCTGTGCCTTCAATAACGAGTTTAATATTGTTTTCCCTGCACCCCCCCACCCAATACATCCGTAGGTTATGATCGAGTTGCATAGCCCGTAATATATATTTTTTAAGTAGTGTGTTTTTAAAATTTCCCGCAATTAAATAAATATATGAATAAGTGTACGCACTCTTTTTGCTACATTTTCTATTTTGTATTTCCATTTTAGGTTATTGTCAACTATAACACCTAGATGTTTGATAAATTTAACACACTCAAGAGTTTCACATTTACATGGAGAGTTATTATTTCCGAGGCTACAATTAATTTTATGTATTATGAGGTGGTGAAGTGTTTTGGGTTGTCCTGCAAAAGTAGTGCTGAATGTTAGGTATTAGGTTTTTGATATGTTTAATATAAGCAAATTACTGTCCAGCCACTGTTTAACTATGTTAATACCGATGTTCGCAAGGTGATGTGTTTCTTTCCAATCCTCTCCTTCAAATAATATGACGGTGTCATCTGCGAACGTAATGATTTTCCCACCATATGTATGTTGATTACATAGTTCGTTGATATATATAATAAAGAGAAGGGGCCCTAGTGTACTTCCTTGTGGCACTCCAAAGTTATTTTCTATTGAAGTACTAGTAGCCTCATTAATTTTTGTTTGCTGGAATCTCTTAGAAATATAACTTTGTATCCATTGAAAACTTTTTCCTGTTATCCCTATATTTTGCAGTCTCTGTAAAAGTATTTTATGTGATATTGTGTCGAAAGCCTTGGCCAGGTCCAGGAACAGGGCAATGGTTTTCTTGCCACGGTTCATATTTCCTGCAATAGTTTCCGTGAGACATGCGATGGCATCATCTGTTCCTTTACCAGACCGAAAACCGTATTGGTTTGGGCTTAGAATTTTGTTATACTCCACATATTCGCTCAACCTTGATTTAAAAATCTTTTCAATAACTTTAGATATTGCGCTTAACAGTGATATTAGCCTATCGTTTTCTACAAGAAATTTTGGTCCACTTTTGTGAATTGGGATAGTTATAGATTTAATGATCAGTGGTTAGGCGTTTCAACAATTTATAGCTACACTTACCTACATACATCTACATACATCTACATATATCATAGACTCTGTGCTTGTAGCTTTGATTGTCACATGTTCCTTACCTATCCATCCCTATCATTTTTCCCATTATCCCATCCCTATGAACCGTTACCATAACAAATCAGTGTGTCGTCAATCGAACCTCTCCGTGAAAGCATACAATTTTACGCTCCCGCATTCTCTACCCGCATATCAAAAGTTAATAACGCGAATAATAATAAACAAGTGTATGAACAAAGGCCACCCATGAGAGAAGAAAGTAACACAAGATTTCTCAGTAAGTCCCTCCCTTCTTTCCTTTATGTGCATTCATTTTTACTTGTGCAGTGGTCTGTCATACACTCAAAAACACATACAAGGTCCTTCATTCACACAAAACACATCATTCATGGCGCATTCTCGCAAAATCATTCAATCAGAAAATATTCCTGAAGCAAAGCTTAAGTTATAGATATATGCAAGCAGTGTAGAAATCTGAGATTTAATTTTTTTAAATATGTATGTATTTAGACTATCTGGACCCTTTGCATGTGTAGTTTTAAGACTGTTGATTATTTTTATGATCTCTTCTGTAGTAGTTGGCTTAATTTCAAATGAGCAACTTGGATCGTTTGTTTTAATTGCCGACGCTAAAGTGTCTTCCGTTTTCTGAGTATTTAAAAAAACATTATTTGCTAGCTTAGAGCCCACAGATGCAAAATATTGATTAGCATGACACGCAATTGTTTGAGGGTCAGTTATAGTCAAATTTCCGATTTTTAATTCATTTATAGGTTTACCTGTCTCTAATGACGTTCCACAAATTTTTGCTGGAATTGTCCTTATCGATTAAAGTGTGTAGTAACGCTCTTTACATTTGTGAATAACGTTTTTACATATGTTTCGGTATCGGTAATAGTTTTGCTGTTTAGTAATATTCAATGGGTCCTGTTTTGCTATTTTATGAAGATGAATCCTTTTATGTATAGATTTAACAACGCTGTTACTAATCCATGGGGTGTGTTGTAGTTTACTGTGTGAAATGTGTTTTATTATTTAATGTTTCGTAATGTATGCATTGATTTCACTGATGAAATAGTTTAGAGCATTGTTAACTTCAGTTTCTTTATAAATAAATTCCCAATTTTTTTTACCAAGATCATTTAACAAAGCCTCAAAGGGGGCGTTCAAGTATTATGTAATGCAATTTTTGAAGATTTTGGACCACCCCTCCCCCCCGTGTAACGCGCCGTAACATTTTCCTTTTACCCCCCCCCCCCCCCCATAAACGTTACGTAACACCCAAGAGACAATTTTTACCTGAAAGTCACAATTAAGTAGCACAACCTACTGAAATGTCACTTAACACGTTCCCGGACGAGCATGCTATAGCATTCGCATTGGATAGTTTAATTATGTCGCGGATGCTATAGCATTCGAAGTTTATTGAGTTTTTTTGTCAGATATGCTTGAGCAGTTGCTTTATCCCTATAAAATATAGGTAGTCTATTTCTTACTGTCACTGCTGACACAACCACAGATCGCTTACTGTCACATGAGACCTTTTCTGCACACAAAGATAAAACAGTGTTGACCCCTTCCCCTACAGCTCGCCCGGCGTACCCCGCGTGGTGGCGTATGCTATAGCATGCGTCAAATGTATTGAGATTCGTCTGCTAGAGCATTCGCGTCGCACTTGATGGTGTTGGTTGGTACGTATCATGACGGAAATGCTAGAGCAATCGCAAAAATCTAATACAAAAAAATAGTGCCAAAGTAGGGTGACTCACTGCCCGTGAACGTGTTAAATACCCTAATTCTTGATTTAATCGCGTTTGCGGAAACAAATAAATGAAACTCGCGATACATGCGTACATTGTTCATTTTATTTATTCAAATTGTTATTTATAAAAAAAATTGGAAATTATTATAATTTTTATCGGCCTTGTATTCCTTCCGGATTTCCACAATTTAATACTGTCCTATTATATACCTACATGGTTTTACATCACATACTTTTTTTTACATTAGCTGCACTGAGGAGGCCCTAAGAAAGTGATTTTCCTATTGTTTCCCTGTGGAGCACACTTTACTCCACTATGATTCACAAGCTGACTCATAGTGGAATAAAACCTTTTTCATGTTCCGAATGAAGTTATATAAGTTCTCAAAGGGGAAGATTTAAAAATCCACAGTATGATTCCCAGAAGTGAAAAACCTTTTTCATATCCTGACTACAACTATTTGTGTCATCAAAATGGATATCTAAGAAGTCACTTGCTGACTCATAGTGGAGAAAAACCTTTTTCGTGTTCCGACTGCAACTATTTATGTACTATGAAGAGAAATCTAAAAATCACATGTTTACCCACAGCGGAGAAAGACCTTTTTCATGTCCAGACTGCAACTATTTCTCTTCTCGAAAAAAGTAACTAAAACGGCACTTGCTAACTCACAGTGTTGAAAAACCTTTTTCTTGTCCCGAATGCGACTATTCATGTGCTACATAACGGTATCCAAAAATTTACATGCTTACCCACACCGGACAAAAACCTTTTTCATGTCCCGACTGCAATTATTTATGTTGTACAAAGGAACTTCTTAGAAATCATTTGCTGACTTACAGTGATATAAAACCTCTTACATGTTTCTACTGCGGCTATTCATGTTCTAAGAAGAGGCACCAAAAAATCACATGTTTACCTACAGCAGACAAAACCATCTTCTTGTCCCGAATGCAGTTATTCAAGTACTCGAAAGGAGATTCAAAAATGCACAGCGCGATTCACAGTGGAGAAAAACCTTTTTCATGTTCTGAGTGTGACTAGGCATGTACTACGAAAAATATCGATATGTAATATTATTATATTTAAGCAGTAAACTAACCTTAGTGTAATAACTAAAAGGCATTGTTCTAACTAAAAACTCTCGTATAACATCATTCATATGTTATGTTCCATAAATTTTTCATTATATTTTATTTTTTCTTTTGCTATTTTCCAAATTTCATTGTCATTTTTTTGGTTGTAATTTGGTTGGAACCTGTATAGGCCAATAACAGCTGATGATGTAAATCTCCCGCTTTTTCACTTTAACAACACTGACTACAGAAATTTGTGTTTATGTGTATTTCGTGTTTAGAACACTAACGACTACTGACAACGAAAATAAAATAAAAATGACGCACAAAACAGCCGAGGAATTAATTCCCTGTACAACATAAACGAAAAGGGTTGCCAACTTGGAAGATTTTAATAACCTAGTTTTTTTAAATTTAAATAAAGAAAAACATGTTACGTAACGCGTTGTTCGAACCCCCCCCCCCCCCTCAGTAACGCACCATAACGTTTCACAAGACCCCCCCTCCCCCCCAAGTGCGTTACTTAATACTTGAACGGCTCCAAAGTCAATAACCAATTTATTTTTATTTTTTTGTGCATTGAGTTTGGGATACTGATTGCTATGGTGTAGTGGTCAGTAATTGTGTTATGCATAACAAATGCAATTGAGTTTGTTATTTTTCTAGTAAATATATGATCCAAGCACGAGCTTGAAGTACCTTGTCTAGTTGGAGAATTAATATTGGAAATAAAGTTACTTTCCGACACAGCACATAAAAAGTCATCACACTGTCTATGCTTACTTCTCCTATTGTATTTATATTCATGTCCCTGATTAGCAAGTATTGCGGAAGATTCTTAGTTTTTTTTATCTCTACAATGAGACTCTCCAGAAAAGCTTGGATGTCATTGAACGATGGTGATCTGTAGATTGCTACGATACCTAAAGTCTTATTTATGTTGATTTTTAAGCAATTACGTTGATTTATGTGTATTTCTTGAACTAGGGAATTTAATGTGATGTCAATATAAACTACCACTCCGCTATTTTGGTTAATATGTGTAGTTGTATGGTATTCATTATAGCCTGCAATTTGTTTGGCTGTATAAGATTCACTTAATCAACAGTCATTCAACATTCTTTGGCAAGTGTGAAAAATGAACAGGATTTAAGTACAACTCAGCTGTATATATGGAAAATATGTAAAACCATTGACTGATTGATGAGATTGATGATTCCAGATTCCGCAATGAAAACTTGTCAAAAAAAAAAAAACGGTAAAATTGTACATTCCAGGTGGCTCACTAAAACGAAGTGGGTTTTTCGGCTTTACATTTCTACCCTAAAACCATCAGAAAATTTGTTAACTTTAACAACAGCTTACACGCACGTATGTGGTTCAAGACCAAACCATTATGTATTTGAGGAGTTAGACATTTGCATGAAATAATAAACACAATATTTGTCCAGTGATTTTAAATATATTATTAATACAGTAATCCAGCGCAATGGTTTTTTGGGCATCACAAACATAATGTTAACCATCTTAACCATCTTACAGAAAATGGTTAAGAGAGTTGGCGTTAAGAAGAATAATAGAAGCCCGACAAATTAAAACACAATCAGACGTCACTCGTACCTTCAAAGTGCCTTTTTGATTTTTCGGTAGATAATTATATTAGTGTTATGAATCAGTGGCGTGCACAGAGTTTTTGATCAGGGTAGGCAGTAGGAAAACCGCCAAATTGATTCAAATCAATTTTAAAAAAACTTACTACAAATAACTCCCTTCGTACAAGTTTTCGCTAAGTGTGCTTGCTGCTAGTAAGACAACTAGTTGATAGAAATAGATAACAACAGATGCCACTGTCGTCACTGATTGACATTTGCTAATTTTGTTCCAGAAAGCACTGCCTAATACTAACAAAAAAACCTAATAGAAGAAAATTCAAACGACAGTTCTACTCTATGCTAGGTGCATTTCGTAAACATTGATATTATATATTGTATGAAGTTAGCTCCAAGCAGAAATAATTCCTGCTTAGGCCGCATTTTAGTGAGGCAGTCGGAGGGCGCGCGTGTAGTTTCTAGTTACAGTTTATGCCACTTTTGTAGTATGCCGTTTGATGAGGCGCTCGCGTTGTTTCGGTTGCTCAGTTTTTTCGCGCTTATTTTTAAAAGTGTATATTTATTTCTAGCAATAATTTAAGAAATTATAATATTATTACAAGCTTATATTTTACAAATACGGTAGGGTAGGCAGTGCTTATGTGCCTATATGGAGTGCACGCCCCTGTTATGAATGGGGATAATGTAATCGAGTCACCGCTCATCAAATTTGTTAGGGACGGGACAATTTGACAAGCCATTACCGATCACACGATAATTGTCAATGTCATGGTAAAGAATTTTCCTTGCCCACTCAAGGCGTAGAGGGATGTGTGAAAATTATAACAGAAGCCTCAGCTGCTATCAGTGAACCCTTGAGACAAGATGACTTAATAAAAACAAGGCTATAGTCACAAAACCTTATGCCACTTTTTGACACCAAAATGCTCTACCGTTCATAGAAACTTTTGCAATTTTCAAGTTTTTACCACTATTTGTTCCGTTCTACCAATCTATGAATGTACATATTATCTGTATAATAAATGGTAAAATACAAATTTTATGTGTATTTTATTTTGCGTTTATAAGCTATAAATACTTAGATAAAATCGTAAAAATGATAAAATACAAAGCTTTGGCGATGTCCAGGTTTTGTGAATATATTTTTTTTATTATTTTTGTTGTAATTGTTAATATACGGATCATCTTTTCCAACTATGCTGATTTCGAAATTCTCAAAAAAAAATATTTCACTCCATGCTAGTGTTACGGGATGTACTTAACTTACTTTAACCAATGATTATTTAGAGTAAAAAATCTAAATGATATTTGGTCATCGGTGCCATTTTTATTTTTACTTAAAATGTAAAAAATCACTATATTTTACAGTTACAAGTAGGGAAGGGGTTGGACGGTTACTTCGCTGTGTGACCAATGGCATCAAGTGGAAGTAATTTTTTTTGTTTGATTTTGAAGAAAAAGAGACTGCTGAGAACAAAATTTCAATTACAATTTTTCTCCAGGGGAGGGGTGCGGGAGGAGGGGGGTTCGTGGGACGGGTGGAAGCTGACTACGGAAGGGGTGGGGGAAGGTGGAGGGGGAACATAGGAGGGGAAGGGGAGGCGGAAGGGTAATGGGTAGGAATGGGATAGAACGCCAGTAGAAACAATTTCTTTATTTAAGTGACATTGCTATGCATGCTGGGAACTCATTAGTCTACAAATAAAAAATATGTGGTTATATCTGTTTTTACTTAACAATCAAGTGTATATTATAACCATAATGCTGCGTATACACTTGCGGGCCTATATGCGATGTGTAGTTAGTTGTTTTTATTTTCTAGAGTAGGAGAGTATTAATTAAGTTCCCTCTTGTCTTTACTGAGTATAAACTAAGGGAACGTTCGCCACCAGTCGAACGCATTGTGAGACGGGTTCAATCTAATCTAATATTGTTTTCTTCAATTTCAGAAACAGAAACTTTAAAGCCGCACTCGCTAAAGAATCGGCGCTTCGTGTCGGGCATAGTGTACCTGCTGTTCTCAGCCTCCTTCATATACCTGGTGGCAGGACCGTGGATCGGCTGGGACGGATCACTTGCGCAGCAGACCCTCATCAATGTGTGCGGAACTGCAGCAGTCGTCAGGTGGCCCCTCCGGAAGTACATCCTCAAGTGTGCTTGGATCAGACGAGCGCAGAAGTGGCAGGTTCGTTTAACTTACCAAGCAATATCGTTGCTTCTTATAACCACTCAATATAACCATGCTTTGGTCTAGTGAAAAGATGAGTTTGAAAGGGACGATATCGGGATATAGGCATTCTTGCGGAGTCTCTTTCATCGTTCCCAGTACCACAAACACTAACAATCGGGGATATATATATTTGGTAGATTATTGTTTCTATTTCTATTATTATTCTATTATAATTATGTCATATGATTGATGTAAAAGCCCTAAGCGCATAAATAAAATAAAATAACAATTATACTGCTGAAATTGGGACGCCACATTTTCCCAATACCCACTATCACTAAGTTTGTTGCTTTTAGCCAACTGACCGCATATTTACACCACACTTTATTCTACTTTCAACAACTTCTTACTTTTCTCTCTTCTCTTGCTTTAACCTACACTGCTAAGTAAAGAAACTTTTACGTGTGCTACACCACCTCCAGCATCCTCTCACACATAACCCCTCAGGCCATGGGTATATTCTGTCAGAAGGTCAAAATTTTTCCGCTTTGCAATGAAATCCAAATAAATGGAATATTTCTGAATGTAACTGAAAACTTAAATGTGTTTTAGCCCAGGTGATGAAGTAAGCTTTCACATTTTATAATCTTACTTATATTATAAAGGCGAAAGTTTGTACGGATGTATGTTTGTTACTCTTTCAGATAAAAACTACTGAATGAATTTTAATGAAACTTTACAATAATATAGCTCATACATCAGAATAATACAAACGAGCTCTGGCATTATGAAATTTGTAGAAAAAAATTGCAATAGGTGGCACTTGAGCTGTTTGATAACTGAATGTACTGGGAATGAATGTATGGAATGTGGGAGGGGGGGGGGGGAGGGGAACTCGGGAGGGGGAGGGGAACTTGGGAGGGGGTAGGCGAATACGGGAGAGGGAAGGGGAACGTGGGAGGAGGGAGGAGAACTCGGAGGGGGATTCGTGGGATGGGGAAGGGGTGGAGTGGGGAGAGGGAAGGTGGAGGAATCGGAGTGGGAACGCGAGAGGGGAAGGGGAGGCGGAAGGGACACGCAGGGAGAAACAATTTATTTATTAAATGGCATAGCAATGCATTCCGGGAACCAGCTAGTTAGAAATAAACATGATTTTATAAAAAATATAAAATTTTAAATTTTAAATATAAAATTTTTGAACGCAAATAGAAAAAAGTTTTGAAAATGGCTCACGAAAAAAAAAAAAATTTACACACCTACTTTATTAGACAAATGTGTTGTAAATGGTATCGTTATCTTAATTTTTGTCGTTTCTTGTGAAAATAATTAATAAAAAATTCCCGAAGTATTACAATTTTTTTCAATTTGCGCTTGGAAACTTTGGTTTCATAATGGTGTACATTTTAATTATTTTGTGGTTAGCTTTTAGATTTGAGTATAAAGCATGATGTTTTCTCTTTCTAATACTGTTTAGACAATATTTCTCACCATGAACGTAAGAAAGACAACAAATTTTATGAGACCTGTATGAGTTGTTCCCAAAAGCGAAAAAAATAGCCTGAGGTGTTAACTCCTATGTTTCAACTTCGGAGAACCACCACATCGCCTCCCTTAAACTGAATTGTTGGTTCTCTTTGAACCCACAGGACCATAATGTTGCACACCAAAGAAAAAAAACAAAACACAAAAATGAAAGGGTAGCAGTCACAATTGGGAATCCCACCCAGAATCACTTGTCTTACCGGGACAGCGCCTTAGCCAACTCGGCCATTGGGATCTGGTCATTTTTGTCAATCGCATATTCATATTCATACTCAGAATAATTTTGTTAACTTTTCTTTTTTTGTATCTTATTCTGTTTAATATTTCGTTCACATTTATTATCTTTCGCCAATGATTTATTACATTGATGAGAATAAACTTCAAAAGTTTTTCCGAAGAAATAAAAAAATAATTTGTTTCAGATCGTAATTCTCTGCCTGATCCCCTGGAGGGCGCTCAGTAGATCATGGGGAAAGATTGCAGGTAAAAATACTTTATACTTATAATTATTGCGTTTCTGCGCCACGTACTGCATTATTAATAATGTTTGTTTTGTTTTATGAATGTTTTTATAAATTATTGCGAAATTACTACTTCTAAAAGTGTGCTATTTTAATGCCTAACAACTATTTTTATTGCTTAGCAGCAAAAATGTAAAAGAAAATGTCTGTTGTCGGATTATTTTTTTCTGACCTCCTTTTTGTAAAGTTTTTCCGGGGTTTGGACATATTACCAAACCCTGCAAATTTCACACAATTATTTTTACCTTATGCTGTAAATGATGTTAAATCACTTTCCTGATGTATGCGTTTTCACACAATGCGTAACGTAAAATAGAATTTTTTAGATAGAAAAGCTATATTTAAATTGTTTTCATGTGATATAATTTTGTCCTTATTTTAATCTGGGCCTATTTTTACAGATTTAAAGCTATTTTGTTACTTTTGTAACAGTACAAGTCATAACCCCACTAAAACAAATAATCTTGTTCTTTCAATAACCTATCCTAAACTAACTAGAAGCTTCATTATTAATTTAATGTGAAGTTGTTGGCTCCATTGCTATTGATTTACAATGACTTTGAAACTTTGATCTTTCATTGGACAGTGTGTTATAATATAACCAATAGTTACGATTTTTCCTTGTTGTTATAAATTGCTAAATTACAAGTTTTTAATTTGTGAGTTTTCTTATTTTGATGCTTTACATTTACTCGTTTTAATTTAAGTATAGTATTTTTTAATTTAACCTTATCTATGCGGCTGTTAGGTGTATGTCGTCACATTAGGTATAAGTCGACGCCGGAAAGGAAAAATGGCATAAATACGATATCGACAGTCCCGAAGAACAATGTCAGATGTGCAATTTTGTAGTTTTGCAGTAGAGTTTTTTTTAAAGTTTTGTTTCTGCATTTTTACTCTTTCTGATTGTGTAGTTTTGATATTTGGCATTTCTTTTAATTTCGTTACAATTCCGAAAATGCAGACTTTTAAACCAACAAAATAAGTCAATAAATAAGCCAACATAATGATGTTCAATTTTGAACAGATTCGACATTGTTCTTCGGGACCGTCGATATGATCCATGAACTTTCACTGAAACACATTCATTGGGATAAACTGCTTAGAAAGGCCAGCATTGAAAAGATTAACTTTTTCAATGTTCAGTATTGTTTTGTGGGTCATTTTTCCCAAAATTTTCTTATTTTCTATATTACAATCATCTTGTCCAATATTTTGTGTATATGAGTCACAAACTTCACATATTTATTTTTACCAAAAGATTATCACGACACTACATAATATGTTTTATTTACCTTAACTAAAAATAGTTATCTACATATATATATACGATGTTCGATGCATAACACATGCTTTATCACAATTATTATGCTGTCAATACTCGTACGAGTAGTAAATCAGATTTAAAATTATGAGACATAGTTTTGACTGATAAGTTAAGGTCATCAACCTTTCTTTGGGTTCCTAATCTAACCCCTTTAGGGATAGTTGACATTCTGAATTAATGGCGTGATGTTATTATTATTATTATTCTATTATTAAGTTGACGATTGCAATTTAGCGAATATGTTTATAACAGCGAATATTCCTCACTCTGATGCACAATCTTAGCTTGTTTATGGAGGTACATCTTATACATGTATATTTATTATTATAAAATTATTAAACACACAATGTAACATTTTATTTTGTAAATGGTGTAACATTACTTTTTTGATAAACATAACCATTGTCCAGTTAATTAATTAGACAAATGCGAAAAACCGAAATTTGAGTTGAGCATGCAGTTAAATCTAAAAGTGTACCCTCTATCTGATACAATACTCCTATTCGTCATAAATCACACTTGTAGTGAATTAAGGGCTACTGGTAGGATATTTCAAATTGTCATACTAATGTACCGGACCTTTATGCCTACCTGTGTTATTTTATAGCACATTTAGGGTGGGTTTCTTCATTTACTGAGAATGCTAAATGCAATGCTAATTGTAAAAATAAACGATCGAAATTTAAAATTTAAACGAAATTTCTATCCATTTGATCGTTTACTTTTACAATTAGCATTGCATTTAGCATTCTCGGTAAATGATGAAACCCACCATTAATATGTAAAACAGACATCTTCACATAATATTTGATTTATGGTGAGAATTCCAATATTGCTTTCCTCAATACATCAAAACTTAATTTTTGCTGACGTCTGCCTGATCAACGATCAATATATTAAAAAAATATATATAATTTCGTTGATTGATTTTCTGATTTAAGTTAATTCCTTCAATTTGATAATGGAATATTTTAGATTGCCAACTGCAGCATTGGCACTCAAGAAAACTTTAAAAATGTTAACTTTTATACATTTCTGCTGGGGTGTCAATAGCAATAGTAATTTTATTGCAATTCAGACATCTAATAAAATTTGCATTAAAATATCGATTATTGACACCAATTACTAACCTGCCATTTTGCAACCACATATGACCTTTATTTTTCTCTATAAATAGAATGGTTATTTTTCTCTATAAACATAAAAGTTTTTCATGACAGGGCATGTTTTTTCATGTACACGGTGTTTTGTGCGCGTAGCATACCATACCATCTAGTTTCCGCCACACTATTTTGTTAATGTTCGTGCACAATGCGATGCCTTAACGGGTTTGATTTCAGTTGCACGCTACTGATAGTGCTGATAGAAATGGTGTCCGAGCATGATTTGAATGTAAATTGGGTAAATATCCAGGTTTATACAGGGTTTTACAGCACGTATCCAAAGGATTCTAACCAGTGATTCCTGAGCATATTTGGAGTAAAAATTGTTGATGTCATTTTGCTGTCCGGTGATATTTATTTTATATTAAAAAGAAAAAATATACTTTGCTATTATATGTCGCTACTAATTATATCCCTTTACACGCAATGGTTTTAAGCTATACGCATTTCTGTTTCGTGTGTTACCGTGCTGGTAGAACGAGACGCAACGCTTATCAAGTGACCGTTAGGGTATAAATAATGTGCTACTCTTCTAAGTACTCAGTTGCGACGTGAGATGGAAAAATATTTTACAAGTTTTTAATTGAAAAAAAAATAATCATAGAACAGCAAAATGACAATAACATTTTTTACTCCAAATTTGCTCAGGAATCGCTGATTACAATCCTTCAGGTATATCTATTGAAATATGTAAGAAAGGATTTAGAGGATAAGGTGTGGATTAAGGTTGAAAAAAAAAATTAATTTAACATCAATCTCAAGTAGTTCCTTAGCGGCAACGAATGCACTACAATAGATGGTACAATAAATAGACACAATAGATAGTTTTTTATGCTTATAAATAAAGCTTAAAGATGAATTGACTGATGAGAGACAATTAACTTCGTGTTAGCTCTAGTATAGAATTATCCAAGTTCAGTATAATTCGGGCACCGCCTCGTACGGAAACCGGCTTTGAGAGTAGCATGTCAGTAGGCAACATGTGGTTGCATCACAGTCACATATCTTGTAAGTATCTCTGTGTATGAAGGGCCACAGCGTTGCGTAGATTAACCCTAAAAAGATAATCTTATTTTGACCTACGTTAAAGATAATGATAAGTCTTAAAGACAAATGTGTATATTTAACATATTATCATACGTAAACAGTTTAAAGGTAGTAGAATAATTAGTTTAGGGCTTTGAACTTCAAATAAAACCAAAATAATTATAAAAAATATATTGTAATTTAAAAAAAAAAAAATGTTTTAAACCTCTTACAAATCAACTGTAAACTATTAATTTTTTTTTAAAATACATAATAATGTTTTATTTTATCTCTTAATCATATTTTTTTATATATGCTATGAAAGTTTAAAAAAAATAATAACATTTTTTAATTTTTTTGTTTGATAAATAATTATGTTTATGGGGAGAAGTCCGAATAAGGTATGTCTTTCGAACGTATGTTATATGTTTTTCTCCGAATTATTTTATTTACCGTGGTGGTATTTTACTCACGCAAGTTCTGCTCGGCAATTGAACTAACTGAGATAGATAGCGCGCTACATTGCGAAATATAAAAAAGACGGCAATACTTGTGTCTCGCTTACGTTGTAAAGACATAGATTATCTTACTAGGGTTAGATTATCTCTTTAAGAGGTGATCCACTTACAAATTATTTTGTATTTAAATTTTTGCATCGCTATAAATTTTAATTCCATTTTTCCATTTCAAATTAATTTTCTAAAATAATGTAAATGAATTTGGCCAAAAACTTGGGTTGTGAATAAGAAAACAATTGGCACAACAATTTATAGATATGTGTCGGTCATAACATATCTACATCCTGGATGAAGTTTTACATTTGATTACAGTTGTTATTGATTTTAATTTATCTTCTTATAAAAGTGAATTATGTTGAACCGGATTCATTCATTTTCCACCTTAAGATCAAATGCAATCTCTTCTGACTACTGATAGTAATATTGTAAAACATTTATCAGTGGGATGGCGTGACATGTTGTGATTCGATAAATGTGCCATTTTAAATCTGATATTTGAAGCAATTGCCGTCACACACCTTATCTTCCTAATCACAGACTAATTACCTATGGCAGTTTAATTACTCCTTAGACAGTTATGCAACAGATTACATCAATCAGCTGCTACAATGGGGGTCTTTTTAATTTATATCATGATATTGGTTTGTTAAAAAATATCCAATTTATTTTATTTCGACTGTCTTTGATTGGTACGTAGTTTTTGAACACTGAAATATATATTTAATTATTTATTGTTGCGTGCGAAATTTAATTATAATATGTTCTTCATTGTATATTATTTTATTGCATATTTATATTGTTATTTTATCCTGAGAGGATGGCCGCAACGTGTACGTCTGTAAAAAAATATGCATAAAGGAGTATAAACGCACACGGTGCGGCCGTGTTTAGAATATTGAAGAAATCCTCCTATTAGTAATGTCTATTTCTGTTGTTGTTATTAATATCCGATTAATTTCATATTGTTCATATTTAACACTTTTTCTCTCAAGATCTTATGCTGCGTATAAATACACAGATATTTCCGTGAACCGAACCACGAATTACGGTAAAGGAGTGAAGCAATAGCAAGTGGCATATCACGCCCTTTGCCTTTGCTTCATTCCTTTCCCATAATTCGTGGCCCGGCTCGCGTTCACGTTCGTGCATGTACATGCAGAATTGAGGTAGAGCAAACCATGTTCATGTTATAATAAATACTAGCAAATGATCTCATTTGTTCTCAGACTTAAGTTTTTGATTGACTGTTGATTGATTTGTTGTAAAAAAAATCTGTTTTACAATAATTCTAGTGATAATCCGTCTAGCTTGTCACTCTTATGTGATTATTAGGTTTAAGGAGATAATGACTATTAATTATTGTGTTAATCCTTTGCCGATAACATGCCTTGTGACAACGTTACTAAGAGGAGTCGATTTAAAAAAATTATATTCCTACTCTGTGTCTGGAAATTCTTACTCAAAACTGGAAAAGTAGCGAATCTACGTTACATTTGGGGTCGATTTTGTTGCATAACTTATTTGTTTTGAGCTTTCGTGTTCAAGTAAATCAAGTCCGAAGTTGAAAATTTTTTCATTTCATTTTTGAAAAAGATCAGTCACCAGGGGATTAAAATTAGCTGTTTAATGTCTTTTAAAATGTTTCGAAGCGTAGACCCTGCTATTAATTTTTATTTAAAGGTAAACTTAAAATAATCTGCTAATTAATTATATGATGGTATTTTAGGATAAAACCCCTTTTGCAAGTGAAGCTGTAAAATATTAAAATGAATATTTGTTTACGCCTGTAAATACGCAGTATGAAAATGAATAAATGTTTTTTTTTTGGATAAAACCCCAATTCTTCCAAGAAAGGTATGTAATTACTATATTGTATCAGTGATTCAATTCAATATTGTGTTTGTATGCCATTCTTGGAAGAATTGAGTTGTTTACGAATAAAACTTTATTCATATTACATATTTACTGGTGCAAATAAACAATTCATCAGGAAATGGATGGGCGGCCCGTTAGGTGCGTTTCAAACAATTCTTATAAGGCCAAAATACCCAACCAAACTGAAAATTATCTTTGAAATGAAAAGATATATCAAATATCTAGTATGGATATGTGCCACCTCATTTATTTGTATTTTAAATTATAAAATATAGGCTATTAAATATTTAAATATTTCATGATTTTAGAGGCAACTTTGGGCAATTATTTGTGAGTAAATCATAAATATGTAAAAAAAATATTTTTTCTATATTTATTATAAAAAATATGTTGAAATATTAAATAAAAATAATTATTCGAAAGCATTTTGATGGGTGTGAATTTAAATCACAAACGACCTATTTATATCGGAACACAAATTTGTCATATATAAATTAAAATTACTATCCAAAAACACATTTTATTTAGTTTAATTTTTCATTATATTAACACAGTAGATATGAGAATATTTTTATTTCAGTAATTATTAACTCACAAAATAAATTCCAAAGTTGCCTCCAAAATGAAACAAAATTGAATTCTTTAATTACCTCTATATCGTCATTAAAAAAAAAATTCCACTTATCAATAAAACTTTTGATTAAAGAAAATATTATTCAGTTTGGTTGGGTATTTTGACCTCAAATCCAAAATTAAGTTTTGTATTAAATGGGTCAAAACGTGCCGTGCAGTCGCTCCTCTTAATATTTTACGAAACTTGTGTTTTACAAAGAACTTTCAAAAAGGGTTTTTTCCGAAAATAACTAAATAACCACTATCTATGAACATGCAGATTTTTAATTTAACCACCGTTCAGTTGCGGAAAAAAAGGAGAAAAAAAAACGAGTGTGCTTTAGACCACATGACTGAAGTAAAACTTCACTAACTTATATCTCCCTCTCAACTTCCGTTTGCCTCATCCGACCGTTCGCCTCGCCCGATCACACTTTTCATAACACTCGTCACGCATTCACCGGCTTACTCCCCAAGTCAAGCGTGCGTAAAGAAGTTTTACTTCAAAAAATATTTTTTTTGGATTCTCTGTGAGATGTAAATTTACCAGATTCCCCTTTGTACTAGGAATTTCCGGACACTGTGTAAAGCCAAGTAGTTTCAGATGAAACTGTGTCTTCTTCTAGCCATTTTTTATTTTTTATTACATAGAATTAATATTCTTTTGGAATGATTTGAAATAGTATTGTTCAGAATGCCCTCTAAAATTTATCACAATTTTGTCATTACGGAAAAGTGATTGAAACCAATCAATCCCATAATTTAAGAGTCTCGGCGTTGATAAGTAAGAACACTGACATAACATTCTGAGAATAATTCAACATTCTTCGCGGTAACACTGCTGTATCCATTAATTACCCTCTGTCAATTGTTTCACACTTCTGGCGTAAACAATATTTGATAACAATGTGCAATACCTTTAGGAATTTAATCAATCAATTATTGGTTGTGTTGGTGTGTCTAAGAAGATGTCATTGTTTTGATCATCACTTAAAACTAACGTTCCAAGATTTATATTGAAAGAAAGCAATAAATTTTGATTGCGCTTTCTTATCAAGAATACCAAGGATTGTAATTCAAACTGTTTTGAACTCTGAAGAGAGTGTGTATAGCTATGTATGTATAATCTGTGTCAATACCCATCTGTGCAATAATTATTTGTCTTTTTCTAGGGTTGTATGTTCCAAAGGTGGCCCGCCCCCTGGTATATGGGGTGTATTGCAAATTGTTTGGTGTGGAGACTGACGAAATGGAAAAGCCACTAAACAGCTACATATCCATCAAAGATTTTTTCACAAGGTTCGTAATTATCGTGGGGACTAGAAAACAGTTTCATGACAGTTGATCCGCCGACTTTAGGGAAAATCTAATTACACAAAATATAACTAAGTGGCCCCAAGTAGGGATGTACAGAGAGAATGTACCGCCGAATAACAAAAGAATAAAACATTTTCTTTATTTGTTTGTGGGGTGTTATGCCGTGTTGCGCTCTCTCCTTAACGAAAATACTTTTAACCGTGAAAATCTAAAAACATATCAGAATAAAACATATTTTCATTCAAATGCATCAAGGAAAAATCTGCTTCTATATTTATTATTATTATTTTCTTTATTCGTATGTACCAGCGCATAAGTACAAAAAAAACCAACACTGTGTATAAATTCCTTTGATATTCATACCAATTTATTATTAACCCCTCCGAATTTTCGAGAATATTAGCTTTTGGTGTCTTAAACGAAATGACATTTTACGAAAACTTTGTATTATTACCGCTTCACAATTAAAGCTCTATAAATGAAACATTTCTGAACGTAGCCGAATAGTAAAAACTGTTTTAGACAGGTTACAAAATAAGCTTTCGAATTTTTATATTACAAATAAATATTAACATTTGTAAATATTAAAATTTAGAATGCAAACATTAAAAAAATGTGAAAATGACTCACGTGATGTTTTTATGTGAAAACGGTACTAAAATCACAGATTATGTAAACAACAATACTTATTCTATTGTATAAATGTGTAATAAACACTTTGTCACCTCACTTTTTTATCATTTCATATAAAAATATTTAATATAAATTAACAATGTCGGGCGCCTGTAGGAAATTTGGCGGAATAAATTATGTGTCAGACTGCGCGTCTGACAGAATGTTCTTTTTATGTATTTCTATGGATAACTTGAATAGAGATGTGCAGCATGATTCACTATCGACCTTTCACTTTTTATTTTACGGATGTAACTAAAACAATAACGGAATTATAACGGTTTCTATGGAGACTCACGCGCTGACGTGTAAACACGCTTATTGTACTTGACTGCTGTCGTATTTTTAACGCATATATCTGCTTACGTTGCGGAGGGGTTAAGGGTATTTTTGAATATCTTTTACTTTTGAAATTGTTAAATAATGCACAAAAAATTATAATTTTATAGTAAATATCATTTCGGGGGATCAATTGTCGAGGGGTCAACTGTCGGGTCAAACTAGAAAAATACATGTTCGCAAAACTTCTGTAGCACTGTACATAGATGATTTGAATAAACAAATTAATTACTCGCTTCTGTCTTCATAAGAAAAACAGATAAAAGGAGGCGGTGGCCTTGCCATATTTATTTTTAGTACCCCTGCGACATAAATATTTTTATTGTTCGTAATGACCTGCCATACACTTCAGCGAGGCTTTTATAGGGTTTAGAAAGCCCGAGTGCTACCTCTTAACTAAATTATCGCACAGTCGTTGCTTGGATTATGTAATGTTGGTTATCCTTAGATCAAGCTCCTGAGAGGCAACGTGTGTCAACAGCCGATACCAAGTATAATGTGGTTGTATTTCTTATTTTATTTGTATTATTTATAGACACGACTTCTGCTAAGGTCATATATCTTTTGTGACTTTTTTCACTCTCTATATGTGTTGGCAAAAATAAATCCACGGTCCCGAAGAACAACGTCAAAGTTGCTAAAAGTTGAAAACGGTTTTGTTGGTTTATTTTAATTTCTTTTTGTTGATTTAAATGTCTAAATTCTCGAAAATTTGGATGTAATGAAATGAAATATTTTTCTTATACGCTTTTTTTTTTTTTTTAATTTTTATTATTCTTCTTGATCTCAACAACAGTAAAAATGAAAAAAACAAAACTTTAAACAGCTCTACTGCAAAACTACAAAATCGCACATCTGACATTGTTCTCCGGGACGGTCGATACATTATTATGTTCCTATCGACCGTGAAAATTTGAAATGCTGTAAACGACAAAATAAAAAATAATATTCAATAGATCTTTTAGAATAATAATAACAACAATTAATTTATTTTCTAATTTTTCAGAAACAACACCTCTTAAAATGCACGTCATAAATAACACTTATTTTTCTAGAAAAGTTTTAACAACGCAGATTGAAAAAGAAAAAAAAACGGAGAAAATGCCATATTTAACTCCTTTTTGGATTTATTGTCCTTTACAGCATTTCAAATTTCCACTATTGATATCATTTTTCCATTGTCTCATTCCAAACGATTCATTTATTGACTACTGGAAAATTACCCTGTATGTAAATAGTCATTCACTTCAAATTTACCCAATCTCTATAGAGTAAACATCTAGTAATGCGCTTGTAATTAATTAAAAATTTTGAATGGAAAACTTTTTATTGACAGAGAGTTAATGTTATTTTTACTACTGCATTCATGTAATATGGGTAAACTATCTTGCCCGACATAAGTCAACGAATGTCTAATTGTTTACATTACCAAAAAAAGGAGATGATAGTGAAATTGCTTACAGTGGCCTTTTACTCATTGAACTTGATAAGCAAGGTAAACAATGTGTAACTAAAAAAAGCCACTACAACAATTACTTAATGCATTCTGTCTCAAATACTGATCAGATTTTCAGTCAGATTTGGATATGTTTTGAGATATTCACGGCCAAAAATATTATAGTGATTTATTTTTAGGGTACTATGCTGTGTTGCGTTACTTCCTTTAGCCAATGTTTTGGACAAAATTCTTCGATTAAACATCTGATGATGGACACTGTAATGCTGTCTGAAATATTGATTAATTTGCCCAGGTAGTGCAACACGACGTAATACCCCAAAAATAAATCACTTTAATTGTTAATTTGATTAAATTTGTTTTTAGTCTTTTGAAGTGAAAATTTCTTTAGCACCGTTGTGATTTGAAACTGAAATGAAAAATAGGGACACTAAAAAGCGACAAACACATACATCTATAGGATTTAGCCTGCAAGAGAATGAGGTAGACTAATCGGTCTCCTTTTTATGCGGTGCTTTGTGGCTTATCAGTTTCCTCTTTGTGCAGTGCTTCGTAGTCTCCCCACTCTCGTCTACTTTAGTTTTCTGAAGATTTCACTTCTACCGTGTGTGAACTGCACACTCTGATTTTTATTTTATGAATGAATTTTATTTTATTGTGATTTATTTTTGGGCACCGTCTGTACCCAACGTTTCGAGCAGCGTTAAAGTATTCATCGTCATTACACATCTGCCCTGATGATGGACACTATAACGCTGTAAGAAAAGGCACGACTACTCTAGGGTTAATATCCCAAAAATAAATCACAATACTACTTTTGGCTGTGAAAATCTCAAATCATATTGAAATTAAGATTGTATAAAAGATTTATTTACAGTGATAACTACAGAGGTACACATTTTCTCTAATCACAATACAAAATGTTAACAGTTCTATAATTTACATTTCTAATCTTTGCACGATTGTGTGATTCCTTATCTGTGCATTTTTATTGCAGGAAATTGCGAGTGGATGCAAGATCGATTGACACTGTTGGCTTGCTAATATCTCCCTGCGATGGAACCATTGTGCAATGCGGCCCCATATCAGACAAATACATCAAAAGGGTAAGTTTGCTTCATGTAAAATGTAGAACATAATACAGGGGGATATTTGCAAGTAATAAAAGTAAATGTAATTAACTCTCTAAAATAATATGTAGTGCAATTTTAGTGAAATATCAAACCAGTGCCATGCACAGAGATTTTAACTAGGTAAGCTGTAGGAAAAACAGTGAATATGGACGTGGTCACTAGGAATGTATAATCTTTAGCCGATTTGGATTACCTAAGCCATATCAAATATTTAAATAACCCCTTTATATTTATAAGCCAATTACTGGATGTATAAAATATCCATATTTTTTCAAATGTGCAATTGCGCATGAAAGAAAATAACGATTATTTCATCAGTAAGGCTATACTAATTAAAAGAGGTTCCAACAAGATGGCACTGATTGCTACATTGTTAATTGTATCGAAAGGCACGGCCGTTTTAGACAGTAACGCAAATGAATTATCCCATGAATATGCATCTCTAAAGTTTTTTTAGGTCGAATGAAGACAACAATTTTTTTATTTTATTTTTTTATTTATTTTTTTTTAATTTAATTTTTTTTTAAAGAAAGACAAACATTTCCGGGTTACGAATAATCCAACAATGTTTGAAAATCTCCTACTACCACCACAGAAAGCCGAAAATGTTGCTTGTGTTGTGATGGAGGACTTAGCCAGCCGAGGAATCGAACACGCGACGCTCGGGTGGGACCCAAGCGATATGCCCACTCAACCACTGACCAGTCATTTTAACATGACGTGTCATTTGGCCTACTTAGTTCCCGCTTTTGATAACTATAGTAGTGCGGTCGGTACAGCGCTGCAATTCTTAGTTAATACTTCACGCATATTTTTTAAAGTAAAAGAAGATTGATTTCTTGCAATAATTTTATAAATTTTAATATTATTAAAAAGTAGGGCAGGCCTAGCTAATGCTCCTATATGGACTGCTTTAGACAATCGTTATAATATGTTTAAAAAATTTTGCTCTTCTCTTACATAAACCAAACAAAAGCTGGTATTTATATATTTACAGATGTTCCTAACTAATATTTGCAGAACATTTGTGGGATAAAATATCAACAATTAAATAAATTAAAAAGACAGGTGATTCCTATTTGCACAGTAGAGCAAATATAAAGTATGGTACTACATATTGAATTTAATCTCTCAAGTGATTTTTGGCATATTTATAGAAAGTTTGCATAATGACTTGTTTGTGATAATATGCAAAATTTATCTACCTTTGTCGTCCATTAAACACGTGATGTTTTTTTAGCAACTTTTTAACCCCCCCCCCCCCCTGGTGATATGTGGTGAGGTTTTAGACTACCCCCCCCCCCCACCCAAAATCGCATGCATTTTTTAGTACAAAATCACATGTATTTTCAGAATATTATCATTCGTTCAACGATAATACAACGTTTGACGGCTGGCGTAGTCCAGTGGTAAGGCTCTTAACTAGCACTCCGAAGGTCGCGGGATCGAATCCCGACGTGGCAAATAAATTTTATTTGATTAATTTGTGTATTTCACAATTTATTCATTTAAAATAATATATAGTATATTTGCAGCACGTTCCAGAGTGGAAGATACTCTCAGTATCGCCCTGGTGTAAGACCACCATTCAGAATTGAAACGTTGCTTGAAATGGCGTTAGCCGTGTTTGGTGACCAGATCTGAATAGCCAGGTACTTCCTCACCTCCCCCTTCCCCATCTCTTTCCCTTCCCCATTACTTTCAGACTCACAACATACCTCAATTGGGGATGCCATAGTCCCACTGGCTCCAGACTGGAGCAGTTGGGACTCTTGTGCGGTATTCATGTAAAAAAAAAAACGAAAAATAAATAAATGTGATCTCATTTCCCTCCCCCCTCGTGATATTTCGTTATATTTTCCAAACTCCCACCCCCCCCCCTTTCGAGCCTCACGTGATTAATGGACGACCTCTTTCATAAAAGTCAAATAAAAATTTCAAACCTTCCCGCGATCCATAGTTTGCATTAGTAGAAGCTGGTATAATACTTTCCCATTTTATCACTGTCTCAATTTGACTTTCTGTGGCCGATTTTATATGTTTCTAAAAATTACATTCTAAGAGGAACGTATGCGCGTTTCATTTTGGCCCGTTTCATACAAATTTTAATTTTGGATTTTAGATCAAAATATGAAACCAAACTGAAATATTTTTTTTCACAAAAGATTTATCAAATATCTAGTTAGGACGTGAGCTACTTTATTAATTTTTGCTTTAAATTATAAGATATAGGCCATTAAAGATTTTAATGTTTCATCATTTTAGAGAAAATTTGGGCAATTATTTGTGAGTAAATAAATGAAAAAAAATTATTTTAAATAGCAGTATAAAATTATATATCTGGAGGAGACATAACTGTGTTCACTTTGATCATCATCACCACGACTAACATCAAATAAAATTGATTCAGCGTCGCTATTCAACTCTATGTCCGATTCTAAATCTAACAGGCTCTAAAAATTTCTTTATCCCTAAAACCCTTGGATATTTTGAAAATTAAAATATAAATAAAACGAGTGTGCTTTAGAACCACACGGCTGAAGTAAAACTAACTTACTAACTAAACTAACTAACTTATATCTCCCTCTCAACTTCTGTTCGCCTCGCCCGATCACACTTTTCGTAACTCTCTCGTCACGCATTCACCAGCTTACTCCCCAAGTCCAACGTGCGTAAAGGCCCGACTGTTCGCCTCGCCCGATCACACTTTTCGTAACGCTCTCGTCAAGCATTCACCAGCTTACTCCCCAAGTCAAGCGTGCGTAAAGAAGTTTTACTTCAAAAATACATACATTTTTTTTTTTGAGTACCTATTCTAGTACTCTGAAATGTGTATTTTTATTTTAACAAATTAAACAATTGTATCAAAATAACAGAATAAAAAAAATGCACAAATAAAACAATGGGCACACTGTTCTATTGAAATGACTTTGTTTGTTCTACTTCGACTGCGCGCTTCTACTTCTACGCTCGAGTTTCAAATCAACTTACTAGGAAATATTGTCTCCTTGCTGAAGATAAATAAACAATATTTCAGGATAAATTAAGATATTATTGGAGATTTTTTTACATGTATAATTCGTGTAACTTGCATATGCACGGTGCACCAAGGACTCAAACCTAGAAATAACTAAAGTCGGCATGAAAGACAAGCGCGTTGAAATGACTTAAGATGCTTCCCAAAGCAAATTTGAATTCATCGAATCAAAATTCGCACAGCACACACAACCAAAATTAATACGTTTGATAATTTCAGGTGAAAGGTCTGGACTACTGTTTGGAGACTTTTTTGGGATTACAGCCCAATCAGACCCAGTCATCCACTCTCTACAAGACCTGCCTGTATCAGTGTGTTATTTACCTCGCCCCCGGAGATTACCACAGGTACGGTCCTCGCATTGTAAATACATATATGTATATAAATATGTATGTAATAAGATTCTTACAATAGGCCACTTGCATGGACTTCATAACGACTTGGAAAAAATCGTGTGGATAGATTTTTTTACCAAGATTACGAAAATGTTAGTAAAAATTTTTAGAAATATAAAGTTTTTTTAATTTTTAAATAAATAAATCCATTATTTTAGGCTCGTGACGTCACTACATGAAAATGTCCCGTCTCCGAAAATGTTCCTATTAATTTTATAAAATTCCACCCTGACTTATTTTTTTTATATGGCATCAATTTGATTTCAGGTGAATTTTTGAATTTGACATTTAACGTTCACTAGATTTATTGTTTGTTCTCTGCGAACGTATCATTTGGTTTGATTTTTTGACAGATGTTATGAAGAGAACCCCGTACATTTTACATTGCCCGTAAGTGTTTTAGAGATATAATGATAATGGTGCGGATTTTAACAAAATCAAATTTTATAATATTCTTATTATTATTATAATTTACAAGTACAAGTATATTACATTTGATTTAGTAATATAGACGTTGAACATTATAATGATTTATGATCAATAAGATGGATCAAGGAAAAAAATATTTATGAGATTTAATATTTTTGGTATGCCTCATTATTCTCCTGAGTCATTCGTGTGGAAAACGTTTTTTTTTTTTTTAAATGATTTTCGGCTATGTAATCGTTTTTTCGCACCTATAAAATTATGTCCCGTCTTTCCGGTTTTATAAAAAATCGTCTGTTTTTTCTGATTGAAATTTTCAAAAAATCGCCAGGGTATCAAAAATACGATAAAAAAAAAAAATACAGAATGTCTTAGAATATTTGCCTAAACCGGATTTTTTTTTTTAAATGTGATGCAAGTGGCCAATTCTTTTAGATCTATAACCACTGGAGCGATTATGGTCGAAAAATGGACCACTTTCATTTTTCTGCGATTGATAGCCGTCCACAATTGGACCACATTTTCCTACCATTCGTAAAAAATTGTAATTTAAAACATTTCCCCGGCCAGCCATTTATTTTAAAACGAAGCTATTGAAATGCTTTATCTATTATGACCATAGACGTCGCAAATCCGAACTTCGTAGACTATTTCAGAACGATGTTAAAAATAATTTTTTCACATTGAATTTTTGATCCGCTTTTTACGATAAAATTATATGCACCTTTCATTATCAAGAATACCACAGATAGAGAAATCGAAAATATTCTATGTTGACTCAAATAAGTACCCCTCACGGCGGTTTCAAAGTAATAACATGCAGGAATCGCGCGTTTGTAAACTTTACGATTTTTTAATATATTTTTTTATAAATTCTACAAATATGAGATAAACGGTAAAATACAGGTTCGTTCATTGGCTATATAGTACTTAGTGTCCGACCGAACTTTCGGTTTCGGTTTCGGCCTAGTTTCGGCCAAAAAATGAGTTTCGGCTTAGTTTCGGTTTCGGCCGCCATCCAGTCGAAACTAAGGCCGAAACCGAAACTTAATTTGGGAGGTTTCGTTCTGTGATCGGACATGTTCGGTGCACTGAACTGCGAGCCACGAAGTGTCATTTTGCCAAGTTCGCGCTCATAGTTGTGTCAGGACTTGATTCACTTGTTTGTGTTCGCTCCGCGAACTTTGCGATAGTTTGGTTTATTTGTTGTGAAATAGGTAAGTTTCATTTCGCTATTGAAATCATTTAGTTCACGATAGGTCATGAGGAAAATAATTTCCCTGTGGGCCAATATCATCTTTGGGGATGCTGTGTGGAGGGTTTTTTTAGGGAAAAGAAGGAGAGGAGAGTTCTGGGAAGGAAAAGGGGTGGGTAGGAATCTGGGGTTCAGTGTGTCCTGATCATCCGCCTTCAAGACCTAGAAAAACCTCATCTCATGAACCCGGGCACCCCTGCTAAATCACCAAACGTAACGAACCACTTGGGTCACCCCTATGGCACAGGTGTTGGTTATTCAATAAAGTTTCCCGGGGCGGCGGTACCCATTCCCGCCTCCCAAATTATTTTGTTCTTAAGATGAAAGAGCATTTTGTTTTCTAACCTTTTATTTTGTTATCTATATATATATATATATATAAAATCAATTGCTGTTCGTTTGTCTCGCTAAAACTCGAGAACGGCTGGGCCGATTTAGCTGATTTTGGTTTTGAAATGTTTGTCATAGTCCAGGGAAGGTTTAAACGGTGAGAAAATATGGAAAAATTGCGAGGAAGATAGTAAAAACAACAATTTCATTTTCCCATATAAACTGTTCTACGAAATGCTAACCGTTCATCCGATTGTGATGAAACTTTGATGAGTTGTTGTGAGCACGCCCGCAAAGATTTCTGTATATACTGGTGAGCTCTGGCATTATGAAATTTGTATAAAAAATTGCAATTGGTGCCACGCGAACTGTTTGAAACTGAATGTACCGGGACTGAATGTATTGAATGCGGGAGGGGGTGGTGGATGGGAGAGGGGTGAAGGATGAGGGAGGGTAGGGGAGGGGAACAAGGGAGGGGAACTCGGGAAAGGGGGTCCGTGGGAGGGGTAGGGAGGGGACCCGGGAGGGGGGAAGGGAACTCGGGAGGGGGGAGAGGAGCACGGGAGAGGGGTTTAAGGGAAAGGGGAAGCGGGCGAGGGGAGTGAGGAGAGGGAAGGCGGAAAAGGCGGAGTGGGAACGCGAGGGGAAGGGGACGCTGGAGAGGAAGGCGAGGCGGAAGGGGAACGGGACGAATGGGAAAATTTGTATAAAAAATTGTAATAAGTGGCACACAATCTCTTTGAAAACTGAATGTATCGGGAATGAATGTATGGAATGCAGGAGGGGAAGGGCAACCCGGGAGGGCAGAGGGGATATCGGGAGGGGGATCCGCGGGAGGGAGGAGGTGATTTAGGAGGGGGAGGGGAACTCAGGAGGGTGGTTCACGGGACGGGGAAGGGGGGAGTAGAGTGAGGGGAGGGAAGGTGGAGGAGGAGTGGAAACGCGAGAGGGGAAGGGGAGGTGGAAAGTGAACGGGACGAATGGGATAGGACGCGCAGGGAGAAACAATTTCGTTAATAAATGGCGTAGCAACGCATGCCGGGCACCAGCTAGTTTGTTAATAATGTTCAAATACCTACTATTACTTCTTTAAAAATATTATTTGCAAAGCGATTTACGATTTCAAAAAGCATAAATAATTTATTTGAAACTAGCTGACACGGCGAACTTCGTACCGCCTCAGAATGAATGACTGTTGTGTTAACTTATTAGCTAAATTAAATTTAGTTTAAATTACACAATGAAGCAATTATCGATGCGCAACTGCCCGTGTTTTAATTTTTGCAGTTGCTTTATTTTTTTCAGTATCAGAGATGGATCTGTGTACGGATTTATAATTTATTTGATTTTATTACTTTTAAACTTACTTACGGGATTTGCGTTTCATTTTCTTTACGTGTGAGGGAAATTTATTATAATTATCGTATTTTTCCTTTGGAGGGGTGTAGACATACGTTCACCGTTTGTCTAATTGTCAACTGTTGACATTTAGTGTGTAAAAAAGAGGGGCAGGATTATATGTTTAATAACAAAAGCAAAACAATCAGCGCATTGACATTTGAATTTTTGAACGTTTGACGTTTTTGATTTTTTGGAATTCACTCGCTATTCAATATTATACTTATCATAATATTCCTGCAGCTCTTTCAAAAGATGAGGATTCGTTCCATTCGTTACAATTTTCTTCACAATTTATTTTTTTCATGATTTTTTCCTATGATTTAATAGCTATTCTGCTATTCGGGACGGAGACAAATCCAACAAATCAAAAATCATAAAAATCGGTCCAGCCGTTCTCGAGTTATAAATGGTGTAACTAACCCGACTTTGTTTTATATATTACTAGCAGACCCGGCCACACGTTGCTGTGGCTAACGAAACACAACGCCTTTACCCAATCTTTATAAAATCCACACCACCCGCTTGCCAGCTGCCCGCTGCGCGCTGCTGAATTGAATATTTGAGTTTATCGGCTTTTCTCTACTATAATAAGCATGTGTTATACATATAAACTAATTAACTCGCCACTAATTATACAATCCTTGCAATGCAACACTGGATATTTGAAAAGGGAAAATCAAATACCTACTTACTCTAGGACATCTATTTTCCAATTTCTTCCATAGAACGAATTTCAAAAGTGACTGTAGTACCAGCCGTTTTAAATCGCACAAAAATATGTTTTCTTTGAATTTCTCGGCTTTTCTCTAATATAATTTACATGTATGTATTATACATATAAACATTCCTCTTCAATCACTCTAGATCAATCGCCGTAGATCCCCTAGAAGAGCACCGACGGAAACATGCTATTACCACGCTAGATTTGACGATAACGCTCGCAAATGCATCAAACCATGCATTTTTTTCTCCAATTCATCGGGACAGGGGAATCTCGCAATAGGGACGTGCAAAATTCTCACACACTACCGCCGTCTCTTTATATTCGACGTTGAGACTCGCCAGAAGTTTCTTGTTGACACAGGCGCAGACATCTCAGTTATTCCAAGAACTTTTAAGATGGCGAAGACATGCATAACATCCATAATGGTACACCCATTAAAACATTCGGCACGCGTACTGTAGAGCTAAATTTCGGCCTGCGACGAACGATGAAATGGCGATTCATCATAGCCGATGTCTCCAGACCCATTCTCGGTGCGGATTTCCTTTATCATTATAATCTTACGGTCAATCTTAAACAAGCTATTCTCTCGGACTCATCAACTGGACTAAGGATTCGAGGAACTACATACAGAGGACCCTCATCCGGAATATCAACTATATCCTCCTCACAAAAATATAGAGATATTATCAGCAAATACCCAGGCTTGACGCGACCAGACACGAAGAACCTGGACATAGTGAAACATTCTGTGACACACTGTATAGAGACGAAAGGTCCACCTGTCACAGAACGTACACGTCGCCTAGCCCCAGCCCTTGAAGCAGCTAAGAAAGAGTTTAAATTTCTCATGGAACAAGGGATTTGCCGGCCGTCCAAAAGCAATTGGGTGAGTCTCCTGCATATGGTCAAGAAACCAAACGGTGAATGGCGTCCGTGTGGAGACTACAGATGACTTAATGCAAAGACCATCCGAGATAAATACCCAATTCCCCAACTTCAAGACTTTCGCACACAAACTTTCAAAAGCGAAAATCTTCACCACACTAGACATGACCAGAGCCTACCACCAAATACCCGTAGAACCCGAAGACATACCGAAAACCGCCATTATTACTCCCTTCGGTTTATACGAATTCACTTCCATGCAGTTCGGTTTAACCAATGCAGCTCAAACCTTCCAACGATTCATGCACGCTGTGACACGAGACTTGGAATTCTGTTTTGTGTATCTGGACGACATCCAAATAGCATCGGAAAACGAAGATGAGCACAGAAGGCATTTGGACGCACTTTTCCAACGCCTCGCCGACAACGGTTTGGTAATCAATCTTAGTAAATGTCAATTTGGTCTACCAACCGTCAACTTTCTAGGTCATACAATAACACCTGAAGGTATGTGCCCCATCAAAGAGAAAGTTACAGCTATTACGGAATTTCCTTTGCCGAAAACCGCAAAGGACCTCGGACGCTTTCTGGGAATGCTAAACTATTATCATAAATTTCTACCAAACTCAATCAGCACCCAAGCAAAACTTTTTGACCTAATAACCGGTTACAAAAAGAACGACCTGGACTCCAGAACTAACAGCAGCGTTCGATGAATGCAAACATCATCTCGCAACTGCTACTCTACTAGTGCACCCGGACCCAGAGGCCAAGATTGCCATTATGGTTGATGCCTCGGACATCGCCATAGGAGCATCATTTCAACAAAATAAAGGAAACACATGGCAACCTTTAGGATTTTTCTCCCGGAAGTTCACAACGGCACAGCGGAAGTATAGTACCTTCGACCGTGAACTCACTGGTGTCTACGAGGCGATTAAATTTTTTCGAAACAATCACAATCTATACAGACCACAAACCAATCACCTTCGCATTCAGCAAAAAGCGAGCCTCCCGCTCTCCACGCCAAGAGAGACAATTGGATTACATTGCGCAATTTACTACAGACATCAGACACATTCCCGGACATGGGAACACCGTAGCAGACACCCTTTCTCGCATAGAAGAAATATCAAATCCTGCTATTGACTACGGACAAATAGGACAAGAACAGAGTTACGACGACAAACTTACTAAGTCAATTGAGGACTCTTCCCTTGTTCTACGTCAAATGATAATCCCTGGCACTGACTCATCCGTATGGTGTGACATATCCACCGGACATGTCAGACCCTTCGTACCGAAGATGATGAGGACCCAAGTGATGGAATGCATCCATTCCGGACGCCACCTAGGTATTTTAGGAACCACCAACACAGTGAAAAGGAGATTTGTCTGGCCCAACATGGCTAGAGACATTAAAATTTTTGTAAAGCAATGCATCGCTTGCCAAAAATCCAAAGTCTCCCGACATACAGTTGCACCCACAGCAACGTACTTGCTACCAGAGGACCGTTTCCGAAACATCCATATTGATTTGATCGGACCTCTACCAGTGTGCAGTGAGCATCGATACCTACTCACTATAATTGATAGATTTACCCGCTGGCCAGAAGCAGTTCCACTGAAGGATATGACAGCCGAGACTGTCGCTACTGCCCTGATCTCGGAACTGGATCGCCCATCATGGTGTTCCAGAAACCATCACGACAGATCAAGGACGTCAGTTTGAATCTCATCTTTTCAAGAAACTGACTAGTGTCCGACCGAAATTAGTTTTTACGGCCGAAACCGAAACCGAAACTGAGTTTCGGCTTCGGTCTCAGGTTCGGCCGAAACCGAAACCGAAACTTCCATATAAGGTAGGGTTGCCATCTCCACACTTTAAAATCCAGGATTTGAAGGTAGAAATACCAGGACATTTCGGTTTAAGGCCAGGACTATATATGTAATAAGAGCAGTGCCTAATTGTTATAGTTATATCGCACTGAAAACAGGGTCAATAAAACAACTAATAGAAATCACATTTTTTTATTAAAGTGTTCAACTAACATTTAGTTACTAAAGCGAATCAAATGGAGGAATAATGTTTTTAATCATAAAATAATCAAGTCTAAGTAAGACAAACTCTTAGGTCTTATTTTATTTTTTAATTTTTTATTTATTTAGTCTTTTATTATTTTATTATTTATTTTTAGTGTATTTTTCAACTCCACAATTGTCCCTTAACATTTGTGGTCGAGTTAACAAATATACAATGTTTCAAAGTTCATATTCATGTAATATTTTGAAGATTATTTTGATTATTGCAGCAACTGTTGTAGGAAGTAACCGATTTCTCTCTTTTGACCACTGTGTAGTGGCGCGCGAATTTTATAACATAGGTCCTTAACCTCTTTAAAAACTCAGGACGATGCTTAAAAACTATCCAGGACAGCCCAGGACATCCCGAAAAGCAGGACATGTCCTGGGAAAACAGGTCGGTTGGCAACCCCAATATAAGGTCATGTTTTTGTGGAAAAAAATAGTCAATCTTAATCAATGAGCCTTTGTTTTTAAATCATATATGTATTAATCATTCAGTCTCTGATATTTGAACTAAAAATAAACATAACATAATTATCACTCCTTATTTCAAATAAATAATTTATACTTTTTGAAATCTTAAAATAATTAAATAGCTTCGTAAATAATATTTAAAAAAATAAATAGTAGGTATTACCTATTTGAGCATTATTAACAAATAACATAAATAAAAGGTAGAAAACAAAATTACTTTTTTTAAACCTAATTTGTTTAGATACACTAAACAAAAAATACTCTTTCATCTTAAGGGCCCGCAACCCGAATTTGTGCCGATTTATTACATATTTCCCTTAAACACAGTAAGTTTTAAAGCTCTTAAAAAAATATATGTTATTCTTGAAGATAATATCTAGACTTTGCCCGCGCCGAAACGCAAATTATATAAAATTCCCTCAATAGAAAAAAATCGCAAAGTATGCTCCAAAAACTATTATTATCACGTTTGTTTCAGTTATTTTACAAGTTATATGTATGAAAAAATTCACAGTGTTTCTTTATATGCTGTTTAAGATAATGCCCGCGAGATTTTTGTTCTATTTTAAACGAGTCGTGTTTTATTAAACATTTTCGCATCGATTTTGTCGCTGTAAATGTTAGCGCTCTCCTCTAACATTCATAATTTCGTATCTCTCCATCTTCTTCTTTTCGGGCCCGGTTGCAGAGCCTTAAGAACAAAATAATTTGGAATGGGTTCTGCCTCCCCGGGAACCTTTACTGGATAACCAACACCTCTGCCATAGGTCACCCCAAGTGGTTCGCTACGTTTGGTGATTTAGCAGGGGTGCCTGGGTTCATGGGATGAGGTTTGAACCCCAATTACCCACCCACCCCTTTTCCTTCCCAGAACTCTTCTCTTCTTCGTTTCCCTAAAAAAAACCTCCACACAGCATCCCCAAAGATGATATTGGCCCACAGGGAAATTATTTTCCTCATGGCCTATCGTGAACTAAATCATTTCAACAGCGAAATAAAACTTACCTATTTCGAAATAATGTTAAGTATAAACAACTCCAATTTCACAACAAATTAACCATACCATCGCAAAGTTCGCGGAGCGAACACAAACAAGTGAATCAAGTCCTGACATGACTATGAGCGTGGGTGCAGCAAAATGACACTTCGTGGCTCGCAGTTCAGTGCACCGAACATGTCCGATCGCAGAACGAAACCTCCTGAATTCAGTTTCGGTTTTGGCCATAGTTTTGGCTGGATGGCGGCCGAAACCGAAATTAAGCCGAAACCCGTTTTTTGGCCGAAACCGAAACCGAAAGTTCGGTCGGACACTAAAACTCAAAAAAATTCGGCATTAAACATTCAAGAACCACCGCATATCATCCTCAGGCAAACGGCATGATAGAAAGGTGACACCGCACGCTGAAATCATCCTTAATGGCTCACGAAGATCAGAACTGGTTACAAAATCTACCTCTAATCATGCTAGGTTTGAGAACTACAGTTCGGGAAGACCTCAAAAGCTCACCTGCCGAATTGACTTATGGTATGACGTTAAGGTTACCCAGCGACTTCTTCGCAACAACGCCAAGCGAGGATCCTGACACATATGTCGGCCGCCTGCAACGAAGATTTGAAGACATTCGACCCACTCCTGCCAACTCACATGGTACTGGAAAATTCTTCGTGCACAAGGACCTCCCAACTTCCACTCTTCCTCCGAAACGACGCTGGACGGAAACCACTTCAAGAACCTTATGATGGTCCATACAAGGTTGAAGAAAGGGACGCAAAAACGTACGTTATTAACGTAAAAGGAAAGCCCAAAAGAGTTTCCATTGACAGGCTGAAACCCGCTTTCCTTCCCGCTGAAATTGAGGTACCTATCTCCACATCTGTCGCAAAACCTCCACTTGTACCTGTAAGAATGACTACAACTAGGTCTGGTCGGACAGTTCGTTTCACAGACAGATACCAACCAGTCTGCATAGACATAGAGAATCAATGGCATATATTTTTTTAAAGTATAATTCATTATATTTCATGCAAACATTTACAAACATGTCAAAATCAAAAGCACATCTTTCAACAGGATTTTAAAAATACTTACTTGGCTAACAAATTTCCTAGAGTATACAAATTTTTATTAATTTTTTAGCTCTAAGTTAATTAATTTACAATATTGTGATGTACATACAAACCTATTCTCACCGAGAAAATCCATAACCATGTTTTTATATTAGTTATTAAGAAAATATTTTTATTTAATTAAATGAAGACAATATAAGCGAAACTCAATCGAAAATCTGAAAACAGAAAAATCAGAAAAAGATATTGACACATCTGGGACCTGGGAGAGGTCCTGGGTTCGTGTCCCAGATGTGTCAATATCTTTTTCTGATTTTTCTGTTTTCAGATTTTCGATTGAGTTTCGCTTATATTGTCTTCATTTAATTAAATATTACAATTTGAGGTTTTACTCATAAAGTTAAAATAAAAATAAAAATATTCATCCTAGACTTGCAGAAAAGTCAATAGATGTCGCATATTAAATAAAATGGATAAAGATTTATCCAGACACTATCTAGAGAGCATTTAGTTCGGGTTTGAATCTTGCAATCATACATAAAGATAGCAGCCAATAGTATATGCGTTAAGAAAAATGAAGATAGTGTGGGTGGTTCTTAGTCGAAGTATGATACAGTTAAAAGTGACCGAATTGGATATCGACACGGTGGCGCAGTGGTTAGCGCGTTCGCCCGGTAAGCGAAAAGTCCCAGATGTGTCAATATCTTTTTCTGATTTTTCTGTTTTCAGATTTTCGATTGAGTTTCGCTTATATTGTCTTCATTTAATTAAATATTACAATTTGAGGTTTTACTCATAAAGTTAAAATAAAAATAAAAAAAAATATATTTTTATACTCCTTGTTTATAGAGACGTGATGCCGTATTATTTTTCCACATTTTGCATGTGACGCCTATATACCACCTCTCTACAATCATAGGACGTACGTTATACACATGTACTAGTTATTATTTTTCCGTGTACTTAAAAATATCCCCGTATTCCGTGTATCTAAACATTTTTGTAAAAATCGAAACGACGTTGAACAAACTTTACATTGTATAACAAGCTTTCCACGTCTAAATGTTTCACAAGAAATAACACTTGTTTATAAACGATCCAGTTCATCAGTATGACATTTTCAAATATTCTACCCAGAAAACAGTATCATTTTGTTTAATTCACAAGATTTTCTGTATTATTTTTGATTTTATTGTGTTAACTAATCTAATTGTTGTACCAGAGAATACGCTTTTACATATGTGCATGTAACTGTATACTATAAATTATATAAATTTGAATACAAAGTGTAATATAAATTTCTATTTTACAAAACTGCATTATGTCAGTACAAAAGTTTTAAATATTTGTACATAATGTTATAATTTATAATTTTACATAGCTCTTAATAATATTTGTTCAAATATGCAACGACCTTATAGTGTTCACTTGCTTTGCCATATCAGATTGCTAGTTTATATATATTTTTTTTTTTTTCAGCAATCGACCTAAATTTTCTTTTGTTTTCCCGCACTCTAATGCTGGGGGGGAGGTATATGGCAAGGTACTGTTTAATGTACAATTTATTTTATGTACTGGCAATTTTGAATGCTGGTCACACCGGAAAGACTAGATGTAGTTCCAAATGCTACCGCAAAATCATTCCGTCCCGAATTGTCCTGGTGTGTACAGCTATCAGATTTAGCCCTGCTACTTTCTGATATTTAATATTGTGTCGCGATTGTGTTTGACTATTACAATAAAAAGAGAATCTATTAAAACCTTCTAATCATTTATTTAACTCCCGTGACACATATGGAAGTGTTGATTTGGTAAGATAAACACTTCCCATACCATGTTAAAATTCGAAGCTACGATTTTTATGTCGGCGAAAAATTAAAAAAATGATCTTTTGGGAAATCGCGAGCAATCGAGGCAAATTTATTTATTTCGCGTGGTCGCTCCAGTGGTCTTTTCATCAGTTGCGGCTCGTGACTTTTAGGTGTGCTATGAGTGCTGATATTAAAAAAAATGTCATTATTAATGTTGTTGTACCTAGCCGAAAAAAATATTTTTTTTTTTTGAAAATCAGTTTTTTGTATGAAAAATTTCAGGAAGTTTCAGTTTGGCGGTGCGCCGCACCGATTTTCTGAAAAATCTTCATACAAAACACCGATTTTTGAAAAAAAAAAATAATTTTTTTTTCGCATATGACAACTTCCATGATGCCATTTTTTTAATATCAGCACCCTAGCACACCAAAAGTCACGGGCCGCCACTGCTTTTCATTGCACTTGAAGTGAAATATCACAATACTGCGCTATGTAAATACTATGTTATTATTATTATCATAGATTGATAAAAATAATTATTTAGAAATATCTGAAATTGTTGATGTTAGTGATGGTCATTAGCTGATTAAGGTTATAATGAGTACTCATTGAATGAGCATAAAATTTTGTTTATTTCCATAGTGTAATTTCTCCTTATTTGAGTTAACCCCTAAGGCTAAAATTGTTCACTTTTCGGAACAACTCATATAGGTCTCATAGAAATTGTTGTGTCTCCCTGACTTTAATTGTGAGAAATAAGATCTAGACGGTGTTAGAAAGAGAAAACACTATGCTTTCTATTCAAATCTAAAAGTAAACCACAAAAGAAGTAAAATGTACACCTTTATGAAAAAAATGATTAAATTTCTTATTCATTATTATTTTATTAATTATTTTTACATGGAATGACAAAAAAGTGAGGGGACAATAACATTTATAATACATTTGTCTAATAAAATATACAAGTATTTTTCATTATCAGCATCTTAGTATCTGTCAGTAGTAGTTAGAAAAAATGTAAGGCGAGTTATTTTTAAACCTCTTTTATGTTTGCTTGCAAAATTTTTGTATTTGAAAAATTATATGTTTATTTCGAATTATAAAATTTGAAAGTCTATTTTAACACCTTTCAAAAACCATTATTAGTTTTCGGATACGTCCAGAAATATTCTATTTATTTGGATTTTATTGCGGTAAAGCTATTATTAAAGCGGAAATATTTTGACCCTCTGACAAATTATGACCGAGGCCTGAGGGGTCATTCAATGTAGTGATTTAATGGGTATGATTTCCACTGTGTGCAAAGAATATACTGCGTTAGAGTTAACATTTCATAATCAGCTCTACCAGTCTGAATTTTTCTGATGTTAATTTACAAGTTTAATGGACCTAAGAAAATTGGTTTTATAGCTGTAAAAAGTATTGTTTTGCAGTGTTAAAGCTGTGGAACGTATTGATTGTGTAGTTTTCTTTAATTTTTTCCAAATAAAATCACAGCTCGCTTCTACTCGACCTCACCTTTAAATTTGTATGTAAGAGTACTGTTATTTGTGACTTCAATAATAAGCTGAAGGGTGAAGATAGGTAGGATTCCAAAAGTTTTTATTCAGATGCGAGACTTCGGACAACGTTGATACTGAATATTATACTAATTTACAAGAACTAAAGTAACACCTTTAATAGCACAAATATCTTTGCGCACTACCAAAGCTGATTAGGCCAACCTCTGTTGTAACAGTAGCAGCAGAAATTATCCCAATTACCATTGTCCTCTGTTGAATTCTGCTGCATTTGGCGATACTGGAAATTTCCCTCTTATTTGCTGAAATCCAACCGTTTGTCGTATTCATATTTTATTAATTCAACTTTATTGTATTGAAGCAACTGGCTTCTTGAACTCGGCGCAATGTCATCATTGTACTTATTTTGTAGATGAGTTAATATTATTGTTGAGTTTTGTGTTGTCCAATATTTATGTTCAATATTTAACTTCATTTCTTACTTATCATTTCATATTTAATTCATTTTTTCTAACTTCCATCTACAGACTCCTTTACTTTAAATTTATCGTCTGTGTCACCTTTCATCTGACTTATCTATACAACTTTTGTCTATGCTCTTTATGTCAACTCTCTCACTCGTATTATGGTGGTGAATTCTTTTCGTTATAAATTCTTGCTTCATTCCACATTCAGGGCCCATCAACTCATTAAAATTGCAATTCATTTGAATTCTTGTACGCAATGTACAACAATATAAGGTGTAAAAACATAAATGTTTTTATTATAAAAGTATAACCTCTCAAATCTCTGTTCGCATCCCCTTGGATTGGAAACAAAGGAAGTCAAGCATTCAAATACATCTGACTTAGCTATACAACTTTTGTCTATGCTCTTTATGTCAACTCTCTCACTCGTATTATGGTGGTGAATTCTTTTCGTTATAAATTCTTGCTTCATTCCACATTCAGGGCCCATCAACTCATTAAAATTGCAATTCATTTGACTTCTTGTACGCAATGTACAACAATATAAGGTGTAAAAACATAAATGTTTTTATTATAAAAGTATAACCTCTCAAATCTCTGTGCACATCCCCTTGGATTGGAAACAAAGGAAGTCAAGCATTCAAATACATCTGACTTATCTATACAACTTATGTCTATGCTCTTTATGTCAACTCTCTCACTCGTATTATGGTGGTGAATTCTTTTCGTTATAAATTCTTGCTTCATTCCACATTCAGGGCCCATCAACTCATTAAAATTGCAATTCATTTGAATTCTTGTACGCAATGTACAACAATATAAGGTGTAAAAACATAAATGTTTTTATTATAAAAGTATAACCTCTCAAATCTCTGTGCGCATCCCCTTGGATTGGAAACAAAGGAAGTCAAGCATTCAAATACATCTGACTTATCTATACAACTTTTGTCTATGCTCTTTATGTCAACTCTCTCACTCGTATTATGGTGGTGAATTCTTTTCGTTATAAATTCTTGCTTCTTTCCACATTCAGGGCCCATCAACTCATTAAAATTGCAATTCATTTGAATTCTTGTACGCAATGTACAACAATATAAGGTGTAAAAACATAAATGTTTTTTTATTTTTATTTTAACTTTATGAGTAAAACCTCAAATTGTAATATTTAATTAAATGAAGACAATATAAGCGAAACTCAATCGAAAATCTGAAAACAGAAAAATCAGAAAAAGATATTGACACATCTGGGACTCGAACCCAGGACCTCTCGCTTACCGGGCGAACGCGCTAACCACTGCGCCACCGTGTCGATATCCAATTCGGTCACTTTTAACTGTATCATACTTCGACTAAGAACCACCCACACTATCTTCATTTTTCTTAACGCATATACTATTGGCTGCTATCTTTATGTATGATTGCAAGATTCAAACCCGAACTAAATGCTCTCTAGATAGTGTCTGGATAAATCTTTATCCATTTTATTTAATATGCGACATCTATTGACTTTTTCTGCAAGTCTAGGATGAATATTTTTATTTTTATTTTAACTTTATGAGTAAAACCTCAAATTGTAATATTTAATTAAATGAAGACAATATAAGCGAAACTCAATCGAAAATCTGAAAACAGAAAAATCAGAAAAAGATATTGACACATCTGGGACTCGAACCCAGGACCTCTCGCTTACCGGGCGAACGCGCTAACCACTGCGCCACCATGTCGATATCCAATTCGGTCACTTTTAACTGTATCATACTTCGACTAAGAACCACCCACACTATCTTCATTTTTCTTAACGCATATACTATTGGCTGCTATCTTTATGTATGATTGCAAGATTCAAACCTGAACTAAATGCTCTCTAGATAGTGTCTGGATAAATCTTTATCCATTTTATTTAATATGCGACATCTATTGACTTTTTCTGCAAGTCTAGGATGAATATTTTTATTTTTATTTTAACTTTATGAGTAAAACCTCAAATTGTAATATTTAATTAACCGCTGGGACGCCGGAGACGCGCCGGCGCGCGCGTCATATGCGCATGCGCGAGAAAATAATTCAAATATTTGAATAATACATCCGACAAAAAACTTTTGATCCACGATTTTGGCCCTTCTATGTACACAATTTGTATGGAGAACAGTGTCAGAATCGCTTGCGCTGTCATTACTCTCGGAGACGCTACAAGTTTCATTCACCTAGTCACCCTGGAATATTTTAAAAACGATTTCTTCTATGACAATCGGCTGTCAGAATTTGTCGCGAATTTAACGGTCGCAATTAATGGGTGTATCGCGAATAAAACGATCATAAAACCTATTAATTTACGTAATAAATGCAAGTAATGTGGTTTTAGTAGATAGCTTATTGTGTTGTGAACGTGTTTCAGTTAATAAAATATACAATAGCTCAAAATTTATCAACAAAACATTCAATTCAAAATTCAAAGTGGTGGTTTTTTAGTGTTTTTTTGCGAAGTTCCGCGAATTTCCGCTAAATGTCACGGCATGTGACCGGTTAAATGAAGACAATATAAGCGAAACTCAATCGAAAATCTGAAAACAGAAAAATCAGAAAAAGATATTGACACATCTGGGACTCGAACCCAGGACCTCTCGCTTACCGGGCGAACGCGCTAACCACTGCGCCACCGTGTCGATATCCAATTCGGTCACTTTTAACTGTATCATACTTCGACTAAGAACCACCCACACTATCTTCATTTTTCTTAACGCATATACTATTGGCTGCTATCTTTATGTATGATTGCAAGATTCAAACCCGAACATAAAGATAGCAGCCAATAGTATATGCGTTAAGAAAAATGAAGATAGTGTGGGTGGTTCTTAGTCGAAGTATGATACAGTTAAAAGTGACCGAATTGGATATCGACACGGTGGCGCAGTGGTTAGCGCGTTCGCCCGGTAAGCGAGAGGTCCTGGGTTCGAGTCCCAGATGTGTCAATATCTTTTTCTGATTTTTCTGTTTTCAGATTTTCGATTGAGTTTCGCTTATATTGTCTTCATTTAATTAAATATTACAATTTGAGGTTTTACTCATAAAGTTAAAATAAAAATAAAAATATTCATCCTAGACTTGCAGAAAAAGTCAATAGATGTCGCATATTAAATAAAATGGATAAAGATTTATCCAGACACTATCTAGAGAGCATTTAGTTCGGGTTTGAATCTTGCAATCATACATAAAGATAGCAGCCAATAGTATATGCGTTAAGAAAAATGAAGATAGTGTGGGTGGTTCTTAGTCGAAGTATGATACAGTTAAAAGTGACCGAATTGGATATCGACACGGTGGCGCAGTGGTTAGCGCGTTCGCCCGGTAAGCGAGAGGTCCTGGGTTCGAGTCCCAGATGTGTCAATATCTTTTTCTGATTTTTCTGTTTTCAGATTTTCGATTGAGTTTCGCTTATATTGTCTTCATTTAATTAAATATTACAATTTGAGGTTTTACTCATAAAGTTAAAATAAAAATAAAAATATTCATCCTAGACTTGCAGAAAAAGTCAATAGATGTCGCATATTAAATAAAATGGATAAAGATTTATCCAGACACTATCTAGAGAGCATTTAGTTCGGGTTTGAATCTTGCAATCATACATAAAGATAGCAGCCAATAGTATATGCGTTAAGAAAAATGAAGATAGTGTGGGTGGTTCTTAGTCGAAGTATGATACAGTTAAAAGTGACCGAATTGGATATCGACACGGTGGCGCAGTGGTTAGCGCGTTCGCCCGGTAAGCGAGAGGTCCTGGGTTCGAGTCCCAGATGTGTCAATATCTTTTTCTGATTTTTCTGTTTTCAGATTTTCGATTGAGTTTCGCTTATATTGTCTTCATTTAATTAAATATTACAATTTGAGGTTTTACTCATAAAGTTAAAATAAAAATAAAAATATTCATCCTAGACTTGCAGAAAAAGTCAATAGATGTCGCATATTAAATAAAATGGATAAAGATTTATCCAGACACTATCTAGAGAGCATTTAGTTCGGGTTTGAATCTTGCAATCATACATAAAGATAGCAGCCAATAGTATATGCGTTAAGAAAAATGAAGATAGTGTGGGTGGTTCTTAGTCGAAGTATGATACAGTTAAAAGTGACCGAATTGGATATCGACACGGTGGCGCAGTGGTTAGCGCGTTCGCCCGGTAAGCGAGAGGTCCTGGGTTCGAGTCCCAGATGTGTCAATATCTTTTTCTGATTTTTCTGTTTTCAGATTTTCGATTGAGTTTCGCTTATATTGTCTTCATTTAATTAAATATTACAATTTGAGGTTTTACTCATAAAGTTAAAATAAAAATAAAAATATTCATCCTAGACTTGCAGAAAAAGTCAATAGATGTCGCATATTAAATAAAATGGATAAAGATTTATCCAGACACTATCTAGAGAGCATTTAGTTCGGGTTTGAATCTTGCAATCATACATAAAGATAGCAGCCAATAGTATATGCGTTAAGAAAAATGAAGATAGTGTGGGTGGTTCTTAGTCGAAGTATGATACAGTTAAAAGTGACCGAATTGGATATCGACACGGTGGCGCAGTGGTTAGCGCGTTCGCCCGGTAAGCGAGAGGTCCTGGGTTCGAGTCCCAGATGTGTCAATATCTTTTTCTGATTTTTCTGTTTTCAGATTTTCGATTGAGTTTCGCTTATATTGTCTTCATTTAATTAAATATTACAATTTGAGGTTTTACTCATAAAGTTAAAATAAAAATAAAAATATTCATCCTAGACTTGCAGAAAAAGTCAATAGATGTCGCATATTAAATAAAATGGATAAAGATTTATCCAGACACTATCTAGAGAGCATTTAGTTCGGGTTTGAATCTTGCAATCATACATAAAGATAGCAGCCAATAGTATATGCGTTAAGAAAAATGAAGATAGTGTGGGTGGTTCTTAGTCGAAGTATGATACAGTTAAAAGTGACCGAATTGGATATCGACACGGTGGCGCAGTGGTTAGCGCGTTCGCCCGGTAAGCGAGAGGTCCTGGATTCGAGTCCCAGATGTGTCAATATCTTTTTCTGATTTTTCTGTTTTCAGATTTTCGATTGAGTTTCGCTTATATTGTCTTCATTTAATTAAATAAATGTTTTTGTTATAAAAGTATAACCTCTCAAATCTCTGTGCGCATCCCCTTGGATTTTAAACAAAGGAAGTCAAGCATTCAAATACAACTGACGGAAGACTATCCAGAGACCACCAAGGGACCTTACAATTATTACATTTTAATAACTGACTAATATTGGTTCCGGCTAACTTGTTGTTTATGAACGTTGCAGGTTTCACTCCCCTTGCGATTGGTCCGCATTTCAACGCCAACACTTCTGTGGCCAGCTCTTGTCAGTGGCTCCCAAGATGGTGAGGTGGCTACCAAACCTGCTGGAACTCAACGAGAGGGCCGTCTACATTGGCCAGTGGGAACATGGCTTCTTCAGCTACACGGCTGTTGGTAAGTAATGCTGCTAAAAATCTCCCCTGATTAGTATTTTTATATTCCATGTTGAGGCATTAATGTTAACCATTGATTTGGTATTTCAGGTGCGACTAACGTTGGCTCTATTATAATTCACGATGACCCAACACTGGCGACCAACAAATTCAGGCCAGGCCGACACGCGGCCCACGTGCAGTTTTCACCTAAGAATGATTTAACTCGAGGACAGGAAATGGGACTCTTCTCAATGGGTTCTACCATTGTACTGATTTTCGAAGCCCCCGAGAATTTTCACTTCACCTGCCGAGAAAATGAGAAGATCAAAGTAGGCAGTTGCCTGGGCGGCCTAGACTTCATGTGTTCCTCGTCCCACATTTCTCTCAGCTCCCTGGATAGTGAGGACATTTCCGATGTGGACTGGAATGAATACGATTACGAGTTTGGGGGCTCTGAAAAAGTTTTAGTTTCTTAAGTTTTTGTGTGAGATCTGATAAAACATTGGAACAACGTTTATACGCAGTATTCTTGTGTTTTCTATTGTTCGTACGTTTATAAAAGTTGCTACTATCCACAGTGATTTCATCTAGAGATAGAGGTAACCTTGTTCAGGGTAATTAACCTGCTATTTTCACGATCACTGTCATTTGTAGTGTCATCATCAGCTGTGACGCCTGTCATAAAGCTTTGTGAGTTTGGAAATATTTTGGATGTGGATAAAGGCTGTGATTAAATATTGGACATTATTCCTTATTTAATATTTTATTATTTAATATCGTTTGGTGATCTCAAATTGATATAAATGTCGATCTTCAAGCCAAACCCAATGGTGCCATGTATGGTTTTAATCCATTTAAACTTTTGCAGTTTTTGTCTAAACCAATTCCACTTTCCCTTAAGATTTAATTAATAATTTTGTTGAAGGACCAGCATTGAGGACATTTATCACTCTAGCTTTAAAATATTATCAACTTTTATTTATTTTACCTAAGCTTATTTAATTTATTTTCAAGTTGAAGTCAAGTGAGTCCACCCTGTTGCCTTAATTACGTACCGCCAATAAATCTTTTATTATAAAACGTATCCAAGTACTTATACTAATATTCTCTGCAGTAGTTGACAAGTATAAGTATATTTAAGTATAGGACCATCGATACTTTAGATAAAATTTCGATATGATCTAACCTCAATATTAGGCCTTAAATTTGAAAAAAGAGAAGTTTTTTGTAAATATAATCTGTCGATCGATGATTGTCCAACAATATTAATTCTTATATAATATTTTATCTGCATGATCTTTTAAAGTAAAATAGAGTATATTATTTATAAGTAAATTATTTATCTCGTTTAATGATTTATCTTTGGTGGCTTTTATTTGTTTTGCTGGCATAACCAATACATATAATTTTTAAAATGCTTTTTAACTACTTTACCTTTTCTGGATCTGTATTTTTTATTTGTATTTTTTATTCTTGGATTTGTATTTTCAACTTATACTATCTTCTCAAATAAATTTCATTATTTAGTCATAATAATAATTAATTAGCTAAGTATGTAAGTAGGGACTTTATTATCACCAAAGTTAACCACAATACTTCTAGTTTTTAAGGAAATGATTTTTATTACTACATACAGTGAAACTTGCTTAAGAAGTTTTCATGCTTAAGGTGATATTCAAAAGAATTAATAATTTACTCCTTCTCATAGATGGCTTGAGTTTAATTATTTTAGGAAGAATTGCCTTTTACAAGTTATGCTTTAAAATAATAAAATGAATTAAATATTTGCGCCCGTACGTAAACAAAATGAAAATGAATTAATAGTTTTGTTCATAAACAAATTCAAATCTTTCAAGAAAGGCTAACAAATACAACATTATATCGGTGACTCTATCCAATATTCTATTTGTTAGCTTTTCTTAAAAAGTTTGAGTTTTTTATGGACAAAACAATTATTCATATTCATAACGTGTATGTACAGGCGCAAACAAATAATTCGTCTTAATATTTTTGTGTTTTAACCGGTCAAAGGCCGTGACATTTAGCGGAAATTCGCGGAACTTCGCAAAAAAACACTAAAAAACCACAACTTTGAATTTTGAATTGAATGTTTTGTTGATAAATTTTGAGCTATTGTATATTTTATTAACTGAAACACGTTCACAACACAATAAGCTATCTACTAAAACCACATTACTTGCATTTATTACGTAAATTAATAGGTTTTATGATCGTTTTATTCGCGATACACCCATTAATTGCGACCGTTAAATTCGCGGCAAATTCTGACAGCCGATTGTCATAGAAGATATCGTTTTAAAAATATTCCAGGGTGACTAGGTGAATGAAACTTGTAGCGTCTCCGAGAGTAATGACGGCGCAAGCGATTCTGACACTGTTCTCCATACAAATTGTGTACATAGAAGGGCCAAAATCGTGGACCAAAAGTTTTTTGTCGGATGTATTATTCAAATATTTGAATTATTTTCTCGCGCATGCGCATATGACGCGCGCGCCGGCGCGTCTCCGGCCTGTCAGAGGTTAACCTAAAATAATTAAACGAGCGACATCTACGAAAGAGCAGATTGTGAATTATTTTAAGTATTTCCCGGTACGAAGTTTTTTTTCCAGTCCTTTGGAAAACTTCAGAGAGTTTTACTTTGAAAATCTGTTTATGCATTGTGTTCCTAGAAAGGCTTGCAAATTGAATATCTAAGCTTCACAGTATTTTACACATTTGTTTAAGTCATAAATGTGTGGGGTCTTTCTTATAGGGACAATGCAGAATGTATTTATAGAGCTTTCTTATACACTTCTCTCATCATGTTTGTTTACATAATTTTATATTTTTTTATTTATCCCTACGGTTAAAATATGAGACCAAATGTAATGAGATGGTGAAATCAATTTACTTTTTAACATTATTAATAAATTGAGACAAATAAACCAAATATTTAAGTAATACATTTGCCTTAAGGTGCCACTGCCTACAAGAGAGGTGGGTCATTTAAAAACTCGTCTTTCAATTTTTTCACAAAGTAAAAAAAAACTTAATATTTACTTTTCCGATAGAATCAAAATAAATTATTATGAAGTGTTAAGTATGTATTCAAGAATGACAATAAGTTTAAAATGTTTTAAATCTATGTCTTTGAATAATTAATGGTTTGGATAAGACAGTTTTGATAGAACAAGTGATTAGGCGAGTTTTGATGTAACGTGATTTGGATAAGGCGAGTTTTGACAAATTTGAATGGCAATAAATGTACCATTTAGTCAAGCCTCCAGCGTTTGTTCCACTTACACTTACAACTTACACTCGCCTGAAATCATAGATCTCCATCCCATTTGAATTTCGAAAGTATAGTTTTGTATGGAATTATAGGCCCAAATCGGGCATATATTTGAATCTTGAAACACACCCACAAGGCACTTCTTGTGTTGTTTATTCTACGATCAGATGGCAAAAAGAATGGCCTGGAATGGGAAAGTTTAATTCAATTTTATATTAGTTTTTTAAAAGAATGAATACATTCCAAACATTGTAGAATTACGATTTTGACATTCGCATTCACCAGCACATTCTGATTCGAATAAGTAGATAAACTAACTCTCAAAAGGCGAAGAAAGACGGCAGAACTTATCTCATTAGATCAGAGCTTGTGAGGAAGTAAGTACCCACGTGATATTAAGCGACTGTGATTGGTTGGTTGGGTAAGGCGAGTTTTGAAACACCACAATAGATACAACAAATTTTGCAGCTCATTTTTCACTGTCATTTTTCATACAGAAAACACAAGTATTTAAAATATAATAATTGTGACACTGGATAATTTTTTTTTAGGAAAAAAATGACATACATATTATATAAGTCAATTTCAGTTGAAAGGTGGTTAAGATGAGTTTTGATATGGCCCGTCTCCAAAGTATTAATCTTGCTCTGTGTAATAATAACTAACAATTGCAACTTGCCAATAAAGAAGTGAGACCCTTGTTGCAAAATAGAGAACTGCAAAGCAATTTTTATAGTGTAATATTATCTTTATATATTTGAAGTTTTGATATAATCCAAAGGTGGATGCCGCAAGTAAGAAATCAAAGTTAAAAAAAAATTAAATAAACCAGACAGATAGTAAAATAAACTCTGTTTTAGCAAAAGACTAAAAATGAAAAGAGTTTCTGAAGTAGGAAACCAATGTTAAACTTAAATAAAAATATTGCTTCCACGGATGATCACGCTGGCTCTTGGATGTGTCTCTTTTGAATTTTATGTATATATTGAATTTTTATTGTATTTTTTGAATTTCATGTATTCTTATACCAGTTTTTATTTTAGTAATTATTTATTCATTGATCTTTTAACACCGCAATATTTAATAAAAGTCATTTCGTTTGGAAAAAATTAACATTTTATAATATCATTATGTAGGTTTTAAATGTTACTGAGAAAAAGAGAAACCTTAAAAGATTCAATGAATAAAAAATCACCTGTTAAATAAATTTTTACCCGTCTACCAATAATTATTTTTTATTAAACCGTATTTTGTATTATACCGTACTTTTAAGATTGATATTTTAATGTAATGTACACACCGCAAGAAACGGGTTTGATTAGTACAAAGTAATAGTACCAAGTTAGTTTGCCTTTAAGACAACTGTTATTCTTGTCAGTAATGTTAAATAAGGGAGCGGTAGCGAGGTGAGACTTAACTTGCCCACGAGCCCGCTCCCCCACAGCCAGAAGCTCACTTCACATCATCCATTTATTCGGTAATTGGATGGTTTGAAACAGTATTTATTTTCATATTTGAAAGACTGCTTTGAGGTATTGTGAATGCAAAGGTTGCATAGATGCACGTCCCATTCACTTTCCGTGTGCTAAATTACAATGTATGTGGGCTTTGCAAGTCTTCACCAAATTGGTAGTATGTAAACCTGAACTTGCAGGCATTTTCAAATGAACTTTAATTTTCAAACATTCTTTAAGTGGCAGAACTTAATGTCTGAAAAAATAATTTAAAAGTGATTTGCCAGCATGTGCTACCAATGTTCTGTAATTTAAAAATGTAAGCATTTTTAAACTGCAATTACTATGTCATATTTTATAGTTAAATTGTTGTGAATTGCACTAAAATCAATAATGTGGTATGTAATATTTTATAAATGAATGCAACAATAAAATCTTTAAGATTGCTGTAAATATGTTTCTACGAAATCAACAGATAGGAAAAAAATATTTTTTGCCTTTTCAGATTAAATTAATGGTTGAATGCTTCGCCGTAAGATAGAGAAGTTTCGAAAACCTTGTTATCAAAATTGAGATATTATTTTTATGCTGATTGTACATATATATATACCAGGACATTATCATATATTATAAAAACTTACATTTATCATGTTAGATTTAAAAATTTTAATTCATATAATCATATTAGTGTATAGGTAACATTTTGTATGAAAACATTTTGGTAAGTGCAAATTTTTTATAAGAACATGGAGTTTATGGAATCATAGATAATAATTTATAGAATCGTAGATAAAAGTTGAATGGATCTGCTTGAAAGCCAATTTGCAAGTGCATTAAATGCCCCACTTATATGGTCCAGCCATTTACTATTCCATATTATTATATTACATGTATGTCAAAAAATAGGAAATTGTTACAAAAATAATTACTAATCATTAATAATTGAAAAGAAAATTCTTGATTTTTCAACCGAATACTATTAATATAAAAGTTTTTTATGAATTACATAAGTTACTTAATAAGATATAAAAAAATCGTACCACATACAAACAATACACAGGTTTATTTAAGGCTATTCAAGCTTTTATTACAAACTTCTCTAGTCGGGTTTAAAATAAATGATGGAAGGTATTATTACTATGTATTTTAACTTTTTTTTCATTTTATAATTAAAGTTAAACCCTGTTAATTCGAACCTCAATAATTTGGAAATCGCACAATTTTTAATGTTTGTCAAAAAAGGCCCAGAAAAAAAAAAAGAATTTTTAAATTTTTAAAAATATTGTTTTGTAATTTGAAATTTATTTTGGTAATAACTGGCCTCGAAACTCGAGTTTTCAGAGAATTTTTTTTATACATAAAATTTTGACATTAATTCGTTAATTCTAAATTTGTTTTTGTGGTCCCGTAGATTTCGAATTAACAGGGTTCTACATATATTTATCTCAAAAGATGCAACCATTTGCTAAAAAAAATCTTATTTTGTTGCCTTTTGTTAAAACTTCATTAATATTTATTAAAGTTTAGTAATAGTTAACACGCTGGTGTATTACTCAAAATATAATATAACAAACATCTTTATTGTAAAAAAACTTTTTTGGGCATTCTGTAAACCTTATTAGCATAGATGATATTTGAACGTACAAATTCACCAAATCTGGTGAAAATTTTATAATTCCAAACTATGCGCATGGATTATTATAATTTAATTTGATAACAATTTAATGCTGTATTCCAATTATTTCTTATCAATATCTACTAATCAATTAGTTTTATGAACCTACTATAATATTTTGATAACAATTTTATTATTTTCTTGCATCGTGATATTTTTCGGAGAAATGCAATGAATTATAAAATTCTTAACCCCCAGTTAAAGTAAAGTCAATGCAATGGGTGAATTTCTGGAACAGAAGTTAAAAAGAATTTTTTTGACGTCATTTTTAACCGTTATGCGTATCATCCAGTAGTATCAAAACAATTATATTATGAAAATTCACCAACCAAATATTTTGCAAAATCTCTAGAAATTAATACATTAGGATTTTATGTCATATTTGTTTGTTTCGTGTTGGGATTTACAGTGACCGTGACAGTATTTCCTTTGTTGTATGTATAAATACATTGATTGAGGGGTACAAACAGAGGGCAATAATCTTAAATGTGCATAAAAACAGTATTATTGTTTGTAATAACTTTATTATGAAATAATCTGCACAGAAGTATTATAACATCATCACAACATCTTGGTCTGCTTAAAATATAAATGTACACGAATACCCCATTTGCAAATATGACATTTAATATTAAAATCAATTAATTTTATTTATTGCCTTTCTCCAAATGTTACTTTGAATCATTTTATTTCTTACTTTGGGGTTTTTTTCAGAATCGTAATTGACAATATGCGTGTATTGGCTGTGTAATTAATTATCAGCAGAATTAAAATAAGTTCAATAAATTATTATAATATCCAAATTATTGCAAAATCTCAGAAACATTTGCTGCAAAAAAATTATTTTAAGTCCGATCTCCTACGAATGAAAACACAAACATTATTGAAACATTTCGAAAACTTTGGTTCAAACATTCAAAATTGGGACATGGCCGAGTTTGCAGATGTGGTCAATCATGGAGAATAAATCGCACAAGTTTTTAAAGGTTTTATGTGCAGTGAGTGTAATTATGAGTTTAACCTTTTAACCGCTAAAAAAATATACCTAAGCAGTCGCCCCCACGCGGCACTTTCTTTTTCGAATGTCATTTTTACATAAACCCTTATAGAAAACAAAATCATTGTCTGGATTAATCCTAAAAACATTAATAAATCTTGATAACATCATCCTCCAATATCGAAGTATCAATAAACATTCATTTGAGATCAACTGAAATGAACATAACGTAATAATTGCGTTAATATAAACACGCCGTGAATATCAACAAACAAAGCAATCTGTAACATGGCCGCTTCTAGCGACGTATGACGTAACATATAGATACCTACTTGCTCGTGTAGTGAAATACGAGACGCGTCAAGAAGGGCCACTACGCCGATGCTCTATTTTTATTAATTGTTTTTGTGTTTAATTCGTAGAACTTAATTTAATTTTTTGTTTTTTTTTTTTAATTTAATTAAAATTTAATTTGATAATGTTATAATGTTTGCAAAACCATTTTCAAACTGTAAACTGAAACAGTTGTAACACAAATACAAACTAAAATACTTGCAGAGCTTGATAATAACGTCATCAATTTTAATTTTATCGAATTTTAAAAGATGCTGTGGTTTTAGTTTATAGATACTTATTTTTCTATAGTTAACATTTTATTGATATTTATGTTGTGAAATAATTTTATATTGTTTTCACTGATAAATTTGCATTAATAAGGTCGACATTTTACGGCAGTAAATCGCCGTAAAACTTTGATTTATGCGGTTGATATCGACCTAATTCGTATTATTATTTTATAAATCTGAATTGGTTTACACCGGAATGCCGTATTTTTACGAATTTACTTCGATTATATGGATTTAAAGAGCCGGCTGCGGCGGAAATCGGCCGCAAATTTCTATTTTCGAAGAAATTTACCGTATTTTTACAAATTTACTCGAAATGTCTGAATTCACAGGGCCGGCCTCTGTGGAAACGGCCACAAATGTTTGATTTACACAGAAATGGTGGGTATTTTTACGAATACTATGAACATCTGAATTAGAATGGCCGCCTGCAACGGAAATCTGCCGCGAAATTTCGATTTACGCGGAAATATCGTATTTTCTGTGAATCAAACGGGTATCTAAATTTAGAGGTCCAGCCACGACGTGATTCGGCTGCGAAATTTCGTTTTACGCAGAAATATTTTGTATTTTTACGAATTTACTTCGAATTCCCGAATTAGAATGGCCGCCTGCAACGGAAATCCGGTGTGATATTTCGATTTTCGCGGAAATATGGTATTCTTGTGAATTTATTTCAAATAGGTATCTAAATTTAGTGGGGCGGCCGAGATGGGATTCGGTTGCGAAATTTTGATTTACGTGGAAATATATTGTATTTTTACAAATTTACTGCGAATATCTAAATTTCAAGAACCGGTCACGGCGGCAATCAACTGCAAAAATTTGGTTTACGCAGAAAATATGCGGTATTTTTGAGAATTTATTACGAATAGGTTTCTGAATTTAGAGGGCTGGCTGGGCTGAGATGGCAAAGTCAAAGGTTCAGCAGAAGAAGTTGTTGGCTGAACTGACGGGATTGAGACATAACTTTCATATTGCCCAACAAAAACAATATCTGTATCGTCATCAGTCATCACTTACTTCAAAAACACTTTCCGAATCTAACATTGCTCAATATCAATTTCAGATAGGTCACGTGTCAACAATTTGAGTGTTGTTAAAAAAAAGTTTTAAAATTCATACGTAAACACACAAAACAAGATGTTTTTAAAATTGAATTAGTCAATTTTTAAATAATACAACAATTAAATAATTATGTACACAAAAATAAAGTAGATTTCAAAGTGGATATCGACGCACAAGTATTATTACGAATACGGTACGGGGTCCGCTCGAAAGAGACAATCAGATTCGCGCGCATTTTCAAAACTGTTACTGGCGGCTGGAGCCGCGCTCTCGTTTTTATTCATTTACCAAGATAAACAATGAAGTAGTTGATAAAGATTCTCAGAGAGGTCGCACCACAAATGAATATTCTTATTTTTAATATAAATTTCGATCGTATACGGCATACATGTGCTTAGAAAACGAAGTCGAAACTTGAAAATGACTGAAGTCAGCCGCCGCGCGGTGTGAGCCACTTGATGAAATGACTTAGGTCAGACGCCGCGGTGAAAAGATTAATAAATGATGTCGTAATGTTTGACCGTTTCTGTCACAAACTCACATTTAAATAAAGCCATTTAAATATATTAATTTATTGTACCAAACCAATAAATCTACATAACAATTTACGATAATAATTGTTGTTTTGAAATTTTGGTCGTGTACAAATCGATATTAGCCAGAAATCTTTCCTGATAAATAAATATCTATTCATATTTTGAGGAAGTACGGTCTAACCTCTTTTCTCTCTGATTCGTCTCTTCCTCTTGAACTCATCTTGACATTTTTTGACAATAATTATGTCAAATGTTGCGGTGCATAGACACATCTTCAACGCAGACCATTAAACAAATTGTGTGTAGCCACCCCTACTAATGTTTCAATAATGTTTGACCATTGTTTGTATTTTCGGTCAGAGGAGATCCGACTTTATACAATCATTCATAGAGATATATTTTACGAACTCTGAAGACGTCTATTTTATTTACATTTTATTTACATTTATTGCATAGTATCTTGCAGATTCCTAGAAAATGTCACATTTCTAGAAGATTTAAAAAAATAAAGTAACATGCTTAAATTAAACGATCCTAACTCAATATTGGTTAATTTGCTTACCCTTGTTCGGAATTAATTTTTAATCTAAATTTGTGACTTCTGAAATATGTTTTTCATGTCGCCGGCAATTTTTCTTGAATTTTACTACAATTTACAGAGCCTTCTCGATTTCAATCTTAAGCCACACGTTTCAAAACCTCGAAGTTAATCCGCCACTTGGAAAATGCAATAATTCTTCAAAATTTAAAAAATGATGTATTTTTCTATCACATATTTTTCATCGCAATTAGAAATTGCAATAAATCATTTTATTTAGGCATCAAATTCCCCAACATATTCTATTCAAATATGAATGTGAAGGAAAGATTGTCTTACATTATGTGCTGCATTTTCTTGGAGATTATTAGGATTAAATAACATTATTTTTTTTTGTATTTTTATTGGTGAATAGTTTGGAATTAAACCCTTGACATATACAAGCTTAACCCATTACATAGTCTAATAACTATTACTATAATTGCGTACCCACTAAACTGAGCGTGAGCTATGTAGTTAACAAATTTGTGGAAGTGCTTTAGTAGATAATCAATAAATCTATCACTGCCATTATTAATGGATCAATTGTATCAAGTAACAATATCTGCACTCATATATGCAATAGGTTTAGGAAATGTCTAGAAAACTGGTTTAAATTATAATATTATGTCTACGTATAATGTAAAAGGCTTACTTCTCTGTACCTATATATAACAATAAATAATAATTATGTATTGTTATTTTTTTAGAAATAAAGAGAAATCCTGTCATTCGTAACAATTATTGTTTTATTTCATTCCTTCAAAATACTCTAAGGAAAAGTGTTTCCATGCACAGTTTCCTGAATTATGCCGCAGTAAAAATACTATTGTATAACAATTATTATTAATATATAATTATCGTTGAAGAAGAAGATAACACTAATAATCTAAACGAAAATATGAAAGAGAACAAGACACAGAAAAATAGAAAAACATAATGGTCGCAATTGGGACTCAAACCCAGAACCTCTCATCTAACCGGGAAGTGTGCTTTTACTAATTCAGCCATTGCCACCTTCCGTAAAATTGTCATACATAATACAAATTTTAAAATTAACAATATTATATTCGACTAATTTTTCCATATCATGGGCAACTACCCTTTTCATTGGAAACAATTGTTCTAAGAACCGGTTTTTTACCTAGATAGCGTCTCTGATTAATATATCTAATATTTATTTATTTTTTCTATTATATGGAACATATATTGACCTTTTTATAAAAGTCTAAATGAATATTAAATTTTTTATAAGAACAACTCTCTTTTTATTGTGACCATTATATTTTTCTGTGCCTTTTTCTTTCATATTTTCATTTAGATTATTATACCTACTGATGGGAATAACCTTCAAAAGTTATAAAAAGAGATTTGTTCTTATAAAAAAAAAAAAAAAAATATATGTGTGTTCAGTGCAGGATAGAAGTACAGAAAAAATATTATCTTACAACTATGGTTTGCCAATCCCACACCTATTTTAGTTGCGGGATTGCAGGATAGAATGTAGAAATCCTTGGGACCCCGAGGAACCTGCATATTTGAGGGAATTTTTTTAAGGGCTATTAAATTGAAATGATGCCAAATTATTTTGTATTTATTATCTTTGATACTGATATATTTAAGTTTATTGAAAAGGTAACATAGTAAGTCATTTTGGAAGACTTTGCGTTTCAATCATCTTTACTACTAGTTATATTGTTATATAATAAAAATATATTGAAAAGGTAACATGATAAGTACATTAATTTGATAAAAAAGATATTAAAAACATATACATAACTGCCACTGACATCATGACTCGTCATTTGAGAATAATCGTTTTTGGTACTGGTAATATTATAAAGAGACCTTGGAAATAATAATTATTATTCTAAGGACACTAATAAAAATAAAAATTGATAAATAAATAAATTTATAATTGAATGAAAATTTATAAAATAAAAACTGATAGAATAAAAATTGCAACCATGAAACAAACAAGAACAAAATATTTATTTATTTGTTTACGCCTTGATGGCTTTTACATGTAAGGTAAATTGTACAGGAGCATTATAACAAGTATGTAGCGTCATAACAAGTTTATAGTACATAAAATAATAGTTTATAGTACATAAGACATAAGTAGGCACAACACAAGTAGGTTTGAGTATTCGATAAGTAAATTGTTAACAAAGGAGTTCAACCAACATAATATTCGTATTTGGGTTAAGGCTATTTATAGTAGTTTCAAAAATTACTGTCATAAAAACAATAAAAAAGCTAAAGTGGAAGTGGTCAGGCCACACAATCAGAATGAAAAATGGTCAAAATTAGTCATGAATTGGTTTACAAGTGACAAGAAGAGAAAACGATGTAGACCATTTAGACCAGGGTTGCCCAAACAGTGGTCCGCGGACCGCGGACGCAAGAGGCTCGAAGATGGTCCGCGATGGTCCGCCGGTCAATAAGCGAGCCAGTGCGCAGGCGGTCTCTTTTTTTCTTTTTTTTACATTAACACCACACAGGAGGCCCTGAGGAAAATAATTTCCCTCAGGGCCTATGTCATCTTTGTAGATGCTGTGTGGAGGGTCTTTTTGAGGAAAGGAAGGAGTGAACATGGGTCTTGAAGAGACCCATGTTGTAGGATGGAGGAAACACAGAGGCCAGCAAATCGTTCCACAGCCGAGCCGTTGAACTCAAGAACGAGTCATAGAAACGACCCGTTCTCATGTGAGTAATTTCATTTGGCGTGTTTCCCGACTATGCACCGGTGCCGAGGGGATCAATGATGCTAGTTCCTCGGAGCATCTTCCATTGTAATACCGGTAGAACAGGGACAGCATTCCCACCTGACGCCTATGCTCTAAAGATTGCAGCCCGTCTGTTAAGATGGGAGAATCTATCAAACGGACCGCCCGTTTCTGCACAGAGTCAAGGGTTTTTTTTTAGGTATTTTGGAGCTCCAGACCAGAGGTGGCTGCCAAATTCAACCGTGGGGCGCACTTGCGATTTGTACAGGGTTAGCAGTTGGGTACTATTAAAGTATCTGCGAGCCCTGTACAGTACGCCCAGTTTCTGAGAGGCTAACTTAACTCTGGTTTCGATGGAGCCCCCGTACCTGAGCTGGTCACTTAGAGTTACACCAAGCATATCGATGGAGGTCCTGGAGGTTCTGGTCGAGAAGTCTGAATAAAAAAAATTGGAACAATATTCAGTTTATCATTATTGTACCTTCTAGTCAGTAGCCATTATGTTATTCCATTTCGACCCACCCCTTCAGACTTCATAAAAAATTAAAATTAAAAATTGGTCCGTCAATTGTGGTCTTGGAGGGATGAAACTCGGTCGGGTGGCACTCGGGGCGCCGCCCGCCCCTCGCTACGCCACTGCTCGTTTGTGGTCCTTGTCGAAAAAATAAACATACAAGTGGTCCCGGGTCAGAAAAAGGTTGGCAACCACTGATTTAGACGGTGGGTTGACGACATCAAAGCCATAGCAGGTGGTACATGGACCAGAGTAGCTAATGATAGAGAGAAATGGCGATAGTTGTTGGAGGAGGCCTTTGTCAACTAGTGACATACAGACAGGGAGTCGATGCATGATAAGTGTTATAAATGTGAAAAGTTTATTATAAATAATGTAATGTAATTTACTCTCTGAATAAAGGCCACTATTATTATTATTAATAAAAATAAAAATCGTAAAAAACATAGACTATGGAGAGTCCTAACACCCGTATATGAATGGACATTAGGGCACAAAAGCCCAGCAGCGGAAAACCTTCTCTGCTTCCAGACTAGTTGGTGGGACTGTCATCAAGAAGATGTCTGCTAACTGATGGTATCTACCTTTGATAAATGGCATCTCTTTCTTCAAAATCGATTCCAGGTCTTGAAGTTTCCGAGCTTGGGTTGCTAAAGATTGAAATTGTCAAAGATTGAGCCCCGTTTATTTATATTATTTTATTACATATATTTCAGGTGTAAATTTAGTTTTTTTTCAATCCCGCAATCCTTTTACAATCTCACAAATTCCAGGTTCAATATTACTGAAAACTTGCGGGATCGCAAACCCTTTCTAAGTCAGGTTGATCCGCCGATGCAAGAGTTCTAAATCTGAACTTCAGAAACCATGATACGACGATAGACCTGCCCTTCAACATTAAACTTAAATTGCCGAAATACCGAGTGCGAGAATGGAGCTGTTTATGATGTAAAATAAAACAATCAGGCCAATGATTGCAATCTCTCACGTTATAGAAACTGACAACACGGGACGCCCCGCCAATAAGTAAAGAGAAAGTATAAAATACATTTGTCAGTCAAATTCAGGTTTTTGTATAGGCTTATTTATTTTTCCTTCTCTTTGAGATTTTCAATAATAAATTGTAAAACAGGTTTACCTAATAATTATTAAATTAATTTTTATTTTATTATTATTGTACTACAGAATAATTCCAATTACAGTACAATTTAGTAACCCTATCAGCATTTAGGCAAGTGACTCTTCAATAATATTTTTAAGGCATATATAGAACAGTCTCTTGCTACCAAATGGTTTGCAATTTCATTTAACAGCACCACTCCCCTCGTCATGCTTTGCTTTGCCAAGACGTCTGTTCTGCTGTCCAGTACATTAAATAAGTCGTGATGTTGAGTTCGGCTGTAGTGGTCAGGACCATATAAGTCATAGCATCCCAAGAGAAATGTTATAAATTTTGAAAGACAGAATAGCAAGACTTGCTTTCCGCCTAGTTTCTAGACTCACAGAATCAGTTACCTCAAGTAAGTCAATAATATTGACTTACAGATTTTTTAATATTACAGGAATTTGGAATAGGGACATCAATGATGTAAGATATATTTTTAAATTTTGTTCTGTAAAATTATATCGGGTCACTATGACTAAATTGTTCTGTCTGTTAGTATAGTTTTAGCATTATATATTTAAAAAAAAATCATTTTCTAAAAGAGAATTTGGTTCGTATTATTATTACTATTATGAATTTGGTACTCCAGCAAAAAGTGCGTGGGGGATTTAGTTATCACATTGTGTTTTTATTTTGTATACTAGTACCTATATCGTTTATGTATTTCACTAAAAAAGTTTTCCTTTTTCACAATTTAAAAAGCCAACAGAGAAAAACAGAAATTAATTAATTTTTATTAAAAATTATTTTCGGCATCCACAGAAGATGTAGCGGGTCTCCGCTGAACCTTTAAGCTTTTGGACCACAGATGGCAGACATGAGCCACGAATCGATAATATAATAGATAGGTTTACATTATGAACATCAAAAAAATATGCTACAGATAAATTGATGCTTTTACTAGGTACCTTTCATATTGATTGGAAGTACAATAAAATTATTATTTACGTAAAACAAAATATAAGCGTAAACTAATAAAAAAAATACAAGAAACAATTTTAAAAAATGTACCCCTTTGTGACTGAGACTATTTTTGACAATCACCATGGACTATCTACATATTTTCATTCTTATAAAATTATGTACAAAATTAATCAAAACCACTTTGGCGCTTACTTGCCTCGTGCAAATAAGACCAAAACCTGAACGTTGCCAGTATCGAAATATTTGTATCGTTTATATTCCTCTTAAACATTATGAGATGCATAAGGAATAGCACAAGATCAAATTAAAAATATTCATGAAATTAAATTTTTAGGAGAGTCTGTTGGCACTAACATCAATTTATTCTCCAAAGAACCGAAGCTAACAGTCCACAATAGAGTGCTGATACCAAACCTGTATGGCAGTGAGGCATGAAACTGGGGATGAAAATAGATTGAATGCAGTTGAAATGTGATCCCCCAAGCGTATGCGTGGCAAAACCATAAATGACCACGTGAAAAATGTGTTGACGGACGTAAATATTACTAACATGTATGCGTGTTGAGCAAGAGTTTATCCTACGGACAAGCTTTCAAGAACATGGTGAAGTACCAATCCACCATTTTTTAAACCATTTTTGGGTTACCAACACCTCTGCCGTAGGTTACCCTAAGTGGTTCGATACGCTTGGTGAATTATCAGGTGTTCCCGGGTTCATGGTGTGAGGTTTATCCGGTTATTGGCGGCGGACGCGTCTGCCCACCAACCCCGTGGCAGGCCGGATCAGGAGAGACTGGTTGAGGAAGACCTTTATATCGCCTGCACACTGACCCCCAGATCCCTACCCGCCCCTCATACCTTTTCCTTCCCAGAGCTTCCTCACCTTTTTTTCCTAAAAAGACTCCGCACACAGCTTCCCCAAAGATGACATTGGCCCGGATGGGAATTATTTTCCTCAGGGCCTCCGGTGTGGAGCTGATTAAAAAAAACCGTGAGGCCCACGTGTCAATAAAAATATTAATTTATTTATATAATAATTGTTACTTGCTTTGAAAACCTCCTTGGGCACGAAAATAAAAGCTTACATGATACAATAATAAGGTATTAGTATCGTAAATAAATAAAACAAATCCGCAAATAATGTTTAGATTTTCAATTAAAAAATCACACTGATTGATATGTTTTGTAAGACTAAACATAAGATGTAAGTCTGCACCCCACCAAAGGAAATATACAATTATTATCACACATCTCCCTCATACGTATAAAGAAAATGAAACGCAAGGAAAAAGTAGTACTTTGGAGAAAACAGTCACACGTATTTTGTGTGTCTCATCTTCACTCGGCTTCATTCATAGAATTACCTGTGACTTCAAAACATATAAGTACAATTAAAACTCTTTACTGTTCGCTGGTACCTTGAATATGCTAGTGTCATTTGGTCTCCTTTCTATGCTATCCACATTTGTCACATCGAATCCATACAACATAGTTTCCTAAGAGGAATTGCTTGGAGGTTGGGTCTTGAAAGAGGCGAGTGCTCATATGACGAAATTGAACACATTTTAAACATTTATTCTTTAGAAAAACGTAGAAAGGACTCTGATCTAATTTGCATATTTAAAATTATCAACATTACTGATACACCTGCTTTGCTACAACTCATCCAGTTCAACATCCCTTCCCGTAGACTCCGAAATAATGAATTGCTGTTCCTCAATCAACATTCTACTAATTATGAATACCTTTCTTTCTTATCCAGAATGTCGAGACTTGTCAACGCAAGTCAAAGCATTAATTTTTTGGTGTAAAACTAAATGAATTTCGGCAGTCGATACGCAATATTTAAATGCTTCTTCATGATTTGACTTGTAGTCTTCTATATGTACTTTTTACATTTTATATTGTCATTGCTATTGATTTATATGTGCTCTCCCTTCACTGTCATCCCTGTTTTTTTTTTTATTCGTGTTATCATTATGTTTTTAATGGACTATAATCCGTAAATTAATAAATAAATAAATCTTTGGTCTCAACATTATTTTATGCGTAAGATTTTTTTTGTCGTCACGGTAATAATAAAAGCGATCAATGACCTTATACGATGCAAAATTTCAAAGACAGATCGTCCTAAAGGCTTCCATGAGGACGCCAAAAAGAAACCTCTTTTGAAGTTTCGAACATTCAAACTATCTATTCTAAGAATGTTTCAACCCGTCAAGTCTATTTAGAACAACTCTCACAGGTCTCATAAAAATCAATGTCTCCCTTACCATCATGATTAGAAATAAGATCTAAATGGTGTTGGAAAGAGAAAACATCTATCTTTATATTAAAATCTAAAAGTTTACTGCAAAATAATTAAAATGTATACCGTTATGAATCCAAATTTTCCGACCTATTTATTAATTATTTTTACATGAAACAAAAAAAAAAAGATTGACCATAACGTTTAGGTATAATACATTAGCCTAATAAGCAAAAACGTAAGGTGAGCCATTTTAAAAACTTTTTTAAGTTTTTGTTCAAATTTTTTATTTTTAAAAAGTATTCATTTATTTTCAATTACAAAATTTTAAAGCGTACTTCATCACCTTTTCAAAACAGTTTTTAATTTTCAGATACATTAAAAACTATTCCATTTATTTGAATGTTATTGCAAAACGGAAATATTTTGACCCTCTGACAAAATACGGCCAAGGCTTGAGAGGTTAATCAAACATAAAAGACGACGAATACACGCGTACCTACGTAACACAACTAACCAGAATAAGTAGTATACAAAACATACAATAATAATTTTTTGGTAGAAAGCAGTCACTTTGTGGTTTTGAAGTAAAACGATAACTTTTGTAACCATGATTTATTTATTTAATTATTTTCAATACCGACCGGTTTCGCTTAACACAAGCATCTTCAGGGTATAAAATTAAACTGTTTAATTTTATACCCTGAAGATGCCTGTGTTTAGCGAAACCGGTCGGTATTAAAAAAAATTAATAAATCGTGGTTTCAAACGAAGGTAATGTACAATAATTAGTCAACTCGACTAAAATATACAATAATTAGTCAACTCGACTAAAATATACAACAATTGGTCAACTCGCCCAAATCTAAATTTAAAAGTTTTCTAATCCTATTATTGTTACCAATACTACTAACCTGATTTAATTCTGTCAAATCTTTTTTCCTCCAATTTATCAAAAAAATATGTCTATCGAAATTAAGTTTATCGAAAAATTTACCAGTTGCTTAAGCCGCGGCATACCCCATTTCTACCGTTTATTACATATGTACCATAAACACTTTAGTATTTAAAGCTCTTAAAAAAAATATATGTTATTATGGAAGATAATATCTAGGCACAGGGAATGCCCGAAATGCAAATTATATGAAATTCCCCCGATAGAAAAAAATTGTAAAGTATGCACCAAAAATAATTATAAACACGTTTGTTTCGGATATTTTTAAGTTATATATGTGAAAAAAATCATAGTGTTTCTCTATATGCTGTTTAAGACAACCCCTGCGAGTGTTTTATTAAACATTTTCACAATTTTCGCTTCAATTTTATCTTTTTAAATATTAGCGCGCTCTCTCCAACATGCCTAATTACATATATATATACGGCGCCTTAATTAATAAATATATAGGATATATCTAGTGAGAAAGGCACAGTAAAAATAGGTGTAAACCCTATGTTATACAGATAATAAGTGTTTATATACCCTACTTAAGTAACAAGTAAATCATGACTACTGTTTCATTAAGCTATGTAATTTGCTTCCAAGAGCAATAAATAAAACGAATAATGCTAAAGATTATAAAATAAATAAAAAAGCATAATTTTAAAAAGTGAGAATGTGTCAAATGGTTGCCCCAAGGGGTGAGAGACATGAACCATGAAGTGAGGAAACTTGCCGATATTCACAAGGCGAAGTAATTATTATTATCTACATAACATATATACATTCATAATTAAAAATATAAAATGGAAGAAGAGTAAAATATGAAAATAATAATAAAATAAACAATCTTATACCACAAATATTTAAAAAAAATCAGAGCGTGCAGCTCACACGTGGTAGAAATGAAACCTTCAGAAAACAAAAGTAGACAAGAGTGGGAAGGCTACGAAGCACCGCATAAAGAGGAGACCGATTATTCTATCTCATTCTCTGCTAAATCCTATAGATGTATGTGTTTGTCTCTTTTTAGTGTCGCTTTTTCGTTTCACCAAGTTTATAATCACAAATAAAAGGTGCTAAAGAAGTTTTCACTTCAAAAAGCCTTTTACGGTAACACTACAATAATTGCATGTTAAAATACAAAAGTTTTAACGTTCAGATAGTGAATATTATATTATACTAAAGTAACTTTTTCGAAATGTTCATTTATTTTCTTATTGTGGCAATAGATAAATGCAACATCTTGTGGTTCGTCGGAAATTGCCCGGACGGACCGGACGTACCGGACGAACCGGACGGACGTTCCGATAGATCGTTGCGATATAATTTCAGTGTCATCACATTGACATTGGTGATGGCGCTGATTGTATGTTGTCATTTAGTTTCCGCCATTGGGTTGTGATTTTCTTTTATTGTTGTGGCATTTTTCTTGGGTACAACTGAATTTGGTAAATATTTACAAAATAGGGACACACTTAACACCCATTTTTTATTTCAAAAATACTTATTATCAGGTAGATAATAATAAGAAGTAAGTATTTCAGTTTCCGAAAATTGAAAAAATGAAATTTAGTAGCCTTTCATTAAAAAAACAGACAATTTGACATATTTTATTCACGCCATGTTTTGACGTAATAAAATTAAAATAGTTTTTGAGGCTAGTTTTTTTTCTTCTTTTAATTAAACCCAAACTAAGATCCTTTTTGGAGATTGCCCACCACTTTACAAGGAAACAGATGGTTTGCTCCTTCACCGTACACGTCAGGACTCTAATTTTTGTTTATAAAGAAGCTCCTTTTTATTAAAATGACTAGACCTCCAATGTCCGGGTAACGGGCATACATTGTTAGCAGTATTTGAGTGCGTACATGTTGTTAGTGATTTATTTCACAGTATCACGTTTCATCTCCGCCACTTGATGTAGCTGAAATAAAAGTTTATTAACATAAAGAGAGAAAAGTTAATAGAATCAAAAAATCCCATATTATGATGAGATTGGATCGTTGTATGACTTAACCAAAGCAGCTGAGCTGCAGTCGTCCGGCAGTCCCGCCGAGGATAAGCGGAGCCATCAGTCCAGTCGCAAGCGAGACTCGGCATCCGCGCCCCTGAGCCGACTTCCCAATAGGCCCTCGAAGAAAGTGTTGGGATTAAGAGGAGAAAGACCCGAAGACCCTAGGGATAAAAAAAAAAAATATATATATATATATATATATATAAAAATCTCGTGTCACGGGGTTTGTGGCCGCAATCCTTCGAAACGGCTCGACCGATTTTTATGAAATTTTTTATGTGTATTTGGTAGGTATGAGAATAGGTCGTAAAGTATATTTCATACCGCCAGGTGAAGCGGGTGGTGTGGATTTGATTTGTATGCAAATTAGCAGATGGCGGTGTGAGTTAATTTATCGTGTGTAGATATTTTCTTCATTTAATTAATTATTATCTACATTACTTACCCAATTATTTTAAAATATAAAATGGAAGAAAAGTAAAATACGGAAAAAATAATAAAATTAGTGTCCGACCGAAACAGGACTTTCCACCGAAGCCGAAACCGAAACCGAATCTTCGGTGGCCGAAACCGAAACCGAAACTTTTTTAGACATGTTAAAAATCGATTGTTTACCGTTATTTGGCTTATTTTTTACACTTGTTTAGACAGTTAACACGTGCTAGTATTTTATTTAGTATCACAAAATTCTTTTTATACGTGTTAAATGAAATAAAAAAAAACAATAATTGAAGAACGTAAAAAAAATGGTTTTGATATTACTGCTATAAAACAAACCAAAATGAACAAACATGTTAACTACTTGTTGGAACAAACATTTGTCAATAATCAACACTTAAGGGAAGGACCTCGTTAATTGAGTATTTTGCTGATGATGGCGGGTGACATACGAGCCACGAACGAGAACGAGAAGTTCCAAGAAGTAGTTAACATGTTTTGTTAATATTCTATAAATTTTTTTTGTTTTATGGAAGAAATATAAATATATTTTTTATTTTTTCACATACTTCAATTATTGTTTATTTATTTATTTAATTTAACACGTGTTCACTGTCTGACTAAGTGTAAAAAATAAGCCAAATAACAGTAAACAATTGATTTTTAACATGTCTTAAAAATTTTCTGCCGAAACCGAAACTGATGCCGAAACTAGATTTTTTTGCCGAAACTTGCCGAAACCGAACCTTCGGTCGGTCACAAAATAAAATGATTAAACTTAACCTTCTATTAAGACTATTCTAGACAAATAAAACGCTTCTAAAGATATTTTGAATAAAAAAACATCAGGAATATCTTTTAAAATGTAAGTGAAAGTTTAAGAAACCATTCCTGTCAAACATTTTGAAGTGAATACTTCTTTAGAAACTTTTTGTGATTTGTAACTCGATTAAACGAAAAAGCGACACTAAAAAGAGATATACACATACATTCATGGGATTTAGTGCTCCTCTTTGTGCGGTGCTTCCTGGTTTCTCTGGGCATGCTGGGACTCCACTCCCTGCAGCTCAGAAGGGAGGGGTACGCTGCTACCCACTTATTCAGACTGCTGCGTGGCTATATTGAGAATTCAGCCATTCTGGAGCGCGTGAGTCTCTATGTTCCGGATGACTATCTTAGACAACGCCAGCATAGATTATTCTATCTTCCTGCCTGTAGAACTAACCTGCCAATGGTTCTCCCGGTAGGAAGGAGTATATTGCTCCTGAACCAAATCTCCTCCGAGATTGATATGTTTGGCGTCAGTGAGGAGAGGTTCAAAAGTGAAATTCTTTTGATTCTTGAAAGAGTCTCTCCACATTGACGAGATCTTTCACCACTGCCTGAAATTTTTTTGAAATTGATTTATTTCTTGATGTTTCTTTTTTATGTATAAATATTTATATATATTTTTTTTTTGTATACTATTTATATGTACAACGTAATTTCTTATATGTATTAAAACTAAATTTGTAATGTGTAAGAAATTAATAAAAACATATTATTATTATATTATTATTCTCCACTTTTGTCTACTTTAGTTTTCTGCACTTTACCGCCTGTGAGCAGCACACTTGTAATTTTTTTTCAAAATTATTTTATCATTCAGGTACGTTTTAGCATGACATTTAAGTACGTTATTAGTTAATTTAGGAAGAGGAACTAATTCTTTATGACAATAAACACTGCAAAATTTTATATTTCATCATTTAATTTCGTCATTTGAATTTTTGTACTGTACAATAATAACACAGAGACTTTATTTATTTTGGTTTGACAATTTATTTGTAATTTTATCAATGCTAATATTTATTATAAAACCTTGATATTTACATTCATGAATAATTTTACCATTTTCTTGTATGTTGTTTTTCTTGTGACCTAGTTTTATGTTGTTATATATTTCCTTTTTTCCAAAATTTTTATTTTGTTTTCCTTCTCTTTTTTTCTTGCATACTCACTTCAAAAACACTGTTTCTTTTACATTCGATGCTTACTTTTAGAAGTCTACTACTACTATCTTACTGTATCATCTTTAATCTTTAATAAGTATAAAATTAAGTCACTCACGCTGTATGTGCGCTTAGATCTTTTAAACTACGCAACGGATTTTCATGCGGTTTTCACCAATATATAGAGTGATTCATAAGGAAGGGTTTTAGGTATATAATTTGTCAAGGTTTTGTGTAAATTGGTTGAATTACATAATTTATCTGGCCAAGCGGCAGCAGGCAGTGGGCACGGTGGATTTGATTTAACAGCTGGCGTTGGTTATAAAGGTTTCATTAGCCACAGCAACGTGTGGCCGGGTCTGCTAGTATATTATAATTTTGTGAATGTTAACTTTACTAAATACTGCATACATGAATGACCATGTACCTAAATACGTAATATAAACGAAACCTGTCAATTTGACTGTCCGAGAACGGGAGACCTAGTTGGACAGTCAAATCTTCAGTACTTTTAAAATTGTTTTTTTTTTTTTTTTTTTTTTAAATTCATTAATCACTCCATTCAATGATTTAAAGACCGCTACGAAAAGGGTTAAGTTTTACAATGAAAATCATTTTCTTTTCTTTATTTTCTTCTCTTTATATATAAGAACAGAATATTAGGAAATCACTATTCCTACCTTTGCTGAAACTTGTGTTACGATTTGTTTTATTTAGTACCTTCCATTTTCGTAGGTATATTATAAAACATGTTAGTGATATAAGTACACTTTTCGGGTTTTCGTAGCAGCACGAAAAATGTGCTTCAAAGCTATTCGATTAGACTGCAGCGGTCGGCAACGCGCGGCCCGCGGACTTCTTACTTGCGGCCCGTGAATGTTTTGTAAACAAGTTATAAATATCTAAATAAATGCAATTTTTTCTCATTATCCACCAATAAGCGTTATATGATCCATAGTAGTATCATGGAAAGAAGTAATGGACGTCGTGGTATCGACTGTAAACTACATTAGAAAAAATGGGTTGACTCATCGTCAATTCCAGCAGTTTCTGTCAGATACGGAAGGAGATCATGGAGATGTTATTTATTACTCTGAAATGAGATGGTTAAGTAGAGGTGCAGTACTGAAAAGATTTTTGATCTCAGAAAAGAAATCAACATTTTTATGAATGAAAAAGCAAATCTATTCCAGCGCTAACAGATACTCAATGGTTAATAGACCTTGGATTTTTGACAGATGTAACTCAAGAATTAAATACACTGAATGAACGGCTTCAAGATAAAAAAAACTCTGATATGCACACAGACGTAAAAGCATTCCAAATGTAAAACAAACTCTTTATGAAACATATTGATGAAAAAAAGTTAGATCATTTTCCTAATTGTAAAAAGGCTGTCGAGGAAGCTGGAATTAATTTTCTTTGGAAAAATGATAAAATGAAAAATGTTTTAATACAACTGCAAACTCAATTCAGCGACAAATTTGGTGATTTTGAGAAAGTTTCAAGCAAACTGAAATTATTTGCAAACCCTTTTTCATTTACAAATGAATGTGATTGATCTCCAATCTTATGGTGTTCTCAAAAGCTCTTTCTATGAAATCAATGATCTTGTTAAATTTTATCGCAGCTTGCCATCTGACTTTGAGGAATTGAAAAGGATTGCTCAGCAGTTCATTACAATTTTTGTAGCACTTATTTATGCGAACAAACTTTTTCAATTGTCAATTATGGAAAAAATAAATATGTTTCTCGTCTCACAGATGAGCATTTGAGAGCCATTCTATGAATTGCAAATACAAATATGACAGCTTACATACCAGAAATAGCCACCCAAATGCAACCTCAGATATCACACTGAAATTTGTATTTTTTTTTTACAGTTAATACCGCACAAGAATCTCAACTGCTCCCGTCTGGAGCCAGTGAGACTATGGCATCCCCAATTGGGGTATGTTGTGAGGCTGAAGGTAGTGGGGAGGGGAAGGAGGTGGGGAAGAGGAAGGTTGGGAAGTACCTGGCTATTCAGATCTGGTCGCCAAACACGGCTAAAGCCATTTTCAAGCAACGTTTCAATTCTGAAAAAAAATAAAATCAGGAACTTATTTAGTTACTTTGTAGTTTTCATATTTCTGAATGATTTACGGTAGTTATTTTTCTAGCTATAAAGTCCAAGCTTATAAACATAATGTAAGTATTACGTGTACGAATTAAATTTCGTATGTTTTAACAATTTTTACTAGCATTTTTATTTTTTCTGTGCGATATGACCAATTATACGTAGGTATATTGGGCTTCTAGGATTAAAATCACAAGTGCGGCCCGCCTTTAGTTTATTTTGCTAACTTGTGGCCCTTTCCTGCCAAAAGGTTGCCGACTCCTGGATTAGAGGGTTTGAAGCAAATCAAAAACTCTTCTGTGTTTAAAACATTTTGACGAACGATTCTTCAACAGAACATTGAATGCAACTTCATGGATGAAACAGTGTCCACAACATTTATAATATAGGTATAATTATGTTTAATAGTTCGTGGAGCTAAAAAATAAACACAAAATATATTTTATGAAAAATGATGAATTTTCTTTTTGAAAAGTAATTGTTATTTCCTCGATATTTACTACAGTTTATTAGATTTGTCAGAAAAAAATATTGAAGGAAAAACATCTTTAGATGAAAAATGACGACAATAAAAAGAGACAAAATCATACATCTATAGGATTTAGCCTGTGAGAGAATGAGATAGTATAATCAGTCTCCTCCTTGTGCGGTGCTTCGTAGCCTTCCCACTCTTGTCTACTTTAGTTTTCTGAAGGTTTCACATCTACCGCATGTGAACTGCGTACTTGATTTTTTAAGTAAAAACTTCTTTAGCACCGTTGTGATTTTAAACTCGATGAAACGAAAAATAGCGACACTAAAAAGCGACAAACACTTGGGATATGTCTGCGAGAGAATGAGATAGTATAATCGGTCTCCTCTTTGTGCGGTGCTTCGCAGCCTTACCACTTTTGTCTACTTTAGTTTTCTGAAGTACTACTTCTACTTTACTTTTGTCTACAACCGCGGGTGAATGACACACTCTGATTTTTTTTGATTAAATATAATACTGTGCAAACAAAAATTTTGTTCTATTCATATGAAAAGTAATAAATAAATTTTTATTGCTCCCACACGTCAATAAAACGTCTTCATTGAATAATAGCCATTTTTGTACTAATGTTTGGACAGAATGTTTTATTAGTATGCCAAGTCTTCTCATAGGTAGGTATTTTATTTTGTCTTTGGTAAGAACGGTTCAAATACTATTTTGTGTCTTACCTTAAGTCTCACTATTATTTAATGTGTAAGAAAGAGCAGCAGCATTGTAGCAAGGAAAGTTTATTGAAAGGCTTTTGCCTTTTTATAACTCTTTTTTGCCGTCACGGTACCGCAAACGTGGGTTGTCACGGTAATAATAAAAAATGAGTGTGCTTTAGACCACATGACTGAAGTAAAACTTCACTAACTTATATCTCCCTCTCAACTTCCATTCGCCTCGCCCGATCACACTTTTCATAACGCTCTCGTCACGCATTCACCAGCTTACTCCCCAATTCAAGCGTGTGTTAAGGCCCGACCGTTCGCCTCGCCCGATCACACTTTTCATAACGCTCTCGTCACGCATTCACCAGCTTACTCCCCAATTCAAGCGTGTGTTAAGGCCCGACCGTTCGCCTCGCCCGATCACACTTTTCATAACGCTCTCGTCACGCATTCACCAGCTTACTCCCCAATTCAAGCGTGTGTTAAGGCCCGACCGTTCGCCTCGCCCGATCACACTTTTCATAACGCTCTCGTCACGCATTCACCAGCTTACTCCCCAATTCAAGCGTGTGTTAAGGCCCGACCGTTCGCCTCGCCCGATCACACTTTTCATAACGCCCTCGTCACGCATTCAATAGCTTACTCCCCAAGTCAAGCGTGCGTAAAGGCCCGACCGTTTGCCTCGCCCGATCACATTTTCGTAACGCTCTCGTCACGCATTCACCAGCTTACTCCCCAAGTCAAGCGTCCGTAAAGAAGTTTTACTTCAAAAACGCTCAATAGAGAATGACAGGAAGCGCCCTAATAACATATAGAGGGAAAACAAATAAATGACTTATTAACACTATTTTATTGCAGTCGCGCAATTCTTGTTACCGATTTAAATTCTACCTTTATGGTCTGAGAACATCAGCCATATTTAAATATATTTGAATTGTATTCTTTCACAACTTAGATACCATTCCTAAGAGATATGTCCTTTCATTGCAGCAATAGTTTCAAGCAACATCTTAGCGTTCGACATATTGCTTGAACCGTCCCGATAGATCGTTACGATATAAATTCATTGTCAGCGCATTGACATTGGTGGCAGTGTTGATTGTCCGCCACAGCAGTGATGCACAACCATTTTAGCTGGAGGGCCAATTTAACCACTCTCAATTTGTTGTACGGAGCAGGGTACAGCTTGACATTGTTAACTTTGCAGTCTGTGATGTTGCTAGAATAATTTAAAACAAAAATGTGCGTACTGCATGAGTCATAAAAAAACGCAATTAGTAGATAATTTAAAACCAGAAGTTAAACTAGGTACCTATCTAAAAAAATCCCATTTTATAACAAACAAATGTTTAATCCTTATATGTCATAACGGGAAATCAGATACAGCAATGGTTTTCAAATAAAATTCTGTCGGGATTTATTTTCTAAAACGGTAATTTTTTTAGCAAAACAATCAAGGAAATCATAGTTAAGGCGCCGTATCCCCGCTCATAAAGAAGAAGATGGGGAGATATGTAATTACTAATTAAGAATGTTGGAGAGAGTGCGCTAATATTTAAAACGGTTTTTATTAAAAATTGTTTAATAAAACAGTTTAATGTAGAGCATAAATCTCTTGGAGGCTGTCCAAAACAGCATTTTAAATAACACTGTGAATTTTTTCATACATACAGGGTGTCCGGGGGTAAAGCGCATTAACTTCGGGAGGTGATTCTACATGATGGTAGGAGTAAAAAAGATTAATAACTTTTTCCGAAATTTTAACATTTTTTCCCATACAAAAAGACGTACCTACTAAAATTCCTTAGTGTGAGGTACGATCTTACTTGCTGAGAGCCTGCCGGGCGCCGACTCGATTGTGATTGGCCCGTATCGTAATAGCGGAAAATAATAAATCTGGCTGCACACGCCGGACTAATTTTATCTTTTTACCTCAAAACTACCCATAAAAGTTGGAATTTCGAAAAAAGTTATGTATCTTTTTTACTTGAACTGTCATGTAGAATCACCTCCCGAAGTTAATGCACTTTACCCCCGGACACCCTGTATAACTTGTAAAATAACTGAAACAGACGTGAAAATAATAATTTTCGGAGCATACTTTGTGATGTTTTTCTATCGAGGGAATTTCATATAATTTGCGTTTCGGCATGGGGAATGTATAGATATTATCTTAAAAAATAACATATATTTTTTTAAGAGCCTAAAAAATTCAAATGTTTAAGGGGGATATGTAAGAAATCGGTAGAAATTAGGGTAGCGGCGGCATAAACCAATAGTTATGGTCAATTTTTATCATTCTAAATATTTTTTAGTATTCTTATATATGCATACATAATATATTAACATAAAGAAAACTTGCATTGCGTACCTACTCCTAAAAAACGGAACCCATAAAAAAACGTGCTTTGAAGAAACTCGTTTTTTTTAGATTAGCTCCACGTAGGAGTAATCTTTGGGGATGTTATGTGGAGGTTCTCTTTTAGGTAAAGGAAGAAGAGGAAGTTCTGGGAAGCAAAAGATATGTGGGGTGGCTAAGAATCTAAGGGTAGTATGAATTTATCCCTCCCATTGCGGTGCAGGGCAATGTTCCGAGTGAGTCCTGCTGGAGAGGTCAAAAGATTTCCCTCAACCAGTCTCTCCCGATCTGGGCTGCCAGTTAGTGGGCTGACGCATCCACCGCCAAGCCTCGGATAACTATAACCCCATAATCCCGAGCACCACTTCTAAGTCACCAAACGTATTGAACCACTTGGGGTGACCTAAGGCAGAGGTTTTGGTTATCCAATAAATGGTTCCGGTACCCATAACCGCCTCCCAATTTTTTATTTTATTTTAAACCTAAGATCAAACCATTCATGTTGATTCTTATCGAGTCGTACGAAAAGGTCTGCAGGCCGCACCAAAGAGGCTGGCGGGCTGACAGTTGTGCACCACTGAGCTACAGCAAAGTTGTCAACGAGTTTCCGCCGCCGGGCTGCGATAGCGCTGTTGTCTTTGCATTTTCTCCCTGGGGCGCTACAAACTCTTCTCACGCCTATAAAAGCACCGACCACCCGAACAGCGATCATTTAATTCCAAACCTTTGGTGTCGCAAGGTCCTTTCCAAAGGGCGCCAGTGAGAAGACAAGTGATTAACAACTTCCCAGAAAACTGTGAATTTTTCAATACGCGAAGATTTATTAAAAAAAAAAAAAGTTTAAAAAAATATTTCAAACCGCTTTTAGTGCACTAGGATTCTTCCAAAAGTTCGACTTTCCAGCGCATTACGCGAATGAAATACTTAAACAGATCAAACCGACAAATATTAGAAATTCAATTCAGAACGTTTCTATATATTAGAAACGATTTGGATAGACCGTAGATAAAATATATAAAATTTTATAATTCTTATTGCACAAGTCCCATCACTTGTTTACTAATTTTCTTTTGATCGTATCGGTCTTTTTATTCTTTTGTACAATTAAACTACTGTGATACTATTTAGTAAAAAAAGGTGAGCAAATTTTTAATATATATTTTTTTATAGTATATAATTTATTTTTAATATGATACGGACGTACTTGATTTACTTTAACCGGCTGATTCCTGACATTATTTGGAGTGAAAAACGTAAATGAAATTTTGATCTCCGGTGACATTTCTTTTCAATTTTTTCGTAAACAAAAAATATGGATTCCACATGTCGACACTGGTCACACAGCCGAGTAACCAAACAATCTCTAACTCTGATCCTAACTATCCAATATCTATTGATTTTTTATTGTTTTTAGTTGAAAAAAAAAACATAAAAAATGTCACCGGAAACCAAAATTTCAATTACATTTTTTATTCCAATATCAGGAATCAATCATTCATGGTCAAAAAAAGGTAAAAAAGTTCAATTGTTTTTTATGAAGCAAAATAATATTCTTTTATCGAAAAATATTTTTGTATGGAAAAAAACATTGGAAATTCGAAAAAAGTTATTTTCCTTTTTTATTTCTACCATCACATAGAATCACCTCCCGAAGTTTGTGTACTTTTCCCCGGGACATCCTGTATATTTTAATGTTAATTTCGAAGTTTTTTTTAAATGCTGTTTCAATTTCCAACATTTTTTAATTCCTCTGCCTTCAATATTATTTTCGCGTGATTGCATTGTCGCTTTGCGTAGGTAATGCCAAAATATTACAAAATAGTAGAAAAATAAAACAATTCACACGCGGTATAGAAGTGAAACCTTCAGAAAACTAAATTAAACAAGAGTAGGGAGGCTACGAAACACCGCACAAAGAGGAGACCGATAGGCTACGAAGTACCGCACAAAGAGTGGACCGATTATACCATCTCATTCTCTCGCAGGCTAAATCCTATAGATCCTCTTCTTAATGTCGCTATTTTTCGTTGCATCGAGTTTCAAATCACAACGGCGCTAAAGAAGCTTTCATTTCAATATTGTAATTAGAATGGGAATGATATAACACCTATGACTTGGTTAAGAGCGTTTAACCAGCCAGCGGACGAAAATCCACATTTCGTCGAAAGTTGTTCTTACGATCGTATGAAATAACCGCAGGGCGGTTACAATGAGAAAGATTAATTATTCTCCGTACCAGCTTTTTAAAATTATAACTCAATATCGAATTTATTTCAATCCAAATTAGCTTTAATTTATACCTTCATCCAAAAATGCTGAAAGGCGTGATGATAAAACTATTAAAATAATGTACTTTTTGTAATTATTTTTTGATTATAAGTATTTATTATTTTTCAATAATATCTAAATTTAATAAGAATGTTAAAAAAATCTGAAATATATTAGTTTGTAAGTGCGCAAATAAATACACAAATGGACCAATTTTCGTCAAGAAACACATGTACGTACATATTTTTTAATGATTTTATTGAAACTAAAATTAAAATTCTAAAACATGCGTTTGCTAGATAATGTATTGATTTATTTTACTGCATGATTATATGATTTGAAATGGGAGTGGTAAAATACAAAATCTTTTTTGAAAATTTAAGAAATCTGCCAACGGCCTATGGTAACCTTATTATACTAAAAATTTTACAAATTTCTCAAAATTTATTACATACGAATGCTAGATAAAAGAATAATCTTTCGAAATCCATTTATAATTTTTTGTGGGAAAGAGTCAATACGTCTAAAATCTGATTTGAAAATGACATATTTCTGGTTTTCTCTGGTTTTACGTGCACCTTTCAATACCCTATACAAAGATTTAGCTAGTTTCTTTGTTATTGGGAGCAATGAGCGACATGCTTCATTTAATAGGTTACCGGTAATTAAATATATACATTTATATATTTAGGTTTTTGTCCAGTTAAGTAATGGAGAATTATGTAGGTTATCGGAAGAAGTTCCCATTTCTATGCATAAAGTCTTCTGAAACAATACTCTGCATTATAAGGGTTTTATTTGTTTTTAATTGAAGCGTGCTAACTTATTGTGCATTGTTTATGAAATACTGGATTGCATTTTTTCCGCGATAAATTTTTTTCTGAAATCACGATGAAACACTAGTTTCTAAATATCGACCAGTTAACGCTGTTATTTTAATCGGAGGACATCATATTTTTTACTCTACAGAGTACGTAGAATTATTTTAGAAACTTAATATATATATATATATAGGGTGCTAAATGACGTTTTTAACTTACTTTAACTAGTTTCCTGATATTATTTGTATTAAAAAATGTAAATGTAATTTTGATCCGGTGACATTTTTTGGATTTTTTTTTTCAATTTAAAACATAAAAAATCCGTATTCAGCAGTGAAGGTAGTGGACAGTTATTAGGGTTGGGATAAAGGGTTAGGCGGTTACTCGGCTGAGTGACCAATGTTCAAGATTTTTTTAAGTGAAAACTTCTTTAGCACCATTGTGATTTGAAACTCGGTGAAACGGAAACGAGCGACACTAAAAAGAGACAAATACTTACATCAATACGATTTAGCTTGCGAGAGAATGAGATGACTAATCATTATCTTTGTGCGGTGCTTCGTAGCCTCTCCACTCTTGTCTACTTTATTTTTCTGAAGGTTTCACTTCTACCGCATGTGAATTGCCCTCAGATTTTAGTGTTTGTTGTTTGTCTCATTTTAGTGTCCCTATTTTATGTTTTATCAAGTTTCAAATCAAAACAGCAGTTTTCACTTCGAAAAAACATAAAAAAGTCACTGGAGACCAAAATTACGTTTACATTTTTTACTTCAAATAATGTCGGGAATCACTGGATACAGTAAACCAAGTACGTCCCTTAACACCCAGTATTTTGCAACATAAAAAAATGAAGTACGTCCTTCAAAGAGTTCCTCTTTTCTTAATATTTTTACCAAGCTAACTTATTAATTTAGTATCATTGTCCCCATAGAAGAATTTTCAATGTAACGAACCCAATATCACTCAGTTCAGCGATCTGCATAATATTCCATTCATAATATTATAATGCATTTGTATGTAGATACATAACTGAAATGCATAACGGTTGAATATCGCGCGATCAACCTTCATCTACGCGGCGCTGAAACCCGTCTGAATACTAATAATACATCATCATCTAATTCTGATCACTATTGTTCACAGGTTATTGAGCTGTTCGACCTCTGGACTGTTGGACCAGAAGCGAGCGAATACATTGCCTACCTCAAAGATGACCACCAAAAACCCTATCCTTATAAAAATATGCCTTACCATCAGCTTGCTGATGGTAATAGCCCTGGAGAACGCTGAATCAGCTGGTATCAACACTGAAAGGGCTGCTGCAAAAGTAACGAAGCCAAATGAAAATGATTTCGTTCAGTCAACGATACTGACCACCGATTCTACTCCCACCGTATGCGACCCCGGGAAGAAGTTTATGAATGAGTTTTCTTGGGAAGACTACTCCGTGGTCGGGTCCATGCTGGTAATCTCCTGCGGTATCGGATTGTACTATGCGTTCTTCGGCGAGAAGCAGACCACTAGCGACGACTTCCTTCTCGGCGGGTCTTCGATGGGAACGTTTCCGATGGCCATGAGTTTGGCGGCAAGGTAACTACCATTTTTATGTTTAAATTTTTTCCTTATTGGTTGCGAGAGGTAAAGCGAAACGTGCCTTGATTTTCTATGCATTGTAATAATATTTTAGTCCTTATTAAAAAAACTTATGTGATGATAATATTATTAATAACTGAATTGCACTTTCATTATTATTATTAATGTATATCGTAGACCCGTGAAACATCACGGAATATTATGATTGTAGGATTTATAAAGTTGAAAGTACCAGGCAATGATCCTAATGGAAATATTCTATAAGTGCTTATAAAATATTAAAAATAATTTGAGAGACAGTCTGAAATTTGCCTTTAGTAAACTTTAAAAATCAATTTTCGTCTTATTTAAATCTGTAAAAAAATTAATCACAAGAAATACGAATTTCCACTTTAGAAAAATGACAAAAAAAAGTAGGCAGTGAGTTTAGGTTAGTTTTAAAAAATATTTTATTACTTTTCAAAAGTATTAAATTTGGTAATGGAACCAACATAAGATACTGCATGGATCCATTTAATAATGAATGTAGGAACTTTATTTAATTAATGCAGTACGAATGAACTTTATTTAATTAATAATTCTGATATATCAGGTTGCGTCCAGTTGTATGCACCACTAATCTACTTGAGCTCAACAACAATCCTTCAGCGAAGAATACGTTCATAAGACAATTACTCATCGCATAACCACCCTTCACTTAAAAATATTAGGCACAATGTAATAAATAAAAAAAAATTGTTCGTTTTATTATTGTTACATTACAAAATATTTTGAAGTGAAAACTTCTTTATCACCGTTGTGATTTGAAATTCAGTGAAACGTTAAAAATTGCGACATTAAAAGAGACAAACACATATACATCTAAAGGATTAAGCCTGCGATAGAATGAGATAGCAATGAAATATATATTTATTTTACGGGTACTCGGTTCCAATATAATATGAAAAATTCACGGTTTTACGCAAGTATCCTTTGGTCTAATGGTAAGAAGCGCCTGACGAACCTTAGCGGCCAGACATTCAGCATACCAATGATCGAATCTTACGTAATCCAAAAAAATAAAAATTGTAAAATCTTCAAACAATCCAATATTCAAACCACTCCAAAATGAACAAGCAAAAAGTGCTTCGTAGTCTCCCCACTTTTGTCTACTTCAGTTTTTGAAGGTTTCACTTCTACCGCGTCTCAATTGCACACTCTGATTTATTTTATTCATTTTATTGTTTTTTATGGTGTTTGAAACATGCAAAAAATTGACATTACATAAATTTTTATTTATTCAAAATGATTTTTTTACTGTAAAAACTTGCAGTGTCGCTCGTAAGAGGCATTTCGATAAATTTCTATTTCAATAGATTTCGTGCAATATATCTATGAATATATTAACGCATAAATAATTCCCCACTTTAGAAACATTAATTCAGCGAAATAAAATCAGCTTTGTTCCCTTGGGAGTAACCGGATTGAGGTGGAACAGAATTATTTGTTTAACGCAAACTGCCACATAAATTATAGCTAATTCATTTAATTCCATGTTGGCGCAGTATAATCATTATTGGCAGCGTTATTATTTCTTAATCTCCAAAACATATTGACGAATAAAAGCAAGTTGGGTTAATCCAGCGCCAGCGGCCCGTTGGAGGCGCTTCGGAAGGAGGTTTGGAACATTAATTTCGCAACGAAACCATCGGAACTAGTAACAGCCAAACCCGGCCCGCGCAAACCAGTATCGGTCAGTCAGCAGTGACGAAGATTGCCTTGTTGTTATTCTATGGGAAGGCATCTCTTGGATCGATTAATTGACATTGTTAACTCTAATCACTCCAGAGGGGAAGTGGGGCCCTTTAATTTCAAAGCAATTCCAGACGCGTTACATTGTCCGATCCGCCTCTAATTGTGGCCGTCGAATTTAACGCAAATGCGGCAACGCGATGCGTGACGAGGAAGACATTTTAAAGGCGGCAAATTTTCACCGTTGAGATGAATTTTAAATATGAAAATAGTGGTTTATTGTTTCTATGATTCCATTGTTGTAGTACTGTTTGTACAAATTGTTCAGAGATCAGTAGTAAGATCGCAAAGTCATCGTAATGACAGATTGTTGACAAAATAAGCACGTATTTTTTTACTGAGCATAATTTACCTTACATAATGTATAATACTTACATAATATAAACACAAAAAAATTATTATATTGTTAAACATATGTTACCAATCATTACAAAACATTTGAAAATACGACGTTGATTGCTTTTATACCTTGAAGTGATTTATCAAAATTATGGAAGAAATTTGTTTTAGTTTTTTTCTTGTCCAATATTAATTTTTGATTTTGTGGAAAAAATGTATATCGCTTCTGATATTTTTAATTAAAAAAAGTTTTTAATCAAAGAAAAAAGAAAAGAACGTTTTCACTTATATAATTAGAGATAACTAAAAAAAACTACTTTTTACATTACATAACACATTAAATACATTACATTACAATATTATTCGCTTTCATTGTTTTGTTGTTTAAATATAATATGTATTTTTTTAAATCAACTAGACTTTTTTTTCATTTTAAATGTTGTCTGGAAGTCAATTACATAAATTGCCCCACTCGTAACCAATGGATTGCTTACCATATTGAGTATGAATAGTGTTAAATGTACGTTATCGTGTTGTCTTAGCGTATGTGTAATTGGGACGTTTTAATGAGTTCTGTGTTTGTATGTACGGTTTATTATTTATTTTGTATGTAAGGAGACATACGCTATATTCATATAGTTATTTTAATTTTAATAGTTTTGTTTCCATTTATATATTTTTTGTAGATGTTTTGGATCTGAAGTAAAATAGCTTTTTGATTACCATGTTTTGTACCTATAACATGTAATTCATTTATGAATGTATGTATTTTATATATTTTACTTTTAACAATCACATAAATACAATCGGGTTTCCGAAATTCGCCTGCCGCGATTAAAACATTGAAAAATTTGAATTCCTCGTCATCTGTCAACGGTTTCGATTTCAAACAGTTTTAGAATGTTGTCAATTGAACCCATTTAAGTACAAAATCAAGCAGATTACTTTCAAGTGGTAATTGAAATTATTTCTCAGCTTCCCGGGATGTCATCTTGTTACTTACAACTTGTTCCGTTGCAATTCGCAATATTTTACTTTTGTTTTTTTACGGTACAAACTTTGAATATTCATCACGCATTTAAATGTCATCTCGTTTTTGCATTTTCGCCTAATTACGAGAGATCTGCATATCTTCCTTTATGACTAGTAAAATATATAGAAGACCTTATGTTCTTGCTACATGCACTATTGCATTTACATAAAATAGAACGTTTAAAAAATAAATTATAATATTTATGGGACACGGAATATTTTTATTTACGGGAAACACTGAAAAAGTTTTTTCCTGACCCTGAATAGTTTTGCGAAAAGTTTGTAAGTTTATACAAATGTTACAAAGTACAGAATCCCTTCTCTCATTATATACTATATCAAGTCTAGGTGGTACTATCCCATGGCCAATACACCTTGATATCAAGCTTCTAATATACAGGGTGTTAAAGGACGTGTTTCACTAACTTTAACCAGTGATTCCTGACATTATGTGGAGTAAAAAATGTAAATGAAATTTTGGTCTCAAATCTTGCTAAGGCTGACCAGCAATCTGAAGGTCCCGAAAATCCGAGTTCGAATTCCGACGTGCAAAATTAAATTAAGTTTGATTGGTCTGTGTTATTTCATGATTTATTATTAAAAATAATATTTAGTATATTTGCTGCATGTTTCAGAGTGAACTTTATTTTCAGTATCACCTTGGGGTTAGACCGCCACTCAGATTGAAACGTCGCTTTAAATGGTTTTATCCGTGTTTGGTGACCAGATCTGAATAGTCAGATACTCTCCCACCTCCTCCTCCCCCCCTCCTTTCCCACCCCACTACGTTCAGCCTCATAACTTATCCCAATTAAGGAAGCCAGAGTCTCATTGGCTCTAGACGGGAGCAGTTGGAATTTTGAGCGGCAATCACATGCAAAATAATAAAATGAACCATTTGATAATGCAATAATTCGACTTATGAGGATGAAGATAATTTACAATCCAGGTTTGGTTAGTGAAAGCATCTTCCGATCTGGAAAGAAGCACAAATATTATGGTTTTATTAATTTACTTAAACTGTGCATAGAAAACAATAAAATATTATCTTTCGCACTTTGTGGGGTTTTGACCCGGTGACCTCTGGTCTCGTAGCCAAGGATCCAGTGCTCCACCGCGGAGGCCGTTGTTATTGAAAAATTAGCGATTCGATTTGGCTTCTGCCAAGACAATATTAATTATGCAGAATGTTTAGTTTATTGAACGGTCGTAAAGAGTCTGTTCTCATTCTACTACACCTACTTACCCCCGCATTGTAGGACCACAATATACAATGTATACCCCTACAGACATCTTGTCTGCTTTTACTAATTCTACAAGAATCTAAATTATTTATAAAAATCAGTAATATATATCCATATTATACCAGATGAAGTGTACACGGCATTGATCTTGATTACGAATTGTTTGGAGTAAAGTTTTGGGGTTGGGAATAGAGAACTCCAGTCCATTTTTTAAATTTTTTTTAATGAATAAAAGACCTTCAAACTTAAATAACTGCATTTTTATTTTTATTTTTATAGTTAGTTTTAATAGTTAAAATAATTGTCAAAGTTTTAATTTTTAAAGACTCCCAGAAACGCACCGTATCTATGGTGGTCTTCACCCACCGTTAGTTTTTTACTTTTTAAGTTGTCATTTTGAATCAATGATGTCATGTCGAGGGAAATTTCCCTAGATCTAGGGGAGAAAAATATTTTTTAGGGATAAGGGAAATCAGGACAAAATCTAGGGAAATTTCGAACTCTGGCAAAAATTTTATTACATATGACAATATTACTGGTAATATTTATATATATATATATATACGTATATATATTTTTTGGAATTCCTATGAATCTTAATTATTGTTCATGTACTTACATGCAATGTTATTTTTAACACTGACAACTCAAAATGATATTATGGAACGTACCCATACTACGTGACACGTTCGGGGGGGGGGGGGGGGGGGGGTCTTCAAAATACCACGCTTGGTACAAATGAGCGGCGGGTTGCTTATGATTTTTATTTTGCAAAGTGTTTTTTTTTAATTTGGAATTCAGTTTCTAATTCAGTGGTGAGTGTATTCGTACTTTTAAATTATTACTTCACCTAGCAAAAAGTGTTTTATTTGGAAAATCACGGTATTATTAGTATATTTACCAAGTTCCGATATCTTTCCAATTAATTATCATATTAATTAACATATAACAGGATTAGTGTTACACAATCGGGTGGCTACGTAGGTAATCGCGTAAATGTGAAATTCTAGGGAAATTTCACTTCGAAATCTAGGGAAATAATTTTTTTGGGCAGAACATCTCTGTTTGAATGAAGAATCATGGCCAGCGTTGCCAGAAGGTTACTTTTGTAACCTTTTAGGTGATTTTTTACTCTGAAAGGTTTCTTTCAGGTTACACTACTCAAAAGGTTACTTTTAGGTGATTTTTCAGAACCAACGTCAAACGGAATGCTCTTTTGTTTTTTTTTCGTGTTGGCTAACGGCTTGCTAAATCATGGACTATACACTTATTGCAAAACTTTACTTCTTTCTCTTTCACACTATTGTGAAAGAGGAACACGTTTCGCTCAATATTAGAATTCGGATCAGTCATATGGAATCCCCAATACAAAGTAAATATTGAAAGGTTAGAAAGAATTCAAAAAAAGACATTGAAACACCTAGACTTTAAATCCTTTCGAATATCAGAAAACCTAAAAGACTCATTAACATTCCATAATTTATCAACTTTAGAAGATAGAAGAAATATATCCGACCAAAAATTTTTATTCAAAATCATTAACAACGTTGTTGACAACAACTGTCTTCTAGAAAACATTAATTTCCACTGTCCAATAAGAAACACAAGATCAAACCAACTATTCCACATCCCACACTCAAAAACAAATTACACACAACATTCATTTCTCTGAAGGACGTGCACAAAATTCAATGATATCTTTTACGACTCTGATATTTTTCATTTGTCCTCAGGCCAATTTATTAAATCAGTAATAGAAAAAATTTAAACAAATTGTTAATTACGAACTCTTCACCCCTGCTGCATGTTATTATTTTTTTTCATTCTCATTATGTTTGTTTTCCTTCTTTTTATTATAGTAATAATATTTGGATTATTTATATATCCTATAATATGCTTTATAATTTGTATGTTTTTTTTTTCATTTCTGTTGTATATATATATATATATATATATTTTTTTTTTCTATCACTTTATGTTTTCTTTAATGTTTTAATCTATGTTTTTATATATATATTATAAATTTTACCGGAAACTTCGCTGGTTAATGCAACCATGTAATATGTTACTTTAATATTAAAATATGTATTACTGTTTGTTACCTCAATAAACTAAAAAAAATAAAAATAAATGTGTAAATTACAAATTAACCATAGCTTCTCGCTCACTCGACAAATCTGATTGATCGCTCAATCTGACTTTTTGCATTTTGAGTACCCGCTATTTACGCCGGCAAGGTTATGCAGGTAGAAAAAATATTAGATTTTTCATACCGGTATATACAAAACAAAAAACTCGCTCTACTCAAAAATAATCCAAATGGCTTATGTCCCACTTTAATACTGAGCTCCTCATGATGATTGGTTTATTTATATCCTCATGTATTCTATCAACTTTTTACCATTCCACTGGAAAAAATACGAAAGGTTATTTTTCACACAAAAAGGTTACTTTTTTTATATATTTTAGGCGACTTTTTACAAGACACGGCTGGCAACACTGATCATGGCGGTCATGGCATGGCAGAATGCTTTGTAATGAGTAATGACTTTTAGGTGTGAGGTGTGTTTTTTATTCAAGATTAACTGCTTTTAATATAGAAAAACATTGGTAAAATGTCCACATTTCACCGCTACTGTTATTGTATTTAATCAAAGTGCAATATAAAAACAATAAATCATCTCTTTCATTGCAAATACATGTGACATTGTGCTTTGTGTCAGGCGTTACTTTGTAGATACATTGTTTTATGTATAATACATACAGAAACACTGGTATTTATAATACACTGATCATGACGAGTGTGTAACAACTTGTATAAAAAGCCCTATACTAAAAACAATTTGAAAATACATAACAAAATGTCAAAATAGGACGACTTTAACCTCAAATAGACAAAATTTATTGCAGATTGTCCGCAAATATAGCCCTTTTCGTAAATTGTTGAGGGCCTAAATTATGTTTCAATAAACACAATAACTATTATTTATCTAAATCTCTATAAACAGTATGAAAATAAACCAAACACACGAAATGTTGAATTGCATAGGTACGTGTGCACTTCAAGTCATTTCAAATGTCACCAGGTGACAGGTTAAGTGTGACGTCACAGTTAACCATTTCAGTAATGCCAACTTAACGCTGTGTTTTGTGAAGAGGTTTAAAAATGCACTTTTTAATATTTTTTTAAAAACTCTACGTTTAATATTATGAAATAAAACTTATATATTCAGAATCAGCGTTTCTTGGTCTATATGAACATATTTTTTTAAAGCCATAATATTTTTCACTGGAGTTCCTTATTCTAGTGTACCTGAAACCTTTGAAGTGTTTTAAGATGGAAATAATATTTTGGTTCAGATAGAAAAAGTTTTTTAAAGTATTTGTTTCACTTGATCGTGCAATGTCTTCCTCCAATTTCCTAGACTTATTCTATCATTCACTTCCACGACATTTTCCTTAACCCGTCACATGCGCCCCATTTTACCACACATAAGTATTTGATTCACTTATTGGTGCCATGTTTTCTTGAGGCGTCTCTGACTTTCCGTTTCCACGTAACCATTCACTTCCACGTCATACATTCTCGTTACACCCCTTTTTTGTTCACACGTACACCACGCACCCACGTACCTCTTTTTAATATACATCGATTCATGTCTTCCTCGGACATCCAACATTTTTTCTATCACGTCATGAAGTACCATGAATAGAGACCGGAAAAAATGCTACCTGCATTTTTTCACAATTTTTCATAAAACATGTATTTTTACATGATCAGTGTAACTTTTGTTTTTTTTTTGTCTAAAACCAGCAGTTTCTAACGATAAATGTCCTTATTAACTGTTTAACAAAGCTTCAACAAGCATTCAATTTTAAAAAGAAAAATTTCTACATCATAAGTTACATATATAACATATTTGGGCACACGATTCTTGCCGCAGCTATATTTTATTCAACAACATTGCATTAATCAACAATAAGGAACTCCAGTGAAAAATATTATGGCTTTAAAAAAATATGTTCATATAGACCAAGAAACGCTGATTCTGAATATATAAGTTTTATTTCATAATATTAAATGCAGAGTTTTTAATAAATTATTAAAAAGTGCATTTTTAAACCTCTTCGGAAAACACAGCGTTAAGTTGGCATTACTGAAATGGTTAACCGTGACGTCACAGTTAACCTGTCACCTGTGTATTGTATTGTATTGACATTTGAAATGACTTGAAGTGCACACGTACCTATGCAATTCAACATTTCGTGTTTTTGGTTTATTTTCATACTGTTTATAGAGATTTAGATAAATAATAGTTATTGTGTTTATTGAAACATAATTTAGGCCCTCAACAATTTACGAAAAGGGCTATATTTGCGGACAATCTGCAATAAATGTTGTCTATTTGAGGTTAAAGTCGTGTCATATTTTGATGTTTGTTTTTATGTATTTTCAAATTGTTTTTAGTATAGGGCTTTTTATACAAGTTGTTACACACTCGTCATGATCAGTGTATTATAAATACCAGTGTTTCTGTATGTATTATACATAAAACAATGTACCGACAAAGTAACACCTGACACAAAACACGATGTCACATGTATTTGCAATGAAAGAGATGATTTATTGTTTTTATATTGCACTTTGATTAAATACAATAACAGTAGCGGTGAAATGTGGACATTTAACCAATGTTTTTCTATATTAAAAGCAGTTAATCTTGAATAAAAAACACACCTCACACCTAAAAGTCATTATCCGCCATGATTCTGGGTTCTTCACAGTGTTGCCAACAGTTAGAAGTGAAATTTCCCTAGAATTTCACATTTACGCAATTACCTACGTAGCCACCTGATTGTGTAACACTAATCCTGTTATATGTTAATTAATATGATAATTAATTGGAAAGATATCGGAACTTGGTAAATATACTAATAATACCGTGATTTTCCAAATAAAACACTTTTTGCTACGTGAAGTAATAATTTAAAAGTACGAATACACTCACCACTGAATTAGAAACTGAATTCCAAATTTAAAAAAACACTTTGCAAAATAAAAATCATAAGCAACCCGCCGCTCATTTGTACCAAGCGTGGTATTTTGAAGACCCCCCCCCCCCCCCCCCCCGAACGTGTCACGTAGTATGGGTACGTTCCCTAATATCATTTTGAGTTGTCAGTGTTAAAAATAACATGGCATGTAAGTACATGAAAAATAATTAAGATTCATAGGAATTCCAAAAAATATATATACGTATATATATAAATAATACCAGTAATACTGTCATATGTAATAAAATTTTGGCCAGAGTTCGAAATTTCCCTAGATTTTGTCCTGATTTCCCTTATCCCTAAAAAATATTTTTCTCCCCTAGATCTAGGGAAATTTCCCTCGACATAACATCACTGATTCAAAATGACAACTTAAAAAGTAAAAAAATTAGACCACCATAGATACGGTGCGTTTCTGGGAGTCTTTAAAAATTAAAACTTTGACAATTATTTTAACTATTAAAACTAACTATAAAAATAAAAATAAAAATGCAGTTATTTAAGTTTGAAGGTCTTTATTCATTAAAAAAAATAAAAAAATTGGACTGGAGTTCTCTATTACGACGAAATTAAAAGTGTATTTATTGAAGATCTAATCGACTCTCCGCCGTTCTATCATAATTATTTCTACATCAGAGACTTGTCTATTGACAAAAGGCGTAATTTCTCCTGGTGAAAAAAATTAATTAACTTAAATGGAAATAAATAACTTTGTTAAAACACCACTATACAGTCAATATTATTTGTCTTTTGTAATTTTTTTAAATTAATCTTATCCTGACGAAGAAAACTTTGTTTTCAAAACATATTGATAATATTGATTATGTATATAGTGGTGTTTTAACAAAGTTATTTGTTTTCATTTTATTAAAAATGACGCCACAAAGTGAATTTGCAAAGTTTGAAGAAGTAATTAATTACCTGTTTTCATAATAAAAAGTAAGGCATGATGTCAATTTAAGTTTATTGTATTGTTTACTGATTGTTTCCCTTTATGAAAATTACTGAAAGGTAAGAATTTCATTAAACAATAAATTAATCCCAACAAAAAATAATTAACAAAAAACATAAATCTTAATTATTTTTGCGATTTATTAAACCCTTGCATTTGTCGTCAAGATTTGGTGCATTTAAATGCGCATACTTTAAATTTACATTGTATTTTTTCCCGCTTTTGATCAAACTACGTTGTTACTATTAAAAGAACTAAATAAATTGTTTCGACTTCAATTGGACCCCACATCTCATTCAGTGCAGGGAAGTTGCGTTAAGTCTTCCTCGGGCGTCTCCGACTTCTTTTAACATTCAACTATCGTTAAATATTACCTTTTATTTATATAAAAGCATTACCTTTATTTATATAAAAGAAGAAGATTTTAGCAGTTCGCGCATTTTCACAGATAAAAAAGCAAGTGACAAAACTACAAGCTAGGTTAACATTACGTTGCATTATTTCGTAGCGAAGCTAATAAAAATTATGTTAGTATTTCATGAGCATTTTTAAGGTTAAAAAAACAATAAAGTCGTGGCGTGAATTCTTACCATATTCTCTAAGGATTCTAAGCGTTTCAAGGGTAAATTGTAAAAATGTGCTTATTGCAATTTGTTGATTTGGCCTTTGTGACGTAGATAGGACGGTGTGCTACTTTCCTTGTTAAATAATAAAGCCTATTACGTGTTTATTTTATTTTAACTCACCAGAGTTTTATTACAAATACAATTAATGAAATAAAATGCATAATAAATTTATAAATAACTAGCGAGTTTCTGGCATGCGTTGCTGTGCCTCTTAATAAAGAAATTATTTCTCCCTGCGTGTCCTTTCCCATTCGTCCCGTTCCCCTTCCGCCTCCCCTTCCTCTCCTGCATCCTCTTCCCTCACGCGTTCCCACTCCGCCTTCCCTCTCCCCACCCCCGTCCCGCTACCGCATTTCGTACATTCATTCCAGGTACATTCATTCAGTTTTCAAACAGCTCGTGTGCCACCTATTGCAATTTTTTTTACAAAATTTCATTATGCCAGAGCTCAACTCTGCTTTAATAACGAACATAAAAAAAAGAATTATTCAATTTGGTGCAGTCGTTCGGAAGTTATGCGCGTACATACATTTCGGCGATTCATTTTTACTTATGTATATAGATGTAGAAGGTAGATATTTGTGGCAGAATTTCAGTCTTTGTTTGCGATGTCTTTACTAATTTCTTTTTTGGAAATAGGTTTAAATGTATAATAATGACACATTTTAATTATAATAAACAACAGTGGACGATGCCTTAAATCCACCCGGACTCCAAATGAAACGGGGTCAATTGACAAATATTTTTTAAAGTCATCACAATTGTAAATTGTTTATTTTTGTGACACAAATGTAGGTCTTCGATGAACTTCCGTCATCACAAAATAATATAATGTGAACAGGAAAAAAACAATCAATTTCTATTCATTCAATATTGTCACCTAATTAAGCAAACCTTGACGGGTAAAAGCCAGTATCCATATAAAATTAACCCGTAAAAAACAATGTTTTTTTTTAAGTAAAACTTCTTTATGCACGCTTAAATTGGGGAGTAAGCTGGTGAATGCGTGACGAGAGCGTTACGAAAAGCGAGGCGAACGGTAGTTGAAAGGGAGATAACATTTAGTGAAGACAGAAAGAGAGAGAGAGTTACGTTTCGTATATTACTGTAGGAGCAAGAGAGAGAGGTGCGAGCACACATTTTCTTTCTTTCTTTCTCTCATTGCCAGTTACGTTTCGTATATCTAAGACACAGTGCAGACTTATTGTCTGTATCACACTGTAGGAGCAACAGAGAGCAGTGCGCGCGCACAACTTCCTTCTCTCTTCCATATAGATGGAGCTAAAGAAGTTTTATTTCAGTCGTGTGGTCTAAAGCACACTCGTTTTTTAAAACCGTAATACATCTATTTTCAAATGTCATTTAAATTCTTTTTGGTTTGATTGAAGATTCAACTTTCCTTTTTAGGGACTGCAGTCAACAACATTAACCCCCAAACCAAATCCCAATTGGATAGTACCGACATTTATTTAATGTATTGTGTATTATTTATTTTTATTGATTTGGGAGGTGGGGTATGGGTACCGCCGCCCCGGGAACAATTTATTGGATAATCAACACCTCTGCCGTAGGTCACCCCAAGCGGTTCGCTATATTTGGTGACTTAGCAGAGGTGCCCGGGTTCATGGGGTGTGGTTTTTTAGGGTCCTGGCGGTAAATGCGTCTGCCCACCAGCAGCCTGGCAGGTCTGGATCGGGAGAGAATAGTTGGGGGAGTCCCTTTGACTTATTCAGCCGTACTCTCTCGTCCATGGATTCATACGTCCGTCACTCCTGGACACACTGACCCTCAAATTCCACTCCACATACCCTTTTCTTTCCCAGAACTAATCCTTCCTTCCCTAAAAAGACCCTCCACATAACACAAAAATGACATAGGCCCTGAGTGGAATTATTTTTCTTCAGGGCCTCCTGTGTGGAACTAATGTAAAAAAATAAATTATCTGCTGTAAACTTGAGTTGTGCATGAGTGCCACCGAATGTTCATAGAATGAATGATTCTATCTGCCGAGTTTCAGCTCATTCGGATGTCGGGGAGTTGGTTAATTTTCCAATTTAGATTTTTTTTACATTGAATCCAAAGAGGAGGGCCTGAGGAAAATAATTTACCTCAGGGCCTATACTTGGGGATGCTATGTGGAGGATCTTTATGTCGAAAAGAAGGAGTAAACCCGGGTCTTGAAGAGACCCGTGTCGTAGAAGGAAGGAAACACAGATGCCGGCAAATCCTTCCTGACCGACTGTACACCGGTGGCAAAGAAATCAATGACGCTAAACTTCCGACCATCTTCCATTGAAATATCGGTAGAATAACGACAGCATTCCCATATTCAATCATTTAATCAAGAAAACCAAAGCGAAATTTAAATAGATGTATTTAAAAATAGACTAATGCGTTAGGATTTCCTTAGGATTAAGAATTGATGACCATATTGAATAAATTTCAAGCAGGTTTGAAATTTCTTATGTTTACCGTACACCTTATACCGTTATCGCAATTTATTATTATGGTTTTTATTAATAAGATACTCGGTGTTTATGCTCGTAAACGTGCGTGTCGAATTAAGAATGTTTTTTTTAAAATTGTTTTTAAGCCATTCAGTCAGTTGAATTCACTAGCAATTGAAAATATTTCAACGCGTGAGATTGGTAGGAAGTAACACAGTGGGTTTGTTCCCGCAGGACACTTCGACTATTTCCACTCCAGGCCAAGATATTATAGGTACAAATCGCTTCTATCGAATAAAGAAATATTAACAGAATTTCGCAACTAGATAATATTATAATTTGCAGAATTGTTGATTCACTTGATTCCATAATTAATTTTACTTTCACCGTAAATATTGTGACATTTGTTTAAACATTTTTTTTAAATCCCCTTTTATATACATAACAAGCTGGTTCTCGGCATGCGTTGCAATGCTAAATTCATATTCAAAGAAATAAATTGTTTCTCCCTGCACGTCCCCTCCCGCATCCCCTACCCTCCAACGTTTCCCTTCCACATTCCCCACCCACCCTGTCCCCGTCCCGCAAACCGTCCTCCCGCGTTCCATATATTCAGTCCCAGTACATTCAGTTTTCAAATAGCTCGCGTGGCACCTATTACAATTTTTTTATTCAAATTTTCAATTTTTGTGTATTACAAATATTAATTTTTGTAGGTATATTATAAGAACAATCAATAAAATTTTGTACCTAACACAGGTACATATTTAAAATACCTATACTTAAAAAAAACCCAAACAATTCTTTAAAAAAAAATAGCAGCTGCCTGCTAAATTCAATTTAATCAAACCCGCGATCTGTCAAACGTGCGAAGTCAAAATAGTTATTATTCAATTTTATTAATTTTTCTTTCCGTAAGAACCTTCCTTAAGAAGTATTAGAAAACTTAAAAAAAGATGAATTAATTAGGTAAAGTCGTTCTGAAGTTGTAGCGTGACCAAGGAAAACAGGGATTCATTTATATATATATATATATATATATATAAATGAATTTTTTGAATTTTTCTTTTGTTTGTTTGAAGCTAAATCTTGGAAATGGAAATTAACCCACTTCCCGACATCCAATCGAGGTGAAACTCGGCAGATATGAATCGGCGACTCATTGTCGATGACTATGCATATCACACACATATGTACTCGCGGACATGTACGCATTTTTCTGAAATTCGATTAAATGAACGCACTTAGTATACGAAATAAATGTTGGTCTTATCAACTCGGGATTTGGGCCGGTCGGCAGCGCAGTTTATTCCGAACAACCTTGAAACCTTCAGAAAACTAAAGTAGACAAGAATGGGGAGGCTACGAAGCACCGCACAAAGAGGAGACTGATCAGTCTATCTCATTTTCTCGCAGGCTTAAAACTATAGATGTATGTGTATGTCTCTTTTTAGTGTCGCCTTTTCGTTTCATTGAGTTTCAAATCACAACTGTGCTGAAGAAGGGTTCACTTCAAAAATATTTGAGACTATCTTCCATGTCAAAGTATAGGAACTCTATTCAGACGGTGACAGTGCCTCTAGACTTTGTTACAAGTATACCGAACGGTCTTTAAATTCTAATTAATTTTACAGCGTCACAAATTCTACTCATTGTTAATTGCCCACTAACTTATATTGGCACAAGTACGCCTACAATCACGAATCACTAACGCATCAATAGATAATTGAGATACTTTTACCCTCGGCTTCAGGCGGCCAAGCGGCTTGTGGAGAGCCTCAGCGAGTGTCCAACGGCCCGGCCATACGCCATTGCGACCGCCAGTCTCTTTACAGTCTTTACCCGCCGAATCCAGAACCAACCAGACTGAACTGACCTGGACCGAACGCAACAGAATAAAACAGAATGTCGTTTCCTACGCTTTTTCCTCGAATACTTCCCAATATACATATTTTACAATATTTATTATATGAACTTAGCAGCCAAAATACCTTAACCAACATTTTTGGCCAATTATAATTTATTAAAGTTTTTTAAAGACTTCCAATGTTATGTTTGAAGTATGAAATGCGTATTTATATTTGCTAATTAAAAAAGATTTTTTGTACAAAAAAAATGGTTGACGTTCTTTAATCTTCGGTAAATACAGTTTTGTCAACCATTCACAATTTTATTATGTAGATGTAATTTATTTTAAGGCGAAGGAATTTGAAAGTACGCTTTTCGATTATTTATTTATTTATTTAATTCCCATAGGGCTTTTACATAGAATGCAGTACATTTTTTTTAATTACAGTATTTACAAAATACAAGTAACATAATATATGTTAAAAACAAAATTTAGGTTACATAAAATATAAGTGTTAAAAGAAAAGAAAAATTAGGTTACATAAAATATAAGTGTTAAAAGAAAAGAAAATTAAGGTTACATAAAATATAAGTGTTAAAAGAAAAGAAAAATTAGGCTACATAAAATATAAGTGTTAAAAGAAAAGAAAAATTAAGTTGCATAAAATATAAGCGTTAACAAAATACAGGTAACATTAATTAATTAATTGATTAACCTTTATTACAAATTGATTTGACTTATGAACACAAAAAAATTTCCGTGGATAAATTGAAGTTTTTCCTATCATTTTGTTTGAGTAGAATTAAAATAAAATTCTTAATTTTTTTTTTTTTTTACAGTGAATACCGCACAAGAATCTCAACTGCTCCCGTCTGGAGCCAGTGAGACTACGGCATCCCCAATTGGGGTATGTTGTGAGGCTGAAGGTAGTGGGGAGGGGAAGGAAGTGGGGAAGAGGAAGGTTGGGAAGTACCTGGCTATTCAGATCTGGTCACCAAACACGGCTAAAGCCATTTTCAAGCAACGTTTCAATTCTGAATGGTGGTCTTACACCAGGGCGATACTAATAGTATCTTCCACTCTGGAACATGCCGCAAATATACTATATATTATTTTAAATGAATTAATTGTGAAATAACACAAATTAATTAAATAAAATTTATTTGCGCATGCTGGGTTCGAACCCGCGACCTCCGGATTGTGAGTCAAGAGTCTTACCCACTGGACTACGGAGGTCGTCAATATAAAAAAATTTCAATATATTAATATAAAAAAATATAAGCAAATAAAAAATGAAAATGTATGAAATGTATTAAAGTGAAAACTTCTTTAGCACCGTTATGATTTAAAACTAGATGAAACGAAAAACAGCGACACTAAAAGGAGACAAACACATACACAAACTTCCCACTCTTGTCTATTTGAGTTTTCTGAATGTTTCACTTCTACCACTTTGAATTGCACACTCTAATTTTTTTTCACTAGAAATGTGCGAACGCATAAAAGAAACCGTAAAAAAAATAATTTTGTTGATAATTTTTTCTTTCTTTCAAAATAACCTAATCACAAAATAAATAAAAAAAAGCGAGTGTGCTTTAGACCACACGATAGAAGTAAAACTTCACTAACTTAAATCTCCCTCTCAACTTCCGTTCGCCTCGCCCGATCACACTTTTCATAACGCTCTCGTCACGCATTCACCAGCTTACTCCCCAGGTCAAGCGTGCGTAAAGAAGTTTTACTTCAAAAAATACTTTTGCGATATTACCTATATTCTTGGTGATATAAGGCCCACCAAGAACATACACATTTTTGGCGTGTGGATTTGTCTTTTATTTCTGCAGTAAATAATATGTCAGTGGAAGTAAATACATTTTCCGTGTTTCCTTTAGACGCCGATTCTAAACAACTCGTTACTGATAAAAGAAAAGAGTTTTAATGGACATAAATATTTGACGATGAAGGGCAGAGATTCATTCAGATTTTTGGGGACTGCCAATTTATGACGATATAAAATGTAAACGAGGGTTCAAACAACTGACTATAAGAAATTTATTTTGTTTTTGCACGAAGATTAATAGAGTCAAATTGCGGCTTGTTTCGCCACAGATTTTATAAATGAAAAATGGGGGTTTTATAAACAGGGTCACAAAAACATTATAATGACGACGAGATCACAAACAAATTAAGTGCTTTGAAAATAATATCGCCTCGTTGGGCCTACGCTAAATTTGCGACAGTTTGTTTGGCGTTTGAAAAAATGTATGTGGATCAATAGAATATTGCCCTGTTTAAATACGCGATCGGCGATCACCAATCAAAACCAATCGATCAACTCTCCTCGTGTGGTCAAATCAACTTTTATTAGACAAATGAAACTTTACGACTTTAACACCGAAGTGCCTTGAACAGTGGACAAAACAAACAATAGTTTTGTAGATAAGTTTTAAGATTTTCACGGCCAAAAGCATTTTCGTTATTTGTTTTTGGGATCTACCGGATCTGCCGGATCTGCCCTGATGATGGACACTGCAACGATGTCCGAAACGTTGGCTAAAGAAGGAGGTAGCGCAACACGGCATAACACCCCAAAAACAAATAACGAAAATAGTTTTGTACTTTAATTATATTTATGTAAAAAACAAATATATTTTTTTTTACCAAAATTGTAATCCCAAAATTTATAATAAAGATGTTTAAAGTGAGGTACATACTAAGAAATACAAGTGTGCAGTTCACACGCGGTGGAAGTGAAACCTTCAGAAAACTAAAGTAGACTTGTGAGGCTACGAAGCACCGCACGAAGAGGAGACTGATTATTCTATCTCATTCTCTCGCAGGCTAAATCCTGTAGGTGTATGCGTGCCTCTTTTTAGTGTCGCTTTTTTGTTTCATCCAGTTTAAAATTACAACGGTGCTTAAGAAATTTCACTTCAACAGTTTTATTCTTTTAAATTAATTTGTAGAATGTTTGCGGTACTTTCCAGAGTGGAAGATACTCTCAGTATCGCCCTGGTGTAAGACCACCATTCAGAATTGAAACTTTACTTGAAATGGCTTTGGTCGTGTTTGGTGACAATATCTGAATAGTCACCTTCCTCTTCCCCATCTCCTTCGCCTCCCCACTATCTATAGTCTCACATCCCAATTGGGGATGCATAGGCTCACTGGCTCCCGACGGGAGCAGTCGGGACTCTAGTTTAAAAAAAAGTGCAGTTTACACGCGGTAGCATCGAAACTTTACAAAAACAATCTGAACCAATACTTGAAAAGTAGGTTCATAATCAAAGCGACCACTGAGCGCAATTGATGCGTCACAGATGCAGTAATCGTCATTTCCGTTTCATCCAAAATCCAAGTCACAGCGGGGCTAAAGAAGTATCGCTTCTTAAAAAAGGTACTGAGAGTTTCTGTCACTGTGGGAGACACCAAGTTTGTGAAAGAAAAAATCTGAGCAAAATTCAAAAAGAGTTCGTCGATTCAGAAAACGGACTTTCGCTGTATTGAAAATGCTAATTTTTAAAATGCATAAGCAAGAACAAAAACACGAGAAATTTGTATTACGCGGTCATTTAACTCTTCAAATTGCCAGAACTTTTATGTAGCAAATTGCTTCAACGAATTTTAGGGTAAAATCTTCAAGCCAATAATTAACATGCATCACGTCGGGCGTGCAGTGCAAAAGGGCCATGCACTCGTAAATCGTTTTTTTTAGTATATAAATAATGATTTAAACGCATATTTTACGCATGTTTCACTTCTTTTCTTTGCATAAACTGGTATAAAACCTCAATACTGATAATTAGATGTTTTGAATAATAAATAAAAAGGAAATCAATTTTTTTAAGTTAACGATTACTAAAAAGAGACAACACACAGATCTATAAGATTTAGCCTGCGAGTGAATGAGATAGCCTAATCGGTGTCCTCTTTGTGAGGTGCTTAGTAGCCTATCAGCCTCCTCTTTGTGCAGTGCTTCGTAGAATAAAATGAAAACTAATTTTTAAACTTGGTAACAACATTATAATAAATAAACCCTACTCCTGATACTCTGCATTCGTCTCATCCTCTCGAAATTTAGTTTTATGGAGGTTTCACTTCTACCACGTGTGAACTGCACGCAAGAGCCCCCATCAGGACCAATACCATCTTTGAAGATCCTGTGTAGAGGGTCATCTTGAAAATACACATGTTTTAGGAGGGAGAAGACACATGGGCCCGATCTCTTGAACTAAAGAAATCGAGAACTAGTAGAACTAGAAGCGCCCCGTTCTCATGTGACAAATGTCAACCGTGTACATATGTTGGACGAGGGTTTGGCCTATTTTCCAACTATGCACCGATGCCGAGGGGATAAATGACGCTAATTCCTCTGAGCATCTTTTATTGTTAATATGTTTATCGATGCACTTGTAGTATTATTCTTTATTCTATGACTCTAGTCGTGTTTAGGGATCTGACCCAAATAGTTACTTTCCAAATTTCCTCACTCTCTTACCTCCCCCCTTCAACCTACAATCCTAAATGGGGTTGCCAATTTGCCATGGTCCCATTGGCTTTGTTTTGCAGTGTAACTTAAAAATTAACCGTTTTTAACCGAACGCAAAATATATGTATTACGTAAAAAGCTGCTAGTTTTTCTTCAAACAAAAAAATTAAGCCTCAAACTGAATGGCATATTTTATAAAAACAGTGATTTGAACTTATAGATATTTACGCAATTAATCATGGTTACATGGTAGTCAGAATCATAACCGCAATTTATTCACATTTCTCCGTCGACCAAGTATCGATGCCTTTATCCGACTATACGGTGGTCGATAGAACTCAAATAACAATGTAGCACGTAAAAAGCATTTACAATAAAATAAAATATGCGTATATATATATTTTTAACTTCACGAATTTGTCGATCAGGAACCGTACCCGGTGCCTAGCCATTGAGAAACCTGTTACCTGCTCGGATACTCAATGCAAAGGGAAAAATGTGACTCAAAGGTTTATTCAATTTTTAACCGGCTCATTCGAGAAATTCCCAACCCGGTGGCTTGTGGTTCATACCAGATTCGGGTTGTTTGTCAACAAGTTGTTTGCCGTTATTAACAAAACATAATGAATAGCCTACCTATAAAGTGTGACTCTGAACCGTCACTAATCGCCTAGCTTAGACATTTACCTATTTAATGATAAAGAGCTGTGATTATATTATATACCTACTCGTAAATACTAAATATAACACAATTTATGGTAATTTGGTATTTTTAGACGTAATAATAATGATTGATTTGTAATTTTGACATCTTATTCAATATTCATTTTTAGTGTAATGGGTGTTACGTTGTGATTTGAAAATCGACGAAACGAAAAATAGCGACACTAAAAAGATACAAAAATATACATCCATAGGATTTAGCCTGCGAGAGTATGAGATAGACTTATACGTCTCCTCTTTGTGCGGTGCTTCGTAGCCTCCCCACTCTTGCCTACTTTAGTTTTCTGAAGGCTTCACTTCTACCGCATGTGAATTGCACATTTTTTTTACTTCCATTTTCTAAATTTCTTCAGATTTTATGTCCTGGTTAAATCTTCCCCACACGAAAAACTAAATCCTTTTACACACTTTTCCACAAATGATCACCTAGTCAATCCACGTTATGCACTTGCGCTAAATACCTAAGTATAATAAATACAAAATAATACTAGAACAACATGTCAAAGAGACCAAATGGGAAAATAATTCACCGACTCCAGATATTTTCATATCAGAGGGTTCGGCTCGGTAGAACTCCTAATTGGACCTGTAAATCCTACTGATCCCTCAATATAAATATTTAAAAAATCTTTTGTAATCCTACATGTATTTGAAATGATGATTTTTGCATTTTTATATATAAATTCTTTGACAAATCTAATATGCGTAAATTTTGAATGAGAGAGTTAGGTATAATGCCCAAATAAATATATATAGCCGAAATAACAAATGGTAATATTTTTATAGCCTGAGAATGCCAAATTCTTTAAATCTCTAATCCAAAGTCTTTAATCTTATTATACGTTTGCCCTGAAGAAGGAACGGTCGTTCCGAAACCGGTCGACTTTAAACAAATATACAAGTGGTTCAAACAAAGTAATATTGTTTCATTTATCTTTAAATCTCATTTACTAAATCTGTATATTTTCTTATTTTTTCGTTTAGGAATTTGTAAAAACGACATCAATGATACAAGTTTAATTTTGTCATGAAAAACTTTATCAGGTATATTATGACTAATTGTTCTGTCTGTTAGTATAGTTTTATCGTAATATATTTAATAAAATAATTTTCTATTTAATTTCCTATTTCATTCATCTTTGGTTCATATTCATAACATGGTACTATATTACGGCAGTCAATCAAGTTATGTTTAATTACCAAACTTTGGTGAATTATTTCTGATACCTGATTGTGCCTAAATGTACACTCGGACGGCACTAATACAGGACATCCCGATATAATATGTTCTATAGTTTCCGATTTCTGAAATTTGGTTTTGTCGTTATAATAATATTTAGCATTACAATGGTTCCAGCTGACTTGCTGCTTTGGTAGATTATTGAGTATTATTTATTAAAAGAAAAACACAAAATAAATCTCAGCAAAAACCTGAGTACAAAGATACACTCTTGCTATAAAATCCTACTACATAATTGTGTTAACATCATTTCTGCTTTATGTACATAAAACTACAAGAGTAAAAGATTTAAAGGAATTTTTATAAATGAAATTAAACATAAACATATTAATATAAGAATAAAACTGGTGGGTCTTGTAAAAACAAGAGGACAATTTGCCTTGGCGTGGATTAGACGTAAGTTTGCTAGAGGGTGCCTTTGAAAATGAACTCAAAAGCACCGAAAAATATATAAGCTGAAAATTCCTGAAAATTCTTGACCACACCGGGAGATTAAATTCAAATCATGAAAATTGCAGATATATTTTGAAAACATACAGAGTTTCCGGTAAGTCTTGAATTCCCGATGATTTCTCTTGATTAAATATTTATGTGTTTGCAGCTTCATTACCGCCATAGAACTTCTGGGTAACCCGGCGGAGATGTACAGCTACGGTTCACAGTTCTACCTGATCTGCTGTGCCTTCTTCATCATCGTCCCCATCACCAGCTATCTCTACCTGCCCGTCTACATGAAACTCCGGCTGACTTCTTCCTTTGAATACCTGGTAAGATCTGTGCTTTTTCCGCTTACATTGGCATAAAAAAAGAATCCTACATGTGTGTAAATATTAAAATTTCAGTCCTCCTACCTCTTCTGATGCTTCCATTCTACTTAAAGCAGTCCATAGACCTCTTTCTCGTCTTTGTCTATGGGTCGCTTCCACTTTGGCGCTCACTTAGTTATAACTTTCAGCGTTCTATTATCTGGCATTTTATCCATATGTCCATCATCACATCAGTCCATCTCTGGACCTATAATTCCTTACAATAGTCTGATGATCTGTATATCATTTTAAAGTTCATGATACCTATAATACCAATTTTCTAGGGTATCCAAAAGACATGTAATGATTGTTTAATAAGAAATATTGCAGTTTCTCCACCAGAGACCAGCATCTTTACATATTATTGCAAAAGAACATAATTGGCTGAGCCAAGAGGAATTCCTGTTTTAACTCAACCGTTTTAAATTTCATCTATCTGTAAAATTTGTTTGAACTTTCCATTTCCGATTTCGAAAATCTGCTGCATCTCAAGCAAGCCGATAGCTAATTTCGACTAGGTGGGTAAATATTATTTATAGTTGTTATCTTGTTTTGAAGGTGAAGAGTGCAAAATTTCGTCAATATTAGAATAAAACTGCAGATTTATATTAAAAAAGCCACGCCGTCACTGACACTTCTTTATACAATACTTAAATATAAAACTATACAAAATAACGTAATATCAGATTCCGAAAAAAAAAAACTCAATCCCTTTCCAACCACTAAAAGTTGAATGTTGATACTTCTCTCTGAAATTTTACACACTTGACGTTTAAATATGACGAAAATTACGGTCCGATTTCAATGCCCGACAACACTGGGGACTAAGCTAAGTCAAATCAAATTAATATAATATGTTTATTTTAATTTTAAGTCGATGAATAAAACCTCAAATTGTAAAATGTATTTAATGAAAACAATATTAGCCACACTCTCAAGCGAAAATTTGAAACAGAAAAATCAGAAAAGATAGGTGTCATCTAGGAAATGAACCCTATTAATGAGGACAATTTAAATTTTCGATTGAGAGTCGCTAATTTGTTTTCATTAATTGAATATAATATGAATCATTACATATAATATTAATTCTCCTCGTGCCTGACTGAAAAGCCCGTGAATGAAATACTACTTTATAATTGCGGTATATACCCAGTATTAATTAATACATTTAGCACACGAGGATCGCCATCTAATTCCGTCCACTAATCTGAACCAATTGAGACAAATTAATGAAAAGATTAATTTAGTAAAGATATATAGAACATCATGTTGCATCTTGATTAGTTCTACGTGATATTCATTCTCCAGAAATTATAATTACAAGTTACTTCGTGATGGTAGTTCACTTGTTGGTTAGTAAAGCGACACGTAGGTGGGTAGGCAGATAGTATTTATAAACCTCCAAGCAACTCTGTCTTATCACACATTCTTTCGTTCCTTTCTTCATTTTATTCATTACACTTATTCTGTACCAGCAGCCCGGACTAACGTTGCTGTGGCTAACGGAACACAACGCCACACCATTACCCAACCTTTATAACCAATGCCATCTGTTAAATCAAATCCACCCAGCTGCCCGTTTGCCAGCCCGCTCCCTTTATTTATATATTTCAACCAATTTACACAAAACCTTGAAAAATTATATACCTAAAAACCTCCCTCATGAATCACTGTATCTACTGGTGAAAACCGCATGAAAATCCGCAGAAAAGAACAAAATCATTGTTTTTGTAAAAATATTTTCCCCAAATAGCGCGTTGCTTTCCCGTAAAGCGGTCCATTGTGACTAAATTTCCAAGAAGTTGTTTAAAAGTTCTAAGTACACAGACAGCGGGAGCGACTTCATATTATACTTTGTAAAGATGTACCAGAAGTTGAATATGACAATCATCTTCCCTTCAGGCTTCTAGCATGTTCTGTCAGAAGGTCAGAGTACTTTCGCTTTACAACAAATTCAAAATAAATGTCATATTTCTGAGCATAACCGAAAATAAATAAAAAACTATTTTGATGGTGATGTAATATTCTTTCAAATTTTATTATTAGAAATAAACATATGTGTACCAAGTTTTAAAAATATAAAAATTTCTAATGCAAACAGAACGTTTTTAAAATGTAAATGTTGTTTTTTTTATATAATAATAGTAATTTATTTTATTTATGGTAGAAAAAATATGGGCTTTTACAAGGATAGATAATAATAGTTAGGCAGGTACGTAGTACACAATTATAATGATTAAAATAATAATAAAAAAGAATTTGGCATTCTCGGACTATAAAAATATTACCATTTGTTATTTCGGCTACTGGCATTATACCTAGGTCTCTGATTCAAAATTTAGGCGTATTAGATTTGTCAAAGAATTTATATATAAAAATGCAAAAATCGGTAATTTTAAATACATGTAGGATTACAAAAGATTTTTTAAATATTTATATTGAGGGATCAGTAGGATTTATAGGTTCAATTAGGAATTCCACAGAGCCGAACCCTCTGATATGAAAATATCTGGAGTCGGTGAATTATTTTCCCATCTGGTCTCTGGTAGGTTGACATGTTGTTCTTGTACGTATTAAAATCAAAATCATACATTTCATTAAAGTAATTATAAAGACTTCTTTTTATAACTAAAACAGAATCTGCAAACATGTCTACAATATTCCCAAATTTATTACCAAAATGATGTAATCTATTTATAGGTGTATGAGCCTCATAGTTTGTTTTAAAATTGTCACAGAAGAAGGTAGCACATTGCCTCGTATTTCTGGTCGGTACGTAAAATTTTATTTTGGCGAGAATTTAAGGGTTGTCAATGCAATTATTAATGATTTTATTTAATAGTACAAGGTCAGAGATGATCCGCCTATCTGACAGCGTAATTAAGTTTAGTTATGGATGTATGTATGTTTGTTACTCTTTCATTCAAAAAGTACTGGATGAATTTTAATGAAACTTTACAATAATACAGCACGTACAGCAGAATAACATATAGGCTACAATTTATAAAGCTAGGAAGGGGACGCGGGAGGGGAACGGGGATGCACGGGAAAGTTGATTCAGGGAGAAACAACGCATTTCTTTGAATATGGCTGTGCAACGCAAGCCGGGATCCTCTCTCTCTCTCTGGTTTCAATCCTGGGATTGGTTTGCAGCAATTTCCTCTATTCTTCTCTTCCATTCTTCCCTGTCTTGTGCGGCTCTTTTGAAGTCTGCATATGATGAGCATCGCACGTTCACCAGCAGGTCCTCCAGGTACTCTCGGCGTGGGCGTCCCTTAGAGTTTGTCCCCTCGGTCATACCCTCCATTATGCCATGCAAGAGGCCTTCTTGTCTTATTACATGGCCAATCCATCTTGCACGCCTTTCGGACAAGGTCCTGAGTAGGTGCTTTCCTCCTTTGATTCTTTGGAGAACCTCCTCATTTGTAATGTGGTCTCTCCAGGAAATTCCTAATAGTCTTCTATAGGACCACATCTCAAAAGCCTCTAGTCTCCGTTTATATCTTTCGGATAGGCACCATGTTTCGCAACCGTACATTAAGATACTCCATACATAGGTCTTGATGAGGAGTATTCTCAGTTTTAGGTCTATATTATTCGATTCTATTATTCCAACTAGTGGTATATACATAGTTACACTGTACGGACAGGTGTACTATTGAAAGGTGTCACATTAAAAATAATGTATGTTTGTTTCTTAGTAAAAATTAGCAGGCGTGATTATGTTATTAAATGAGAAGACAATGACTTAGTAACAGTGTGTCTTGTTGTTATAGTAAAATTGATTTCAATGATGATAATTGTTGTGCTTGATTTGCAAATTATCTCATCTTGTTATCATGATTTCGTTTACGAATTATTACATTACTAGCTGGGGTATCCGGCTTCGCTCAGGGAGATGATGTGAGATTGATCTGAAGTTCAAACCCACGACGGATCTTGCTTTATATACCCCTTCCAATGGGTAGCCCCACCCATACAAAAAAAGACTTCGAATGGTTTGCAACATTCCAAATCAATCCACCACATTCGAAAGTGTTCTGGAATGTTCCACAATGATCTGAAATGTTCCAGGATGTTCTCCAGACTATTCACGAACCTTCCACAACATTCCAGAATGATCTCGAATACTCTCGAGTGTTCTGCACTGTTCTAGAAATTTCTAGAGGATGAAACTTCCAGCCCTTATATCTTCATAAGAACGCCCTTTAAGTAAAAACGGGAACCTTCTTCATGGATGGGGGATAGAGGGCTACCACACCAAATAACTCCCTTGATTGTACCGGGATTTGTTTCTGAGTTTTACATTGTTCACTTTCTTTTATTGTTTAAGTTAACTAAGATATTCGTCATCTTCAACTTTTTGTACAATGTATCACGTCCACTTTGACACGTAGTCTGAGATGTTTCTTTAGATTTAGTTCAATTTATTTTGAGGTGACAATGTTAATTGTATAAATGGTTAATAGTGTTTAATTGCGTGTAGGCTAAGTCAATTGGTGTACATTATTGAAGATCAATTAACGATAAAAATTTAATGAAAATTGATGAAAATTAGTCAAATACCGCGGCTAGTAACGTAATTTCCTTCAGAGTGAATCACTGTGGAGGGCAAAGAGGAAGTCTATTAATTGGTACATTACTTCATCAAGATCTTATTCTCAGATAAAGGCAACGTACACTTACACAACGTACGTTTAAAAGTGAATAGATTTCTAAAGTAATTAATACGAATAAATGAAAAAATATAACTGTACTGGGTGTTAAGGCATGTACTTGACTTACTTTAACCATTGATTTCTGACATTATTTGGAATAAAAAATGTTAATGAAATTTTGGTCTCCGGTGACATTTTTGATGTTTTGTTGTTGTTGTTTACTCAACCACAAACAAAAAAAATTCGAGTGCAGTTTAAACGCGGTAGAAACGAAACTTTACCAAAACAATCTCAACCGATGGAGAACCAAGGAGCCTTGAAAAGTGAGGTCATAATCAAGCGGCGAATAGCATCATTTCCGTTTTATATCTCACCAATAGGAGCCTTGATAGGAGTTTGATGCTTCGTAGGTGCTGTATACGTCATTTACGTTTCATCCGAATTCCAAATCACAATGAGGGTATATAAGTTTCACTTCAAAAAGTACAACTGTACAGGGTGTTAAGGGACGTACTTGACTTACTTTAAGCAGTGATTTCTGACATTATTTGGAGTAAAAAATGTAAATGAAATTTTGGTCTCCGGTGACATTTTTGATGTTTTGTTGTTGTTGTTTATTCTACCACAACCAAAAAAAATTGTGAGTATTGGACATTTATGGAAGGGGTGAGGTGAGGGGTTTTTTGGTTACTCGGCGGAGTGACCAGTTACGAAATTTGGATATTTTTAAATTTTATTTGATGAAAATAATTGAAAAAAGGACATCTAAAAAGTCACCGGAGACAAAAATTTCGTATACATTTTTTATTCAAAATAATGTCAGAAATTACTTGTTAATTTAAATCAAGTACCTACAACCCTTAAGGCTCTGCAACCGGGCTCGAAAAGAAGAAGATGGAGAGATACGAAATTACGAATGTTAGAGGAGAGCGCTAATATTTACAGCGACAAAATCGATGCGAAAATGTTTAATAAAACACGACTCATTTAAAATAGAGCAAAAATCTCGCGGGCATTGTCTTAAACAGCATTTAATGAAACACTGTGATTTTTTTCATACATATAACTTGTAAAATAACTGAAACAAACGTGTTTATAATAATTTTTGGATCATACTTTGAGATTTTTTTCTATCGATGGAATTTTATATAATTTGCGTTTCGGCGCGGGCAATGTCTAGATATTATCTTCAGGAATAACATATCTTTTTTAAGAGCTTTAAAACTTACGTGTTTAAGGGATATATGTAAGAAATCGGTAGAAATTCGGGTTGCGGGCCCTTAACATCCCGTTAATTATGCAAGCATTATAATAATTATTATAATTTCTTTGTTAATAACTTAAGACCCTCAATATTTAAATTTTTTCTGCATAACTTAATATCGTCGATACAATGCATTAAATAATTAAAATGAATATTTAATTGAAGAAGAAGTTAATAATAATAAATCTAAATGAAATATGAAACAGAACACGACACAGAAAAATAAAAAGCTAAGGGTCTCACTGGGACTAGAACCCAGGATCTCTTGACTTACCAGGATCTTAACCAAGTCGTCCGTTAGGACCTATATTTTTTTCTGTAATTTTTGTCGATCTCGTATATGAAATTCAGAAACAACAATTTTATCCTGAACTAATTTCCCCATGTTTTTGGAAGATTACGAAGTTCTTTGTGACGTAGATAGTGTCTTTGATAAACTTTTCCGAATTAATTTATTTGGGACACCCGTTGACTTCTTATAAAAGTCTAAATGAATTTATTTTTCAAGTTAACAATGTAGAACTCCAATTTAATAATAATTTCTTTTATATTTTAATTTGGGAGGCGGTTATGGGTACCGCCGCCCGGGGAACCATTTATTGGATAACCAACAATCCAGTCACAGGTCACCACAAGTGGTTCGCTATGTTTGGTGACTTAGCAGGGGTGTCCGATTTCATGGGGTGATTTATCTAGGTCTTGACGGCCAATGCTTTTGCCCAGCTATTGCGTAGCGAGCCGTGTCGCGAGAGTCTGGTTAAGGGAGACCTTTTAAACTCTTTAGCTGGACTCTGTCGACCCATAGACTTGCACCGCAGTGGGAGGGTTGGATTCATACAGTGGATTTCTACCCACCCCTCATACCTTTTTCCTTCTCAGAACTTTCTCTCTTTCCTTTCCCTATCAAGACCCTTCTTACAGCATCCCAGAAGATTATCCAGGTCTTCAGAAATTTTTTACCTCATGTGGAGATAATATAAAAAAATAACCCAACAATGAATCATGATAATCAATGAAAATGTTAAACAAACATAATTATAATAAATTACGTATTGTGCACATAATTGAAAACATATTATATAACAGCAACATAAAACGAATGAATTCTAATAACAAAAAGCAACTACCGACTATCAACCCATCAATCAAGAAAACGAAATTACGTATGCAGGCAGCATAGTTGATTATTGGGTGTGAAATTTTATGCAAGATGACAGAATATTCAATTTTATACACAGAAATGTTATCTAACTAAGCCAAAGATTCTTAAAAATACACCTATGTATTTCATTTAACATTATAATATAAAAAAGTTAAAAGATAATAATGGCGGTACTGTTCAAAGATCACAAATTATTTATTTATTTGCGTACTAGCAAGTTCCCGGCGTGCGTTGCATTCAGTCCCGGTATATTCAGTTTTCAAATAGCTCGCGTGCCACCTATTGCAATTTTTGAAGTAAAACTTTTTTACGCACGCTTGACTTGGGGAGTAAGCTGGCGAATGCGTGAAGAGAGCGTTACGAAAAGCGAAGCGTACGGTTGTTGAGAGGGAGATATAAGTTAGTGAAGATAGAGAGAGAGAGTTACGTTTCAATTCATTACTGTATGGGCAAGGGAAAGAGGTGCGAGCACACATTTTCTTTATCTCTTTCTCTCATAGCCAGTTACGTTTAGTATATCTAAGACACAGTACAGGCTTATTGTCTGTATTACACTGTAGGAGCAAGATAGAGCAGTGCACGCGCCCATTTTCTTTCTCTCTTCTTATCAAATAGATGGAGTAGAAGTTTTACTTCAGTCGTGTGGTCTAAAGCACACTAATTTTTAAAAAATAATAATTTCATACTGCCAGAGCTCACCAGTATATATAGAAACATCCGCGGGCGTGTTCACAAGAAATCACCAAAGCTTCATCGCAATTGGATGAATGATTTAGCAACGCATAATTTCATGACGCCAGAGCTCACTATTATATATAGAAACCATCGCGGGCATGCACACATCAAATCCCCAAATCACAAGTTTCATCACAATCGGATGAATGGTTTAGCAACGCATAATTTCATGATGCCAGAACTCACTAATGTATATAGAAACTATCGTGGGCATAACTAACTAACCATCACGCCGTTTCCCCGCAGGGGTAGGCAGAGAGGACGGACCGCCAAACAACTCGGTCTTGGCACACACTCTTTGCCTCACTCACATTCATACATCGTCTCATACATTCTCTTCTATTATTCTGACTTTTGACATGGCCCGACTCAAGTATCTGATTCACTTGATCGTGCCATGTCTTCCTCGGGCGTCCCCGACTTCTTCTACCATTAACATTCGCATCGTATATTCTTCTTACACTATTTTCTTCGTTCATTCGCTCTACATGCCCAAACCATCTGAGGGTCTCTTTCTTAATCTTACTCATTATGCTTACATCAGCCTTACATTCTTTGCGGATATCCACATTTCTCACACGATCATACATTATTTTACCACACATACGTCTCAGGGATCTCATTTCAACAGCATTCAGTTTACTTTCATCCTTCCTCTGCCAGTTCCATGCCTCACTGCCATACATCAGGGTAGGTACCAGGACTCCATTGTGGACTGCTAGCTTCGCTTTTTTTGACAGTTTTTTTATTAGCGCAACGGCATTCAGTCCACCATGAATGGAGTTACCGGCATTCACCCTTCTTTCAATATCTCTTTCAGCCTTCCCATCTCTCGTAAACATACTACCCAGATACACAAACTCATCCACCTGCTCCAAGTATTCATCATTCACAACTTTGTTGCATACTGTTTTCGTACTCTCTCTTTTTCTAACACCATGACTTTTGGGCATGCGAACATCAAATCCCCAAAATTTCATCGCAATCGGATGAATGGTTCATACATCTCATATATCTACTGACATACTTATATATATACACCTAAGCAAGTATATATATATTTTTTAATATATATAGATAACAAACGGTGTCCTAGTACAACGATTTAGATGCCAATACAGTGTGTTATGGAACGTACTTGACTTACTTTATCCTCGTTTTCTTTGGAACAAAAAAGTTAATTAAATTTTGGTCTCCGGTGACTTTTTGATGATCAAATGCTTGATGTTAACTTTCACGTTCTGTGTAAGTTCTATTCAAGTTCTGTTATTATATCGTTATAGGCCAGTTGCTTCATAAATCTGAAATAACACTTGAATAGAACTTTCACAGAACGTGAAAATGAACTTGAAATATACGATGAATTGTCAAAAATGTTGGCACAACTCATGCTAAGTGTTTACACACCTACTGATTTTTTAAAAGTGAAAATTTCTTAAGCACCGTTGTGATTCGAAACTCGATGAAATGAAAAATAACGACTCTAAGAAGAAACAAAAACGTAAAGAGGATTTAGCCTGCGTGAGAATGAGATATTATAATCGGTCTCCTCTTTGTGCGGTGCTTCGTAGCCTATAATTTTCTTATGTGTGCGGTGCTTCATAGCCTATCGGTTTCCTCTTTGTGCGGTGCTTCGTAGCCTCCCCACTCTTGTCTACTTTAGTTTTCTGAAGGTTTAACCTCCACCGCGAGTGAATTGCACACTCTGTTTTTAGATTAAAAAAAACATTAAATATGTCTCCTCCGACGAAAATTTCGTTAATTGTATATATAACTCCAAATAAAGTTAGGAATTCGTTAAAATCATGTACGTCACTAAACCCCCTGTATAATATACAGACGTGGTTAAATAAAGTTATGCAAAAAAATCTTATTTTATGATAGAAAGAAGTTTAATTTTAATAAGACGGTAAAAGGGGAGTGAAATATAGGATAAGGATAAGAGACGCCTCCGATAAATTAGATATTTACGAAAGATCGCTATTATGAAATTAAGTGTTGTATTGCTTGCGTATGCGATGATTTAAGATTTTTTTTATAAGTAAATGATATTGCATTAGTAAATAGGTATTAGTAATTATACTATAAATGTACGAATATATGTATAATTTGTTATCGTCGAAAAATACTGTACATTAAATAATTTGTAAATGTTAGTTGTGGTTAAGTTAAGTTAAGCGAGGTTGGGTTAAGTTAGGTTAGGTTCGGTTTACGAATATATTCTTTGTAAAAGGCCCAACAACAACAGCGTAATTTTTATTTTGGTGGTTCAGTGATTCTTCATTTGTCAGGGTAACAATAACAGCAAACTCCAGTTGTAGCTCAATTGGTCGGTTCGATTTCAGCCAGTCGAGTTTCTAAATAATTCATTCTGATTTCTTTGTTGTTTGTTTCTTTTAAAATGTCTATTTTTTTGTTTGTTGGTAGTATACTGTCAACTTTGATTGAGATACCGTCATATTGACGGCTGATAAAGTCTACACATTTTTAATATAAACTATGGTTCGGAATAAGACGATTTATTGCACGTGCAATCATGATTCATACTTCACACTTGATTGAGATGTTAGGTACAGCTATATGATTTAAAAGTTTTAATGGGCAGAAAAATAACAAAAGGTACGTGATTTTTTACGATTACGCAATCATACTTGACTTCTGTGCGGAAAACATAACATAACACTAAACACCCACTGTTTTGTTCATTCTGATTCTACTTCAAGATTCTTCTATATTTCAGTTTTACATACGCCTTCCTTAAATACAATATTTTTCGAAAAATCTGGTTAAAAACCCACCATATTATTTATTTATTCAATTCAATCTGTTGTTATAATTGTTCAGTTGTAACAATGTATTTGTAGTACTAAAAACCTTGTAAGTGCATTATTGAACTTGAAAAACATATAGATTTTTGAAGTGAAAACTTCTTTAGCACCGTTTTGATTTGAAACACAAATCTATAGTATTTAGACTGCTAAAGGTTGAGATAGTTAATCGGTCTCCTCTTTGTGCGGTGCTTCATAGCCTCCCCACTTTTGTCTACTTTATTTTTATGAAGGTTTCACCTCTCTGTGCAATTCACACGCGGTAGAGGTGAACAAACCTTAATCACCGCTGAAGGCAAAGAAACATCCGAAGACATAAAGAGTATTATCACAAAAACAATAAAAGCGCCTAACCTAGGAATCGGAATAAGTGGAATAAAAAAAGAAACAAACAATAAAATAATTACGACTTGCTCGAATAAAGAAGATGCTGAAAAATTGAAAGTTGAAATAAATAAAAATAAAAATGGAATATCTGCAACAGAATTAAAAAAGAAGAGACCATGTATGATTATTAAAGGTGTCGGAGGCGAATATAACGAAGATAATTTTCTAAATGATCTTATTTTACAAAACAGTGAACTAAACGATATAAAAAATGAATCCATTAAAGTAACGAAAATATTAAAAAATAGAAAAAGTGATCAACTCCGTAACATAATAATTGAAACAACAGGCCCAATCCGAAAAATACTACTAGAAAAACAAAGAATTAATATTGGCTTTGTCCGAGCGCATATACAGGATTGCGACCCTCTGATGCATTGCTACCACCAGGGCCGGATCTACGAAATCTGGCGCCCTGTGCAGTAGGTACCGATGGCGCCCCCCCCCCCCTATATTTTTATTTTGCGGCTTACGAAAGACGCTTACACTGACACCGTAAAATAACAAATCTAGTCGATATTAATTATACATTTAACGAACTTCAAATCAATGATGAAACTGTCAACACGTTGCAACCTGCAAATCCTGCAAACCGTGCGATGCTTTTGTTAATGGAATTTACTTAAGGTTTCATAAGAAAATGGTCTTTAACTACCTTCTCCTAGAGACTTAAATCGTACAAAACAAAACAATAGCGAGCGTACGGACGACACACTAACCAAAATTGTCAGCATTTTGAAAGGCGCAAGTCGGTTTGTTTGGTTCACTAGAACAAAACACCGCGCTGTGATTGGTTATTGAATTTGGATTGCACCCATTCGTCGTAAAAGACGGTAAAAGATATATGGAAAAATAGATCTTACGTTTAAACTAAATATATGGAATTTATAAAAAAAATCTGTAACTGACTATAAATTCGTAAGCCGTTGATACCAACCTGATGCGTGCGCATTCTATTTCTTTGGAAAGTGTTGCTAGAGCGTAATATGGGTAATTTTTAAACGATTTAGGGAATATTATAACTAAATTTTAATACAATATTTATTTTCTCACGCCGCCCCTTCGTTGTGAGTTGGCCCGGAGTTGGCGCCAGGTTTTTGCACGTTTTTGAACGTATGGCAGATCCGGCGCTGGCTACCACTGCCTTGGATTTGGACATTCATCCCTTAAATGTCTAAATAAAATGAACAAACCCAGATGCGTACATTGTGCAAAGAACCACAAATTTAGCGAAAGCGAAAAAAATAAAGATAGTGTCAAATGCTACAACTGCGACAAAAACAACAATTTATTTGGAACAAAAAATAATACTCAACATAGTGCAAATAGTGAAACACGTACTTACCGAAAAAGAATGTCTATTATAGCACAACAACGAATTGATTATGAGTAAGTTATGGACGATTTTCTAACTGAGGAAATTGATAAATTAACAGATGTTTCACAGTATATTTGCGACGATTCAAAATAATGTAAAGAACTATTAAAAAAAGTCCCAAATGTTTTCATTGTTCTGCACCAAAACATCAGAAGTTTGCAAAAAAATCTGGATGAATTTGTAATAACACTAAACCTTCTCGAAATATTACCGGACATAATTGTTTTAACAGAAGCACACTTAAATATAAATAATGCTGCCGCACTATACGACATCCCTAACTATACATATTATTCGTCCAAAACGCATATTAATAAGAACTGTGGTATTGCTGTTTTCATCTTAAATAAACACAATAACGTCACAATCACTGAAATCAACATGAAGCTAGCAAACTCTCTAAAACTGAACTTAAAAGTAAACGAAGTTATATACAATATTATAGCTATCTACCGCACACACGGATCAAATCCAAACAGTTTCATTATAGAATTGGAACAGTTATTGCTACACCTAAAAGGTACTTGTAACATTGTCACAGGCGATTTTAACCTGAACATTTTGAAAGAGGTAAGCGGTAATCTAAAGGAAGATTATATAAATGTAATGACATCGCTAAACTATAAATCATTTATAAATAATCCAACACGGAATGTCAGCGGACAAATTCCTTCCTGCATTGATCACATATGGTGCAACTCAAATAACAATGAAAAAACATGTCAATATTATGGAAAACCAGCATAACCGATCACTACACCTGTATATGTGTTACCAACATTGATAAAAAAGTACCAACTCTAACACAACTGATAAAAAAATATGAAAAAAAACATTTAAATATGGAAATTTTAAGAACAAATTTTAAAACGGAAACCTGGGCATCAATATTTGAATCGGAAAATCCAAATACCTGTGCTGAGAATTTCGAAACAGTTTTCCAAAACCACATAAGCCTATCCACACAAATAATTGTTTCTAAACCAAAATCTAAGCACAGATTAATAAAGCCATGGATAACCCATGGACTAGTGATTTCAATCAGAAATAAAGAAAAATACTACCACCAGTTTAAAAAAATCCCAAATGGTGAAAAACTCACCACTTTCTACAAGAAATACCGAAACAAACTTGCGCTTTTAATAAGACTGACAAAAGAAAAATATTTTCGTGATAAAATAAAAACGCTGGTCAAGACAGCAAAGAGTTCTGGAAAATCATCAATACAATAACCAACAAAAGCACAAAACAAAAATTACCAAATGAAATTACTCATCAAGGAATCAACATCAACACCAACATCAACATCTTTCAATGCTCTCCTGTATAAAATCAAGTCTGAAAAAAATGATAAAGTTTTTAAATCCCAAATAAAACAACTAATAGACCAACCCGACATTAATTATAAGTTTTAAATTCATCACAATAATAAAAAAAATAAAAACTAGAACATATCCTCTAAAAATATTTCATCAGCATATCAAATTGAAAGCAAAGTACATACGCGTTATTTGTAGGCACAAAATTGTTACAACTTTATCCTATGTACCTACTTTTACAACACTGTCAGCCCATCCATTTCAAATATGTTTCTAAACCAATGCTATGTACCTACTGCCTACTTACAATCTACCTATTGAGTAAATAGAATAATATTATTTTTATTTCTGATATATCTATGCCTGTATTATCTTATATTGTATCCTATTCCAATTAAACTCTTATTTACTTCAAGTTCATTATGTCGACTTGTCTTCATGTATACACATATATATTTTTTTAAATATATGTACTTGTAATAACATACTCTCTGTACCTATTCGCATTTTACAACGGCACTCTCCAAAATTCAAGCACGAGAAATGTTTTCTCTTTTGAATTGGGTAGTTTCGTCAAAAAGAAATTTATATATTGGAATTAGTTGTAAGAACCATATGTTTTTCTATTAATCTGTTTATGTATGTATTTTTTTTAAATAAATAAAAAAAAAAATTAGAGGTGAATTTGTTTCCTAGTGTGTGAAGTCTTATATGCAATATGTTTACGTACAAAATATATCTGAGAATCCCGTTGGGGTGTTCATAGAGGATGTACCGCCGAATAACAAAAGTTTACAAATAATTGAAAATGTAAATAAATTCGTTTGATATCCTTACCAATTTATGATTAAAGGTATTTTTGAAATCGATTTTAGGTTTGAAATTGGAAAATAATTCACAAAAATTATATTTTTATAATTTCAGGGGACAACTTTAGGATCAACTATCGGGGCACGATCCTTTTAGTAAAAGATAAAAAATATTATATCCGAGCAATACCTCTACAATCTACATGTCTCAAAGGAGTGGTAATTGGTCTTGCCCAAGATATAAATAGATGGGTTTAGTCAAGGGATCCATACAGATACAAAAAAAAATCTTAAAAGAAATTGTGGACTATTTCACTTCACAAAATGTAAGTTAGTTCGTTTGAGGCCCAAATGATTGAATTTGACTGCAGTATACTTCTGCCTAGTGAGTTATATAATAGTCTTGCCTCGTACGAAAAGTGTGACAAATTGTCTTGTATCTTCATGAATATTTTTGTTTCCAGGAACTAAGGTTTTCCAGTAAGGTCAGAACCCTCGCCAGCGGCCTCTACATCCTGCAGATGGTCATCTACACCTCCGTGGCTGTTTACGCCCCCGCCCTCGCGCTCAGCAATGGTGAATACAATCCCCCATCTATGTACACACTTGAGGGTTCTGAAAATTTGTCATATTTCAAAATTTTGGTTACTTGACCTTTCATAACCTTATTACATGTTGTTATAATGCGATACTACAGTGCGGTTATTGAAACGATTTATTAATATTATTGAAATGCTATTTTCATTGAAATTAAATTTCACGATCTTCCTTTTTAGGAGAAAATTGTGAGGTTTTGCGAATAATGTAATAATTGATGTTGCGAATATTGCATCATAGCGAATGTTGCGTGTAAGGATTTTAAAGAGATGTGAGACTGAACCCTTATCTTGGTGAGGGTTGGAATAGAATGGTCAGCAAGTTGTTGCTTTAAGTACAAGAATTCTTAAGGTGTTAATATCAACTTTGTAAACATGTTATGAACACATTATTTTGGCGAATCTCCCGATTGTACATCGGTGCCGAAGGTTTCAAAGACTCTAGTTCTTCAGAGCACATTTAGTTGAAATACCGTTGTGAAACACAGGCTTTATTTTATTTAGCGACCCTCAAGAGAGAGAAATCAGATGCGTTGCCAAGTTTTAAAGATATGCAGCGTTGTGATACCCAATGATAGCTCACTTATCATTTAGTATTATATCATTTAGTATTATATCATTTAGTATTATATACCGGTCAGTGGTTGAGTGGGCATAGCGCTTGGGTCCCACCCGAGCGTCGCCTGTTCGATTCCTCGGCTGGCTAAGCCCTCCATCACAACACAAGCAACATTTTCGGCTTTCTGTGGTGGTAGTAGAAGATTTTCAAACATTGTTGGGTTATTCGTAACCCGGGAATGTTTGTATTTCTTTAAAAAAAAAAAATATATATATATATATATATATTTTTTTTTTTTTTTTAAAGAAATAAAAACATTCCCGGGTTACGAATAACCCAAAAATGTATTTCTTTAAAAAAAAAAATATATATATATTTTATTTTTATTTTTTTATTATTTTTATTTATATATATAATGTATACAATGTACTTAACTTTGGCTTCATTGAAACCCCTTGCCTTAGTTGGAAAGTTTGGTTTTTTAAACTCCACTGTTTTACTAATTGAAACCAAAACATAAAATTTGGGAAAAAATTGTACAAACTCACATAATCGAAAAATCTTGGTCCTGTTTATGGACCTCTTTGCATTGTATATAAATAATAGTATAATAAATTTGTTTTGCTTAATTATTTGCAGTGCTTTCCAGTTTCCTTTACGTTTCCTTTATGTCTGAGAGTAAAATATATACGTTCATTTCGCAAGTTTCCGCATTTTGTTATCAGATAATGTAGTCACGTGTGGTTTTGGTCAGTAGGACCAAGCCTAATGAAAATGCATTCTGTATAATGTGTACCCTAGCTCATTTGCGTTCTTATCAGCGATGTTTTTTTTAACGAGATTTTTTAATTTATATTTAATTTTTAAAAATTTAGTTTATTAATAATAAATCTTTTGTTCATTCACAGTGGGTTATTTTGAATTTTAAGATATCTGACGTTACACATACAAGCGTTCTTCCATTAAAAGCATTTTCTTGTGTGACGTAAGAGAAAATTGCCTTTTTAACAATAAAAAAAAGAATGGTATCGAGATGTTTCGAGAACATTGCAAAATATGTGTAAATACAATAAATAACATACCTTTGAATGAATCATTGATAATTCCATTCATTTGTAATATGTAATAAATAAGAAAATCAATATTTTTAACGATAACTCTAGTATCTATGTCCCTCTTGGATATAATAATTTATGTATGTACTTAGGCGTACGAAAATGTAAAATGATTTTGTTCGAACGTTATTGGCGAAATTGTCATTGCTTAAATTGTTGATTTGGCGAATTTGCGAATATTTTGGACATTTGATGTGAAATAATTTAATTTACCTATCCTATTCCACCTTGTGGCTCTAACTTGTCCTTTCCTGTTTATTTCAGTGACGGGTCTAAACACGTATATTGCGGTCACTCTGGTGTACGTCGTATGCATTTTTTATGCATCTCAGGTAATTTTCCTTCATTACTTTCCTAATACTTTTAAAAATTAATATTTTCGAAGTCACAAATAAAGTTGTTTTATGCTAAATTCTGTTTATACTTGATAACAACCAATAACCCATTAGTAGAAGATGATGTAAACTTGTCTTGGTTTCGTTTCCTTGAAAAACATGACAGAACAGAACAGAAAGGAGCATAGCAGATCAGAGCATACCAGAACAAGCATAATCTAATATAACAGAACATAACAGAACTTAACAGAACTTAACAGAACATAACAAAAAATAACAGAACATAACAGAACATAACATGTTATAACATAACAGAACAGAACCCACCATAGCAGAACATAACAGAACATAAGAGGACATAACCGAACATAACGGACCATAACAGAATATAACAGAACGTAAGATAACATAAGAGAACATAAGAGAACATAACAGAATATAACAGAATATAACAAAACATAACAGATCATGACAGAACATAACAGAATATAATAGAAAATAGCAGAACATAAGACAATATAACAGAACATAACAAAATATTACAGAATAACAGAATATAACAAGACTTAACAGAGCATAACACAACGTAACAGAAAGTAACACAACGTAACAGAAAGGAGCATAACAGGACAGAAGATAAAATTGTTTTTATTCCAGGGAGGTATGAAGGCAGTCATCATGACAGACACCTTCCAGGCCGCGGTGTTGGTGGGCTCCATCTTGCTGATCCTAGCCCTCGGAGACCACATCATTGGGGGACCCTCCTTGGTGTGGGAACATTCAGCTAACACCAGCCGTATTGAGCTTTTCAAGTAATAATTCATTTTTTTCTCTATCTCACATCTATCTCATTATCACATTCATCAAGGCTGGACTATACTGAAGATATAAAAACTTATAACAATGTGTTACATGAAAACCATGTTCAGTAATATGGTTTCTATATATATATATATATTTATTTTTTTTAAATTTATTTATTTATTTAATGAAAAAAAAATGTTTTGATGGATTGCTACGCCAATGAAGAGTACTAACTAGCTCTTGATCTTGGCGTAGGAGTTATTTTACAATTATTTCATTTTTATAACATACATTTTACTTACATAGAGTATACAATAAATATAAACTATGTTGTGATGTTAATTTTTGATATGACATGAAATGAAGTTATAACATTTTGATTGGTGATGTTATGGTTGTTGATTTTTTTTAAAGATTAATTTGACCTTTTTCTTGAATGATACGAAATCTTTCTTTGGGAAGACTATTAAAATATTTTATGCCTTTGTAAATATAATTATTGTGCATTTGTTGTGTTAAAAATAGAGGAATTTCGATCTTAAATTTATGCCTTAATGATGAGTTAAGTTAAAAAATTTTAATTTTTCAAAAGAAGCAAACACATTGTGTGTGACTTGACATTTTAAATAAATAAAAAGAAAATACTTTGTTTTACCTCACTTTATTGTTATTTTTTTCCGTCTACCGGTTTCGGTACCTCCGTACCTTCATCAGGACTGAATATAAATCAGTCCTGATGAAGGTACGGAGGTACCGAAACCGGTAGACGGAAAAAAAATAACAATAAAGTGACGTAAAACAAAGTATTTTCTTTTTATTTATTTAAAAAAATTTAATTGCATTTTCATTGAATATTTGTAGTATTGAATCTTTTTTATAGAGGTCTTCAATTTTTGGTATTTCGTAAATTTTGAACAATGATGCTGAAGGGAATGTTGGTTGTTTTTTTTAAATTACTTTAATAATTAGTTATTAGTTTTTGTACCACTTTATAATAATAACACTTAGTAATAGCCTTTTTTTAGGTTGTTTAATTTGAGAATATTTCTTAATCTAATGAATATATAGATATATTTCCTAATGCGCTTAACAAGTTCACATATGTTTTGTCCTTTTGTGTAATTTGTCATTGCTTCCTTTCTACTATTTTTCAGTTCGTGTTTACTTTGTTATTATTGGATAGTGTTTAATAAATCTATCTATAATATAAAAATGAATCGCTCAATATGTTGCTAAGCGCATAACTTTCGAACGACTGCACCAAATTGGATAATTCTTTTTTTGTGTGTTCGTTATTGTCAGGATAAGGTTTTTATAAAAGTGAGCTCTATCATTATGAAATTTGTATAAAAAAATTGCTATTGGTGGCACGCGAGGAAGCGGCTATTGCTATGGAAAGCAGGAGAGAGGGAGAGATGGGGGAGGGGAACCAGGGAGGGGGAGGGGAACCTGGGAGGGGGGAGGGGGACCTGGGAGAGGGGAGGGGAACTCGGGAGTGGGGTTCGTGGGACGGGTGAAGGGGGGGGGGGGGAGTGGAGTGGGGAGAGGGAAGGTGGAAGTGACGGAGTGGGAACGGGAGAAAAAAAGGGGAGGTGGAAGAGGAACAGGACGAATGGGAAAGGACACGCAGAGAGAAACAATTTCTTTATTAAATGGCATAACAACGCATGCCGGGAACCAGCTAGTATATATATAAAAATCTCGTGTCACGGTGTTTGTGGTCGCACTCCTCCGAAACGGCTCAACCAATTTTTATGAATTTTTTTCTATAAATTTGGTAGGTTTGAGAATAGGCCGTAAACTATATTTCATACCACTAGGTGATTAGGGTGTCCCTATCCAGAATTTTTTTTTTGTATTTTTTTTTGTATATTTTTTTATCTGCCATCATAAAATACCTATAACCCCAAATTTTCATCCCCCTACCCCCACTGTGCCATTTTTTAATCGCGATTTCAGAATTTTTGTATGAACAAATTTAATCGTCGTCGTTCCTATTTTAAACCAAATTGATTTTATTTATTTCATTTTCCTTCTTTAGGATAAAAAATATATCACTTTTTTTCACTTTACATTTAACTTTTAAGAGATCAAACAATGAATATGTCCGTTACTTCAATGAATGGTTGATGTTTTTTTGTTTTTATCGGCGGTCATCGTCTACAGCATTACATTACATTATAATGTACATTATATTTTATATGCTAAAAAAAAAAAAAAAGCTTACAAAGCTTAATAAGCCTACACTTCACTTCACACTACCTACCCGCCAACTAATCATGATGTAAAATTACTGAATAATGAAGAAATGGTACCAGTGGCTTCCACTAGCTAAATAATAATTTATCCTTTTCGTTTTAGCATGAACCCCAACCCAACAATTCGTCACAGCTTCTGGTCGGTCGTCATCGGAGGAACTTTCTACTGGACTTCAATGTTTTGCGCAAACCAAGCTTCTATCCAAAAGTACTTGTCCGTTGAAAGGATTTCGCAAGCTCGCTGGTACGTTCAAAATAAAATTCTCCAACTTGCCTTCCTCCGTCCATTCTCCCCTTTCCCTGTATTACTTGCTTAAAATCTTTCATTTCCCACAAAAAATGGATAAACAATGGAGCCATATGACAATTAAAACGTCAAATGCGTGCCTAACATTTGTGCACGGTTTTACATTTGTCACATAGGTCGGGTCATTTCCACGACTCGTTCTTGAGTTTGCCTGCACGGCTGCAAAGCGTATGCCGGCCTCTGTGTTTTCTTCCTCCAATGACTTGGGTCTCTTCAAGAACCATATTCACTCCTTCCCCTCAAATACCCTCCGCACTAAAACCCCGAAGATGACATAGGATAGAAGGAAAATATTTTACTGTGGAGTTAATGTAAAAAACATGGGTTAAAAAAAATTAAGTTGTAAGTTGACCCAAACTTTAACTTCCTTTTCACTTGCCTATCTGTCACATTCCTTCGATTGCAGCTTTCTAGTGCTTTAGAAACCGCGGCAAAGGCCTATGCGGAACCTTTGTTTGTCACTTCTCTACCTGTCCCTGCAGTGTAAATCTTTCACATCCACCAAATATAAATAATTATATACACAGTGTTAAGGGATCTATTGGACTCACCTTTGTGATTTCTGGCATTATTTGGGGTAAAAAATGTAAAAGAAATTTTTATCTTCGGTGACTTTTTTGACGTTTTTTTTTAAACTAAACAAAAAAACTCCTACATGTCATTACTGGATACTCAGCCGAGTCCACCCAACCATTCACTCCTACCGTAACTGTCTAAGTCTAATACATACTAATTTTTTTATGATTTAAGTTGAAAAAGAAAAAAAGGCTAACAGAGTTTTTTTTAACCAAAAAAAATATTTATATAAACTGATTATTATTATAAATAAAACAATTTAACTTTGTTTGAACCACTTATATATTTGAGTAAAGCCGACCGGTTTTGGAACGACCGTTCCTTCTTCAGGGCAAGCGTATACTAATTTATATGACAGTTACGAAATATGGATGGGAACAATGTATTATTATGGTAGAGGTGGAGCCGTTGCTAGCTATTAATGAAGAGTGGTTATTGATTATTATTATTTTACTGATGAGTATAACTTTCAAAATTAAAAAAAAATCCAGTAAATTGAATATTCATTAAGATTTTTGGAAAATAAAATTAAAACCGAATATGTTTATTTATTTATCAAGGTTACAAATAAATTCATTAGAATTTTGCAATCGCAATCAAAAATATGTGAAAAATAGTTGAAATATAATATTGTGAGTTCTGAATTAGAAACTTTGAAAATTTTGAAATGATATAAAAATTAGTTCCCAATGGCCGATTTGGTTCGATTCCCAGTTGCCTCGTGGTAGGTATTATATTTAGATTTATTAGTATTACTTTTTATTGCAAAGATTTAAAAAAAAATTAAAGTTAAAATTTTCGAGATATTTTTGTGGTTTTTCTTTGAATTACATACAGTAAATATTAAGGGATCTTGTATTTTCTATTACCTTACATTGTTTTGTTTTTGTTTCTAGTGCCCTATGGGTATCTTGTATTGGACTGGTAACCATCTACACGGTTAACTTCTATACGGGCATGATTCTAGTGGCCCACTACAAAACATGCGATCCAATTGGCGTGAGTATTTTCAAGCGAAGTTCATAATTTTCTTAATTAACTCGGAGATGTTTAAAAGTGACAAACATTATAAACCCCAAGAATATCCGTATATGATCTTAGTCCATCATACCTTAGGAATCATACGAATACGTGTGTCCTACAAACGAGTATGCTGTTTAGTTGCCGAAAAACAACTGTTGGACTTGGTTTAAAATGCAAACTGTTTATAAATTAAATAATATTTTTTTTAAATCACTGAAGACAATGATAGCGACAGACTGTCAATCGAAAATTTAAAATCAAAACCAGAATTCCTAGATACCACCGAATCATTTGCTGGTTTTTCTGTTTCAAATTTTCGTCTGAGAGTCACTAATATTGGTGACCGGCCAACTCAGAATGAAACCAACTCAGAACAACCTCAGATAAAAAATATAAAAAAATTGGTTAAGTTAGGGTTACCGACTATTTTAAAATTATTTTTTCGTAGCTTTTAATGACTTTTCTGAGGTGGTTCTGAGTTGGCATGGAACCGCTAATATTGGCTTCAATGAATAAATATTACAATCTAAAGGTATACTCATTAGTTTTTCCAACAAATAAAGAATAATTTATTATTAATTGCTAAACATTAAGGCAGCATTGTGTGTGGTTTTCTGAATCAAGCGCTTAGTACACGTGATTTCACATATTGAGAATTGTTACTCGATTATTGTATTAGTTTAATAATACATATGCAACGTAAATTTGTCATAAAGCATATAATAACTAATAACGCTATAATCTTAGATGCGCTACGCTATTATTTACTTGATTAGAACGGGCAATTTTCCTGACCAGGAATTAATGTCGACTAGATAAATGTAATGGAATTTGTATTATTATAATGTAATACATCATATTGTTACGTTGCACAAGTTATTATAACAGTAATTTTGTAAAAACAACCATAAAATTATTGTAAAAAGGAAATAAATCAAACATATTATTATAAATACATTTTGTTGTTATTTTTCAGAACGGTGTGATCTCGGCGTCGGACCAGCTTCTGCCTTTGTATGTGATCAATGTGTTAGGTCATTTCAAGGGAATTCCTGGATTCTTTGTTGCGGGAATATTTGCTGCAAGTTTGGGGTAAAAATATCTCCAATCTATTTCCATAATACTGCCATCTGTATGTATCCATCCAGCGCTAACAAAACCGAAACCTAAAAGTATATTATCTTCTGTATAGTTACGAACTTTTCTCCCTTCATTCCACAGTTCCATTTGCCCATCTCTAACATTATCATCTGTCACATAACATTACCAAACTTTAGGGTACCTCAAGTTTCAAGCACCCTGAAACAGTGGAATTATGACAATGACGAAATCTAGGCAACTCCCAATTTATTTATTTAGTCTTTTATAAGCCCATGGGGCTTTTACATTGGGTATAATATGATGTTTTTTTAACTTAATGGCTCTAACGAGCTGAAACCGGTTACGGTCAAATAAAATTAAGTGGAATAAAGTTTTATATTAGTTTTATTATAATATATTAATGGTTCGTATAAACAATACGTTGCAAAAATAATTTCTTACATTGCAGTGGTTTACAATTAGATAGAATAAAAAAAATAATAATCTAAAATTATCAGAAATAATATCTTGACACGAATAAAATGATTTAAGGTGAATTAATCAGATACAACGTGAAATATTTAATTTTTAATTCAAATTCTAGACATATTTACTCTTTCTATAAAATATATTTGATTTCAAAAGATTATTATTTTACCTATTAAAGTTCTTTAAAAATCTTTTAAATTTTGTAAAAATATGTTATTTTTTATTATAATAAGGTTATACCGATGGTGGTTACCGATGTTAAATTTTCAATCAAAATGTTTTACTTCACAACACATTTTAAATCATATAATTATACTGTAAAATAAACCAATAAATTATTTAGGAAAGCTAGTTTTCAGAAATTTGATTTTAGTTAAATTGAAATCAATGAAAAAAATTCGTGAACGCGTTTTACGACGAAACTACTTCAGTTTGTCTACTTATTTACGGTATTACAAATTAAAATATTTAAGATTTTTTTTACACACTTATTTCGCTTAGACATTATTGAAAACTTATAAATTCTTGTGATAAAAAAATAATTACAAAATGTACATAATTTTAATAACTTTATCGTCATGCATTTGAGCATTTTTATCTAACTAGAATTAGAAATATATTAAAGTAAATTTTGAATGAAATGAAATCGATTTTGAGTTATTCGTTAAAAATGCTGGTACGGATAACAATTCATCAATCTTTCTCATCGGAATCGCTCTGTACAGTTGCAAGGGTTTTTCAATTTGAACTCTCAGCCGCATGTTAATGGGCCTAAAGTATGTTGTAAACATCGAAAGTGTTACATTAAAAATATCGATATCATTGGTGTATTCGTTGGTTAAACTGTGTAGGCGAGGAATCGACTAGTTTGCTACATGATTTGTTTGTGAACGTTGACATTCAAATCGGTTCTTACGCCTAGTGAGTGGAATAGGCACTCTTAAATTAACTGCACTCAGGAGTTTGCAATATTCGCGCTCCAAATTTACAATTTAAAAAGGAAGCCAATGGAAAAGAAACCAATGATAATAAAAAATGCCATTAAAATATGTCAATTTAATTAACGCGTCAAATCTGTATTGTAGCCATGTGCCTTTTTTACTCTGGAACGGGTAGTCACATTTATACAATTTAATATCCATTTTCTGGTATTCAAACTTTTGACCCAGTCGTGGGTTCTCTCAATAATGTAAACTCTAAAATAAATTAAAATACCTTTTTTTGTTGAAGTGCTTTTTTCGATTTCATTTATTACGTATCAGGAATATTCATAAACGCATATTTTCCAGCACTGTTGCCTCAGCTTTGACATCGATGGCTGCCGCCACTTGCCAAGATTTCATCTCAGGCGCCTTCAGCTATAAACTACCCGACGCAAAGGGAGCAATGGTAAGTTTAGTGACACAATATCACAATTCCTTCATTCATTCCATCAAATTTCTAAGAGATTAATAAGTATAGTATTGAATATATAAGATTTACAAGATTTAAAAAAAAAATTAGAATATTGTTTTTAAAAAGAATCTCGTGTTAAGTAGGTCAATAAATTCATTATTATTTTATCATAGACTTATAGATTTTGTGTTGGCAATGAATCTATTTTAAGTAGGTCATTCAATTCTGGGAAATTCCCTATGGACTTAATTTTGACGATTGGTATTAGAGATGGTTTTAAATTGCACAAAGAGGTCATTAAATTAATTCAAATACTTGCAAGACAAGTTTGGCACATCAAATTCTTTATTGATTTCATTCCGTTTTTTTTTTATCATTATTGCATTTTATGTTGAATGCACTTTTTATCCAATGAACCTGTTTGTTCAGCTTTAATGTTTAAAATCTTGTGGATCTAACTGGAAAAATGTCTGTCTTTGTGGTTTACATTTTTTATATAAATTTTCCGCAAAGTAATCTCTGCCGGCGAAATCAGGAACTAGACATACCAGTATGCCAACGAACTTTTCTTGAAATAAAGTGATCAAACAAAGTAGTTTTGTTATTGTAAGAACTTTGATTTTTATACACACAATTTTTTTTAGATACTTCTCTAGTATTTAATGTTCTCCATTATCTGAGTTCAATTGGTTGTGGTAGTTGCGACAATTGGAATATCTACCGTTTTGCAATTATTTCTTTATAAAGGTTACATTTGAACATGTTTTTTTTTAAAGCAGTGTTCCATTCTATTTTTGAAGGTATTAAAAAACTTCGTATTCCGTTTCCAGCAATTAGGGTTAATGTTAGTTTTCGAAGAATAATACATTTTATGAACGTCTGCAATTAAGCGGACGACGTGAAGAGAAGCAAATAATTTAATTTTGCATATTTCCTAAGCAATGATATTAATTTCTCAGCATTCCGATGTTGACTTTATTAACAGTGTTAATTAGTCGATGACACCGCTTTCCTGTGGAATGTCTGAAACCACGTTTGAGCTGCAATTCGAAAACGCGAAGCAATTTTATGTCTCTCCGAGTTAAGTGATCAAATTAATAACCATCCCCACAATATACCTTGTTATCTTTCTTTAACTTAGTTCTACACAATTGTTAGCCCACATTTTAGTTGCCTTTTTTCATTTTCTCCTTTTGCATGCTTCGCCTGAAATAATCTGCGCGTTTTCCCGACCGTTGTGCACGTGTCATCAGTCATCACGCCATGAACGGTGCGCTGTGTAGATGAGCCGCTCATTGTTTTGCGTGTCCGTTAGTACCGGCCTACAGAAGAACAAAACACAACACTGTTTCGGTTAAACAATCTTCGTAGGAATTGGTTTAGCCAGTTCTTGCCAGTTATTAATTCACTGTTTAATTTGATATCATAAAATTTAGACTCGTGTTGACAAGAAGAAGTAATGCAGCGAACACTTTATACATTCTTTGAATTAGGTTCGTTAAACATTTGTTTATTCATATTGACATCTGCCGGTTGATATTAATCTGTTTACTTACAAAGATATTTATTTCTATTCTTGGTAGGTATGTGGCAAATAAACTAAGCCAATAGTCATTCTTTTATAGAAACTCATTGTTCCAGTATTGTGAATGACGCAATTCTTTATAAATATATTATATTCGCCAAAACCAGGGGCAGAAAACTCTCCAATGTGTAAATTTCTGACGCTTTTTTATGTGGAAAATATTTTTTTTCTCAGGCCTAATAGTTTCTACTATTACATTAATTATCATCGATTTTTTCAAAAACATTTTTGTATAGAAGTGAATGATTATTTAACACTCCGTGGAAACGCGGCTTGTTCATTGGCTCTTTACACAACTTAACCCTTGGCCACCTGACGTACTTTTCAGTTACATTACCACCTGACGTAGGTCCTGGAGACCACATGCGTATTTTCCATGTTTGATAATCACATATCAAATTTTTACTATACATAATATGTAGTCATATCTGTATTTTCATTATAGGTATTTTTATTATATTTTTATAAATGTAAAAAAAGTAAGCAAAAGTATATATTAACTTATAAAAATCAACGCTTATCTATTAATACACTAATTTTAGAAAAAAATCTAGGAACTTTAAAAATCTGAGATCAGAGTGAGCATAATCACTAACCCTTTGCAATTTTACTTATTTACGATGAGTTCGTAATATAATCTAAAACAAAAAATAATTTTTGACACAAATAAGGCACGATTATTAGAAAATCACAACCCACAAACTTTAAAGCACATTTTTTGACTGAATTCAATGCAAATCGGATTTTTATATGCAAAACAAATATATTCGTCGTTTTACGTTTCTTTTTAGATGCAAGTGGAACATGTCTTACGTTTTTCTAATTTTTTGATTTTTTTTCATTATGGGCGTATAAAAACAAAAAAAACACGCATTAACAAAAGTAACGTAACTACTTAACGTCGGTCACAGGGACCGCACGCAAAATTTACTTACCCATAATTTATAAACTCACTTATAGACTCAGAGTTGCATCGCGTACCTAGTAACGGAAAAATTTGAAAAACAAAATCGCCGAAATCTCTGAGACCGACGTCAGGTAGTTAAGGGTTAATTTTCGATTGGTGGCAAAATACCCAAGAAAACTAAAAAAAATATTTTTTTAATCAAAAGGTACCTATAGCAAATATCTATAATATAGTACAGATAAGTCTACTATATTGATTTGTCTTTTAAAATACAAAATATAGTTAATTAAAGAATTTAATTTTTCATGATTTCAAAGGCTGGCAATTATTTGTGAGTTCATTTAAATGATTAAACTCACAAATAATTGCCGAAGTTTCACGTAAAACCACGAAAAATTGGTTTCTTCAATGGTTAATATATTTTTAATTATTAATAATATAAATAAATAAAATTGTTCACAACCGTACTTGTCATCTATGATTTGATTGATTTTTCCTTCAAATTCAAAATATGATTTTGTATAAAAAAGTCGTTCGACTTACCAGTATTTTTTTCTGTAACATTTCACACAAATATAAAAAAAATACATAGGTTAGAATTTAGATTATTCGCATGTCGTTCTGCAGTGGAAGATGTTCTTAGAATCACCATGGCGAGGAACTGGCAAAATTGAATATGAAATGGCTTTAACAATGTTGTGTGATCTGAATAGCTGATAATATGGTGTCCTTATCCTATCCTATTGATGAAGGACCAGAGATAATGATTAATCATGACCTGGAGACCTGTCTATCTTCGGTCTCTCTTGTAGCGTAGCCGCTTATTTAGTAATCTACTTGAGACATCGCGCACACCTCGGCGAACACCATCGTTGCGTGCGCCAGCTGTCGCACTCCTCTGCGAGATGGAGTCTATTACAAATTTGTGATTAATTATTGTTTTCTGTTTCAGGTTGCAAAGTGGATATCGGTCGCATTTGGAGTGATTTCATTCGCGTTGGTATTCATTGTCGAACAACTCGGCTCAGTTCTGCAAGTGGCCCTCAGCTTCAACGGAATGGTTGGCGGAGTTACACTTGGACTGTTCTCCCTGGGAATGTTCTTCCCTTGGGCCAATGCAAAGGTAATAACAATTTTTCACTTACACGTGAATATCCTTTAGACAAAAGCCTCGAACTATAAATTGAGATGCCTTAGAGATAGTCGAGAACATCCACCACTTTCCCATACCAGATGGGTTATTTTTTATGTCAGTTCTGACAATAACTTACATGACTCTAATACGTATTTTTGAATTAAAATTAGAATCTTGTGAAAGATTCTAAAAGTGGTCTCGGCTGTCCCTGAAAGTCAAAAATAATTTTAATTATTTATTCATTATTATTATTTTTTATTAAATAAAATGGTGTAACGTTCACTGTTAAAATAATGTTGGATGTGTCCAAATTTAATTGATGGTTTTGTTGGTGGAGGAATCCCAAATTTGAATTAATTACTCCAAAGCAAAGAACAAAACAAAATGTGAACCTATTCGTTAATGCAAAAAGATTCGGCAAACACTGAACGTTTCATGCATCGTTTGCTGAAAGGCACCGATACTAATTTAAATAATGGGCTGTTTTTGAAATCCATGCTGTCTACAGTAATATGAACAAATTAAATAGCATACAATATAAAAGTATGCATCGAAATTTTTTCAATTTAAATTGTTAATTTTTTTATCGGTAGACTATCAAGATACTCGTTAAAATTCGCTTCTGTAATGTTCCCATTTTCTGTAACTTTAGAGTATCATCTTTGCAAAATATCCTGCTTTCGTGACATCCATATTCTTGAGATATTCCAAAGTATCCTATCATAAACTGTGGGTTCGAATTCCACTTATGTCATGTCTCCATTCCCTGGAACTCTAGAACTTCATTATTCCAGTATCCTGCTTCCATATCGTCTCTATTTTTGAGACACTCCAAAATATCCTATCATAAGCTATGGGTTTGAATCCCGCTTCTATATTGTTCTCATGCTTTCATTATCGCTGCTTCTATGGCGTTCCTATTCTCCAGCTATTCCAAAGTTTCATAAAGTAAGTTACGAGTTCGAATCCCATTTTTATAATGCTCCCATTCTCTGGAATTCTTGAGTTTCATTATTGCAAAGTGTCTTGCTTCTGCCCCTTCTTCTCCATTCTTGAGATATTTCAATGTTTCATATCGTAAATTACAAGTTCAAATCCCGCTTCTATGAAGTCCTTGTTATCGAAAAATTCTCAATTGCAAAGAGTACCCAAATATAATAATAAATCGTAAAATGTGTTAATAATAATATTTTTGTTTTTTGTTTATAGGGTGCTTTGACTGGAGGATTGGTGGCCCTGACGCTGGTGATGTGGATTGGAATGGGTGCTCAAGTGGCAATAGCTAACGGCCACGTCCAAGAGGAGCCAAAGGAACTTTCGATCGAGGGTTGTCCGTGCTACAACCAAACTATGCAAAACGGTTTGCCTGAGAAACTCGTTGCGTAAGTTTATTTTTCTTACATGTAATTTTTTGCGCCAAATCTACTGCATGAATCTTCTTCGAGAAAATATGAATCATTAATAATATATTGAAATTCTATACACGAACATGATTATAATACAAGAAGAATGAAGGAATGATTGTTCCAAAATATAATAATAACTACGGACGGCGAACCCTGGAATATAACGTGCCAAAAATATTTAACATGTTAGCAATTAATATAAAAAATTGCGATTCTACAAATAAATTCAGATATATGCTGAAACAATGGCTGCTAAATAGAGATAGTTTATATTAATTCATATGTGTTAATTGTTATAATCTGTATGGTTATAGTAATAATATTATGTAATGTTTAAATTGTAACTGAACATTAACATCCTGTTGACAAACTGCTTTATTGCGGTTTAACGGGATTGTACCTTGAAAACCAATTAAAAAAAAAAAAAAACCCCACCTATCGTACGTACACAAATTTGACACATGTCCTTCTGAGGGAAATACAAAAAAAATCGAGTTCAGTTTACACGCGGTAGGAGTCAAACTTTACCAAAACAATCTCAACTAATACTTGAAAAGTGAGGTCATAATCAAAGCGTCTAACGAGCGCAGATCAGCGTAATTTCCGTTTCATATCTCAACCAATAGGAGCCTTCAAAAGTGACATCATAATCAAAGCAGTCAATGAGCGCAGTTGATGCGACGCAGATGCAGTAATCATCATTTCCGTTTCATCCGAAATCCAAATCACAGCGGGGCTATAGAAGTTTCACTTAAAAAATCCTTCAGGTTTATTTCATCTTTGGTGGGAAGGAGAGACCTAGACAAACATCACCCCCTTAAACCCCGGCACCCCTGCTATGGAAGTGATATTGGTTATCCAATAAATGGTTCCCGGGAAACCCATCCCCGCCTCCCTAATTGAAAATCTGTAGGTTCCATTAATATTTTTTCGGAAAAATTATGTTTTAAACTTGCTATTTCCACATTGCAACAAATTGAAATAGTACACTTAATAATGATTCCATTCTGATCACGAATATAATAATTATTGAAATTCATTGTTTTAAGTCAAAACACCTAAAATACAATATAAGGGATAGGTCAAACTTTCACCAAAATCTTAATTGCACATTATCTCGAAACAGTGATTTCTGAGTTATAAAACTCTGGAACTTATTTTCAGACGTGATGTATAGGTTTGGTATTTGGAGTGGAAAAGGAAGATGATATTTACAGTTTACTCCAAGAGACCACCAATGCTGCGGGAAAGGGGAGGTGCGAGGTGTCCGTATCTACGTCTTGCGTAATGTTTGAATGTGTTTTTACAGGCCAAGCGACGTGTGGGTGGTGTACAAGATCTCCTACCTGTGGTACTCAGTGATCGGCTGCGTGGTGACGGTGGTGCTAGGCATGGTGGTCTCCCTGCTGACTACGCCCACCGATCCCTCCTCTATCCCTGTAGACCTCATCTCCCCGCCCATTCTGCGCATCAGCGAGAAGCTGCCTACCAAGGCTAAGGTGAGTTGATGGATACACCAAGTTCTAAATGGGCTAGTGCTCTTTCAAAATCGTGAGGCCATAATACCTACTATTTAAAATACTACCATCCTTAATAATAAAAAAAACACTTCCCAAAGGTGTTTTACTTAGAATAAAGACTGTACGATTTACAATTCGAATTACACTAATAAAAATATCAGAGTGCGTAATTCACACGCGGTAGAAGTGAAGCTAGAAAGTTGCTAGATGTCGCTTTCATTATTTCTTTTGCCTGTTTATTTTAAAGTGGTTTGAAATTGGATATTGATTTACAAAAATAAAAATGTTTATTTTTTTGGATTTCGAAGGATTTGCGACGCGTTATAACGCTGCGCTATCGGACGCTCGCGCGATTTTGTGAATTCACCGCATTATATTAGAACCGAGGACCCGTCATATAATAAATTTTAGTGACGAATTTCCGTTTCACCCAAATTTCAAATCACTAAAGGGGCTAAAGAAGTTTCACTTCAAAAAATGTCTGTAACTGTGCTGCGAAAGAACTGGCAACATTGCATTTTAGTACACGGGCGCATGAGTTTCCCGGAAACGATTTAAAAGTTTGGAACGAGCGATACTTATTGCGTATTGTCTTTTTTGCTGCAAAATCAATATTTTAAAACTATATAAACTACTTAAGATGTAAAATGCGAAGCGTGCTGAAAATAGGTACGATGTTAGGTGAAACGATTTTCTATATTTGAAATTTTAGTTCCAAGGGCAATACCTTTCTATCGCGAAACATGCCCATGTCAGCATTTATAGTATTCTTCTCTAATCTATGTTTACAGCCATGATAACGTTGGTACCCACATTCTGAGCATTTCGACATTTAGACATTCATAATACCAAAGACAACTGTTCTATACAAACATATGAGATTTTTGAACTTACCCACATTGGAGGTTATCCACCACTATAAGTAACAGATGGTAACTCCTTCAAGGCTCTCGCAAGATTCCATTTTTTTTTGTTAAACGAAGCTACATTTATTTATTTTGAACGAATCTAGATCTCCAGTGTCCCGGCATACGTTGTTAGAAAGCAGTATGCAAGTGCTTAACAGGAAAAAAACATAATATAACAAATCAGGTTAGAAGGAGGTTACCGTTATTTACCCACAGTACCAGTGACGGTCGGTGACTTTTTGTATAAGGGAGGCTGAAGTATATACCTACCTAATATCAAATTTAATTACCTACAGACTAGCCCTTGAACAAGATACGATTACTGACAAAAATACTACATCAAATTAGCTCTATAAATCGTTTAATCTTCACATCAATTATTACAATTCTAAAATTAAATTAATTAAACAGATATTAGAAAGATATTTAACGTACCAATCGGTATCCGTTATTCAATTTGTCAAAATGGTCGCGCGGTCAAATTCTCTAAAACGTACCGAATTAATCCACGCGCTTTGTTATGCTATTTTGTGCAATATACATACTCCCATCGAACGCCCATACTGTTTCAGGCAAAACTTGGCAGGCAGAACTAAACGCGCGTGCGCAAATATCAAACTTTTTCTGGATGCGGATGCGGAATAGAGCAGAGTATCCACTGTTGCTGGTACATTGGTGCGTTTACGCGACATTCGACACCACTAGCATCGATGATGGTGTTGTTATTATGTATTTCGGTACGGTCCGCGCGTCGAGTTTGGTTGTTTTTGGCCGCTTAGGTTGGGACGGCGTCGTTAAATTGCAGTATTTATTGCTGTTTACGGCTAGAAAAAATAAGCTAAAAGCTTTTTTAATGCTGAATAAATTATTATTATATTTATTATACGCCTCAAAAGGAAGGGAAGTGCCGTATGTATGGAGGGATCGCGCCTGCACAGTGCCTATATCAATCAAGTTTTGTTACTTCGCTAACTGACGCTTTTGAATTATTTACAGGAATGGCTCAACCTCCCTCAAAAGATCGACCTGAGAAGGGACAACAGGCGCAGGGACAGCATTATCAAAACCATCACCAACACCCCGCGAAAGGACATGGAGAGAAAGCGTCGGCTGTCTGAGAAGAATGGCGGTGTGTTCTACTCCGTGTGGGTGTCCAACGGAAAGTACACGGTCAACGCCGGGTCCGTCAACCCCGCTCTCCAGCTCGAGGAGCAAAACGGAGTGTAATCCCCGCACATCAATTAGTATTAAAACCAGTGGCGTAGCTAGCCACAAATCAAGGCAATTTATACAACCTACATCTCCAAAATGCGAAAAAATATTAACCTCTTTTTCAAATCAAGCATGGGTTCAGCGTATAGCTGAATCTTCCACCGCAGGCCAATTTTTTTTAACCTGATCTAGAGAAAAAATAACACGCTTTAATTGTCCCACGTTTATATCAATCGAAAACCCTCTTTTGCGCCGCAGGAAAATTTTTAAAGGAATTGCTTCGGAAAAGTAGTTTCGCATAGTTTTTCACCCTTTAATATTTGTACAAAACAAACAAAGTAAAAGTAATAATTAACCCTTTGGGGGCATACATTAATTACGTGAGCAGTTTTTCTTCCAATCTAGACCCTCCCCCCCTTGGTGAGATAAATTTGGACCATTTCGTAAATTCTTTTCAAGTAAATGTAGGCCTCAGCAAAAGGTGATCTACCCAGTGAGGCCGACATTTCTGAATTGTATTTGGGATGTTAGATATTATATCAAATAAATAAATAAACGTGAGATTTTGCTGGACCCCCCCCTCCCTTTGAGCTTACGTAATTAACGTATGCCCCCTTTTTACTTGATACAATGAATACAACGGTTTGTTTGTCATTTGAGTTACATCTAAATATTTTATTTTAGATTTCGAATCGGGTATTACGAAGGCCTTTCAAAATCCTTCAAATCAAAGACGGAAAGAGACCCAGAATATTACCCACGGAAGTCAAACAGCGAATTTCACACAACTTTGATATTATTCACGTATTTTTTCTCATTCAATATCCTAGCGTATGACCTCGAATCTATTAGTTGTTTGGTTGCCTAGGCGGTCGCTACGCCACTGATTAAAACGTAGTATTATTATTGGAGTCAATAACCATTATTATTGTAACTCTTACTGTGATTAGAAACGTATGTTTAAGGATTGACTTACAATAGAACAATATATAATGTGTTCTGTATTACGGGGAATTAACCCCCAGTATTGATTAGCGAAATAGAAATTTATTACATTATTATATTTACATTATTTAATCTAATTACACCAGTTTGAATTATGTAATGCCAAATCGTAATTAATATTTTTAAGCATTATAAATAATAATACATTTTACACTTTGCACGATGTTGTGCTTGCCAGCAAATGGCACAATTATTAATATGGATAATATTGCAAGCAGTGCTTTTATGTTGAAAATGAGTGTCGGAAAGTGGGGTGAAAAGTATTTTAAAACACACAATTTTTATATAAAATTATAAAATATGCCTAAAAATTATTAAACAAAGAAAAAAAAAAATTTTAATTTAAAAAAAAGTACGAAATGCTGTTCCGGCGCGTTCCATGACCAAAGAAGCACTGGTTTTATTAAGATTTCTAAGAAGATCTTATCGAATTTTTAATGTTTAATTTATTAACCTTAGTATTAATTAGGAGAATTCTATCATACAAACAATCCACTTTAATATTAAAATTGTTCTGCCTTTTTAACAGTTTATTCACGTGATAGTTTAGTCGTTATTTGTAAAGTACTTGATCCTGCGCCCGTCCAGACAAGGTCTGCTAAAAGTAGTTCTCCATTCCTAGGTTGTGAGATGAAAGTATTCTAATGTCATCTAGTGCCTTATAGTGTGTATTTCTATCTTGTAATAATTTATGAATCAATAAAATATATTATTAACAAAATGTATTTTAATCACGAGAAAAAGCACCCAGGTAGATCACATAACTTGGGAGATTAAGTTCAGGTGATTGAAATTGTTCCATCTCTTTCATTCAGTACGAGAAATAAAATGCATATGACGGCCTCTGTGGTCGAGGGACAAGGCTCTAGACTAGCAATTCGGAGGATGCAGGTTGAAATCACGGCGTGCCAAAATCAATTTTATTTACTTATTTTGTGTTACTTTTGTGTAACTTTTTAAACTTAAAATAATGTACAGCCTATTTGCGGCCCGTTACAGAGTGAAAGATACTGTCAGTATCACCCTGGAGTAAGGAGGAATATATTACTTACGTGAGCTCAAAATGTGGGAGGGTCTCAAAATCTCACCAAGTCATGAAAAGTTGTTCAGCGTATTGTCGCGATCATATTTACCTCAACGGGGTGGGTTAAGGGGATAGCACTGGGCGGGATGGGATAGGGTGGGACCCCAGATACACCACTGACCTCACGTGAGGGAAGGGAGAGGGTCCCACCAAATCTCACTTAATCTCACCAAGGGGGGGGGGGGGGGAAATAAACTGCTCACGTAATCATTGTTTGCCCCCTAAGACCACAATTCAGAATTGAAACGTAGCATGAAATGACTTTAGCCTTATGTGGTGACCATATCTAGATATTCAGGTACTTCCCAATGTCCTCTTCCCCTTCTTCCCCTCCCCGCCACGTTCAACCACACAACTTACTCCAATTGGGTATGCTATAGTCTCACTTCTTTTTTTTACATGAGCTCCACACAGGAGGCCCTGAGGAAAATAATTTTCCTCAGGGCCTATGTCATCTTTGGGGATGCTATGTGGAGGGTCTTTTTAGGGAAGGAAGGAGAAGAAATTCTGGGAAGGAAAAGGATATGTGGAGTGGAATCTGATTACCGTATTCTCCTTCGGAGGGTCGAAATTATTGTTAGTGCAAATATTTTTACAGCGGATTTTCACTCAAGATGCCTTCAGATGTTAGTATATCGACTTTGCATACTTACTTGAAGAAATAATCTTTTAGGAGATCAACTGTGGGAGGGATCAACTGTCGGGGATCAACTGTGGGGGTTCAATTGTCGGGTCACCATAATATATACAGGCCGCCACAGAACACAAACCCTAGTAAGAAGTACTGTGAAAACTTAGAATATAATAATAAAAAAATCGAGTGCAGTTTACATGCGGTAGAAGCGAAACTTTACCAAAACAATCTCAAACGATACTTGAAAAGTGAGGTTATAATCAAAGCGACCAATGAGCGCAGTCCTAGCGTAATTTCCGTTTCATATCTCAACCAATAGGAGCCTTTAAAAGTGACATTATAATTAAAGAGGCCGATGAGCGTCGCAGGTGCAGCATCCGAAATCCAAATCACAGTGGTGCTATAGAAGTTTCTCCTCAAAATGAATACCGTCCTATAACTGCGAAAACTTCCTTCACAATAGTATAAAAGTGTGACGTATCCTTGATTCCCATGATAATAAGATTATAAACATTATCTGAAAGATTAAACCCTTTTCCCAGCACCTACATGTTGAATGTTTGACTTGTCATTCATTCCCTTGAAAATACGAAATATAATTATAATAACATAAAATCGGTATTTATGATGCGGCCTTCCCTTCGTGCTAAATATTGTATTCAGGGACACGCCGACCTGAGCAGCGAGGTAGGCGGGAAGGAACATGAGGGGGGGAGGGGCACGCGACGCACACTGGCTCTCCGCTCCGTCAGCCGCGTCGCTTGGGAGGGTTGTTATTGATTATGCCCGCTCCTTGTAGTGGCGCTCCTGACAGCGTTCGTTCAGCGCGCCTCAAAAGTAATCAAACACAAAATGACCGAAAATATTGATCAAAACATATTCCCTCCTGGCTGGGAGTGCAAATTCGACCGTAGGACCGGCAAGCAGTGAGTATTCGTGCATTGTCACCGTTTTTCAACGTGTTTATCGCCTGTTTTAAACCATTGCGCCTTGTTTCCACTACACCCAAAACATTGCGTTATACCTTTCGTGATATTTCAGGCGCAAAAGGTCACTGCGTTTATTATTGTCGAAATCGCGATATCATATTCAGCATAGTTTCATTTTTCGTGTGCACACTTGTGAGAGTTATTTGTTAATCATTGTTTATTGTTTCCTTATAGTTATTATATAAATTACTTGACAAAGATGACGAGCTGGGAAGATCCGAGGATTCGTCAGAAAGCGCAGCAGATTTATAATACTCAGCCTTACGGGATGGACTACGTACCCCAGGTATTTAAAAAATTGATTTCTACAATTATATTACTACATATTGGTATCAGTTTTGTAACAGTTACAAATTGAGTGTTTTCCAAAAATTAAATTCCAGTGTTGTTTGTTTATCTTTCAAATCTTTAATGTCGTTTCTACTTTCTCCCAACGATTAATACCTTCTTTGTACGTGAGTGCATTTCCTTCCCCGTTCTTTGCAATATTTTATTTATTTGTAAACCTACTGTATAAAAGTGCAATAATTATATTAAAACTTAAAGTTTAATCTCATTGTTGGAAAAAATATGCAAATATTCTGCAAGATCTCTTAGATTCTGAACAAAATATAGTGTCCTACCTCCAGAATGTATAATTTATTTAAATAGCCAATTTAAATATGTTTAACCATTTGTATTGATTACAAGTACAATAATACCTTCAGGATTTTAAAAATACTCGGTTTAAAGCAATTACCAATCTTAAGAGGAAACACGGGCGTAGAGAAAATTAGGTAGGTATTTAACAAAACTGTTGCTTTCACTGTCGATGCCCCCTCCCCCAATATAGGGGAATACGTTTGCATTTCCTCTTATTGATCGTCTTAATTTAAATATTTTCTGTAAGGTATGAAATATTATTTGTAGATATTAAACAGCGCAGATATTTGTTAACAATTTGCAAATTTCTATACCCTTATAATTCGCAATAGCCGACACTTCATCAGAAATATCATTTTAAATATGCCTTAATCACTCTCTGTAGAAACGTCCCTTTTACCAAATGTATTACAATATCACTGCGACTTTATAAAAAAATAAAAAAATATTATTGCACATTTCTCATTGCATAGTTAATAGTACGCCCCTTTGTCACTAAACAACATTGACTGACACCTTAAAAAAATATTTATATGTTTATAGGTTTCCAAAAAACACAAAAAAATTTATACATAAATGTTGTAAATATTTTCCCCCTTCCCCGTACTTGTTGTATAATATTTTATTTGTGATTTTTAACCTTAGTTACAAAAGCTCAACACAATTATTCAAAATTTCCCAATGTAACATCCTTTTGTCAAAAGCAATCAAATTCACAACTGGATCACTTTTCAAAATTTAGAAAAGCGATAAAAAAGTTCCTACCACTTGTTTGTGTATTTCCACGCAGCGTAGTAAATAGTACAACCCTTTTTACGAAAAGGTGATCATTTTCACGATTTTTTAAACTCCCGACACTTGATCAAAAAGTCCCTGCCCAGCATTTATATGTGTCCCTCCAGCGTAGTGAATAGAATAACCCTTTTGACTTGTGGCGTTGTATTGCAAGCTGCCGGGGCACGCGTCGCCGTACCTCGTGTACCCGTACCCCTCGCCGCTCCCCCCGCAGCACGCCTTCCAGCCCCCGCCCTACCCCACCACGTACAGCCCCAAGGCGCTCCCCAAGCAGATACTGGTAAATATACACACCCACCCACATTGTTACCTACTACATTTGTGTTAGCAGATTCCGTGACAAAATATAGAATACTGAAGAAAGGTGATGAAAAAAATCTAACCTACCCTATCGTGATAAAACATATTTTTGAGTTATTATGCCGTGATGCGCTTCCTTTTTAACCAACGTTTCGTAGGGTGTTACAATGTCCATCATCAGGGCATATTCGCAGTTTGTGGTGAAGTTTGCGTTTGTGTACGTAGAAGTGATAACGTGTTGCATGCATTAATCCTCTTAATCTGGATTTCTGCATTTAGTTTTGGTGTAACTGTCTAAATACCGGTTACCAAAGTAAACTCAGCCCCGTCATCCCTATTATCAAAAATTATGGGTTTTTGCGAATTTCAAAGTTTCGGACCTTCCCAATACTCCAATACAAATCCAAAGCAGTAGCCCTGTTTCAATAAGTGTTCGGCGATTACCGATTTGACGGAATGGCCGACTTTTGGATAAATATGGTCCGTTTAACCGATTACCGATTTGACCGACAAATAGGTACAACGTGTCACCCCCTGTGACTATGTAGCTGAGTTTAAATTCCATCTGTCCCACGAGAAAATTTGAAGTCCTCAGTTCTCTCAGACCTCAGTTGCATTTAAATAATTTGGTCTTGGATTTTCGCCGAATTCCGAAGACAGTATTGTTTTCTTCAATATCCTAATAATTCTGTTAGCAACATTATGTATTGTGAACACAAGGCAAGAAAGCGCATCCTTTTAACTCTAATTTAATTGTCTTAGTTTTGAGGTAGATTTGGCTAGTAGGTTTAGCTTTATCTGTCTTGTGGGACAAGTCCCGCGCGATTTTTGGATCTTTATATATACTGGTTGCTCGGGTTACCAATTTATTGATTAGACCTCTTTTCTGCGCTGGATACTGATGCGATTCAGCATGTAGATACCAATTTGTTTGGATTGGTTTTCTACATAAATACCAAATACAAGTGCTTCAGACTACCGTCTCCTTTTCACATCACCGCTGTGCCTAGAAAAGGCAGTATTTTACTTGGTTTTCCAACTTCAATGCGCACATGATTGTGCTATGGAGTAAATTAAGATGTACAGGATGGTTCAGCTTCTCTGCTCCATGAGGCCAAATGGCGGAGACCTATCTTCATCGACCTAGCGCCACCTACTTTAAAAACAGCACAAAATTGTACGAGTACATAAAAGTCTACGTACAACACTCATCTCGACACACCTACATCTGTCCTGATGATGGACAGTGTAACGCTGTCCAAAACGTTAGATAATATAAGAGGAAGTGTGGAAGTGGAAGAATAACCATATATGTATATAACCACAACAAATCATACCTAACCTAACCTAAACTCAGCTAATTTAACCCAACCAATTATTTATCATTTTCTGTATCGTCACTGTTCTGTTTTGTCCGGTTACCATTATAGTTATGTTGAATTTATTGTAGTCGTGTAGTAAAGGTGTTGTATTAGGTTTCTGAAAATAATTGTGATGAAATAGTACCTTCCACATTTAAAGCTGACTTCTTGAAAATGAACCAGGGAATTGCAGGTGCGGGCTGTTGATATCTAAGGTGAGACGTAAACTGCTGAGTTTGGATTTAGGGAGTCTAACGGCCGTTGTTCCCAACATTCGATCAATCGATCAATCAGAGTCTCCGATCAGCTAAGTGATTTGTTTAGTAACGTTCGATTCTTCTATTGGTCAGAGAGTTGCACCGGGAAGAGCATATTTCTGCATCTGAGGGGTTTGAGCCAAAATTTTGGCTCAAAAGTTGACCAGTTGTTTTGGGAACAACGGCCGTATAAGGTGGTTCAAACATTCATCCGGAGAAGTAGATCTTATAAAGAAGAATACCAGAAAGACAATGTTAAAAGTATAGAAATCGAGTACTATAGGAAGCCAATAAACAAGTTGAATCCTGTCATCAATGTCTCAGTAGTTGATGTTACCAGTAATTTCGTTATCTATTAGTTACAACCTAACCCATATTAAACAAGTAGATTATGATAAAATCAGTGTGTGCAATTCACACGCGGTAGAAGTGAAAACTAAAGTAGAAAAGAGTGAGGAGGCTACAAAGCACCGCACAAAGAGAAGATCGATTATATGATCTCATTCTCTCACAGGCTAAATCCTATCGAAGTATGTGTTTGTCTATCTTTAGTGTCGCTATTTTTGGTTTTATCGATTTTCAAATCGGTGCTAAGGAAGTTTTCACTTCAATAAACTTTTCTAGAAGTTAGAGCTATTACACACATATTTTGAAAATGAACTTGAGTAGTACGGGAAAACGGTCAATTAAATATACTCGTAGATATTAAAGTATTAATCTTTAAATTGTTCTTTACTAAGACTCCTTAATGCTTCAGTGTGGTTTTCATCCGGAGGCTAAAAAGGTGTTAATTAATAATGCCAGGAGTTTCTGACTTCCTGATGAACGCAGCTTAATATAATCCACTAACTGCCAGCGCAAAGTCCGCGGAGAAGGAGAATGGTAGAAGTGCTAAATTAATTTCTAGTGAATTTTATAGAAGGTACCAGTACCTTCCTGTTGGGATACCGCTTGAAAATATACCTGGTCAAGGTACACAATATCAGTGCATTAGAAATAACATATTTCATTTTATTTATTTATTGTTTCTTTACACTGCAGGTAAAAATGTTTACAATACAATTTGTCACCTCACTAGGACAAGCCTGTGTTGAGGTTAACAATTATACAAATTAACAAAATAACACAAAATTATACAGCTACTGAAAGAACAATATTGTTGTATTTCTTACAGGTTGAGATTATGGGTACCTACTAAACTGATGGCGCTAGGTAGTACATTAATGTAATCTTGTAGACTTTTAGGGTGACCATAGTTTAGTGATCTGATTTTAAAAAGCATTAAGTTGTAAATAATAAATACATATATATAATATAATATGCTATAAATTTGGCAGGAGGAAGATGAAAAAAAACGGTTTAACAAAAAATAATATTAATTTAGCTAATTATTATAAACATAATCATTTAGCTAATAATTTAGAAAGGACAATGTAGAGAAAATCAATTGGCAATCCTCGACTAACACAAATAATTTAAGATTCTTTATACAAGGAATTAGATGACTTTATATGTTCTGGAAGGCTATTAAATATGAGTGGAGCTTGATAAAAATAATTTCTTTGACCAAAAGAAGATTTAGTTTGAATTGCCATAAAGTTCAGACCAGAGCCAATTCTCGTAGTACGAATTTGCTGAGTTCTTTGTGCAATATTAATATTATTAAAAAATCTACAAAGCGGTTGTGTAATATATAACTGTTTTACATTCATTGCATTACATTCCTTAAAAAGTAAATGAGTTGGATATTTAATTTTTTTCTTGAACATAACTTTAAGAATCATTTTTGGGGCAATATTAAGTGGTTCTATATAAGTCTTTGGGCAGGATTCCCAGCACACTATACTGTAAGAAAACAGAGACTGGATAATTGCAAAATAAACAGTTTATTGGAGTGAAAACTTTTTTAGCACCGTTGTGATTTGAAACTCCATGAAAAGAAAAAACGACAATAAAAAGAGACAAACACATACGTCTATAGAATTTAGCCTGTGAGAGAATGAGATTCAGTTTTCCGAAGGTTTCACTTCTACCGCGCGTGAACTGCACACAAATTTTTGAAGTGAAAACTTATTTAGCACCGTTGTGATTTGAAACTCGATGAAACGAAAAATAGCGACACCAAAAAGAGACAAACGTATACATCTATAGGATGTAGTCTACCAGAGAATGAGATAGTACGGTACGGTCTTCTCTTTGTGCGGTGCTTCATAGCCCTCCTGTTCTTGTCTACCTTAGTTTTTTGAAGGTTTCACTTCTACGGCGTGTGAACTGCACACATTTTTTAAAAATAATAAATAACTCACCAAGCAAAAACATTTTGTTTCTATTAAATAAAGATGATCATTCCCGGGTTACAAATAACCTGACACTATTTTAAAATCTTATACTACCATCGTCGTAAGCGGAAAATGTTGCTTGTGTTGTAATGTAGGACATAGTCAGCCGAGGAATTGTATTCACGATGTGTGGATCAGACGCGATACAAACTCAGCCACTGACATTAGAATAGAAATTTAAGATTAGCCTTTAAAAACTTCATACATTATCAAAGATTATACACTATAGATCTTCAAGATACAACATTAAATATTAGACCTTAGACATTTAATACCAGCTATTAGAGTTTAGACATTAAATATTTGACATTAGTTGTTAGAAATAAAAAAAAATAGATATATAACCTCTATTAGATTTTTAAGATATTAGATATTTAAGACTAGCTCTAAAACATTTTACTTTAATTATTAGAAATTAAAGATTAGTGATTTCACCTTGATTAGATATTAAAGATAAGACATTATTTGTTAATAGATATTAAAAATTAGAATTGAAGGATCAGGCTTCGTAGATTAGATATTAAATTTTAGACATAAATATCAAAAACTACAGAGATAATTAAAATTAGAAATTACAGATAATATGGACAAAATACACATTAATGAGAAGTTAACAATTTAAATTTATAACACAATTGTTGGTAAAATGTTATTTATTTAAAGTAAGTTCACAGATCACATATAGTAAAAATAGTCACAATGTATCAATTCACAATAATAATAATTAACTGAGCAAGGGATCGGAGGGAACCTTGCTGTTTAGTCTTTGGGAACAAAAAAACTGACTGTGGTTCTGCTTAGAGGGTCGTACCATAGGACGAAGCGCAACTAAGGCAGCAGTCGGGGTCTGGTTGGTGCTTTACTTATGGTAGTAGAATACTCCTTAGAGGGTCGTGCCAAAGGACGAAGCGCAACTAAGAGAGCGTACTAGTCAAGAGCGAGCTACAGACGAACTGGTTTAATTTAGGGCTCGCAGCTCTTTATATAGGCCATTCCTTGTTGCGGGGCGTGGTTTATGTAGCGACTCGAGAGTAGGAAATGCGCAGAAGGCGTCTGCGCAGCCTGGTTCGCCTAGTTTTGGGTGAGCAGGATGGCGCTGTACGGGGAAAAGAAATGGTGTAGTGGCAAGCGTAAAAACGGCGCGCTACAAATTGCAATATTTGAAAATTATTAAGCCACTAACCAGATAAATTAATAGAGTTTATTTATTTTAAAATGTTTCAATTAAATCAACTTAGGAAGTAAACAAAAACTTACTTCTCCTACAACACACTTCTATCGTCTTACATATTCAGTAGGATATCTTTACAATCGGCTAAGTAATAAAATAATGTTTTTTTTAATTTTTTTTATAAAAAATACTCTCTTTTTATAACTTTTGATTTTGGTTATTCCCATCAAGGGCGGATTTAGGCGTATTTTTGTGTACTGTGGAGATTCCATCACAGTAGGTACATTCTTAGAAGCAAAAACTGTATTTATTAAATATTTAATTTTTCTATTGTTTTGACCCTTTCATGAACCTTCCTATACATACTTAAACTTGTAGAAATAAACTTGAAGTATGATACTTCAAGTTTATTTCTAACAGTAATCGTTGATTTTTTACCCATCCGCCCCTTGCCCCCCTCCCCCCAGAAAAAAATCCTAACAGTATTGTTGATTTTTTTCCCGTCCGCCCCTTGTGCCCCCCCCCCCCAGAAAAAAATCCTGGATCGGCCCTTGTAATATCGTCGCTTTAGTTCGTATTTGTCCAACAGACCATTAGAAAAATTTTCAGGAGAAGAAGGTTTTCTTTAATTATTTCAATAAAACATTATGATAGGTGTTTAAGATGAAGCTATTTCCGTAAAGGTAAGTTAAAGGTATTAGTTTAAATAATTCTCAGTTAAGTGATTGACTATCATTTTTCATGTTTTGTTTTTAATTTTAAAGTGGAGATTGAACAAAAACTAAAATGGTCTGTTGGACAAATAAGAACTGAGGCGACGATATATCAATGTAATATATCAATGAAAATGAAGATAACAATAATAATCTAAACGAAAATATGAAAGAAAACAAGACAGAACAATAGAAAAGATAATGGTCGCAACTGGGACAAGTACCCAGAACCTCTCGTTTAACCGGGACGTACGCGTTTACCAATTCCGCATTGCCACCTTCTGTCAAACCGCCATACTAGTCAATCTCTTATTTCAAATTTTAGAATTAACCAAAACATTATTTTCAACTATTTTTTTTCCATATTAGCTATTAATAAATATTTGATATTAAATATTCCCATTTGCGACCACTATTTTTTCTGTCATATTTCTGTCTCTTTCTTATTTTCGTTCAGATTATTATTTTTATCTTCTTCTTAAATTAAATAATGTTTAACTTAAACTTTTTTGAACTGGCAATTTTAATTTGGGCTTGTAGAAAGCGTTAATTTTTCTTAGATTTTCACTATCTATAAATAAACTATTTATAAACGTATGTAAATGTACTTTTTCTGTCTTATGTATTTTAATATTGTATTAATTGCACGTAGCAGGAAATGGGTGGGCGCTCGAACGGGAGCCCCCTTTCGGGAGGCAGCCCGGTGCTGGGCCGCACGCTCTCGCTCACGCCCAAGGGCAGCCCCGTCATCAGCCGCATCGCGTACAGCGCCGTGAACGCGATGCGGCCGAACGACAGTCCCGTCAGCCGCGTCTACAGCACCGGCTACAGCAAGCCGACCGACAGCCCTATCACGCTTGCGGCGGACACCGACTCGCTCGTGGCGAAGATCAGCTCCATGTTTCCGACAGTCAGCGATACGCACATCAAGATACTGCTGAAGAAGTAAGTGAATCGCCTAAGATTTGTATCTGTCCAGATCACAGATTATATGTATACTACTAGCTTTTGACCTTTTTAGTATAAGGGGGTCCCTACTCAGCCTACTCCACCTTCCCTATCTCCCCTTCCCTTCTCCCCTCCCCACTCTCACCAACCCCCTCCATACCCGTTACATTCATTTTTCAAACAGCTCGCGTGCCACCTATTAAAGCGTAACAATCAAAAGCACGCAGTTTCGCATTTGTAATATTAGTATAAATTAGTATAATTTTAACTATCAAAGGGATCTCCATGGTAACCTAAACAAATAACAAAATGACAGCGCACGTCAAATAATTACTTATAGTAACCAAGCAACGCTTTGCTTTTCGTCTGGACAATAAACGTATATTACATAATTTCATAACGCCAGAGCTGATCAATATATACAGCCCACATTACTCGCATATATTCTATTAGTGAAAGAATTTATAAAGTCCATTCAGTATTTTTTGCGTGAAAGAGTAACAAACATACAAACTTTTGCCTTTATAATATTATTATAGTATAGTATAGTAAATAGTACAGTATATAGAATAGTACAGTAAGTTTACTTAATTAATAGGATGAACATGACGAACTGTACTCGGTGACGACTCAAAATCAACTAAATTAAGAAATTCTTTGCGTATAAAAAATAGGCGGAATAGACCGCGGTCCCGCGACTGTCGGGCGGCCATCATAGCACATCTCTTTTATTCCATTATCCATATCCATTAGTACTATACGAGGCTGAATGAAATGGGGAAAGGAAGGATGTGGGATATGGAAGAGAGAGTAACACAACAAAAGATATTTTCCAACCCTCCTTCCCTTCCATAGGTACATTCTTTAAAAAATAATACTCAAAAGTGCTTGTGCTGTCGGTTTCATGACAGTTGTTTCCAGACAGTTTGCACCCCAGCAAACTTTTACACAGTATACAGTCGGTTTAAAGACAATACAGCCATACAAAAGCTATACAAAAAACTAGCAGAGAGGATGTACCGCCGAATAACAAAAGTGTAAACTATATTTTCATTCAAATGCATCAAGAATAAAACTATTTATCTACATACTGTATTTACCAGCGTATACGTACAAAAAATTGACATTGTAAATAAATTCGTTTGCTATTCATACCAACATATTATTATGTCGATTTTATGTTTGAATTGGGTAAATAATGCAAAAAAAATTATAACTGTCTGTCGGGGACCTAGCTAGGACCATAAAAATTATTTTAGTGAGAGAAATTATTTTTCTCATGGCGTCCTGTGTGGAGCTAATGTAACATGAAGCGAAATAGAAAAAAAATCTTTTGAAATTAATGCATTTCTGGATTCAAAGCATTCCTTCAAATAGGTTGTAAAAATTCCACTTGACGAAAAATGTATCAATATCCTTTCTTAATATTGCTTCCTCAAGTTTATAAACCCTTGTAATATATTTGTAGGTACCTACTCAGAATGATTATTAAAAAAATAATAACATTCATTTGATTATAAATGTTTTCGAAAAATAAACAGAAAAGAACTTAAAAACAGTTGCCACTAGAATGAAATTTCCGTTTCATTTTTTCTTTCAACAAATAGAATAATATCTTAGTTGATTCTTCTACCATGCCTTACATACTAACATTACGTGATGTTTTTTCTAGATATTACAACCGCGAGGCTGTCGTGATAAGCGCTCTGCAAGTGGAGAAGCACCCCATCAGTACTCCGGGCCCCTTCAGCACGCCGCCGGCCGGGCTGTCGCGGCTGGCCGGAGTGGCAGCGGCAGCTCTGGGCGGGGGCTCGCTGGGCGGGTCTCCGCGAGCCTCGCCGCCGCTGCGCCCCTTGTCCGGCGCCTCGGGCACGTGCGTGGGATCACCGAGGGCCCGGCCGCACACTTCGCCCAAGATGAAACTAAGGTGAGATTTTGACTAACAATGTAATCTAACCCTACCCAGCATAATGTCTTCTAACCTAACCGAATCTAATCTCACCTAACCAAAACTCAACCTAATTTAACCTAACCTATTCTATCCTCACATAACCTGAAGTGAAAAGGAACGGCTGCTTAGTCCTTTTCATATAAAACTTACTGTTGAATTTAAGACCAAAATACTCAAGCAAACTGAAAATGTTGTTTTTTAATTAAAAGGTATAGATGAAATATCTAGTACGGGTGGGTGCTACTTTCTTTATTTGTGTTTTAATTTACAAAATCAAGGTAATTATTGAAAAAAATATAGATGAAAAAATAAGTTTTGTATGAAAAAAGCCACGCAGCCGTTCCTCTTGACTCCCCTAACCTAACCTCACTGCATTGAGCAGTTACTCCTTATGATCGTTAACAAATTGGAAGAAAACTATCGTCGCCTGTTTACCAATGTCAAAAATTCTAGAAATGTTATTCATACTAATCAAACAAAAAATGTAGCATCGCTTATGAAAAGGACAGCCAGTCAAAGAATATGTATGTACGATTGAAAAAGCAATTTACAGATCCTAGTAACCACTCCAACTAACCTAACCCGTCTTCCTCATACAATATTTCCATCCTTCTTCAAACGCCTTCTAGCGTCGAATTTTTAATAGATTCCTTCTTCCTTCGAACATTTCCAGTTTTGCTGATTTTTAACGGTTCTTGTCCAGCTAGTCAGTGGTTATTTTTAGATCTTTAATCCATCTTAACTATGGGGAATTCAAAAGGGCACCTGTCAGTCGTGCATTATAGTCCATGGTCTCTATAATCCTCAAAACACGTTGTCTTCCGGTGTATCTGTCGCACATGTACAGTCAGACTGGGATGATGCATACCATAATAGGAATAGCCTGTTTGAAAAAGTAAGCAACAATTTGATAATTCTTTATGTTCTAATTGATGTGTTTAATCTTCCAGATACCTGAAGAGCGTATTCCCCAAGGCGGAAGAGACGCTGATCCTCGACGTACTGGCAGGCGAGGACAATAACGTCCTGCGCTCCAGTGACCGTCTGCTGGGAATGGGCTACCTCAAGCGAGACACGGTCGCCCCGCGCCTCTCGCTCGCCAGCAAGGAGCCCGAGCCGCCCAAGCCCCCGCCCACGCCACCCAGACTGAAGAGCATCGAGGATAAACAAGCACGTAAGAAATTATTTCAGTCTCATAATATAATTGTTTATTTCTCTTCATACTAATCTTCTTCACGATTGAACGACTTGGCTTTTAAGATTAAGTCCTCATGGACCCTCGGTCTTCCGAAATGTTGACAGTTCTATGCGAACAAACACGGTTCTTTTGTCCCAAATGATCCCAGGGAGATCATCTTAGAGAAGCCTTCGTTGTGGGACATTTTAAATTGCTTCTATAAAACTTTAGTCCTGTATCACATGGACTAAATCATAAATATCTGTTTTTGTCTAGATTTTATAACTGTTTGGCTGTATAACGCATTGCATTGCATTTTTAAATCATTTTAAGATGTTTATCTATTGAATTGTAGTCCAATTCTCTATCTTCTTGAATCATAAATAACCTCCTTCTATCCAATCTTTCATTTTTAATATAGGACAATTTCCGTCATTCTATTGAATTGTAGTCCAATTCTCTATCTTCTTGAACCATAAATAACCTCCTTCTATACAATCTTTCATTTTTAATATAGGACAATTTCCGTCATTCTATTGAATTGTAGTCCACTTCTATATCTTCTTGAACCAACTACCACCTTCCCCGTTACAATCTCTCCAGTTTATCACATTTTCCAACTTTCTGTTGAATTAAAGTCCATTTCTGTATCTTCTTGTACCATATATGACATCCCATTTTACAATCTCTCCTGTTAAAACACAGTTTCCGTCTTTCTATTGAATTGTAGTCCACTTTTGAATCTTCTTGAACAATAATATTCCTCCATCCCCTTTACAAGTTCTCCTGGTAATCCCGTTAACAATTCTTTATGTATATTTTTACAGTAAAGCTTAAGCTTCAGCAAAAGTACTCCACAATTCCCGAAAGGGTCGTGTCGATTGCTCTGGAGAGCGTAGACTGGAGCGAGGAAAGAGCCGAACAGATCCTCGCCGTGGTCATGCAGGAAGATGCTGTCAAGTCACGCAATGAGAAGGAAAAGGAAAATGAGATCATCGTAGAAATAAAAGAAGAGTGAGTATTTTTTAATTACTTAAATTTGCTTTCAATGCGATTATAGATTCTTGTAAACCTACTGTACTTGAGCGAATTTCATGTTATGCGTTATGATTTAAATTGATACTAGAATAAAACTTGTGAAAAGATTGGATGTTGAGATATGAAATTTTTTAAAAGGTATTAATTTTTTTTGTCTTATAATTGTTTCTTTTGGTAAAATATGTGTTAAATGGTGATTGGTGGGACAGATTCATCATGATAAAATATATCTCTTATTTCAAATGTGAGATCGCCATTCAAATCAAACTTGAGACTTCCATCTCACATTATTAGCTCTAAACATACTTTTAACAGAACTTAATACCACGAATATATTAAAACATCAATTAATCTATTCATCTTCTTCTACCTTAATCTTTCCACTGAAATACCCGTAAAATGTTTGTGCTTTTGATTCAGTGCATCCAATAAAGTAACAGATTAACAAAAACATTTTTTTTAAATCCGTAAAATAAATAAATATTCATCAAATTATTCTGCAAAGCAATCAAAATGTGCACTTTAAGTAAGCAACTCGGCTATTTTGTTGATCGTATTAATTTTAACTGGATTTATTAAATTGTTCCCATGAAGGTACATTAATTAGTAAAATTTATTTAAAAAAATACTTTTATCATGTTTTTTGCGAGCGATTTACAAGTTTGAAAACTAATTAAATATTTTTAGTCAGTTTTATAATCAATGACATTCTTTGTTCAAGTAAGTTTTTCGACAATTTTTAGGAAAATTAATGTTATACATTAAACATACAAAAGCTTTTAAATTCACTTAGGTAGTTTATTTACCTGTTTGGCGATTTGGACTTGGTTTTATGTGTAAATATATATTATGTAAGTACCTAAATGTTTAATGTTTTCTAGGCTTAACATATCTCGCTAACCTTTATGTTCACATACGATTTATGGAAATACATAATGTTTTTGTAATAAAACGTGCAAGTTTCAAAAAAAATTACAGAGTGCTCAAATTTTTATAATACCTACGTGCCATGAGAATACGTTGCACAAAATAATTACATATTTTAACATAAGTATCAACAAGGAAATCATTTCACCTTCTTTTTCGTAATAACTCATCTCCATTTTGCTTTAAAAGCTCCTTTCATTCCCTAAAAATCATTCTTACTTTCAGTTGTAATCGAAAATAAATGACAGATGAATGGTTTTCCTTTGAAGAGCCAATCATATTTCACAATGAAATAAAAGCATTGTGTTCTGTCATACACAATTTTATTCCGAGCACATTCTTTCTAAGCTACTTACCATGTTATGCATACTGACATACGAGTGAATGAGATAGGTTAAAGTCAGCTTAAAGCCTCTGTACCCACCACCTCGCTAAGCGACACAAGCCATTGATCGTGACACAAGCAATCTTACTAGCACCAAAGGTAATTTTTCGGATTGCTTGATGACCCTCTAAAGACGTTGCTCTCAAATGGCTGTTTGTTAAAAAATCGCTGCTTTGCTCTCTAAGTGAAACATTGAATAAAGCCGGTAACCTATTAGATAAGTAACACGACGATAAGACAGCCTCTTAAAAGATCGTTATTTTTGTTTTTCTAAATGACTGCCTTTGATTGACAGCCAAATATAGTCCTTGTCGATACGTTATGTTGAAATGGGCTTGAACGTTGAACGCTAGTCCCTTCGGTCATAATTGTTGTCCCCAAATGTCTGCCATTGATCAAATATTGCTGATGATTTCCTAGAGAAAGAATTTACAGCTTGCATGTCATCTTCATAAGTAAAGTTGTCGTATTTCGCGACTGCACTGAAATGGTACCGAATCGCTTAGCCAGGTTAACAGAGGCTAAAACATTCTATATATGATCGCTTTGTCAACTCGAATAAGGCAACCCTTGTGTTTATTTTATGCCATTGCTAGTATACCATCGTGCAACAAATTTGCTGCTTTATCGGCACCCTCACCCGTGCAAGCGCCACCCGCACTGTTTAGTGACGCGCTGTCCCTGTGGAGGCCCTCCCGGGAGACAACTCTAGGGGAGAAGAACCGGAGACACAAGGCGAAGAAAGAAGTGACAAAGTACGCACCCTTCTAGTCCTAATGCCAATGCATGCTCACTCCTGTGGCTCATCACCCACCCAACCAACAAACCACAACCGATCTGCCCAATCAGCAAGCAATATTACGGTGCAAAGTTCTAAGAGGAAAGTTTTTTTTATGCCTAACATATGACTTACCGCCAGATAGCATATTTGAAAGTGAAGAAAATTTCTAAAACAAATTTATTATAACACTACTTTTTTGATAAAATCGTGGTTTTAATCAATAAAAAAAAAACATAACAAAAGTATAAATATGTGATGCATATTGTTTTCTGATTGGGGAGCTCTTTTCAGTAAACTGTTTTGTTTTCACGTCAAAGTACATACCTGCACATAATAAATTTCTGTTAAGTTACCTAATGTACCTGTAAATACAATAACCATGTGACGCACATTATCACAACGATGTAAAAATGTATTTCAATTACTAATGAAAATGAATTCTCTACGTACCGGTTTTTCAAATACAGGTTCAACATTGTTTTGTTATACAAGTATATGAAACTACAGTGTGCAGGTAGGAACTATGCATATGTGTAACATTATTGGGAATTGCTAGTTTCTATGTTTACCGCAAACAAAGTAAAAATATCACCGTGTAATTTTTATCACTGAGAAAAAAAAAGATTAATACAATGATAGAATTCTTGTTGAAGAAGAAGATGATAATAATAAATCTAAACGAAATACGAAACAGAACGAGACATAGAAAAATAAAAAAAATAAACGTTCGCAACTGGGACTCGAACCCAGGATCTCTAGTCTTTGCGGGACACAGACCGCGGCATAGCCAATTTCTACCTATTTATTACTATGTACCTTAAACATTTAACGTTTTATAGTTCGTAAAAAAATATGTTATTTTTGAAGATAATATCTCGACATTCCCCGCGTCGAAAAGCAAATTATATGAAATTCACTCGATTGAAAAACTGCAAAGTATAAACCAAAAATTATTATAAACACGTTTGTTTTAGTTATTTTACAAGTAAAAGTATGAAAAAAAAGTGTTTCTTTAAATTATGTTTAAAACAACCCCCGCGAGATTTTTGCTCTCTTTTAAACGCCGTGTTTTATTAAACATTTTTTACAGTTTTCGCTTCAATTTTATCGTTTTAAATATTAGCGCGCTCTCTCCAACATTCGTAATTACGTATCACTCCACCTTCTTCTTTTTGAGCGGGTATACGGTGCCTTAACCAACAAAATATAGGGCCCAATGGCCGAGTTGGTTAAGCAGCCGCGTCCAGAGAACAAGACAAGACAAAACAACAAGACAAGTCCGCAAGACAAGAGATTCTGGGTTCGAGTACCAGTTGCGACCGTTACCTTATTTTTTTTATTTTTTCTATGTCTTGTTCTGTTCATGTTTCGTTTAGATTTATTAGTATAACCTTCTTCTTCAATAATATATTATGTATCGATGACCTGCATTGAGGTTTTCCCGGTTTTCTAGGACAAAATATTTTGCGTTTGTCGTAGATATCCTGCGTTTTTTTATGTGTTTAAATTCTTTCAATTGATGACAACAAACCTACATTTTTATGAGAAAATCGGGTTAAATATCATTGCACCCCATCGGTAAGTACCATTAGAAAGAGATTAAATATGAATTATAATTATATTTTAGAAAAAAAGAGATCTAGCAGTTTCACAATCCGCTGTTTTTATTTGGTATTTATTTGTTCATTTTTGGCCATTTTATTTGCGTTAACGATTTAATTTTGTCATCATTCATTACACAACTAATATAAATGTAATCATTATAATATTATACGATGAGCATAGTAATGTTTCGTTAGTTCGAGAACATTTTTGGAAAAAAAGTATGTGAAATTTTTATAGTCCTGAAAATAAACTGTAGAACAACTAGTTTCCTGTTTTCAGAATAAAGAAAAATGGTATAATTTAGTTTGTATAGAATATTTACATTATTTTGTGGTTAGATTAAACAATAATTATGTATAAACGTATACTACTTCAAATTTTGCAAATTCACTTTGTGGCACCATTTTATTTATGCAATAATTAAAAACACTTTGTTTTTACCACAATAAACTTTATTAAAAAGTCGACATGTTTCAAGAACGATGTTCTCTTCATCAGGACGTATAATGTACTAAAAAATGATCTAACATAGAAAGACAGGCGTGGGTAGAAATGGAAGTAGTGGAGGAGGAGAGAGGTGGAAAGGGGAGGTGCTTAGAAGATCAACAAGGGGGAGGGGGGGGGGGTAGGAGAGGTGGAAAGGGGGGTGCTTAGAAGAACAAAGACAAAAATTACAATGGAAATATGTTTAAGATAGGGTCATTCACAAAATTAATTTGATTGTTAATAATGTTTAAATTTCTATTGACATTTTTCCTAATTTCTAATATTTCTAAAAGATCTAAGTGAAAACCACTAACGTTAGTGTGTAAAATTTTGAAACCAGTATTTATATCAAATGAATGGTTAAATTCAATTAGATGTTTAGCAAATTCCGAATAATTATTGCTATTTAGAGATCTCAAATGTTCCTTAATCCTCGTTTCAAAATTTCTGCAAGTTTTACCTACGTAAAAATGATTGCAGTCATTACAATTCAATTGGTAAACTCCCCTTTCCACCTCTCTCCTCCTCCACTACTTCCATTTCTACTCACGCCTGTCTTTCTATGTTAGATCATTTTTTTTTAGTACATTATACGTCCTGATGAAGAGAACATCGTTCTTGAAACATGTCGACTTTTTAATAAAGGTTATTGTGGTAAAAACAAAGTGTTTTTAATTATTGCATTAAACATATATACTACGTTACATACATAGATAATTAGAAACCTTTCCCGCAATGAAATTAGAGATTTTTGTAAAAAAGACTTGTATTTGAAGTAGGTAACTATTTATTTGTTTTAACCACTTAATGTTATTGTTTCTATACAAAAGGGGTTGCAAAAAATATTATTTTATAATTTCGTTTTATTTAAGGTTCATCCATTTTTCGACTGAAACTGAACAACATAAACTTATTTTTAAATACGAAAAATGTTGATAAATTAAATATCATATTCTTTTAAAACATCTTCAGACGCGGAACAAGCAACTGAAGTTGAAGAATTGCATTCTGAACGTTCAATATCCATTTTTAGATGGTGTTTTGAGTATTTAAAAAAAAGGTATACAATTGAAAGGGTTAAGAATTTGATAACATGTTCAGTCATTTTGGTTGCAATAAATTCTCCCCAGTCACTCCAACCCGTTTCATCAATATCTTATGGGATGCTCTATATATTAAGGGTGTTAAGGGACGTAGATGACATATTTTAACCAGTGATTCCTGATATTATTATCGGATTAGCGAAATGTTGTTCAAGGTCATTAAGTGGTTAAGATCTTATATTATTTTGTTTCATCGAACCCTCACTTACTAACAAAGTTATATTATTTATTCATGTGTGTATTATATTTTGTATTATCTTGTAACTTATTCATTACGTGGTTTCTTCAGGTACAACATTGAATTAGAGAACATGTTTGTTGTTTAGTCCTAGTTTTATTACGTGGTAAAACATTGGTCAATTTAGTTACATGAGGAGTATACCAATAGGTAAATGTGTTCAAAGAAAGAATATGACTGTAAGGTATTCACATTTTAATTGATGGAATTTCAAATTAAATAAGCAGGTTTCCATTAATTTAGCCGGATAAAAAAACTATTAAAAACTATAACGGGCCAGATTTGGAGAGATTAGTTGAGGGTGATCTTTTTACCTCTCTAGCAGGGCTCTCGCGACCCTTCGGATTCCACCGCAGTGAGAGGGATAGATTAAAACTTCCGTCACTCCTGCATACACTGATCCCCAGATTCTACCCACACTTCATGCCTTTTTTCTTCCTAGATCTTCCTCACCTTCCCATCTTAATAAAAAAAACCTCCACATAGCCTCCTCAAAATTGACATAGGCCCTGCTGGAAATTATTTTCTTCAGGGCCTCCCGCGTGCAGCTAATGTAAAATAAAACCCGAAGACATTTTTCGTAAATTAAAAAAAAAAACTTTTTGTTCTTATTTCGTTTACTAAGTCCCTTTGCTAAGAACTACTCAAGCGGTGATTAAGCCCTCTGTATGCCCCCTAGCACGGTAACTTCTCGTCGTTCCCTAGGATAACCGCCGATCGCTAACGTATAAACAACAGTCGAAATCGAATATATTAAGAACACTGTGTGAACTATTGTTTATACGTTGGCGATCTGCAGTCATACTAGGAAATGATGAGAAGTTACCGAAAGTTATCGATACGATCCTTATCGATCGTCCGTGCTAGGGGTTATGTATTTCAATTTGTAAACTTCCACGAGATTTCCCACGGTTATTGTTACTTAGTTCCATGTTTTAAGTACCTTACTCGATGCGTTGTAATTTGTAACTATGTTATGTTGAAATATACGAATATACAGAGTGTAACAGTACCCGAAGGATTTTAACCAGAGGTTTCTGAGTACATTAAATGTAAAAAATGTGTATGTCATTTTGTTGTCCGATGATATTTTTTTCTATTGAAAACAAATATTTTTCAAACACACGTTGCTGCCCTATATGTTGCGACAGGATCAAGCGATACGCGGGCTTTTTCATGTGTTATCGTGTTGTTAGAACGAGACGTAGTGCTTATCGTGCGACTCGCCGCTGTGCTATACCTATCGCCCACTCAGTTTTTTTTTACATTAGCTTCACACAGGAGGCCTTGAGGAAAATAATTTCCCTCAGGGCCTATGTCATCTTAGGGGATGCTGTGTGGAGGGTCTTTTTAAGGAAGGGAAGAATATGAAGTTCTGGGAAGAAAAAAGGTATGAGGGGTGGTTAGAATTTGGGGGTCACTGTGTCCGGGAGTGACGGATGTATGAATCCATCCCTACATCTGTGATGCAAAGCGATGAGTCGAGAGAGTCCGGCTGGAAAGGTCAAAAGGCCTCCCTCGCCACGCAGCAGGTTGTCAAATGCATCCGCCGCTAAGACCTGGACAAACCTCACCCCATGAATCCAGGCACCCCTGCTAAGTCACCATCGTAACCACTTGGGGTGACCTTGTTCACCGGGCGGCGGTACCCATTACCAAATTGTAAGCCCACACATATCTACCCATACCCGCCTCCCAGTTGCAAAGTGTGATGGAAAATAATTTATTTAAAAAAAAAAAATATATATATATATCATTGGACAGCCAAATAACACGAAAATTTTAACTCCAAATATGGTCAGGAATCGCAGGTAAAATCCTTCGGATACGTGCTGTTACACCCTGTATATAATTTGCATATAAAAGATAGTAACCTTCAATGTTTATATTTACTGATATAATTTATTTATTGCTCAAACAGCATCAATATTGGAGGGTGTAAAGTAAAAGGGGATAATAATCCAGCACTGAATGATTTCTCCAGGATCAATAGCTCTCCACCTTCTGAGGACAGGTGTCACCAGTCTAAATACCTGACCGCACCCAAAGGAGCTAACAGCACACTGGCTAAAGGAGCGCAGGATCAACTTTTGCTGTAAGAAACTCACCTATGTTCATTATTTATTCATGTGTGTATTGTATTGTATGTATTACAATTTATCACTTTTGTATGTACTAGTGTCTGTCAAAATGTAATACCTCCTTTTTTCTAACTAAATAAAATTAGTTAAATGAAAAAATTGAACTTGGCGCTTTTCCTGAAACCTCCATCTACAATCTACTGCAATAGTAACTTTCTGCATCAACAGGTGGCAGCACAGCAGTTTTTTGCAAAATGGCCGATATAAATCTTCGTATTAGTCGGCGTTCTATGATTAAATTCTTGAATGCAGATGGTGAAACGCCTAATTGTATTCATGTAAGACTGAAAAATGTGAACATTGAAGCAACTGTACAAACATTGTGACCGGAGATATGGGTTTCAATGGAAAGGCCTCACACAAACTCGTCGAGGACGAAAAATTCAAAACTGTGCAATCGGCAGGGAAAGTTATGACGACGTGTTCAGGGATACAGAGGGTTTAAATATGGTTGATTTTTCGGAGCAGGGATACACAATAAATTCTGTCTAATACGTCATAACCCTTACAAAGTTTAAAGCACGTATTTCGCCCGACAAAAGCAATTGCGGATGACCTTAGGAAGCATGACAGTGCTTTTTGCCACTCTGGGATACATGCCCTAGTTAAAACTTTTGAAATGGACGGAGATTATATTGAAAAGTGAAAAAATAATCGACCATAGTGTGGGTTTCGACCTATGTAATTGCAATTTTTATTTCTTGACAATTAAAAGAGAAAAAAAATAGGAGGCATTACTTTTTGACAGACTCTCGTATAACAGTTTTCATAAATTTTATGCATTATATTTAGCATCATTATTGTTGATTGATTCGGGGTATTGAATAGTTACTTAATGAAGACAATATTAGCGAAACTCAATCGAAAATCTGAAGCCGACAAATCATAAAAATATACGGTCACATCTGGGACACGAACCCTGGACCTTCGGCTTTCCGGGCCGCAAATCTAACAACTGAACTACTGTGTTCCTATCCGATTCGGTCATTTTTAACTGTATCATACTTCGACTAAGAACTACCAACATTATCTTCATTTTCTTAACGAATATTTTTATTGGCTCTTTTTTATGTATGATTGCAAGTTTCAACTAGAACTAAATGCTATCTAGATAGTGTCTTGAATAAATTTATCAATTTTTTATTTATTATGTAACATCTATTGACTTTTCTGCGAGTTGAGGGTGAGTTTTATTTTTATTTTAACTTAATAAGTAAATACTCAAATTGTAATATTTAATTAATTAATTTTATTTTTATTCATTTGTTTTATTTGTTATAAAATACATTCAGTATAAGGAAGCTTTGACTGTCCAACTAGGAAGGTCTCCCGTTCTAGGACAGTCAAATTGACATATTCATATTAGGTTGGTAGGTACATTATCATTCATAAAGTATTCAGTAAAGTTAAGTTTCACAATTTGCATTTACATAATTATACAGTGGAGTAATAGGTTCTAGAATCAATTAATTAACAAGAAAAATGTATTCGAAAAACATTAAGTAAAAGAAAAAAAAAATTTAAAAAAAAGAAATATAAGGTGATCGTAATATATCAAATACCATTTTTTAATAATATTTCTGACTCTGTCCTGCCTAAATCTTGTAACCATTTTGTTATTTTTTTACCGAAGGATGACACTTCACACAGTTTTAGTTGTGAAGGGATTTTGTTATATAATTTTGCTCCCAGGTATGAGAATAAGCTGCTGTGTTGCTTGTTGGAATAGAAAGGTTATTTCTACCCTTACTTCTGGTTTGATGTTTGTGTTCGACTTTTTTCATTTTATATTTATTTTTATGAGCATTAATTATTATATTTTAATGTAACACTGTCGAACATCTAGTACATTAAATTCCCTGAAGAGAGCGTCGCTCGAATATCTGAAAGGTTTCTTTATTATAACACGTAAAATAACGTAATGAAGACAATATTAGCGACTCAGTCGAAAATATGAAACAGAAAAATCAGAAAAAGATACGGTCACATCTGGGACTCTGCGACCCGGAAAGACGAAGGAACTGGGTTCGGGTCCCAGAAGTGACCGTTACTTTTTATGATTTTTTTGTTTCAGGTTTTCGATTGAGTTTCGCTAATATTGTCTTCAATATTGGCGGAGGATAGGAAGTTCTGGAAAGGAAAAAGGTATGAGGGGTGGTAGGAATCTGAAGATCAGTGTGTATAGAATTGACGGACGTATGACTCCATCCATCCTACTTGGGTGAAAGGCGGTGGGTCGAGAGCGTGAGGTGCAAATCACACTTTGTCAATAATATTCTGACCAGAAACCTTTAGGCAAAACATGGCCTCTTGTCTAGTATTTGCTTGACAGTGGAGATAAGATATTATATCAAGGCTCCATAGCTCATGACGGAAATACAATTAAAGCAAAAAAAAAAAAAAAAAAAAACCGTAAGTTTCCAAGAAATATAAAAAGTACCTATAGTGGTTAGTTTTTGGGATATTATTTTTGGTTTATTTTTTGGTTTATTTATGGGGAATTAAGCCGTGTTGCACTTCCTTCTTCTTTACCCAATTAACAAAATTGATTATTTCACTTTTATTTATTTTTGGTTTTCATTACGAAGTTACATGTAATATTGTGGACTATAAGTAATTCGTTTTTTATTTGTGTTTTTAGGGTGGACTACGTTACTTGGAATGGAGCGAACCCCGAGTTAAAGTCAGGGCCGAACATCGTAGCAAAGGGGTCCCTAAAGTCCCTGAGCGACGGACACGGAGACTCTTACACGTCCCTTGCGAGGGGCTCCAACAAGGATATCTGCAAGGGGTCTCCAGGCCTCGCCAAGGGGAGCATGTATCAACATATCAACAATAACAAAATACCGCAGATGAAAGTGGGAGGAGAATAGAACGGCGTCCCACTTTCTCAAGAAAAATCGCCGGAAAACCAACCTTTTTCTCTTTATTTATTTTATTCTTCATAACGTAGCGAGTAGGTACTGATTTTTAACCACATTGCTCTCCTAAATGATAATAACATGTCAAAAATATCAACACTAACAAAATACCGCAGGTGAAAGTGGGCGTAAAATAGGACGGCGTTCACTTTTTCTCAGGAAAAATCGTCAGAAAACCAATTCTTTTCTCTTTATCTATTTTATTCTTCTTAATGGAGCGAATGAGTATTGATTTATCATCACTTCGCCCCCCCTAGTGGACAATAACATGACAAAAATTAAGTTTTGAGACTAACGACTTTCAAGTTTTTATTAAATTTTAAATGTTAATAACCCTCTTCCTGAATTTCATTTTAGATATTTCCAACCTAAGAAAGAAAAAATACAGTGAATTTAATTTATAACATTTTTTAAATTTTCCTTTTTAAATAAACTTATTGACTTAAGCGAAGTCCTGTTTTAACTCATCTACTTTTCATTTCGTCTATCTGTAAATTTGTTTGTGTGTTCCGTCGTTCTGTGTCCGGTCGATCCCATCAAGATGGTAGCCGGGTTTGATGGTACCTTTTTATTCCACCAGCGCATTGCAATTATTGCGAGCTGCCAAGTCGGAGTAAGCAACATTACGCGAAGTCTATTAATTACTAATCTATAAACTGACAAAAGGATAAGTATTCATTGCACTGTGTATTACAGCAGATTTGTGCTTAAATCCATTATAACTTAATTTTTTCTTGTTCTTGTCTATAACTAGAGGTACGAGATGCTTGCCCACTTTAGACCGCTTCCTCGTGGGTCGGTAAGGAACCAACATAAACCGGGGTATCTAGCACGGTCGATCAATTGGTGGACACGGTGGGACAATTGCAGATCGCTGACGTACAAACAACAGTTGACTTCGAATATATTAAGAACATTTAGTCATTTTGAACTGTTACTTATTCCTTGGCGATCTGCAGTCGTGCTAGGGAACGATGAGAAATTATCGAAAGTTATCCTAACAATCCTTACCGATCGACCGTGCTAGAGGGCTAGGTGCAGTAAGAAAGCGTGATACCCAGAACGCTCCGTTCCACATATTTTTATTGGCGACCGTATACGTGTCGGTGCGGAGCGGAAGCGATGTTGCGTTCTTCTTGCCCTACGCAAGCGATTTTGATTTCGCACGGAATCATGGGGAAACGGATAAGGTTTTTTCAACTTAGTTTGTGATGAGGTATTCCAAATCTAAAAATATTAATGCAATTTTTTGGCTTTACCATCCACATAATTTTATAATTCAATAGTAGGTACTTTAAAAAAACTTTGAATGCCCCATTTACAGCTTAAATCACTATTTCAGGAAGATTCGGTAATTATTCGGCATTATGTACAAACTAAGTCCCAGTTGTACGGCAGAAATTCACATATGACGAAGTCATCAAATGGCCATCCAACGCACTCTGGTTTTTTGACAGTTGAAAGGTTCCCATTAAATGCCGTTTCTAAGTCAGTTTTAGCTTTGGAACAAATCGTGATCAGCAGGAGAGGACAACCATCATGATGTTAAGCTTGTCAGCTTATAACAGGGACCTTTAAAAAAAACGAGTAGCGCTGAATAGCCGTATAGCTGTAGATGAAAATGTTACATTTGAATTACTGCGAAACTACTGGGAATAAGTGTACATATGTACGTAAAGGTAATAAGATACAGGACATCACTATAAAAGTATTAATAGAATTCAAATGACTTACCCGTACCTGTAGTATATAAATATTATGTTTAACACAAGCACTTATAAATTTAGAACATATTAAAATGAACCACCGCTTACTGTTCAAGTGCGTCATAGTGAGATTGTGATAATTATTATAAATACCTTGAAAGAAGAGAGTGTGAGATTCGATGCTTCCTGTAAGTCCAGTAGTCTAAAAATAATACTCGTACTTAAGTTTAAGTTTTATTTCATATGTTAAATTTAAAGTCAGTGTAGGCAAACTTACGCTGAGAACAAATAATATTCATAAGAACACTACATTGTAATGCTTTATAAAATAGTATGAAAATGAAGTAATACACATTTGAAGTGTATTTTGGGTGTGTCTGTATGCACGAATTAAGCAGATTTTTCCCTACTTCTGGTGAAATCGATAAAAATGTTCAATTATCGAAGGTTTTGCTGGTCAGATAATAATCAGTTTATTCATCCTATATGAGCTCTAGGAATCAGTTTTCTTTGAAAATCGGGGTACAGTGTACATCACACGTGTGAGGTACGCCATGAATAAGTCAGTGGTGAATAATAAATAAATAATTATTGTCATTGCTGAGTTAAAAATGAAGATTTCGAAAAGCATATTTTTATCTTTTGGCGAATTGTTACGATTAAGTAGGAAATGGTTAGAAGATTGTTTGAGTAATGTTTAGGGTGTTGGCAAGCCTTAAAAATGAATATCGCTGAGGGTTTAATATTAAAGGTGTTGCCAGAAAGGAGAGACAATAATCGCCCTGAAATCTCAGCAGGTTAGTGGAAACTACGAGTAATTGTAAAAAAATTCTGGAAAACCTTGTGAGACGGAAAGAGCAATATGTTTGTCAATAGATATGGTGAATGCGTGTCATGTATGTAATGAGTGAAGAATATGTGGCATCAGATAATGAAATGTGTTGTAAATGAGTAAATTTGTCACTTAACGAATATGTTGTCAATGTGGACATCAATGGGTGTATACTAGGGTGGGTCAGGACTGTAGAGGAATTTTGTTTTTCAGAATTGACCTAACAAAACGGTGTTAAATGGACACATAAAATCACTTAATTGTTTTTGTAATATTTGGATATCATCTTTTACTTCCGTATTGACTTTGAAAATTGATGTGATAGAGAAGAACCCGCCCTTGTTAAATATTCAAAAAGAGTTTTATAAGCCATTAGGAATGCAATATTTTTTTTAATGCAGCACATAAAATAGTAAACATATTAATTTACCAATAAAAAAATGTGTGATTTGAATCTAAAAAAAGACAACTGCATTCAAAGAGCAGCAAAATCCTTCGTTCAGCATTATTTTACAAGACTTTATCTTCGCCTTAATAATACATTTTCTTGCAGACTTTGTACGTAAAATACTCGATGCTTCAGTAAGTCTTCACAGATCATTTAACTGCTTGGGAATGATTAAGATTTTTCGTGATAATCATGTTTTATCTTTTGACCATCAAAATATATTACGGGTATTCTTAGAAAACTTTGACTTTTGTCAAAATATTTTCATTGTTTTTTTCGTTCTCTCCAAAGCTTACCTTTGTCAATAACTGGAACATTACTTCTGACACTCCATATTTATCAGTTTTAGACAGTGGGGAATTATCAATAGGAGGTTGAGGTCCAACAGAAGGATTGAATTGACATCGCTTGCAATTGGTGTTCCTCCAACACTCACCATATGCCACCCACACATCAAAAAAGGGACGTTTGGTAAATGATTTCACCAAAACTTAATATATTTTTGCTGTAAGATGACAAAAAAGTTTTTGAAGCCAAGCTTCTTCAGCCCCGTTAGTGATTTGAAATTCGGATGAAACGGAAATGCGTCACTAAAATTAATTATTTGGCGGTTCCTCGGTTCTAATATAATGCGGTAAATTCGCGCCGAGAACCCGATAGCGCAACGCGTAAGGCGCTTGACAGCGGCCAGAGAGATAGACATCTAGCGAACGGATGTTCGAATCCTGCAAATAAAAAAAAACTAACATTTTTATTTTTTGTGAAATCGATATCCAATCCTCAAACCACTTTAAAATAAACAGGCAAAAGAAAAGAAAGCGTCATCTAGCGACTTTCTAGTTTCAATTCTAACGCGTGTGAATTGCACACTCTGATTTTTTTTATCGGATCCGGAGTAACTTTTATACAAGAAATTACCACTGAAAACGAAAATATTCTAAACTTTGAATTCAATACATAGGTAAAGTCTGCCAAATAAGAGTAGAAAACATAGGAGGGCGCCACTGTAGTTCAAATGGCAATATTAAAAATATATCACTTGGTGGCAACATATAGCTGTGTATTAACCTTCATTTATTGTAAAAATTCAAAAACACATAAAATTAGGAAAAATATTTTTTTATTGCAATGTCGATATCCACTGATCTCAAAATTAGAATTGCATTTACTTGGGTATATTATACCTCTGCAGTGTTAATACAAAAAAGAATAACGATATTATAGTAAAATAAAAGCACGGTTATAAATCGCTAACATTTATTTAATACTAGCTCAAGTACCCAGAATTGCCCGGACTTTCAAATCATGTCTATAATTTTAGATCTAAATCAGACCACTCAGATCTAAAACAGTGTAACCGAACGCACCATTACTGTTTCTTCGGTTCTACGTACTGTTAAATTAAAATTTATATTACATAAAATTAAAACAAATCACTTTGTAAAAAACCATTTAATCAAATTATGTGTTCTAGGCACCTTAACAATAGTGCTTATTTTATTTTTTTTCTTTAAGAACAAAAAAATGTTTTTAAAATGTCATTTACACTGATCTGTATTTTCAGTGTCATTGCTCTTTAAATGAATATTTGACAGTTAATTTGGTGTTACCAGCCTAAAAAAATCGTAGTTCCATTTTTTAAATTTTCTGCTCTTATTTGACAGACTCTAGATCAGGGTTTCCCAACCAGTGGTCCGCGAGATGCTGGAAGATGGTCCGCGATGGTTCTCCGTCAATAAGCGAAGGGCGGTCCCTAGTCGAAAAGTTTGAATAAAAAAAATCGGAACAATATTCAGTTTATCATTATTGTACCTTGTGGTCGGTGGCCATTATGGTATTCCGTTTCGCCCCACCCCATCCTACCCCGGTCTAACCCCTCCGTTGTGGTAAAAAATAAATGGTAAATATTCTGCTAGAACCCGTCCCACCCTATCCCATTACGCCCCTCGCCCCTCCCGTTGTGCTATCCGTTCCACTCAGGTGCCAGCACAGGTGGCTCTTGGGACGGATATAGCGGACAACGTGGTGTCACCCCCCCCCCCCTCCCCCGGGGGGGGGGGGTGGCTAGAGAATTGTGCTGAATGCTCTAGATAGTCGCATTAGAAATTCTAAATATTTTAATCACATCGTTTTGACTATCATTGGCACTCTTTTATCGCCATTACATTAGAATTGAGAAATAACATTTTTTAATAGCCCACCTTAGTGTATACATCATATTGCAACATATATATGTGACGTTGTCAATGTGATGTTGTCAAAGTGTGCAAACGCGTGAATATTTTATGGCAATGATATGTGTCAATGAGTGAAAATGTGGCATCAGATACAACGTGTGATTTTGTCAATATGTTCTTTAATGAAAGAATATGCGGCATCAATGATTGAATATTGAATATGTGACATTGTTCCAGTAAAAAAAAAATTAATAATATTATTTAAGCCCAGTAAAATGTTATATCTTTAACCGTCCCCGAATAAATTAAATTATGACCCGCCTTGAAAAGTGTACCCTTGAAGGCTTGAGATAAATTTCATAATTGTAAGCGCAGTAATGAAACTGAAAACGCAGATTGTTCAATTCCAAAACAATTTTAATAATTATTATCAAACTAATTTATCAGCAAATTATTGCAATGGCAAAACCATTTTAAAGATGTTAATTAGATTACCAATAATAAAAAAAATTAAAATTAGAACTAGAATACACATAAAACTGTTTCTATGATGTAGAACATTTTAAAAACTGCTATTTTATTATTATGCATGTTGGACAAAACCAATAATATAAAGTAAAGAAAAAAAAAATTATCTTCCGTATCCAGTAGTAACAAGCCTGTTCAATAAATACAATGTAATATAAAACGATTTTAAACAAAATTAATTAATATTAAATATGATATAAACTGTAGCATCTTATTATTTTTAGTAAAACGGTAATAATAATATATCGCAAATCCTATAGAAAAGTGTCATAATATAAATTTTCGATTTCATGTTTTTCTGATCAGTGTTTGCGATTATCTATAACCGTTTGCCCCACTATAACCGTTTTTAAGAGGGTATAACCAGAAAAATTTCGTTTTGTATTGACTCTTTTCCACAAAATTTATAAATTGATTTCTAAAGATTGTTCTTTTATCTAGTAAACGCATGTTTTAAATTTTTAACAAAATGTTTATTTTTAGTAAAATAAGGTTATACCATGGGTCGTTGGCAAATTTGTTAAATTTTCAAAAAAGATTTTGTATTATACAACACCCATTTCAAATCACATAATCACGCAATAAAATAAATCAATACATTATCTGGGAAATGCATGTTTCAGAATTTTAATTTTAGTTTAAATAAAATCATTAAAAATATATACGTACATGTGTTTCTTGACTCCGTTGATTGAAAAATGATTAATACTAATAAAAATAAAAAAATGATAAATCCGTTTGGCCCGTTTATTGAAAAATGATAAATACATTTAATGATCAAAAAAAAAGTACAAAAAGTACATAATTTTAATAGTTTTATCATCACGCCTTTCAGCATTTTTGGATGTAGGTATAAATTAAAGCAAATTTGGAATGAAATAAAATCGATATTGAGTTATAATTTTATAAAACTGGTATTGAGAATAATTCATCTTTCTCATTGGAACCGCCCTGTACGATCGTAAGAACATCTTTCGACAAAATGTCGAATTTCGGCCGCTGGCAGGTTAAACGCCCTTAAGTTAGACCATCTGCGCAAGATGTCGCTTGCATCTCTTTTCGATGAGATCGCTTGTTCGTGATTCGTTCATTTGTTTTCGCTCTCCTCTAAAGTCAACTTTTTTGACTTACGACACTTTTCTACGGGATGTGCGATATTATGTCCACGTATAATAATGATTGTTCTATATATTATGTAATGTATGTATATTTTCAATTCTTCCGAAGCTAAAACTTTTTGATATAAAGGCACTTAAATAGTATGAAATAAATTATATTTTTTATAAATAAATTGTTCACCTAATTGTCAGTAGAATAAAACCATATTTGTTATGTAGTTATTACTAATAATAATTCAGATGTTCTAAACCGATTCCTTATCCAGGATTGGATTCATTTCTGTATATCTAACATGATCTACTTTACTAAAGTAACATAGTTTGGGTAATGCAATTTAGGATTGCTTAATTAAAATTATTTTAGGCAGACAGTCTCAAGACGAGACTTTATTTTCTTCAATTAGAAATAATGTGCGCACCCTTTAAACTTTCAAACGGATAGAATTTATGCAAAATATTTTTAACCTTGTTGATTAGACCATAATGTTCAGAAGGCTTGACTATGATAACTAGCTTAGAAAAGTAACTAAATACTTAACTAATTCACAATACTAAATACACATCAATTTATGGGTCCCTAAATATTTATCAACTTTCATAATAATATGTGTGAGGAGGGATACATACTAAATGTAATAAATATTAGTTTTTTTTTAATAATTCCTGATTGTTTTGGGAAATTTCATCATTTTTACTTGTGGTTTTGTAGTTTGTAGACAATGAATAGTGTACAATTCTCCTTCCAAAAGTAAGTTCCTTGAAATTGTTGTTTTCAATGCGCTAATCCGATAGTAAACGCAGTAGTAAATACAAGTTTAAAAGAATTTTAAATGAAAAAATGATAACATCGACTAAACCCAACCCATTCACATTAAATAATTTACAGGTAATGCCAAATTTTAAATAAATCCATATCATTAAGTATAGTATAAATAGCATTTTAATCTAACATTAAAATGTAATAATATAGTAAAATAATATTTTTTGAATTACGTATACTGAAAAATACTTATATTTGTAAAAAATAAAATGTCTGTCCATCAAAGTTGTTGAATGTAAGTAATACTAAATTAAATTATTGTAACACGCAAAGCAAATACTTAGGGAAAGTAACAATGTGATTGTAAATAAATATTAAAAAAACGCCAACTTAAATTACCTTCTTTTGCTGGCCGATTAAAAATATGTTCACGAAAGCTTGCGAGGAAAAGAGTCATTATTATTATTATTATTTTTACCATAATGTTTGTGTAGTTTTGAAAACGAAGATTTTCAGTGTTTTCACAAACACCAGCCAAAAATTTTGTGTTCTGGAAAATAGGAAAAATATTGTATGCTGCTATGTAGGTACCTAAATAGCTGAATTATAAATTTATTTTAAAACATGTGTAAGATGCATTGGAAATAATATCAAACGTAATTAAAACCTTCAAACTGTCCTAAGTCTGAATACGTCGATCGTCCAGACATCTCCAAATTCAATGTTTTGAGATAATAACGAAACAATGTTCGAATGCTCGCCATATAAATTAAATATTATTTACACATTAACAGCCTTACTAAAAAAAACCACAGCGCGACCGATTAACTGTGTTATTGCAATAACGTAAATAAACCTCGTGTACACTAAAACACGTTTTATTACCAATAACGTTTCTTACGTGGTCACGCTGTTAAAACGCATTGAAGATGTGACAACGTTGTATATGGTTTTAATTTACTAGGAAACAATGTTGTTTTAATTTTTCTCCGCAAGGGGCATTATTGGCGCGCCTATGCATTAGTTCTTCGGCCCGCGACAGTCCGCGATGACAAAACAGCTCGGTGTGTTTTATGGCGGGATATCGAAAATTTTGTGATTTTACTTAATAATTTCTATTGTAGTGACGAATTTACTCTTCTGTTCACATAATTGATATATTTACCATGTTATTTGTGTGGTTTACATCAGTTTAATCAAGTTATTGTACAAACGCCGTACTTTCAAAGTTGAACTGTCAGAATATTGTTTTTTATAGGTTACTTAAAAGATAAAATTTTCATTTTAAGATCTTTATTTTAAGAGAATTTCTTAAAAGTGATAATTTTTTATAATATTAAAATCTAATACACGTGTTCGTAAACGTATCAAAAAAATTAACGTCTTTAGAGATGCAAGAAATCTGTTTTAAATTTCGGTATTATTTCTAAGTTATTTTTTTGGCAATAAAAAAAACTTTGAAATTTTTTTATTGTATACACGATGAAAAAGTGAGGTGATAGTTTCCTTCCAAATTTATTACATAAAAGGACTGTGTTTTTTAAATTTTGATTTTATTTAAATTTCTCTACATTTTGGTCAAAAATGTTGTGGAAGGAAATTTTTTTCCATTTTTTTCCGAGTTTGAATCTTAAAATATGTCAGTTTTTGAAAGCTAAAGTGTATTTCAAATACACAAATCTAAAAGGTTATTTTATCTAGTTTTCATAAATGGTATTTGTTTTTACGACACCTTCAAAAATAAGAAATATATAGAACATTCAAAATACTATGGAAAATTTACAAATATCGTTCGGACATCAATGGTTAAAACAGAGATAAACTACCCCCTCAGGACGTGGAAACCATGTGTATTTCTTTCAAAGAACAAATTTTTAATAAGTAATGTTTTCACATCCGCGGCCGTTTGTCAATTGAATAAAATTTTCACTGGGTTTTTTAGTAAGGCTGTAAGTGTGTTAAAAAAGTGACCCAGTCAAAACAACAGACAGCATTTTTGCATTGTAATTGATTTGATTGATTTTGTGAGAAATCTGAGTAATGTACCAGATGGAGGGTATGGTTTTATGTACATATAACTGCATACTAAACACAAATTTCAGAGATGTCTAACTAATTAACTGGACGATCGATGTATTCGATTATTGGGTTCATTATAAACGAATGAAACTAACAGAAAAAAAAAAAAAACTTTTGGATGTTATTTCATATCACAGGAAACCTTTGTTCTTCTTCTTTTCAACGTGGTCGCGTGTTAAAAAATATTTTATTTCATTACCATGTTATATTTCGATAGTTTCTTTTATCTTAAATATTTAGGCTGCTCTTGTATTTCAAGTTATCGGTTGAATAAACACATTATCATAAGAAGTGTCGTTTGCTCATTACACCTTTCTACCTTTCCTGATTTTAGTTTGTAGCACTCTAAGAAGGATTCGTTCGTTTTGAAACTTCATCATTCTGGACCCTGGATTCTCTAAACTAAATAAACAGGATGCGGTGGTAAAGTCCGTCAAACGAAATAAAAGTATTACCTTGGTTTTTGGGGTATTTTTTAGAGTTCCAGTTGTGAAAGAAAACGTTACTTTAAAAGGCTTTAACTATATTCAGTTACTAAACAACACAAGCCAAAAACTTTCTCTCTCACATTTTTTAAATAATTTTTTAACATTATCTCCATACTGGAAAAAATCACCAGATCCTACCTCATCTTTGGGCACGCTGTGTAGAGGGTCTTTTTTTAAATAAAGGAAGGAGAGGAAGCCTTGGAAAGGATAAAGATATGAGGGTTGGGTAGGAATCTTGGGGTCAATGGGTTCAGGAGTGAAGTACGTATGAATCCATCCCTCCCACTGGGTCGGGGTAGTATGGCTGGAGAGGTCAAATAATCAGTCTCTCCCGATCCGGCCCGTAGTAGGTGGGCAAAACCATCCGCCGCCAAGACCTAGACACACCTCACCGCATGAACCCGGGCTCCCCTGCTAATTCACCAAATTCATCAAAGTAGCGAAACACTTGGGGTGACCTATGGCAGGGGAGTTGGTTATCCAATTAATGGTTCCCGGAGCGGTGGTACCCATACTCGCCTCTCAAATTGATCGATTGAAAGTTCTTTAGCCTCTCTGGATCGGGAAAATTGTACTAGGTGTCTCATTCACACAAAAAATGAACTTACGAAAGAGCACTATCGAATTCAGATTTAAAGGGATCAGGAAATAGGCATCTATTAAAAGTAATAAGGCAATTTTATTAAAAAATTTCAATCTTTATACAAACATATTAAATTACTTATTTATACACATAATCATAAAATCTTCGACAATCTTAAACTATTAAATAATAATAATGTGACAACAGATCAATGTATGAAATGTAAAATTGCGAAATTCAACAATTTAGGTAAATTGAAAAATATTGTAGATTTTTAGCCGTTTAAAAAAGTTTCACGTCCATAGACATCCATTCTACGAACATGTGTCACAAATTACTTTCAGTGATAATTAATTTAATCATCAATCTACGTAACAGAAAATAATACAGAGTTTGCTTCACATTCAATTTTATCGTTTTATAATATAATATAATATAATACATTTTTGTGTTTTCAAAAGTAATTTTCAATAACATAAGATTAATATATGTGGATTTCTATAAACACATCTACAATAATTATTATTGTCTACAAATTAACTAAGCCTAATAGAAATCTGAAGATTTTTTAGTAGAAAATACTTGTATTTAGTAGGAATTTCGATACTTTGGAAGCCTGTTCCTTCTCAGAAACTAATAGCAAAAGTTTCATTTTGACATTTTAATCCTTTAAAAGTGATGCAAAACTTTCAATGTAAAATGATTTTCATTTTAAGCACACATGAAAAACATAACGTAATAATATGCACATGATATGAACGCACTAGTTTTTAATTTTTCGCTAGGATCAGTGAGAATATACAGACACAAATTGGAAAAGGTAAGTTCATTAATACTCTGTTTAACTAAATACAATTTTATAGATAACTTAATTAAAATATTATTCGAGATGATGAATTTCTGGGCTTTTTAAATTTTAAAGTCTTTGCATAGATTTTCACATGATAAAATCTTAATTTTTTTGCATTTTTTTCTCTATTAAGGTGATGCACCACGGCGTGTAAAATTCGGAATCAGGCCGCTAACAATAACACTCCTTATGTAGGTGGCGATAAGGTATAAATTCCGATTTGATTTATTGGCGAAAAAAAATTTTGCCAAAAAGATTATTTTATTTTATTTTACGAATCTAAGACACAAACATTTAAATGTTTTTAGATCATTTTCTAAAGAATTTCATTTCCCACATTGTACAGTAAAACCATAATCCAAAAGGGGGTTGAATTTGAAAGTAGTAGATTTTGAACTTAAAAGCAGTTTTTTTGGGCCTCATTCATCACTTCTTTTGAGGCTTATACAAAAAGTAATTAAAAAAATATTCGAGTATTCCAATGTATTCTATTTGCGGTATTTAATGAAAGCATCAAAAATATTTCTAAGCGATCTTATTTTCAAACCACAAACACATGATTTTGCATTGCTTAGTACTTTTGCATCACCTTAAAATCTTTATATGAAAAAAATATTCTCGAAGAAAACTTATGTAATAAAACATTTATTTTCTATGTAAAAACTTTTATTGGCTTTGAGTGAACGAAATTACGAGAATTTTAGCAATATTCCATTTGAAAATAAACTTTCATGAAATTAAAACTAGTTTCAGTTTAATAAAAAAATGAATAGAGATGTGCTTTTAAAATGAGTACTGAATGATTTTTATATATTAATAGTTATTTATCGATAATTCTCGGCAAACTTAATATACAAGAAGGCGTAAAAATCTATATGTACAAGGTTCTTAAATACGTTGTCATCGCCGACGGTTTGATTGATTCCTAGGTTAACATACCAAAATATAAATTAATATATTCACTGATCTCACAGCGACTACAATACCGTTTCATCGTTGTACGTTGGGTAACAAAATTAACACAAAATAAACATCTGCACATTTTGTCCCGTAAGCCTCTTAAATGTATCAGCAATATTTTTTAAACAGTGGTGCAATATTTTTTTCCAAGTGAATACAAGTAATTTTTAAGTTCCGGCCCTCAATCAATCTGTAATGCTTTATCTTCGTGTTATTGAATTTTTAGTATAATATCGACTGTGTTTTGGCACAACTCTTCAAGCCATATTTTTTGGGAATATTACATTTCAATGGTTTCGTGTAGAACAATTATTATCAATGTACAATATGGTAAAATTGCTGTCCTAAGCTTTTTTTATACTAAAAACTAAATTTATGTGTTAAGTTTTGTTCGGGTTATTTAAAAAAAAACATTGTTGAAATTACTCAACCCTCAAATCTTTCATAATCAATATATATTTTAAAAGAAAGTCCAAAAAAACGTGCGTCCCGCAAAAACTCAGAAACGAGTCCCGGTACGATCAAGGGAGTTTTATAGTGTGGTAGATCTCTATCCCCCCTCCAGGATGACGGTTCCCGTTTTTACCTAAAGGGTGTGCTTTTGAAAATATAAGGGTTGGAAGTGTCGCCCTCTTAAAATTTCTAGAACAGTCTTCCGGAAATTTCTAGAAGGTTCAATTGAGCTCTAGAAAGTTCTGGAAGGAGTAGCGTGGGATGTTCGGGAATACGTAATCGGGAACATCATTGTGGAACATTCCAGAACACCCTCGAATGTTGTCCCGAGCAAAGCCGGGTAATCCAGCTAGTAATAAATAGAATTACAATATTTTATATCATAATTTTGAAAAACAAATAACCACTTTCACACAAATTTCTAGATATTCATCTTGGTTTACGAATTTGTAAATATTAGTTTTTATTGAGTCCTGTAAAGTTTTTGTGGCTTTGTGGCTTGAACGATTTTACCAAACCGCAATCGATTGTAAAAATTTTGTTACTTTTGTTACAAAGAAATATCATAATTCAAAAAAATAATTTAATTAAGAGTTTTTTAAATTAAAAAAAATCAGAAAACTAAAATAATCAAGCTATTTGTCATCAAAACTAATATAAGTAAGGTTGAACTTTCAATGTTTTCACTAATGGCTACACATTAGAAAACACTGGGAGATTTTTTAAAATTTACTGATAATACTTCCACGGTATGTAGCTACCTACGTAATTTTTAAGTAGGTACTAGCACATATGGTAAGTACCTACTACAAACTACAAACACATGTGTGGTGGCCATTTCAATACATTACACCGAAATCTCCTAGTAATATAATATTTTAAAACTCAACTTTATATATCATTTCAATAACATTAAAATCTGATCTACATCAAATAATCTATATATTTATTATTAAACGTAAAAATAAATCATATCTTAAACATTTCACAATCGACCCTTCAGAATCACGGTCCATAAATTAATACATTATTAGCAATATAATACAATTTCCTTTAAAAACGAAACGTCACAACAGTTTTATTTATGTTGAGATAATTAATGTTGATAATATAATACAAGGAATCCACCAGGTAAAGAGTGGGAATTTAGAAATACCAAATTCAACATATTTTTACATTATAACTAAGCATTCAACACGAACAGTCTCACAAATTCAATTAACTAAGTAAGTTAAACAAATTAAAGGACGATAATAACAATTATCTCGAGTGAACATAATATTTTATTTGTTGGTTGAAAAATAAATTAGTAGTTGCTATGCCTAGATGAAAATATGAAGTTTGTCATGACGTAAATGTGGATGAAAGAACTATATTGTACGAGAGTTAGGTGTTTGTCTGGGGTCCTTTGGGCTTGATCATCATGGACGCCTTCTTCAGGGTGTAGTCCCATCCTCTCCAACGGAACCACACGATTCCTGGAAAAGATACAATAGACACATATATTAAGCATCAAATCGCAGATAGGGATTTATCCACATTGACAAATATACGTTTTCTGCCGGTTCTGATCCCATATTATTCATCTCTAGCTATCAGACTTTTCTATCCTACTATAATTCTTCTTCAACTCAGCCAGTCAAATCTTTCTCCATCAGCCTACAGATCACTTCCGCTGGAACAACCACTATTTCAACACCGCCGTGTTTTTAAGTGGTTGTCATAACCAGCCAAAGATAGAACCATAGGATTGCTTATGCTCAAGTTGGTTACCGAGTTTTCGGATTATTTTAATTTTTGTATACAGTAGTTCTAGTGCAGGTACGAAAAACGGCTAAGGACAAGCTGTTTCACAGAAATTCAAATGTATTGTTTGTTATTAATTTATAAATTTTTATCAAATTGGCATTCAGCGGCTTTTTTTGACAGTTGAAAGTTAATCGTTAAATTGCCGATTCTTAGTGTGGGTTGTTCAAAAAATGAACCATTCAACAATTTTTTAAAGTTAACTTTCATGTTCTGTGAAAGTTCTATTAAATTTCTGTGATTATGTCAGTTTTAAGAAGCAACTGGCCGGAATAATAAAATAATAACAGAACGGAATAGAACTTACACAGATCGCCAAAATTAACCTAAAAAAGTTGATGAATTGTGCAATTTTTTTTTAAACAACGTTTCAAATGTCAACCTGCAAAATGTCACTGGATGGCCATTTTTGATGACTTTGTTTTTTTTTTTTAATTAGTGTTTCTTTACGTGGTAGCTATAATCTTAACAATACAATTTATCATCTCACAACCCACAACACAAGCCTGTGTTGAGGTTAATAATTCTACAATGTAACAAAAGAACACAATTATTGTTAACACTTATTGTTATTGTATTACAATTATGGTTGTATTGAAAGAACAACTTGTCACAAGTGAATTTCTGCGAAACAACTGGGCTTAAGTGTTTTCTGCTAAATTAGTTTCTTCATTTTGGGATACGCCCCGTGCCTCATAACATCATGTAACTACTATTCTTAATATCATATTAAAGACATGTAACACTTTTGTAAAATAAAATAATTGAAATACCTATTTATTTAATGCGTTCTTTCCACTCAGAAAAAAAACATGAGCCTTAATTCTAAAGCTTTCTTGGTATCAATAAACCGGCAAAAACAATTAATTATAGTTGTTTAACCAGAGTTCCGGTTATAGTAAAGAACATCCTGGAGAAATTACGACTTTCTATGAGTGATTCACCCTATAAAAATCACAAAGATATGTTTTATAATTATATTGGTAGGTATGTATGATATGAATTATTTCAAAAATGTAATTCCGGTGGTTTAAATTGCTTGATCTCTCAGTGCACTACTTTCCGGGCAACCAACCCTACTTGATCGTGCGGTTCTGAGAAATGAGATGACTTATAAAAATTTTGACCACTCGTCGTAACTTTCGCGTTTTGCATTCATCATTCACATATCTTTAAAACACATTACAAGAGACTCCTGTATTGCGTACACTCAGAAAAGTTGGAATATTTGATCAGAGTAGGTACCTATATCAAAAAAGACAACATGTGTTAATTGAAAGAAGCGGACTACAAAAATAGAAAAACGTTGGAAGAACAAAATAGAAAAGTTAGAAGAAGGAGTAAACAATTGGGTAAACAACTGAAACAATTATTCGCCGAATATTTTTGTATAACTTGTATTCCGTTAGTTTTCACTCTAAACATACATTTCTGATCGAAGTTAACTTGAAATGAATTCATCTGCTCGAGGGAACAGGGAATACGTTAGAAATACAGGAAACTATCTATACTAGCGCATTGTTTTATGTTGTGGTCCCGCACAGCATTGACAGCAATGACAGCAAACTGAATTATTTTGAAGGCTGTTTAATTAAAACGGAATGGTTATTTTTAGAACTAAGCCTGAATCGTTACAATTTACAAGTATTAGTTATGAGTTATGAGCTAATCGCTTCTGATTTAAACAGGGCTGTAGTAAAAAATACAATAGATAGTATAATTCCCTTATATTATAGTGATTTTGATATAGTAGAATGGAGGTACCTCGTCTCGCGGTTAGCTCAATGTTAAGGAACGGAATACAACGTTATAATAGTACTAAATATAGTAAAAAAAAACAATATTATAATGTATTTCATGTAGCAGAATGTTGGCTCCTGTTTAGACCAATGTTAAGGAATATAATACAATGTTATAATAGTACTGGATATTGTCCAATACCCTAATATTATAGTGTGTTTGATATAGTAAAATGTGTGTACCTTATCTCGCGGTTAGCCCAATGTTAAGGAATAACTTATAATGCTACAACAGTACTAAATATAATCAAATACCCTAGTATGTTTGATACAGTACAATGTAAGTGGGTTGTTATTATTTTTAACCTTTTTTTACCACTCTTTTACATTTCCACCACTCTTTCACATTTCCACCCCTCCGTCACATTTGTTTTTACTATAAACGAACTCTCTCTGGATCTCAGAGGGGAAATTGTAGCAAGGGGGAAAGGAGGCCTAAAATGCCTATCGGGTATACCTATTTCGAATGACAACCCACGTGACAGAGTTGACGTACGACATAAAAGTTGTAGGAGACAAGTTTTTGAGATTTTTAAAATATTTTATTAAACATCATATAAAATAATAATCGCTGTTACTTGATAGGTTATAGCTTTTGGATTTAAAAAAAATATATATATTTAATGTCGTCATATCATTTTTTTTTAACATTTTAGTATATAAGCAAGTCAAGGTGGCAGGAGACAACTGTGATTTGTTTGAAATACACTTCTATCAAGAGGATTTACAACTCTGTCACGTAATTTTTACTACAACAATATAAACACATATTTTTTTAAAACGCACATAGTCGTCACGTCTTTAGTATAGTAGATTTTAAAGTAATTATAAAATAATAATGTTGGTTATTCTGTTGAATTTTTCTCCAATCTCTGGTGGAGGCAACTTTGTGTAAGTTAATAGTGCCTTGTCTCGCGGTTAGCCAAATGTTAAGAAAACTTATAGAATAGAATACAATATTATAAAAATGAGTATAGAATATTTTAGATTGCGTTTATGTGAGATCCCGAGGGTCGTGCAGGTGAGTAAATGAAGATAATAAAATATTATTAATATAGTATTAAATATAGTAGAATGAAAGTATGTAGGTACCTTGTCTCGCAGTGAGATCCTGAGGGTCGTGTAGGTAGAGTCCATTGAGACCCCTGCCGCAACTCTTCCACCACCATCCACCCTTCAGCATCGAGGCGCAGTTCAAGGATGATCTATCGTTATCTCTGCAAGTAAAGGTTAAAAAAAAAATTGAATAACGTTAAATAATTTCTACTAGATATAACTTAAAAATTTAACCAAAGATTCTTCATCAGGATACAAAGTATGCTAGACATAAATATAGACATTTAGATAAAACTAATAAGCAAAGGCAATACTTAAAGGGGTATTCTAGTCTAGAAAAAAAATTGATTCATGTTTCGATAGTTTAGATTAGATATTCAGAAATTTCTCCTTACAAGGATTTTGCAGGAGGGTTGCAATCAAAGATATTGAAATATAAGGTTGCAATCGTGTCAACCAGGGCGCGCCATTTTTTTGATACCCTCCACTTCAACACCCTGTAATTTTTTAAATTTCGAATTTTTATGTGTATTCTTTAATGTTTAATAAATATTTGGTAAAATAATGGCTATTCTTGTTTTTTTAGTCTTCTAGACTAGAATATCCCCTAAAGGCGCCGTATCCCCGCTCAAAAAGAAGAAGATGGAGATATATGTAATTACGAATGTTGGAGAGAGCGCCCTAAAATTTAAAACGATAAATTTGAAGCGAAAATTGTGAAAATGTTTAATAAAACACGAATCGTTTAAAATAGAGCAAAAACCTCTTGAATGCTGTCGAAAACAGGATTTAAAAATACACTGTGAATTTATTCATACATATAAGTTGTAAAATAACTGAAACAAACGTGTTTATAATAATTTTCGGAGCATACATTCCGATTTTTTTCTACCGAGGGAATTTCGTATAATTTGCGTTTCGGCGTGGTGAATGTATTAATATTACCTATCTTAAAAAATAACACATGTTTTTTTAAGAGCTTAAAAACTTCAAATGTTTAAGGGAGAATGTAAGAAATCGGTAGAAATTTGGGTAGCGGCGGCTTACGTATAAACAAAACTTTTAAATAGATAAGTGGTGTTAGAACGTAACTAATTAGTTATTATTTTTGTAAATAATCAATTTCCTGTAATCAGAAAATTATTATATCTTAATTAATTAATATAGATTTCGTTATTTCATGTGTTCGTGTATGTCGGTGTTCATCCGAAAGTTAAATTTTTGGTCGTCTCTCTAATTTATCAAAAAAAAATCATTTTATAAATATTTTATTACAGACAATATTGAAAGGAAAAGATCCGGAGGCAAATGTTTTGTAGATACCTTCTATCAGCTGCACAAATTCTACAATAATAATATTCCATGATTTTTCACGGATCTACGCTAGTGTTAATTATAATTATTAATCATAGATCAATAGAAGAAGAACAACTATTGATTTACGTTTTAAATAGCGATTAATCCAACTCCAATAGAAGGATTTTATGGAGATAATGAGTAATGCTAGATGCTAGAGCGCTGCGCTGGTAGAACTGCTCGGTAGAAATGTTGGATGATATTTACTAGTTTCATCATCGCCGCAAGTGCTGGCTTGGTAGAACTACAGCGCGCACCTAATCAATAATCTCTAATAATAATTTTCAATTAGTTGTGGGAAATATTGTAATGATGGTGTTGTTTATGATATGCAGAATTTGAATCACTTACAAATTGCTTTGGAGTGGCTCGTAATACGAAATAATATTTTGTATGACATTTAAAATAAATACGTATCTAACAGCAAGTTGTGTTATAAACATAAAGGTTAAGTTAGGATCTTATTTTTTTTTACAAAACCAATTTATGATACCTAATGACAAATTAATCACTACTCATTGTAATGTTTTTTTGTCCATAGGTAAGAAATTGTCTATTCTTGATCCTCTCTTTTTATGTTTGTTAATTTTCATTATATGTTTATCTTGACGAAGAAACCATTTGTTTGAAAACATATCGATTATTTTGGTTAAATAGTGGTATATACAAATTTATTTATTTTCATTTAGTGCAAAAGGAAAATTAAATAAAATGACTTTTTTATTTAGCTCCATACAGGAGGTTCTGAGAAAAAAAATCTTGTAGGACCTATGTCATCTTTGGGGATGCTGTGTAAAGGACTTTTTATTGAAAGAAAGAAGTGGAAGTTTTGGGAAGGAAAAAGGTATGAGAGATGGTTAGGAATCTGGTGGTCAATGTGTCCAGGAGTGACGAACGTATGAATCCATCCACCCCATTGCGGAACAAATCAATGGGTTGAGAGAGTTCACCCGGATATGTCTAGATTAAATCTCCCTCAAACAGTCTCTCCCGGTCTGGCCCGCCACGCATATTAGGTGAGTAAACGAATTCGCCTCTAAAACTTAGACTAACCTCACTCCATGAACAAGGGCATTCCTGCTGAATCACAAAACGTGGCGAACCACTCTTGGTGACCTACAGCAGAGGGTGCTGGTTATCCAATAAATAGTTCTCGGAACGGCGGTACCTATACTCGCCCCCCAAATTTGAATATTTTACATTATACAGAAACAATATGATTCATAAGCTAGTGAAGAACCATTGAAAAATATGACTTTTTTTTGATGTTTTAAAGTGCACCTTCATTTTTTTTTTATTGAAAAAAGTGTTGTTACATAATGTCATTCACTTTTCACCGATTTTCCAAGTGAAAAATATTACGTGAGTGGTTTTATAGCTGAAAATATTTTTTGGTAATTTGGTATGGTTTTACACAAAATTCACCTACGTACAAAATTGTGTGATTAAATCTATCTACAAAAGTCTTTTTCAATTATCAATCGACAACTTTTTTAATGCATTTAATTAGGTCTAGAATCAGATATCATTATTTTGACAGAGATTTCTGAAAACATTAAACGTCTTTAAAGTTTTGTTTGCTATATTATGTTACTGGAGAATGTTCACGTAGTATTAATCTCATTTAATAACGCGAAGAAAACGTCACTCTTATCAAGAAATATATTGATATTAGATATAATTATTAGATTCAACATCAGGCGTATTTATGGATGTAATTTAGTCGAGTCAGGGTCCATAAAGAAGAAGAGAAATAGTAAAATCTGAAGTTATCACAAACCTGTTGTACGTAGAGAAAGGACTGTTGTTGGATCCGTACCAGGGATCGTTGAGTGAATCTCCGGCATTACCTTCGTAGCCGTCTATTTCAAGTTTGTAATATTCGCTTTCGGAATATATCTTGAAATGCGAATACTGTGCATATCTGAAACGGGAAAATCTCGATTAATAATCAGCAATAGTAAATGTGAATTATTGTTATTTATGGCCATGTTGTGTAGATTTACTGGGATGGAATTAAATGCGGCGGATTGTCGGAAATAGAACGCCGTAAACAAGGAGGCAAGGTCGTTGAAAGCTGTAGTGTTATAAGTAGGTGCAGGATTATCTGTTTGACGAAGCCTCTTAGAACAAAGTTTCTCTATTCTTCTATGATTACAACATTTTTCGTGTCTATATTAAATAACGCATCACTGAACTGTTTATTCTTTGAACTCTGAACAGAATATAAGATAATTTAACCAGTCTGCTTGCTTCAATATATTCGCACCTCACAATCCGGAAGCCTCAGTTCCGCGCGTAAATTCTGAAACCGTCACTTTGGATCGAGATTGTAAAATATCTATGCAAGATAGCTTTCATATTTCAAAGACAATAAGAAGCATTATTTAATTAAATTTCTAATTAAAAGAAAAAATACATATGTTTGCATGAAAGGAAGAGAGATATATAGCTTTTAAAATATAAGGTCGCTCGGGACGTTTTTGGTCTTATGAAAGTACAACGCGATTACGTGTTTTGGGATGTATTTATTCCTAAACAAGCAGATGGGTTTTAAAAATGAACTGACGACGAATTGAGGAATAGAAGACCATCTTCGAAATCAGATAAATCAGAAAAGATAACAAAATTGCTGATAAGTTTTTAATGCGTGAATTGTGGGAACGTTGTGGTTTTACACAAAGTTGAGGAACACAGAATTCAAGTATTCTTAGTGTACATTAAATTACAATATTAGTGTGATCCACTGGTATGAATGAGTCTTCAACCATATTTAGACAAGTTGATCTTGCAGTATGGTTACAGTGGTTGAGAAGTGTTACAAATTGCCATGTAGTGAATTTTCCGTGAATACACTTTCCTTTTAATGAGTGGATACTTCCTGCGTGTGCTGCGATCTTAAGACATGAAGTTAGACCATGAGAAAGGGGGATAATAGTGGATAATTTGTTGTTGCCAACAGTGTTTTTTTTTTTAAATAAACTCGGATTCATCTCTGTAATATAATAATAATAACATGTAAATGTTTTATTATCTTCCTTTTTGTAACAAATAGAGATAATAATGTCTTCACTGGACTCTCCCGTGCTGAGGATTTTATTTCCATATTAAAATTTAATTGTGTGAATAATGTAAATAATAATAAATGACTATTGTGTTGTGTTTTTTTCTGAAATAATTATAAAAATATTTTATGTAGCGTTTTTTAGCGCAGTTGAGTGGTTTCGGTTTCAGTCTGTATATTTTCTATTTCCAATCTCCCTATATTTCGTATTCAGCATTTTATTTGAAATTTAAATGTCATAATATTGTTCGATTTTTTTAATGAGAGTGGGATTTTATTGTAGAGTTTAGTAGGTACTACAGAATAAGAAGATTTTTTTTGCCTAAATGTTATATCTATAGTTACTTCTTGTTGGAAATATTTTTATTTTCCTGGGTTATAATGTTTTTTATGTGTCTGATAGTTCTTATTTCTTGTATTTTATATTTTTGAATGTAAAGGAGTGTAGTTTTAGAACAAATTTGTTTAATTAACGTGATGTTAAGATTGGTGAAGATTTCGTCAGTGTTAGTTCTTAAAGGGACTTTCGGTATAATTTTCATTATGGGTTTTAATTAGTAGATTATTTGATGGCGACATTCCTAAAGATTTTGAAAATTGAGCTTAATTTTTAAAAGTTTATTACTTAAATAAGTAATATGGTCTGTCCATTTTAAATTTTGATACGGTTATACGGTCAACGATTTCTAGTGACGGATAATTACAATTGTAAGTGATGCGGGCAATGAATTTTAAAATTCAGGTTAACTTCTGAATTTTTGCATTTTACATTTTGAAAGTGATGCATTTGGTTTAATTAGCGTTAAGTGTGGGTGGTAATTTAGTCATTTTTGATCTTATTTAGTGCGTCTTCTGCTTTCATGAATGTTTCTGCCCAATTATTCTCATTAAGTAGAAGAACAGTATCATCCGCAAAACGTATGATTTCGCATCAACATTTTATGTGGCGTGGGCCATTAATGTAAAATAAGAACATGATTGAACCCAGAATATATCCTTGCGGAAACCCGAAATTGACATTTATAAACTCGCTGGTTATGTTGCTTAGTTTTACCGTTTTCTTTCTGTTTCCATGTACATTTAAAAAGTGCCAGTTCATTATCAGTAATCCCAATATTTTCTAGTTTTTAGAAAGGTCGAGGAATGTGAAAATGATTTTTTTATGCGAGTCCAGAGAATTTTTATTTTGGTATGTATATACGTATCATAAATTTGTGTTAAATCCAGAATTACCAAATGTACATATAATGCGCATTGCCAACCTCTTATTTCCTTCGAAGTCCTCGAGCTCGACACGCAGCATGTAATCCTCGTTGTTGGTCAGCATGTAGATGTTCTCGTTTCCAAGCCAGAACTCCTTGCCTGGATCCCCGAAGCCGTTCTTGTAGTCAGCCCAATCCCTGTTGAAGTTCTCTGACGGGATGCCGAAGTCGTCTCGACGTTGGATAACCTTAAATTTGCAAGCATACATTTAGGAAAATCACAAAAAAATTATGAAATTGTGTGGTCTAAGGAATGTAATATAAGAGGGAAGGAATTTGAGAGCACCTATTACTTTCCCGAACCGTTTTAAGAACAAAAATGAAGGAAAGTTGAGAATATCTTTACCCACTATACAATAACCCACGACAACACAATAATCGCTATAATAATTTGTTAAATACCTGTGTTATTGAGGTCATGAAAAATAAATATATAAATAAGAATAGTTGACTATCCGCAAGAACTGCGGAAATGCAGCTTTTTCAACACTAGTCCGGTCTTTTTACAAAAATGGTATACATTATAATACAAAAATATAATATATTGTATAATCTAATGTCAGGTTAGATTTTAGATTTGTAACCAATTGTAAATATCCAAATGTACCCAATCTTAATTACCTATAAACTCATGGTTAATTGTTTAGAATATGAAAATTACGAAAACCAATTGGTAGTGTTTCATTTTGTAACTTTTTTTAATTGATTTATTCTCAGTCACTTTAAGTATCTATGCTTCTTAGAACGTGTGCGTACTGTTAAGTGCCAACAAAAAGTTGAGTCTGAATGAAAATTAATATTCATTGTTCACAAGTGAAGTTATTCTTCCGGATACCTTTAATTATTACAACAATACATCTTGTTCTTATCTCGTGAGATTTGGGTAATACCAATACCTACTGAGCACTAAGCCTAAAACTTTAAATTCCAATTGTAACTTAAACAAAACGTCATTAATTCCCAAAAGCCAACACGTTGACCTACTGCTAGTCGGATGTTCGCCCAGAAACAAGACGTGTGATTGTAATTATCTGCGGTGATTATAATTTTAAATGCGGGTATAATTAAGAAAATAAATTGCATTAAGAATGATGCAGGTACATCTATTGTTTATAAATCTAATTTTTTGTGCTTCCGCCGATTGTGTGGCCGAAATCGCTGGGAGAGGTTCTCACAGATTCAGCATAAAGTGCGTAGTATTTTAATAACCAAGGCAACTTTTAGGTACACCTAGGCATAGTAAGTATCAAGTGAAGAAAATAAATATTATGGTTTCCTCCTAGTTTTCAATTTGAGAGCCAGGTAATGGTAATATTTATTGGATAACCAATACCCCTGCCATTGGTCACCCCAAGTGTTTTGGTACATTTGGTGACTTAGCAGGGGTGCCCGTGTTCATTAGGGGATGTTTTTCTAAGTCTTGGTGGTGAATGCGTTTGACCAGGTACTGCGTGACGGGCCAGATCGGGAGAGACTGGTTGAGGGAGACCTAACCTAGACTTCTCCAGCTGGACTCTCTCGACCCTGTTCAATTGAACCGAGTAGGAAGGATAGATTGTTAAGTCCGTCACTCTTTGATACATTGACCAGATTCCTAGCCACCTTCATACCTTCTCCTTCCCAGAAATTCCTGTCCTTCCTTTCCCTAAAAATACCTTCCACACAGTATTCGCAACGATGACATAGGCCCTGAAGGTTTTTTTGTGTCCTATGGGAAGCTATTGTAAAAAAAGGTGACCATTGAAATAAATATTATATAGGGTAACCGACGAGTTCATCGAAAATCAATTCATCGAAAGCAAAATTCATCGAAAACGAGTTCATCGAAAATCAATTCATCGAAAGCAAATTCATCGAAAACGAGTTCATCGAAAATCAATTCATCGAATGATCAATTCATCGAATCGCCAATTCATCGAAAAACATTTTTTTGTAGATATTAGAGCTGTCAAAATTAAATACCCAAAAAGGTCTGTTTAACTTAGTTAAATGTGTTTAGCAACTGTCAGTTTCGTAGTGACAATGTAAAATTTATAGGTTATCTCTTCGATTTCCGATTGTCCGATACTGCAAAAAAGGGATGTCTAAGGAACGGTGACCAGACAACTCATAATGAAACCAACTGATAAACAACTCAGAAAGGTCATTAAGAGTGATGAAAAATTTTTTTTAAAAATTGGTTAAATAGGTTAAGTTAGGTTAGGTTAGGTTAGGTTAGTTTAGGTTGACCAATGTTTTTTTAACTTCTCGGTCCGCTCGGCATTTCTCTCAAATATCAACAAAATATATTTTTTCGATGAATTGGCGATTCGATGAATTGATCATTGGATGGATTTTTTTTCGATCAATTGATTTTCGATGAATTGATTTTCGATGAATTCGTTTTCGATGAACTCGTCGTGAACCAAGAAAGGCAAAAAATAGATAAACCTTCCAACTCAGATCAGATTCCTAAACAAAATTAATACTTTCCAATCAAAATTTTAATCGGAATGGTGGTCTTTAAAGGCGAAACTGAGAGTAAAATATTCCACCATGACGTGTGGTGCAATAAACTAATCGAAAATGTTCACAAAAAGAGCGTATTTATTTATGAGTGATTATTCCACAAGAACGGTGTTGTTTGACAATTTCGCCGCTTTTTAATGCCCTCGAAAGAACCGACAGAAAATTATTAATCCATGCTGTGTTGGATAAAGTGTAAAACTCTTTCAATTAATGTTATCCAAAAATATCACCATTTTACCATAATATTTTTAAAATAAGAGTAAACTTTATTGAACTATCAAAAATCAAATCATTATTATCTGTTGGAAAACTACAATAGCTTTGCAATGCGTAAATCGTTCAATTAGTGTTGTCCTAAAAATTCAACATTTTTTGGCCAAAACATTAAACTTTTTTGGATTAACCAAAATAACATCATTTCATCAATTGGAAAGCAGAATAGCTTTGCAAAGTTTAAAGTTTGCTTTTTGGTGAGAGATATCCAATCTTGCTTATTTCAAATCAACGGAAATAACTCATTACATCCAGAATAACATTACCATCAAAATATATTTCATTGGATGAAGTTTGAGCAAAAAATAATGGGTTTTAGCGGTTGAATTTGACGGCCTCCGTGGTCGAGGGATAAGGCTCTCGACTAGCGATTCAAAGATCGCAGGTCCAAATCCCGGCTTGCGCAAGTAAAATTAATTTGATTGGTTTGTATATTTGCGGCACGTTCCAGAGTGGAAGGTTCTCTCAGTATCGTCATGGTGTAAGACCACCATTCAGCAATTAAACGTTGCTTGGGAGGCGCGTATGGGTACCGCCTCCAATTTTGGAGGTGGGTACGGGTAAAAACACTTCTGCCACAGGTCACCCCAAGTGTGTCGCTATTCGTGATTTAGCAGGGGTGCCCGGGTTCACGGAGAGAGGTTTGTCTAGGATTTGGCGGCGGATGACCTGGACACATTAAACTCCAAACCTCTTTTCCTTCCCAGAACTTCCTCTTCTTCCTTTTCTTAAAAAGACCCTCCACACAGCATCCCCAAAGATGACATAATCCTTTTCTCTGACCTCCTGTGTGGAGTTAATATAAAAAAATTGCTTCAAGCGTGTTTGGTGACCAGATCTGAACAGCCTGGTACTTCTCTTCCCCATTGCCGTAGTCTCTCTGGCTCCAGGCGGCGTATTTCCAAAACCTGTACCGGTTCACATTTTACATTTTAAATACACCTCTACATTGGTTATTTTTTATCACTTTGCAAAAACAAAAATTGTTATAAAATCTAGATAAAATAATCTTTCCAATGTGTATATATTAGAAATTAATAATTTTACTTCTAAATATTAAAATTTTGATATTATTTCCATATATTGAAAATACATTCCTATATTAGATTTTTTTTTCAATTTGTAAAAACAAAAATTGTTTTAAGATATAGATAGAATAATCTTTCCAGTGTGTATATTACAAATTAATAATTTTATTTCTAAATATTTTTATTTTAATATTGAATCGCAACCGCGACTCAACTGGTATAGGATTTGGAAACACGCCTCCAGGCGTTGGAGGCATTTGGATTTTTGTGCAGTAATCACATAAAAATAAAAAAATTAAATAAGTGGTAATGCTGCGATGGTGTACTTACGGTCCAGCCGCCCTCAGCCGTGTCCTGCTCGCAGAACACCTTCAAGAACCAGTAGGTGGTGCCGCGGATCTGCAGGTAGTACACTCCCGAATCGCGCATCCCCGCGTTCAGCAGGTCGATGCAGGAGTAACCCTGGAAATAATGCATTGTTAGAACATAATAACTTGATAAAAAAAGTCGGAGACGCCCGAAGAAGACATTGCCCATCAAGTGAATCAAATAGTTGAGTCGGAATTGTCAGGAGTCAAGAGTCGGACAGAGTACAGCTTGGAAAACTGAAGAATGCGCTTGACTTTTCGTGAACTAATACTTTGAGAATCCTGGTTGGTGGTTGGTATTTTTTTTGCCTCCTACCAAAATGGATTTCTGTAATCAACCAACAGGCGCACTCTCTTGTTTTCCAGCCTCTAACAGAAGAGCAAGAAGACGTGAAGGTTAGATTGTTAGTTAGTTAACGTAGTCATCAACATGTAGACATTGTTTAATGGAAGGAATTAGAAAAACTGCAGGATCCTGAATTCCAACCGCTACGCCACATGCGATCACTGCTTCGAATGTTCTTATCTGATCTGAAATTTTCACCATATTTCATCTATCGAAACATGAACCCTCTTCAGATCAAGAGATGACAAGATCGTTAGAATTCCAAAACTCCTCTCTTAATCATTCATAAATTCTTTCATAGTTCAAACATCGCATCTCTGTCCTCTGACTGACCAAAATAAATTTTAAAATAACCCAAATAAATTATGTTATGTTAGTTGATTATTATACTCCCTTGAAAAAGCTACGGTTGTAGCGAAATCCGGCCAGCATAAAGTATTAAAAAATAAAAGCGGTGTTTACAAAGGTATTGTTTCATTTCAAAATAATAAATTACCTTTACGATCAACAAAATACTTCTATGTCACCCACCTTAATGTCATTGGTGCATACGAAAATAACGACAAGCATTATTCTTATTATGATGTACGAAAGTAAAAGTATATAATGCGTTATATACTTTTACCTCCAGAGCTTAAAAAAATCTTTTTCTATACCCTCCAGCAACCTTTTAAACCCAATAACGTTAAAAATATTCCTTTTACTTGTAAATCATCCAAAAAATGAAGTTATCGAAGATAATCGTTTTTTTAAGCTTATATTCATGCCAACAAAAATAAATTAACTACTTACCTACGTTAAAATATATATTTCGATAGTTTATATCTAGTACATCGACAGTAGGTATACCTGTGTAAGTGTATGTTTTATTAGGTCATTGTCCCTTAGATTATTTTATCGTAACCTGCCCTACATAAACCGCGCACCTAAAATGTTTGACAAGCGTGAGAACATAGGTAAAAGTTTAGAGCAGTGGTTCCCAATTAGTGGTAAATGAACCCCCAGGGGGTACCCAAAGTGAGGTGGTTTGGAGGGGTTCGCGCACGTAAACATTAAAAACGCGGAAATATTACATTTTTTTCAATCAATCTGATTTATAGAACTGCCCAAACGGAGACGTGCACATTTGCCATGGTAAATTTAAATGACGACGTATGATTTGTATTGTTATTCAATCTTCCGATTTTAAATCTTCCCCAGAGGAAAAACTAAACCCTTCAACACACTTTTCCACAAATGATCATCTAGTCAATCCATGCTATGTAAGTGCACTATATAAGTATAATAAATACAAAACAATACAGGAACAACATGTCAATCTACCAGAGACCAAATGGGAAAATAATTCACTGACTCCAGATATTTTCATATCAGAGGGTTCGGCTCGGTGAAACTCCAAATTGGACCTATAAATCCTATTGATCCCTCAATATAAATATTTAAAAATTCTTTTGTAATCCTACATTATTTAAAATGACTGATTTTTGCATTTTTACGTATAAATTCTTTGACAAATCTAATATGCCTACATTTTTAATGAGAGAGCTAGGTATAGTGCCAGTAGCCGAAATAACAAATATTTAGGTATATTCTGGTAATATTTTTATTTTCTGAGAATGCCAAATTCTTTTAATCTCATTTCCTAAATCTGTATATTTTCTTATTTTTTCAGAAACAGTTTTCTGAATATTCCAGGAATTTGGAATAGCGAATAATGATATAAGTTTTTTTTTTTAATTTTGTCATGTACAAACTATATCGGGTCTATTATGACTAATTGTTCTGTCTGTTAGTAGGTATATTTTTATCGTAATATATTTTACAAAATTCATTTTCTAACAATGAATTTGGTTCATATTCATAATATGTTCTATATTACGGCAGTCAATCAAGTTATGTTTAATTACCAAACTTTAGTGTATTATTTTTAAAACCTGATTGTGCCTAATGTATACATGAAGGGCGCTAATACAGAACATGCCGATTTAATGTGTTCTATAGTTTCCGCAAAAGCCAAACATTCTCTACATAAATCATCAATTTAGGATTAACATTTTAAAGTTAATAAATATCTAAGAACTAATTTCATTTTTATTTATCGTTTTAGCAACAAGGGGTTTTACACGATTTTGGGCTCTCTCTCTAACGGGTGTTCATGAAAAATAATTGTGAAGCACAGGCAAAGATGTTAAACATAGAAATCTTTTCCATTAATTCTTCTTGGTTCATCAATCCTTTAATGGCATTATTATTATTACGATACCATGTTCGTTAAAAGTCAATTAGTATGGTCAAATGGATCAGCAACAAATCCTCGCTACCGAGTAATTTATAATTTCAAGAAGTCCTTTTTGTGTCTAAAATAAATGTTAGTCAAAAGTTTTTAAAAATGGACAAAACACAGTAAAGATGAGCCCATTTCATGAAGCCGGAGCTTGCTGCTCGTGAGTTTTTGAAAGCTTCAGAAAAAGCAGCAAGTAGAGATTTGTTTGTTAAATAGTTAAGATTTATCATCTGTATTTTGGCCACCCCATATAATGCATTATGTTGTAAGATACAAAAGAAAAAGAGTGCAGTTTAAACGCAGTAGAAGCAAAACTTTACCAAAACAATCTTAAACAATACTTGAAAAGTAAGGTCAAAATCAAGGCGACCAATGAGCGCAGACCAGCATAACTTCCGTTTCATATCTCAACCAATAGGAGCCTTAAAAAGTGACATCATTATCAAAGCGGCCGATGAGCGCAGTTGATGCGTCACAGGTGCAGTAATAGTCCGTTTCATCCGAAATCCAAATCACGACGGTGAAAGCACCTTCTATATAGAAGTTTCACTTCAAAAACAGATTATAAAAAACATATTGTCAGGATACCGGCACTGTTATTGACTGAGCGAGCTTAGCGAAGTCCTTTTTTGACTGCATTGTAAATTTAAATTGTTTACGTGTTCCTAAGGTGGTAGTCATGTTTGGTAGTACTTTTTTATACCGTTAACGTGTTAACTGAACTAATAGTTAAAAAATTTAAATAATTATTCGTGCTCACAAGTCATTAATATTAATTGTTAATTGTTAGGATATTTGATTGGAATTAATAATTAATAATGCATTGGGGAATTAAGTGTCCAATGATAACTGCCATGTTCATAAAAATGAATATTCTCAACATTTTCTCTACATATTATAAATTAAAATCCCCCCGCGCCGTCTGTCTGTCTGTTCGCGATAAACTCGAAAACTACTGAACGGATTTTCATGCGGTTTTCACCAAAAGATAGAGTGTTTCGTAATTTATCAAGGATTTGTGTAAATTTGTTGAAACATAACGATAATTGTCGCTAAAGAACCAATTGTTAGAAGTATCGGATAAAGTCAAGCCGCCTGGTAGCTTTCATCGAAAACGCTGCCTAATCCTTTTGGGATATAACAAAACAATGCAAGGTGGGATATTCCTCTTTTATAGATCTACAAAAAAGTCCGCGAAGGCATATATCTATCTTTTACGGATAGCTTACTATACCCATTCTATCTTCTAAAAAAATGGTCACGTACATTGTGGTAATTGAAAAGTTATTTAGACGGATACAGTATTAATCCTTATTAACTTAAATACGTTAGATACCCCAAGCATTTTATGCACATTATTATAATCTTTCACACCATCTCTACGTATTATAAATTAACGTCCTCCGCGGCCTCTGTCTGTCTCTTCACGATTAACTCAAAGACGGCGGTGGTTACAAAGGTTGGATTTTACAAAGTGTTTTATTAGCCACAGCAACGCGTGGCCGGGTCAGCTAGTAAGTAATAAAGGAACACCTCGTCACTGTATTAACCCACATTCATGCTAGCTTCGCTTCTTAAATACGCGGATAAACGGATAACTAAGGTAGCTAAAGCCTTGTGATGAAGATTGTCAGCCAGTTTATAGAAGCAAAGGACCTTGGTAAAAAGCATGAGAAAACTAGAAATAATGCCAAGTATTATCAACGGATAATCTCTAGACACTGAAAGATAAAATCCCACCAAGCTTATACCTCGATTTTGAGATATTTTTTATACCTACTACCTACGACTAATGTTCACATCACTTCACAAAGTATTCTTACTGGTATAGTTGTGTAAACAGTAAACCTCGCTTTCAAAAATGTTTCTAATTTCCCCATATTTTATAAATCAAGACCAAAATTTCGTCTGAAATAATAAGCTTTATAAGTAGGTACTTAAATATCTCTACTATATCTATCTACAGAGTGGAAGATTCTCTCAGTATCGCCCTGGTGTAAGACCATCATTCAAAATTGAAACATTGCTCGAAATGGTTTTAGCCGTGTTTGGTGACCAGATCTGAATAGCCATGTACTTCCCCACCTTCCTCTTCCCCATCTCCTTCCCCTCCCCGCTACCTTAAAATCTCACATAAAAAAATCAGAGTGTGCAATTCACACGCGGTGAAACCTTCAGAAAACTGAAGTAGACAAGAATGGGCAGACTACGAAGCATTTTTTTATCAATGCAAAGGATGAGTTTTTGCATATTTTTATCGTCGAATTCCAGTGCAACTTTTCCTACACATTTGATCATCTTATTAGAATTCTTCTTCGGAGGCGTTAGACGTCATTTTTTGGCCTGTTCATTTTGGAGTGGTTTGAAGATTGTATATTGACATAACAATTTTTTTTTAAAGTAAAACTTCTATAGCCCCGCTTTGATTTAGATTTCGGATGAAACGGAAATGACGATTACTGCATCTGCGACGCATCAACTGCGTCCATTGGCCGCTTTGATTATGATGTCACTTTTAAAGGCTCCTATTGGTTGAGATATGAAACGGAAATTACACTAGGTCTGCGCTCATTGGTCGCTTTGATTGTGACCTCAATTTTCAAGTATTGATTGAGATTGTTTTGGTAAAGTTTATTAAAAGCATACGATTTTTTTTGGATTTTGTGGGATTCGATCCTTGGTCCGATAAATGTCTGGCCGCTAAAGTTCGCCAGGCGCTTTATGCTACTTGACCAAAGGAGATTAGCACGGGACCGTGGATTCATCGTATTATATTCAAACCGAGTACCCGAGTCGCAGGCTAAATCTTATAGACGTATGTGTTTGTCTCTTTTTAGTATTGCTCGCTTACGTTCATCGAGTTTCAAATCACAACGGTGCTAAAGAAGTTTTCACTTCAAAACCTACTTAATTATAAACCTAATATTATTTTATGTTTTTTTTTTTTTTTGCAAATAAGGAACAAAATTATACAACTTGTCCCAAGGTTTTTGGTGCGAGGTCCCAAGGGTCATAAGAGGACCTCGCCCAAGAAAAAATTTCGCTTTCGTGGTTTCATTATTGTGAAAATATCTTGAATGACAAAAACGAAATAAATTTGTTATTTTTTATCTTCACTGTAGTTAAATCGATATTTTTTTGTCGTTGAGATCTACGTTTGATAAAATTTAAAGATTACCGTTTTATAAAATTTCGTTGGAAATCTGACTTTCCGAACTTTAATAATCAACAATATTTTTTTATTGTTTTAACTTGGGCCGAAGAAAATTTTCGCCTTGAAGTGCTTTTTTGGTGAACCCCGTAATTTTTATTTTGAATGGGTTCCGATTTATAAGGGTACTAAACGACATGTTGTTTCTCAATGCACGTATATAAAATAAGTGAATTCACTTCACAGGACAAAAATTCGAGTGCAGTTTACACGTAGTAGAAGCGAAACTTTACCAAAACAATCTCAACCCATACTTGAAAAGTGAGTCATAATCAAAGCGACGAATGAGCGCAGACCTCGCGTCATTTTCGTTTCATAACTCAACCAATAAGAGCCTTTAAAAGTGACATCATTATAAAAGCGGCAGTTGATGCGTCGCAGGTGCACTGATCGCCATTTCCGTTTCATCCGAAATCCTAATCACAACCGTGCTATAGAAGTTTCACTTAAAAAATACACATCAACAAGGTTTATAAAAATAAAGTATGATAGAGGTGAGAATGGAACTCCTGGTTTCCCAGACCTCATTTACGGCCCTGCTACATTATCACTAAAGTATAAGGTAACACTAATTCCATAATTCTAAACTATTTATTCTGAAACTTCTTGAAACAGGTGATAACACGCCCGAGGGCCCCTTACGAATTGTTTAATGAACTCCTTTATCAAATTAACCGTAACATTCTATCTGAAGACATCCGCCACACAAAACTATTTTACATATTGAACAACAAAACAAACGCTGCAACAAACTCACCAACTTCTCGTGTTCTTCAAACGTTCAATAATTTATCTCGCAACTCAACTCTCAACATATTTTTTTGGATCTGTCGTCATTTAAGAAAAACCTGGATGCACTACCTTTACATAGTAGAAAATGAAAACGCTCCCGCTGTAAGGGCTCTTAGATCTTTTAAACTACGCAACGGATTTCATGCGGTTTTCACCAATAGATAGAGTGATTCAAGAGGAAGGTTTAGATGTATAATACATGCATATTATAGTAGAGAAAAGTCGAGAAATTCAAAGATTCAATTAATTTGGGAGAGGGGAATGGGTACCCCCGGGAACCTTTATTGGATAACCAACACCTCTGCCATAGGTCATCCCAAGTGGTTCGGTACGTTTGGTGATTTAGCAGAGGTGTCCGGGTTCATGGGGTGAGGTTTGTCTAGGTCTTGGAGGCCGATAACCGAACCCCAGATTCCTACTCATCCCTTAAACCCTTTTCCTTCCCAAAACTCTCCTCTCCTTCCTTTAAAAAAAAAACCCTCCATACAGCATCCCCAAAGATGACATAGACCCTGAGGGAAATTATTTTCCTCGGGGCCTCCTGTATGAAGCTCATGTAAAAAAAGGCAGCGGGCAGCGGGCAGCTGAAGCGGCTGAAGCGGGTGGTATGAATTTGTATGTATGCAAATAAAAAGATGGCGTTGGCCGCTGCACTACGCTAGTTTTTTTTTATATAATACACATGTATATATATGTATATATATACATGTGATCGTATATATATATATATATACGATCACATGCAAACACACACACATGCATATATACACGACACACATTTATTTGTACCTCAAATCATTACCTAAAACTACACTGCACTTACTTGAAGCGCGCACTAACCCTTCCCAGTAAAATGTACATAATCTTTCACCAGATATTCCATGGAGACATATCGGTACCGATCCGTGTAATTATTTCTAAAACCCTGTAAACTGTTTACCGCTACTGTTTGTTTCTAAAATAATAACAACATTGTATATAAGCCTATAAGCCTTTGATTCAGTTTCCCATAAAATTCTCATTTGGAAATTAGAAAAGCTTTGTATACGTGGCAGTATATTAGCCTGGTTTGAAAGCTATCTTACTGGAAGACAACAAATTGTTAGAATAAAATCCTCTTTGTCGGAAAAAAATTATGCAACAAGTGGAGTTCCACAGGGTTCACACCTTGGACCAATATTATTTATCTTGTTTATAAATGATCTTTCAAAAATATTTCATGATGTATTTATCTTACCTTTTGCTGATGACCTCAAAATTTTTAGAATAATTCAAAATATTTACCATTGCAACATTCTTCAAGATAATATCAACAAATTGTTAATTTGGTGTAATGAAAATAGACTTTACTTAAATATCTCAAAATGTCATATAGTTAGATTTTCTCGAATAAAAAATCCAGTGATCTTCAATTACAACATTGATAACAATATTCTGGAGACATTAACACAAATTAAAGACTTGGGCATCACTTTTCAATCTAATCTTTCATTTGTTAACCACATAACAGAAATCTCTAATAAGGCCTTAAAAATGTTGGGATTTTTAACTAGGCTAACTAGAAATTTTAACAATATTAAGTGTATAAAACTGTTATATTTTGCATATGTTAGAAGTCAACTTGAATACAATTCTCCCGTCTGGAACCCATATTACAATATACATGTACAGGCTGTTGAAAGAATACAAAACAAATTCTTACGTTTTCTTAATTTTAAAATGGGTATTCCAGCAATTATGTTGAACTACAATACTATTTTGAATGATATGAATATGCTCAAATTGTCGGACAGAAGAACTTTCACTGACTTGGTATTTCTGTATAAAATTCTAAATGATTTAGTTGACAGTCCTGTATTGCTCGAATTGATAAGCTTCCGGATTCCACTACGTAATACTAGAAGTCAGGATTTATTTCAGTGCAGTAATTCTGAAACTAACTACCATATGTATTCCTCTTTACCCAGAATACTAATGGAGGGAAACAATTATACCACGTCAGTGGACATCTTCAATTTATCTTTAAACAAATATAAAATATTGTTACGAAGGCAGTTCAGTTATGTACAATAAATACTGTATATTTCATACTATTCATATGTAAAAGCCCCGAAAAAGGGCGTTAATAAATAAATAAATATATAAAACTCTTGATCTCAATACTCTTAAAATGGTTATATTGCATATTTCACCTTTTAAGATTATTCAAACTACGAATGTTGAAGTACTATTAAAAAGATTTTATCTATAAAGTGTTGTACGAAAACGTTAAATAAAAATAAACAATGTAGGTACTTTAATCCCACGATAAATCCAACAATTCCAAGAGACATTCTTAACGATAAGTTATTTTTTCCGTCTTCCATAAAAGGAGCCTTGGAAAGTGATACAATCCATATCAGTACCGATTAAAGCACGATTGACAAACGTTACAACCAACGTATCGACGAAACGCAATTTCTAAAATGACTTATGATCGCGAACTCCCAAATAAGTGAGTGCAAAAAGTTCGCAGGAAAATTTAAGACGTTTAATATGAAAATAATAATAGTTTATTCTAGACTCTAGGCAGGGGTAGTGCAATGCAATTCATTCCATATTTTGAAATAACAAAAGAAATTAGACAAATAATTGGTTATTTTCATAATTTCATCTACAGATGTGCCTTACTAATAAACTTTTTTAAAGTATTCACAACCGACAAGAGTTTACGGAACAAAAATGGTTGTTTATCAATTTGGGAGGCGGGAATGGGTACCGCAGCCCCGGGAACCTTTATTGGTTAACCAACACCTCTGCCATTGGTCACCCCAAGTGGTTCGCTACGTTTCGTGATTTAGCAGGGGTGCCCGGGTTCATGGGGTGAGGTTTGTATAGGTCTTGGAGGCGGATGACCAGGACATACTGAACCCCAGATTCCTACCCACCCTTTTCCTTCCCAGAACTCTCATCTCCTTTCTTTCCTTAAAATCCCTTGTTTGCCGCTCGTGCACCGGTGTGTCATGAGATTTTACACGCGATTTTGACCCTTATGTATAAAGAAAGTGTATGAAGAACACGGTCAGAATCGCTTGCTCTATTATCGCCCTTTACCATAGCGAAACCTGCAATGCGCCTAGTCACTCCAAATAATTTATATTAATAATTTACCGGAGCGCGGGAATGTGCGCAGTTCTTGCGCATGCGCGGGAAAAATATGTTTATCTACGATTTTGACCCCTCTATGTACAAAATTTGTAAAGGACAGTGTCAGAATCGCTGGACACGAAGTGTCATTTCTGCCGCCGGGTGCCGCGTCGTAATAGATGGTGCTTTTTGCTGGCCTACCCTGGCAAACAAGAGGTAAAAAAAACCCTCCACACAGCATCCCCAAAGATGACATAGGCCCTGAGGGAAATTATTTTCCTCAGGACCTCCTGTGTGGAGCTCATGTAAATAAAATAATATAAAATAAATTAAAAATTAAAATTAAATTATTTTAATTAGTAAGGGGACCAATGTCTATTTATTTGAAGATATGAACGTGTATTTTGTGGGTGTCTCAAAAAGGTTACACAGACCTGATTTCCAAATTATCAATTTACTACCAGAATTATTACACTTGGACGGATAACGCAAATAATAAAATTACACAGAGCGAATTGCAGACGTCGAGAAATCAGTTTTTTTTTTAAACTTGATAAATTTTGGTGTGTGCTAAACAAATTTCATTTTGCAAAAAATAATATAAGTAAGGGTAGGTTTTTTAAATCGTGTAATTTCTGGTATAATTCTGTCATGTGTAATTATGTTGTGTAACCATTTTGTGATATGTTAACATGTTATTATTGGCCCACGGAGTGATAAGACGATTTTTTTTTCAACGCCAACTAACGATTACGCATGTCAATTAATTTACGGCAACGGATGTCGAATTTGCCGCCAGAATCTATCACGGCACTTTTTCTATTAAAATACAACACAGATAAATAATACGTGAGTAAGCACGTGATTAACATTAATTTTAGTCCAACGTTGTTGTTTGCTAGCTTTCAAATTAAATACCAATTTAATTTTATACGATACTTTCCTAAACATGAATGGAAACCAGAAATATGATACCGTTGATAGCGCTGACAGTAGATACCACACATGTTTAATGTTTATTCATACCTTGCAGTGATAAACTTGCGTTTACAAACAGAATATTATAGATACGCCTCGCCGCCATCCCGTGAACCAGCAGGTAACAGGTAGGTTGTCTCTGCCGAGAAACTGATTTGTAAAACGAGGTAGGTAATTAATTTAATACAACAGTTGCTGCGATGCGCAGTCACGTACAAAAGCTAGCACCTAATAACAGGAGTACCCAGGGTACCTACGCACGTTATATGACGGAAGAAAGTAAAATAAGAAAAACGTGATGTAATTCGCTTCGTGTAAACTGTAAACCAACTGTTAATATTATAAGCATTTAAGGTAATTGAGAAAAGTTATTTCACAGTGTTCGTTTTGTTTTGTCTCTTGTATCTGCTGCGCCTGCTGAGAAATTCCCAATTGTAATTTCATAATTTACTTTATTGTTTTGCTCGTGGCTATGACTTTTTATTGCTTTTATGATATTATTATGAAGAAACTAAAACTGGTCTGTTTTTGAACGGGTCCAATTCGAGTAAAAAGTGTAACAAGCACCAGCTGTAAATGTTTTTTTGCGTTGGACTAAAATCCATTAAAAATAATAGATAAATCACCTGAAGTAAGGTTTGTAGATTATGAGTTTTACCTGATGTAACAATTTAAACCGATTGATCTGTTTTTTGTGACACTTTTTTATCTATTTACTTTTTGAATTAAATTGGGAATTGCTCCGTGATTGAAATTCTGAAAAGAAATCGCTTTTGTTTTATCGACAGAAAGTTAAAAGTAATCGCCGACCTATTCCAAATACGGCAAAGATATAAAGAAAACGGCCCGTGTTCGTGTGTCAATGCGATGAAAGTGTGGATTTTACTGACACCCTTGTGAGTTAAGTGGAATTCGAGGAACTTAGTGTTGGGAGATAAGGTAGCCGCGACTGGCGAATGTCACAAACGTGACGAGACCTTTATCTGCCACCGGATGGTTCATGGAATGCAATTTCGATCATACGACCACCATATTGTGTACTGTTTTACATTGGCGTCGCGCGGACTTTACATGTCTGTTTCATTTTCATGCATTCTGATTTTCGTAGCTAACCCTACAAATGCTTCTTCTTTACAGTTTTCATATAAAAAATGTGTGACCTTGTCTTCCATTTCTAGCAACATACATAAATATATTTTAATTCTACAATACACAAAAGTTTACTAGGTTTACTGTAGTAAATTTGTGCACAAATTCTACTTATCGAAAACTTAAATAAATCGTAAAACGAAACTGTTGTAAGAAACTTATTAAAATCTTGTAAAAAAACGCTCACGCAATCAAACTGCACCCTTTTCCAACAAAGATAGTTGTGGGTCTCTTCAAGACACTGATTCTTTCCATCCTTTCATCAAAAAGATGATTCATTATCTCCAAATACGCCAAGAAAGATTTTCCTCCTGTGTGGAATTAATCATAATCGCTCCATTTAATATTGAAAGGCAAGATAGAGGGTCGCCGAGGGCGTGGTAGGAGACAAATGTCTTGGCTGCGAAATATACGAGAGTGGACCGGCATTAGAAGTGTGGAAGAGCTATTCCGGGCAGCGCAAGACAGAGATACATTTTCAAGAGTGATCGCCAACGTCGGGGGGACCTGATACGGCACACAAAGAAGAAGAAGTGGAATTAATATTTTTAATATTCAAATGTTAGACAAATGGACTTTTACCGATGTTAGATTGATAAGGCAGATGCAAAGGACGTTTCCTCTTGTTAAGATATATATGGTTTCTTTCATCACCAGGCAAATACGGAGAAAGTCCTAAAAAGGTCACAGTCGATCATCCCTTCCATCCTTCTCTATACAATCGTATAGACCAATTATTATCTAACTCTCGGTAAAAAAAGCCTTGTACTAACCAAAGCGATTAACGCAATAAAAAACGGAAATAAAACTAAAAAAAAACGTTAGGTCATAATCTGATCTCCTTTTGTTTCTTTGGAGGGAAATTAAATATGTAGGTGCCTGGCGGAAGTAAAACCCGTCATTACCGGAGGCTTACAAGTGTTCGATTTCCGTAGAACGTCTAACAGTTGTCATTACGTATTACACAGGCATTTCGGTCTAGAGTCTAGAGTATTGGCATTTTAAATGTAACAGCTCCAAGGCTCTCAAGGGATTCTGTAGATACATTTTATTAAGTGGTGGTTAGTTGAAAAGACCTACTAAATATCACAAAGAAGAAATCGGCAAAAATATAAAATGTTATGAAAAAGAAGAAAGAAAGCACATGAAAAAACACAAAACATTCCGCATCACGCTTCAACTGTGCCAATAAACATTAGTAATTATGTAGACAGAAAGAAAATAATCATTTTATAAAATGTTAATACATTTTAATTGGCAGGTTACAATTCCCAATTAACTTTGAAACTAATCACATAACATAATACTTATAATCGCGAACGAGAATGGGAAAATAAAAATATATTATGAAAGTAATATAAAAATGTAATAAGCAATGATTCACCTTAAAATCTGCCGATCAAGTGGTTTAGTTTGTGAGGAAATCGCTGGTTGTGGGACGCGTCCAATAATTGGTTAAACAGCTGATTTAATGGTTTGACAAACGTGAAGATTACGCGTTTACGACTTGTGGGTAAAGTATTTGTCTCAGTGATGATTTGGTGACAGATCCACCGCCCAAGTGGATTTGTTGGAAAAATCGCCGTTTATGTGACACGGTGGAACCGAATAATCGATTACTTGTAAACCGATTCACTGATATAAAAACTTCTCTGCGCAATGGAAACAGTGCAAAACAAATTCTCGATTATTTTGACTTTTAGCTGCAGAACACAGAAGTTTGTAAAATTGTAAAGTTGGTTCGTTAAACGTGATATTTTCAATGTTTAGGAGTGAGTTGTGTTAAATTACATCTTGTTCGGCAGATAAGGTAATAATATATTGAATTTGATGATGTACATGATGATGACTTAGAACACTGACATTTTATGTCCACTTTGCTAGAATCTACTAAGCAGAACTTAAATTTTTATACGGCATCTCTATTTCAATTATTTACACATCGATCACAGGGTATATAAACGGGTAATGTGCAAATTTATGAATACCCTTTTAGTGTTAAAATGCCTCAATAAGATTTTATCAGAACTCCAATTTGGTATTAATTAATTTAAAAAATAACACATACACATCGTTATTTAGGTAAATTAAGTTGCTTTCATCAATGTTTTAATATTTAAGTTGCATTTTTACGTCGCACTTATGCAAATACAAAATAAAAAAATAATTTCAAGACTATGGGTGCCTAAAATATCGGTGTTCTAAGCCATCGAAGGGATGGCCAAGTGATCACGATGCTCACCTTGATGTCCTTGTAGTTGGCGAGGAGGTCAGTAGCGAAGGTGGAGTTGGCGATGGATGGCTTGTTCTTGACACTGGGGAATATGACCCCTCCCTTGCGCGCGGTCAGTCCCCCGGCGCTGGATGGGGTCACCGTGATGGGAGTGGTACTGCCTCGGCTATAGGTCACACACAACATCTAATATATACTCAACTGCATTTTGTTACAAATTTTTAAACATAAAATTTTTTCATTATGGTCTCCTTGCGCTCAAGGTGATTTATTTATTCATTTAGGAGAGGAGAAGCAATCAAAATATAGACAAACATGTTTTAGATCGTAACAATAAATAATAATTATTAGTACAAACGCAAAATATATGCAATGCAAACATTGTATGAACTGAATATTATATCCATATACAGATAATAAATATAAAAATAGGTACCTAAAAGTAGCACTTTCTATTATTTTGTTACAAGCTTTAAAATGCTTAATTAATGATTTATAAGAAGAAAAAAACGTAAACTTCGTTTGTGTATTGTGTAGTATTTAATTTAGAGCAAGAATCAAACCGGTTACAGCGCATCTGTAACTACATACCTCTGCAAATTATCTGCTCTAATGATGGCATATCTGTGCTAAAACCTAAAACTCGTTTTCCTATGATTAAGTGATGTACGCAAAATTACATTGATTCAAAATATTGCAAAAAGGAACAAAATTATGTTAAATTTGTTTCCCACGTCTTTTATTTAAGAAATGCTTCATCTAGCTTCCAAATATGCCTGACTAGCGATCCTTCAGATAATTGTTGACATTGAGCTGAGTGTTTTTCAAGAATTGAGATGTTCTGACACAACTGCTTTGAAACATTGAAGTATCTTCCATGTGGTTTTTACCTTTAAAGGTGTTTGGTATTTACACGCAGAAATCACACATACCGAGCGTGTAAGAAATTGGTACTTTGTTCGCATTACGGGTCAAAATTTTGTTTAAAACATGATTTTAATTGATGGTGTAAAATGTCTTTGCCTTAAGGAATTCTACCATAAATCGAATATGAGGCCATCTTACAAGTAATTAAACATTTTTATTAATTACGAAAAGAGGTTTGCTGCTACTGCTTGAGAACATCTGTTTTCTTAGGCAAGTCAAGATCTTAGAATATCCTGGCCAATTTTTAAACTACGTTTGATTATCAAAGCGTTTTCTGGGAAACTTGAAATCTTCGCTGTGGTCAAGGTTATAATGGCGGTTGGCAGTATGAAGTCCAACTACTTCAATCAATTCAGCAAATTATCATTTTACGAGTGGGTGGTGCAGTTGTTAACCAAATGGTAAATATTATAGTTCAAGTGCATTCCTAATAAATTAAAATACTCTTGATGGTTTCATCCGCCAGTCTTTGACATTAAAAGTAAATGGCGCACATAAAATAAATGTATTTGCAAAAAACAACAGATCGCAATAAAGTAAATAATTTTTTACAAACAATTCAAAATCGCTGGAACACACAAAAAATAGAAAAATCGGGCGTAGGTAGTATGTGTAAGTGACGCAGATAAAATATTTGGCACTTATTATAAATATAGCAATCGCATTGATCCCAATATCTGCAATATGAGTTTTAAAATGGTTAAAACTATAATTACGCAAGCCTCGCAACAATGCTGCGATCAACTGGAGCATAAAGAAAGAATAATGTCTGAATGTTAATAATAAAGTAATTGATCTGAGAGAAATAAAGCGAGGCGCGCGAATGCGGTGAAAGTGTAATGTGCGCCATGGGCGCAGTTCTACAAATATTGAATATATCATTTTTAATGTTTAATTTATATATGTTATATTTCAGCAATTAAATTTAAAATTGAATATGGTGAAATAATTTTTAAAATGTGTATATACCGGCATACTATGGTATGGGAAGTAGGAACACTAGACACCCCCTGCTTATTTCCATATACAGACAGTAGTAGGCACCCGTGCTCTTTATCAGGTAGTAATACCGCGGATATTATATGTAATGCTTGTTTATAAACAAGATATATGCTAATCCTGGGCACTTAAATATGGGTGTATTTTCACGTCTCTTCTGATCTGGTGCATGCAATAAAATACCATTGTACAACTCTCGGTTGAACACAAAATAAAATATAAAATGACAAATCGACTAGCGTGACCGGTATTAGAGGGGAAGCACCGGTTGAGTCTGACCTTGTGTCTGTAGAAGAAGACGCCATGGTGGTCGTGGTGGCGTCGCTGGTGGTCGAGGTGGTGGTAGCGGCGGTGGTGGCGATGGGTGGCTCCTCCCCGCTGTAGCGGCTCAGGTCATACTCCACCAGGCGGTCTATCGTGGGGTCCAGCAGCAGGTCGGACGGCACAGGTCGCCCAGCCAAACTAGCTGCGTCCACTTCTTGCTTCTTCAACCTCTCTATTATAAGATTCGCTTTCACGTTCAGATCGTCGTGGATCTGTCCGATGGCCCTCTCCTGCCGTATGTTTTGGGAAAGAAGTTCATTAGATTTAGGTACGAGATCATCTACAGAACTCTTCGTTCCGACGACTACGTCCCATACTTCATCCATCTTTTCGGAGACATTGATGATCGGCAACATTCTCTGTACGAGGTTATCAATTTTACTGGTCTGGCCCAAGTGTCTAGCCAAGTGAGGAGCGGAAGAGTTAGTGACAGCGAGAGCTACTTCCGGTTCCATCACGGCTGTGTGAACTTCTGACACGATAGTCAGTACTTTTCCAAGGTTCTCAGATACCAAATTAATATGGAACTGTAGTTTTCTGTCCACGTTTCCAGTCGCTGTCCTTAACTGTTCGAGCTCTTTAGTAATGTGATTGATTACTTCAGCGTTCATCGCTTTAGTTATTTCAAGAACGTTCATGCTTATGGGTTTCTTTTCGCTGGCTTCCGCATTGATATCATCGACGGGTAAGAAGTTACTATCAATCTGGTTTTTCAACCCGACTAATTTGGAGTCAATATCTGAGACCTTCTGATCGAGCGATACCAGCCGCATATCCAAAGTATCTCCTTCTTCCTTGTCTTTGTTATTATTCGCTACGGTGAAATCCCGTATTGTGCCTCGGAGATTACTACTGGAAGTTTGTTGAGGGAATAGTTTGAGGTCAATAGTTCGTAATTTTGAAATTATATCGTCAGTTTTATCAATATTATCGTTGACACGAGAATCCAGAGCTTCCACACGTCTCATTAAATGTTCAACTGCCTTGTCGAGGTTCTCTATCCTCTGAAGCTTTGTTTCCAATGTGCTCACTATCACTTCGAATACGTTGAATATGTATTGCTCCCTGAAACAAAAGAAAATCACTTAATTAAAAAAAAACATCATCAATCGGATTACAAAAATACAAGGTTGGTCTTTGAAATTTATAATTGGTGGAACACCTTGACAATGTTATGGAATCTAATGTTATTTTCGCTTAGAACGAATTGTGATGTACAGTGGGATTACAAAATGTATAAAGTATATTTCTTTGTTTAAAAAAATATATTCTTTGAAACTGTTTTCTTTTATGAAAAATTGCGCAAAAATAGGATAATGTCATTGGTAAAATTTTACCACTATTTTAACTTCGCACGTTTGACAGTTCGCGCGTTTGATGAATGTGAATTTAGCAGGCATCTGTTTTTTTTGTAACAAAAGAATTGTATATGGATTTTTTGTATTATAGATATTTTAAATAGGTAGGTACCTATGTTAGGTACCAAATTAGATTGATTGTTATTATAATGTACGAAAATGAATATTAAAATATATGAAAAATGAAAATTTGAATAAAAAAATTGTAATAGGTGGCACGCGAGCTGTTTGAAAACTGAATGTACTGGGACTGAATATAAGGAACGCGGGAGGGGGGTTTGCGGGACGGGGAGCGGGAGAAGGGAGAGGGTAGGCGAGGAAGGTGGAAGGAAAATGTGGGTGGGGAGGGGGATGCGGGAGGGGAACGGGGACGCACGGGAAAGGACATGCAGGGAAAACAATTTATTTATTTGATTATGGCATTGCAGCGCATGCCGGAAACATGCACGTGGGTCTATAATTAAGTAAATGTTTGATAACTATATTGTTTTGATCACAATAATATTTTTTTGGTTTTTAATAAATAAGCACTCTGTACCAATGGTTTCTTCGCCAGAATAAATTTAATTAATATATGTAAGAATGGACACATAATATAACACTATAATATTTGTTGCATACTTTTCTTAAACGCGAATTATTAATGTTTTTTAATGTTTAAACAACTGTTAAGCTCACTGCCCAAATGAAATCACGGTTGTATCCGAAACCAGTTCAATTTTAATTCAAGTTTAGTGCCATATTTAAATACATATACCTACCATATACAGGTATATATAGAATCGCCGCATTACTTACTTGTTCTTATTATCGAATATTAATTATAATACCTACTTGTACTATATATAAACGTACATGGATACGGATGTGTGTGTTTAGGCATGTAATAAGATTGCATAAAAAATCATCGTCACGATTTGTACGGTATTTTCATTAAAAAAAGCCCTTGACACACACCTGAGGGTGAATGAGAGGGCGAACGCCCATGTGTGATAAAGAATGGGTGCACCGCACCACACCGGTACCGAATGTAGGTAAATGACGTCCGGTGTATATATTTAGGTACTAGTTACTTGCTACGTGTCCGCTGAGTGCGGTCGAGCGCTGTTCTGCGCCAAGGACGATGTTTCGTTGCAGGGGCGATGCGTCCTTACGTGCAAAAAATGCTGCGCACCCGGGCGGTCAAATTATAAAAGTTATTCAAATCAAAGTAAAAACATTATTGATTTATAATCATACGACTTGATTAAAGTTGATGTCTTTTAGACGTATGTGATAAAACTGTGTATTCAAATGAAATGGTAATTACTACTTTTAAAACGTTTTGTGTACTTTTCACGATAATTAAATGGGAGACGATCTGTAAAGGGTAATTGGTTTTAAGGCGTATGTAAGCGTAATGAGCTAGATTAAGGAAAGCACGCTAAAATGGTTTGACTTAGTTATTTGCTATTCTGATTTGAATCTAAACTCTAAATGAAAAAAAAAATACAAGTTCACACGCGGTAGAAGTGAAACCTTCAGAAAACTAAAGTAGATAAGAGTGGGGAGGCTACGAAGCACTACACAAAGAGGATACCGATTATTCTATCTCGTTCTCTCGCAGGCTAAATCCTCTAGATGTGTGTGTGTGCTTGTCGCTTTTTGAAGTAAAACTTCTTTACACGCGCTTGACTTGGGGAGTAAGCTGGAGAGTGGGTGAGGAGAGCGTTACGAAAAGTGAGGCGAACGGTAGTTGAGAGGGAGATATAAGTTAGTTAAGATAGAAAGAGAGAGAGTTACGTTTCGTATATTACTGTAGGGGCAACAGAGAGAGGTGAAAGCACACATTTTCTTTCTTTCTTTCTCCCATAGCCAGTTACGTTACACAGTGCAGGCATATTGTTTGTATCACACTGTAGGAGCAAGAGAGAGCATTGCGCGCGCACATTTTCTTTCTCTCTTCCTATCATATAGATGGAGCTAAAGAAGTTTTACTTCAGTCGTCAATCCTTCAAGTCAAGCACACTCGTTTTTTTGTTTCATCGAGTTTCAAATCACAACGGTGCTAAAGAAGTTCTCACTCCAAAAACATTTTCATGTTATTGGTACTCCTTTCACAAGTTCTGCATGAAGTTTAGAGACTGTTGAAATATCTTTAAAAATTGGCGATGGCTTTCTGATTCATGGATGTATATGATACTAAGAACATACTAATTATAATGATTTGCCTACCGGGAGTATGGAACGAATGATATATGATTAGACCATTTCTTTGCACACAAGCGGTGGTACGTACCCCTTGCGGCGGCCCTGACGGACGGTCCGGTACCTCACAACTTCACCCATTCTAGAAGGTTATCTGGTCTGCCGCCTTATCAATGCCCTGGCCCGCTCACTCTCAATCAGATAAATACCAACATTTGAATGCACTTATTTGTTTCTTTAATTGCGAGCAAAGGCCTGCACCTGCCGCGCGCCTCGCGTGCCTTATGGCCGCTAGCCGCTAGAGCCGGTGGCTAGCTCTAATTCCCCAAATAATCCTTGGTACAAGGTTAGAATGTTGTGAATGTACATGAGATATACATGGATATCTACGAGGCTTATTTTATTCTAGCAAATGACTCTTAGTAGGTAGCTTTCAGCGGAGCACCATCATTTGTCAACTTTATTGCAATTCCAGAATAAAATATACATGTAACTAGAAAACAGTTCAACTGGCACCTGAGTACCTGACCATTGTCAATGCCATTACATTGAGAGAAATATTTTGTAAAGCGTTAGGAATTAGGTTAAAAGAATCAAAAATAGAAGAGGTAATTTTGATTGCAAAAGTTAGTAGGTAGAGAATCACCATTATAAGATCCTCGGGTATAGGGTGGTTCATATTAACGTTGCTCAAAAATACATTCATTTATTTATTGTTATCAAGTAATTTGTAGAACTCCATTTTAATTTTAATTTCTTTTATATTATAATCAAAAGTATTATTATTCAATTAATAAATTTTATTTATTTATAAACAAGTTTTGCTGTATAATTATAATTACGCGTGACAGCTTTTTCGCCCTCTTTGCCACTTACAGACGATATACTTATACTACTTCTACCAAGGTATTTACGATGACTAATTTATTTTCTGAGTAAAATGACTGAAATTATTAAGTTTGATAATGCCTTCCGAGGGCGAAACAGCTGTCACGCATAAAAATAATTACATAGCAAAACTGTTTTTATTAATTGAATAATAATGTTATTAATTATAGGAAAGAAATAAAAATAAAAAATGAAAAAAACAAACTTAAAAAATTACATTAATTTATTTAAGGGTATCAATTTCGAAAAATGAGTTAAGCCAAAGAGGTCCAGATGCAGAATGGCTATGGTAATACGAAATAGACACCCTCGTGGTTAAATGATCAGAATATATATTTTTAAATTTGCATTTCACCCTAAAAAGAGTGCTTTGTGGAGAATATTTTTCAGTATCAAGAAATTGTAGGAATCTATATATGTAAATACAAATGAATCGCCGAAATGCATGTACGTGCATTACTTCCGAACGACTGCACCAAATTGGATAATTATTTTTTTTTGTGTTCGTTATTGTCGAGGTTTGTATAAAACAACTGGTGAGATCTGGCATTATGAAATTTGTATAAAAAATGTAATGGGTGCACGCGAGCTGCTTGAAAACTGAATGTACAGGGACTGTATGGAATGCGGGAGGAGGCAGGGGAACTCGGGTAGGGGGTTTGCGCGAGGTAGTGGGAGGGGAACCCAGAGGGAGGAAGGGACCTGGGAGGGAGGAGGGAAACTCGGGAGGGGGGTTCGCGGGACGGGGGAATGGGGGAGTGTAGTGGGGGGAGGGAAGGTGGAGGAAGCGGAGTGGGAACGCGAGAGGAGAAGAGGACGCGAGAGAGAAAGGAAAAACGGAAGGGGAACGGGACGAATGGGAAAGGACACGCAGGGAGAAACAATTTCTTTACTAAATGGCATCGCAAAGCTTGCCGGGAACCAGCTTTATTAAATAATATTTTGTCATCAAGTTCGTTCGAACAGAAATTTTATTCCCGTTTTTTGTTTGTTTACATAACAGCACTTGAATAGAACTTTGGTTCCCAGTTAGTGGTATACGAAACCCTAGGGTTACGTGATGATGCTTGAAGGGGTACGCGCACGCACCGCAAGGACATAGCGGTACGGTCTCTAGTCTCTACGAATTGTTGGCTACAAGGGATTATGCGAGTTTGAGCTCTTTCTCGAAGGGAAACTCGGGAAAAATTAATTGGGAACCACTGACCTAAACGACGGTGACGATGACGAATCTTTCCATTGTACCATGGAGGTCTACACATTTTGAATAATAAACGGTGATTAACATTATTATACAAAGAAATTTTAATGAATAATTGCACTAGTTTCATTAATATGCTCACTTTTCACATACTTATTCCATTCTCAGAATTCTCCAGACTCGCAGAGGTTAACGAGATGCTAAGGTATTACATTAAAAAATCTCATTGTACAAAAAAAAAACAGTTTATTTCATACAAAAGTTTTATACAAGTTTTTTTCTATGGTTTAACGTAATTGTATACAGTACTTACTAGCTGGTCTTCGGCATTGCCCAGAGTTTTACGAAATCATACTTACACAGCGACCTTCTGATTTTTATCGAACTGTGTTAAGGGTCGCACTTGATTACTTACATTCAGTGATTCCAGACATTAATTGGAATAATTAAAAAAAAAATGCTGATCTCCGGTGCCTTTTTCAAGATTTTTTTTTAAATTGAAAAAAAAAATCTCCACTTGTCGTCACAAGTCAGTCAGCCGAGTAACCGATCAATCCCCGCCGCCTCTAACTGTTCAATACTTACCGATTATTTATGTTTAAAAAAAACATCAATATTTTCACCTAAGATAAAAAATTAATTTGCATGTTCTACTCCAAATAATGTCAGGAATTACTGATTAAAGAAAGTCGAATACGTCCTTTAACACCCAGTATAAATATATTTACGAAATCGTTCATTAATTATTTATATGCCTTCACTGTATTGAATGACCTTTATCATTAAAGATGCCTGTCAGAAATATTCCAAAAGTAATCAAATTGACCCGTATAACTACTAACTAATTATATACCGGTATACAATTTAAGTACCTATGTAAGTATCTACCCAAGTTTAGAACTAAAATGTTGATATTATTCCAGTTATTAAAATGTACCTATTTTAATTAGTTTTCAGTATCATCAATTTATCTGGAAAGTTTTCTTATTGTATGACGTCAATCAATCAAATCAAAAAATTCTCTGGAACTTGACCAAAACAACAGAATATCCAGAACTGACTGTTTCAATGTTATTATAATAATACGCGATTAAATTTAATAAATCAGTAATTAATATCCATCTTAACACTTCACTCATATTTATAAGAATATCATTTGTCGACCTGATAGTTTGGTTGAACTAGAAAATCTAGATCAAATTTTATAAGGTTGGATTAAGTCAGAGTACAACTGCCAACCCTGTACATATAACAAATGCGTCCCATGGTTAAATTTAGCAGCCCCCTCTGGATAAACCCTAAAATGCCTGAAAAAACCCAACAACTCTGATCAGAAACTAATTTTGATAGAATCCTTAGAGCATACGCGTCGGATGAGAAAGCTATCCTTGTTCTACCGGTACTTCGATAAAAGAAGATTCTTCGAGGAATAATCATTGATTCAATCGGCACCGGTGCACAGTCGGAAAACACGCCAAACACGCGCCCGACTCTTGTAAACAGTTAACATTTTTTACAAGAGAACGGGTCGTATCTACGGCTGGTTCTTAAGTTCAACACCTCGGCTATGGAACGATTTGCCGGCCTTCTACAATCTGGGTCTCTTCAAATATAAAAGACACTCCACAAAGCATACCCAAAGATATAATAGAGTGAAATTATTTTCCTCAGAGCCCTCTCTGTGGACTTAAGGTAAAAAAAATCACTTTTTGAGATTTGCTATTTTATAACGTAGGTATTTCACACGCCTTTGCAGGAGATTTTGGATTAAAATAATATATATCGACCAAATAAGGCACATGATAGAACTAATTTTTTAGAGATACATAAATGATTATTTCATAGTTCTAAAGATTATGATGGAAATGAATTTCATTACAATACAGAAATTTCACACTGATGAACCTCTGCAATGCGATGATAGTACACACCATTTACGAGATTTTAATACCTACATAATCCGGAAAAAAAGCGGATACTATCTGCTTTACAATTAAGATTAGCAGTAATAGTCGTTAGTTGTTACAGTGGTAATTACGTATCTTAATAAAGTTTTCGTTACGCCGTTTACAGATCACAAAAAGCTTTAGAACAAAGCCATACATAAGTAAGAACAAGAACCAATGAATTGTATATTTCATCAAGAGGTCTAATTGAACGCTTTTGTTTTCCTCCTATTGGTGGCATTGCTCAACCAGTTCCTGTTTGTCGTCTCAGAAGAATTCTGTTTCTCGTTCGGTCCAATTATTATGAAACTACCAATGGCATAGTATCTATCTCTTTTTATACTGTAAAATGTTTTTGTTTTATTTTATGTTTTCCATAGATTGCAGATATAAGATTTTCTCGGAGCTAGCAACGTGTTTTAGAAATCGCTACCTACTGATTCTCTTCTGGTAATATATTCTGTATGAGGACTTTTATGCTTGATTTAAATTATACGGGAAAACATATAAACCTAAGCCTGTCGTCCCACTGGCTCCATAAGGGTAGGGAAACAACAAAAATCAAAGAACCTGCGCCGAAAAGTAAAGTTCTATTCAGTTTGCAGCGCATCCATTGTGGGACTTTTCTGCTCAGGGTTTCCGGTTTTAGTCGATTCCTTAAAGTAACATTATTAGTGTAGAAAAATATGCCTAGTGATATTGGTAACTTCTTAAAAATAATACGTTGTATCAATACTTAAAAAAAAACGTGCAAATATTACAATATTTATTCACTAGCTTTTGTGCCCGACTTTTGTACCCGAAGTTTTATCGTCTACTTCAACACTTGTCACATAATGTTTTGTTGTTGAATTATTTTCTTCTGCTAGAACTTGCGAGTGTATTGAACGCTCTGCGTGTGATATTGCGACAAACCATTAATCACATTAGGTACCTAACCGTCTTTGTGACTTATTCAATTGAGAGAGATTTCGTGATATTATCTTGCTTTCGATTTTTTGACTTACCTACCTACTTAGATAAATATTAAAAAAATAAAATAATAATAATTTAATTTGAAACACTTACATCTATAGGATTTAGCCTGTGAGAGAATGAGATAGAATTTTGCGGTGCCTTCTATCGGTTGTAAACTGCACACTTGGAATTTTTTTTCTGCAGTACGGTGCCTCGTAGCCTCCCCACTCTTGTCTAATTTAGTTTTCTGAAGCTTTCGCTTCTACCGCATGTGAACTGCACACTTATAATTTTTTCTCTTCAATAATTGAAAATTCACTGTGATTTCACAAAATTTTATGAATATAGATAACTTCGTATATTCCACAATTTAATCAAAATAATTGACTTCTTTCAAAACCAATGGTTTCCTCATCAGGATAAACGCGTATGTACTCTTATCCTAATGAAGACATCATTGGTTTTGAAACATGTCAATTATTTTGATTAAATGGTGGTGTAAACAAAGTTATTTATTTACTTCAATTATTTAATTTTTATTTATTCCGATACAAGATACAAAAATGTATATAGTGTGTATTTTTAATACGTCGTATTATAACCCATTTACAGCGAAGCTCATGCAAAAAGGCGTAGAAACGCAAGGCAATTACGTTTTAATTATAAAATTTTCAGAAATGAATTAACTTGTATTCAGAGTAAACAAAAATATATTAAAATATTTACGTGAATTTCATTAAGAAATACTAGCCAACCCGGCCACGAAACACAACGCCATCTATGGATGGTTACCCAATCTTTGATAAATTAACTCACACCGCCATCTGTTAATTTGCATTCGAATCAAATCCACACCTCCCGCTTGTCAGCCCGCTCATCCACCACGTACAGACATTCTATTTTATATATTACATATTTCAACCAATTTACACAAAACTTGATAAATTATATACCTTAAAAATTCCTCATGAATCACTCCATCTATTGGTGAAAACCGCATAAAAATCCGTTCATTAGTTTTTGAGTTTTTCGCGAACAGACAAACAGACAGACTGACAGACGCGGCGGAGGACTTTAATTTATAATATGTAGAGATTATTGAATCTTTTGTCTTGGATTCGGAGAAAATGTTTTCAGGTTAAACGTTGAGTGAATTACTAAAAACGAGTAACTAGGAAAAAGTTAATGAAGATAACAAAGTCAATTCGTTAGTTAAATAGTGCTGAAAGATCTTCATCAATATTCAAATTAAATAGTGTAATTAATGGTTTTTTTATCAAATTTTTATTTTTTCAGTTACTATGGTTTTGATCTCAACCATCCGTATTAACGATTTAACATCGGTAGGTGGATCCCTAAGACACTATACTTAACTACTCCTACGTCCAAAAGTAATTATAGGTTTGAAAAATGCGGGTTCAAGGTGACGATCAACAATGATGAGCAACACGAGCAATCGAGTGTGCTGGAAATAAATGAGCATTTGAAATTATTAGGAAACTTTTAAACAATTCAACAATCATAAGGTTAATATGTTCTTAAGTTAAACGACGCTTTCTAAAAGTTGATTGAGATCTTGAAGCTATTGCATCATAAAGTAGGTCGCTCCTAATGTTGGGTATAAATCTAAGGTACCGCAAGAAAATTGAGTAAGGACTACTTCAACTTTATATCACACAACTGCCGTTAGGTTTTACTTGGAAAAGGCAATTTGATGATGTCCTTTTTGCATGACATAACTCTGTGTCATCGGAGGCTTGGAGAGGTATAAAACTGGATTGCCGCAATCGACTATCAAATTAAATGATTTTTCTACAGTGATTGTTCTCAGTAATGGAAGTAAATATACCACTTGTAAAACAAAGCAGAACTATAATTTGTTATTTCTATGCGGCAAACAAAGTTAATACGATTGTTGTTGTTATTGTTGTAAAACATTTACCCAACCCGACTTCTTATGCACGCAAAATCACGATTTTCTATTGAATATTTGGACATGCAAGGGCTGTTCAGAAAGTAACCACTATTTGGCTATAAAAAAAATCAGAGTGTATAATTCACACGCGGAAGAAGTGAATCCTTCAGAAAATTAGTGTAGACTGGACGAAGCACATTTTTTATCAATATGAACCGTGATTTTTTTCCATATTTTTGTCGTCAAATTCCAGTGCACCTTTTCCTGTACGGTCGTCCCATTAGAATTTGTGTTTTCTTCTTTGGAGTTGCTATGTGTCGCTTTCTTTTGTTTTTTCTTTGCCTGTTCATTTTGAAGTGGTTTGAAGGTTAGGTACATTTTTTTGTTGGATTTCGTGCCGCTATTGTTCGTCAGGCGCTTTATACCACTTGACCAGAGGAGACTTGTGTGGGACCGTGGGTTTATCGTTTTAAATTGGAAACGAGTTATGCTCTTTTAAGTGTAGCTCGCTACCATTTCATCGAGTTTCAAATTCCGTTTCAACGGTGCTACCAAAGTTTTTCCTTCAAAATGCTAAAATATACGTAATTTTTTTACGTGTCTCTCAAAACTACAACATTCCGCAATGTTTCAACTTAGTCGCCATTTAAATTCAAGAATTTATCGTAGTTATCGAAGTACTGGGCCCAAAGCCACTAGAAATCATCGCTTGTCCCCTGTACAGCCCGGACTTGGATTCACCTGATTTCCTTCTTTTCACCACGTGAAGAAGAGGCTTGGGGTCCAGCAATTCGATGACGGTGAAGATCTTCAAAAACTGTGACATGTTTGCTACATTTGGCAGCCGAGTTTTAGGCAGAGGGATTTTCCAAATTTGTGAAACTGAGAAACAAGTGACAAATTCTTCAATTTAAACGGCCACAATGTTGAAAAATAGTGGAAAACTGTAATATTAAGCGATTTTAGTATTTTGAAATTTTATTTATAGCCAAACGGTGGTTACTTTCTGAACCGCCCTCATATAATTTTCCATTCATACGTAGACAAAAAATGCACAGGATTTTTTTATTACGGAATGCTAAGCTACATTAGAGAAACTATATCAATCAACATTAGGCAATGATAAATGTAAAATCGAACTGTGATCGCCTGATGCCACGAAGTTCTGTTGAACTGGGTCGTTTTAGCCGTAATCTATTTGTACATGATTGACCCAACTCTACTGCCTAATCAGGGATGGAAAATAAATACTGTGCATTATAAAACAAACTAAGGAATAGCATATTCAACGATGTTGTCGTAAGCAAAATGTGGGACCTTTAGCAACAATTAAATTATAAAAATTAAGACAAAATGATTTTGAAATCTTCAATTTAAACAAGAGCTAGGTATTTTTAATGACCATCATTTTTTAAGGGAAAACTTCTTTAGCACAGTTGTGATTTGAAACTCTATAAAACGAAAAAAAGCGGCACTAAAAAGAGACAAACACAAACATCCTTAGGATTTATCCCACGAATAATCGGTCTCCTCTTTGTGCGGTGCTTGGTAGCCTAACGGTCTTGTCTTTGTGCGGTGCTTCATAGCCTCCCCACTCTTGTCTATTTTAGTTTTCTGTAAGTTTCACTTCTACAGTATGTGAATTGCACTCTATTTTTTTTTCTTTGTGTTAAAAGAGTTACAAAGTACGGCCAGGAGTTATACAAATATTATTTTTAATACACGGGAGTACTAGTTAATACTGTAAACAACCAACTTTTTTTTTTATATGAAAGGCATTGTAAGTGCTAAATCTTACCCTTTGTGCTATGCATAAAAATCTTGTCTTAAACATCGGTGGTCTCTATTTGGTGTCGCCATTTTTCGTTTTATTGAGTTTCAAATCAGAACTGTGCTAAAGAAGTTTTCCCTTAAATGAAAAAATTATTTTAATGAAAATCAGCAAAAAAAAATCACACATACAAACACCAGTCCAATAAATGATAAATGATTTACATCATAATAAAATTTATTGATAATAATTATGTTAATAAATTCATTTCATAGTATACCTAGTTCTAGGTAATAAATACAGCGTACAATCTAAATATTATTAAAGATTTGAATGATCCTACACACTAGATACTTTTAAAATGCCTGTGGAGGATATAATTATATAGTATAATATGTGCTGATCGAGCAGCACGTGCCCAGTGAAGCGAACCGCGCAGATTATAAGAGAAAATGTACTCCAGTGCCTACTGAACATGGTTCAGGGTATCGTGAGTTCTGCATCGCTGTATTCTGCTACAAGTAAAATTTCGCAATGCGTAATGGTGTGTTCATGATTTATCCATTTGTTTTATTATACAAGCGTATTACGTTTTTCATACCGCAATAACACAAAAATTTACATAATATTCGCACATCTCATTATTCTAAATTACACATATATATATATTATATTTACCGCACGGAATAACACAGTACGGTATTAATTTTTTTTTTTGCGCTCTGAGCCATTTTCTAACCGAACACTTTTTCATGATGGCTAACTATACACCTCGAATCAGCTAAGTACACACAGTAGGTATCTAGTATCTACCTATTCATATTACAGTCAATTAATATAATATTACTAGCTGAACCCGGCATGCGTCGTAACGCCATATTCAAAGAAATAAATTGTTTCTCCCTGAATGTCCTTTTCCGTGTGTCCCCGTTCCCCTCCCGCATCCCCTTCCCCTCTCGCGTCCCCCTTCCACCTTCCCCGCCTTCCCTCTCTCCTCTACCGCTCTCCCGTCCCGCAAACCCCTTTCCATATATTCAGTCCCAGTTCATTCCATTTTCAAACAGCTCGCGTGCCACCAATTATTTTTATTTTATTCATAAATCCATCTTTGTATTTTATTATTTTAACAATCAATCAATTTGTACCTAACGTAGGTACTTATTTTAAATATCTATAATTTAAAAAATCCATAGTCAATTATATAATTATATAATCATAGTCAAAAAGATAGAAATAATAATTAGTATCTGCCTACTTTCTCTATTATATACAATCAGGCAGTAATATCTCAAAATTTGTAGACGCCTCACCCTTTGTTAATCTACGTAATCTTGAGACATCAATTTCAACAAGTTCTAATTTTTATTAGTTTCTTGGAAACCATAGCATTTTGTAAAATGTAGATAGCAACCAACTATTCCACATCCCACACTCAAAAACAAATTACACACAACATTCATTTCTCCGAAGGACGTACACAAAATACAATGATATCTTTTACGACGCTGATATTTTCCATTTGTCCTCAGGCCAATTTATTAAATCCATAATAGAAAAAATTAAAACAAATTGTTAATTACGAACTCTCCACCCCTGCTGCATGTTATTTTTTTCATTCTCATTATGTTGGTTTTCCTTCTTTTTATTATAATAATAATATTTGGATGATTTATATATCCCATATGCTTTAATTTGTGTGTGTGTTTTTTTTCTTTCATTTCTGTTGTATATATATATATTTTTCTTTTTTTTCTACCACTTTATGTTTTCTTTAATGTTTTAATCCATGTTTATATACTATAAATTGTAGCGGAAACTTCGCTGGTTAATGCAATCATGTAATATGTTACTTTCATATAAAATATGTATAATAGTTTGTTTCCTAAATAAACTAAAATAAAATAAAATAAAATAAAAAAATAGCAGGGGTCCTAGCATGGTCGATCGATATAGGTTTTATCGAAAATGTTGGTAACTTGTGATCGCTCCTTAGCACGACTGCAGGCCGCTAACGAACAAAAAACAGTTCACAACGACTAAGGGTTCCTGATTTATTTGACGTGAACTGTTATTTCTTCGTTAGCGGCCTGCAGTCGTTCTCGGGAGCGATTACAAGTTACGGAAATTTTCGATAAAACCTATATCGATCGACTATGCTAGGGGGGCAGGTTGGATCTCATAACTTTGTCACCGTGTAAATCATCTTGGGTAAAAAATATCTATACGAAATTTCCATGTTAGTGTGTTTTGATCAAATTTGATCAGCTGACAAGCATGAAAACACCACCGTTGTACTATATTGTTGTACATGACAGCTGATTTCAAACTTGTCGAAAGCAGAAACGGACCGATAATTGAGGTTTAACGGGGACTATCGAATGAATATATTAGAGTTTGAACCAACCTAACCTTAGTAAATTTCAAGTACCATTAATGATAAAAACGGCTTATTTTAATCGCATTTTCAATGCCTTTAAAACTAACGGATCACATTAAAAAACGAGAGCCTCTCATTATTCAAAGAAGAAATTCGGCCGCAGTTACATTTTCGGCTGATAGGTTCGCCCGTCAAAAAGAAAATTTTTAAAGGAATCATTGAGGAATCATTTCAATTTGGGAGGCGGGAATGGGTACCGCCGCCCCGGGAACCTTTATTGGATAACCAACACCTCTGCCATAGGTCACCCCAAGTGGTTCGCTACGTTTGGTGATTTAGCAGGGGTGCCCGGGTTCATGGGGTGAGGTTTGTCTAGGTCTTGGAGGCGGATGACCGGGACATACTGAACCCCAGATTCCTACCCACCCCTTAAACCCTTTTCCTTCCCAGAACTCTCCTCTCCTTCCCTTTTCCTTAAAAAAAACCCTCCACACAGCATCCTCAAAGATGACATAGGCCCAGAGGGAAATTATTTTCCTCAGGGCCTCCTGTGTGGAGATCATGTAAAAAAAAAAATTAAGACAATTTTCAGTACTAAAAATTACGGATTTTTTATTTTTATTTTAAGGCATCTCGGAACAACCCAACCTTGGTAAATTTCAAGAACCATTAATGGACTAAAATCGACTTATTTTAATCGTATTTTCTACGCATTCAGTGTAAGTTTAGAACGTTGCAAGTCTTTTCCTTTCGATTTATTGCCACTGAAATTAGAATATCATCAACATAAACCATTAAAACCGACATATATATAATTACTTAAGTACTTACCTACATGAATAATTTTTTCTACCTTCGGCATAGAATATATTACAGCACTACAATACGGTCGCCCATTAGAGCAAATGTAGGACGACAAATAATAAAATGAGAGGATAATTTGGGTACAAATTTCGACCAATCTATTTCGGTTGGAAAGCTTGCCCCGAGGCCCGGACACTGCGGCGTTACGACACTGGACACTTCGATCGCCATAATAAGTTTTTTTTTAATGAAAAGATATTACTATGCTTAATTTAGAATCATAATATTATCAAGTCTGGAACCTTAAAATGCTCTCGTTATGAGAACTTTGGTCTGTGACGGTTGTAGGTGGGTCAATAAACGGTTTGTTAACATATTGCAGTAATATTGGTTCTAGTAGGCAGTAAAAAAACTTTGAATTGCTTTAAGTATTAATTATTATTGTTCAATACATAGTAAAAAGTGTAAATCAACACACTTTGCAGTCGGTAGGGTTTCCGCTGCAGATATTGGGAATACCAAAGTGGGATGCAAAATTAATTCTCGGACTGAATACATTCGTAATTTTCTCAATGTTCTAATGTGCATCAAAGTTTTCAAAGTAATAATTAAAATTAAAATGTATTCATTCGATTAATAAACAAATTATAAAAAACGAGTGTGCTTAAGACCACACAGATGAAGTAAAACTTCACTAACTTATATCTCCCTCTCAACTTCCGTTCGCCTCGCCCGACCGTTCGCCTCGCCCGATCACTCTTTTCATAACGCTCTCGTCACGCATTCACCAGCTTACCCCCCAAGTCAAGCGTGCGTAAAGGCCCGACCGTTCGCCTCACCCGATCACACTTTTCGTAACGCTCTCGTCACGCATTCACCAGCTACTCTCCAAGTCAAGCGTGCGTAGAGAAGTTTTACTTCAAAAACCTTTTATAGGAAGAAATATGATATGAAATATTTTTACAACCGAATATAATGGAAACACGGCATCTTTAGCTCGACTTCTGACAGCCAGCACAATTAACTATGTCAAACTGTACCTACCTGCACACAGGGTAACACCGTTATTAGACTAATTTCATATCGTGCGATACTTTTTCAGAATGGCCATGACAATTTACACTAAACGTACCGAATCAAACAAATTTGTTATCTTTTCATTAATAAATCTACTTGCTGAGATTGAATTTAAAAGTTACTTCCATTAGCTACAGAATATTACAGATTAAATTAAACTCGTTCAAACGAAAATTCGCTTTGCTTAAAAATACGTGCATAAAAATATTTAATAATGAAACCTGATAATTTTCGAATTTGCCACGAACATTATATTGAATAGATTTGTTGATACTATTTCGCATTTGTCAGTACTAGGTTACTTAACTTTTTTTAGTTACGCTATTACAAATATTTTTTCACGACTATTTGTTTATCTATTGTGTAAGTATTGTTCAAATGCACTAAGGCTCGGTTGTACCCAATGTATATTATTTAGCCCATATTTCACAATGAAAACTATTTAAACCTAAAAATAGCAACTATTTGGATTCTTTAATTTTATGAGTTTCAGACGATAGAACTATTGATCAAACCAAATTGTAAGTTTTTCGTTGAGCTATTCCGCAAATAAAGGAATCGGACAAGCGACTCTTTTCTACACTTCTACGCTCGACGATGCCCGGGCTTAACGCAGAGTTTTTAGAAATCACACGTAGATATCTAGTAATAATTTTTTTTTTCTTATTTTGAACGTCAAGTGAAAATTTCATCAAGAATGTTTTTCAAGAAGGAGTAGTTTTAGGAGGATGGGAGTAGAGTGGGAGTGGTTTTGGGTGGGTGGGGTGGCTTTTAAAATCACACGTAGATAGTCACCTTTCTCCTGTTGGGAGGTTAAGTGTGCAAATTTCATCAATCTCGGAATAAAACTGTAGATTTAAAACTCTCCTTTATATATTTCTACTTGTTGAAGTCCCCAGCGTTGTCCGGGATTTAAGCAGTGTTTTTCGGAATCTCGTGTAGACAATTTTTAATTTATGTATAGACAGTAACCTTCTTCTTATTTTGTAGACCAAGTGTGGAAAATTTCATCAATCTAGGAATAAAACTCTAGATATCCAGATCTACAACTAACAATAAAAATATATATTTACCGTTTACGTGAAATGGTTATCTATGGTTGTAACAATACTCAAACAATGATTTGCTTCCCGTGCACTTAAACAATACTATTTTCAATTTCTTAGAACCTCACAGAAAACAAACAAGGCAGAGGAATTGTGGGTCCATTTAACCATGAATAGAATGGTTTCACTATCGTAACATGACGATGCCCGCCTTTATTGTGAATATTAGATAATAATATATTGTTTTATCTGTAAGCTGGTGTATATAGATTTTCAAGAAATTCCAGAAAAACTAATTGCTGGGGTCATCAAAGAAAGTGTAAAAAAATGTGCGTCCCGCTAAAACTCCGAAACGAGTTCCGGTACGATCAAGGAAGTTGTATGGTGAAGTAGCCCTCTCCCCCCCATCCATGAAGAATATTCCCGTTTTTACCTGAAGGGCGTGCTTTGAAGATTATAAGTAGGAAGTTTCGCTCCATAGAAATTTCTAGAACAGTCCATAACATTCGATAGTATTCGAGAGCGATATTCCATCTCGGAACATTCTGGAATGTTGTAAAATGTTCTGGAATAGGGAATCGTGAACATTCCAGAACACACTCGAATGTTGTGGAATGTTCTGGAACGTTATGGACCATTTGAAGCCTTTTTTGGATGGGTGGTATGGGTAGGTATATAAAGCAAGATCCGTAGTGGGTTCGGACGTCGATTTCTTATCAGTGAAATGCATTGAGTGAATAAAAACAAACAGTGAAGTGGGAGTAATCAAAGAGTTACAGTGACTGTTATAAATCGAAAAAAAAAATTGTGAAAAGAATGTAAAGTACACTTGGTGAATTTCTTAATAAAAATTTGATATGATTTATAATTTATACAATGCCCAAACGTAAAAAAGGAGATCTTGCCAGCTTCCTGAGCGAAGCCGGGTACCCCAGCTAGTTAAAAGATGTTCCTATGACAGCAAATATCATAATCAATACAACTATCTTACGATACAAATTTGGTATTTTTATTGGTATTTAAAAGAACATTTTTTATGTAAAGGTTGGTAGAAAGGTCAATCAGTTGGTATTTGCAAACGCAAGTGAAGTTGATATTACGCCAATTAAGTGCGAATCAATCAAAAGGCGATTGACACAATACCAATAACTTATTAATGACTATTTAATTTCTCGGAGAGGATAGGCCTTTTATATTACACATACAGTGTATTGGTAAACTTTGGTTCATTATTTCTACGTGATCATTGACAAACTCCCACCTTTACCTACCCAACTGTCTTCTTCTATATAACAATCAACCTTGACTATCTCTTTGACTTTGAGAGGTAGAACTGAACTGACAACTTCTAGAACTGTGATCTGTGCTGTTACCATTTTCTATAAGATCTTTAAATCTCTCATTTCCATCTCATCTCTTCCTCATTTCTATCTCCGTCCCCTTCCACTCCCTACAGCCTCACTCTACTCAAATTGGCGATGTCACAGTCCCACTGCCTCAAGACTGTTGGTACTCTGATGAGATGTTTACATAAAAGTGGTTATCTTTTACTAATCACGCCATTTCTCGACGGGCGTCCTTGACTTATTTCCGAATCGCCACAAAATTATAACATTTTTACCATTAATTCTATTCAGGTTTAAAGCAAACAACTTTATAAGTCAACAATATAGTGACATTAGATTGGCATTCCTTTATTTACATGTTTACGGATTCGTAAATATTTGATGACGACTTAAAACTACAAGCGAAAAAAAAATAGTTTCTCCCAAGATAAGCCTGCACATTTATACATATTCCACAATACGTGAAAAAAATACATTTTTAAACAAGAAAAATATGCGGTTACTTAATTTTTTTAAATAATTATTATGGGATAACAATAATTATTACTACATTTATTTGGATAATTTGTACAGCGCCGTTTTTGTAAAAAGTTACCTCAAGGGCACCGATGGATCCTGACTAAACTTTATATAATGCATTGGTACTATTTACCGTTTGCTAACATCTCGACTTAATAGCAATTGTGCTGTTTCAATTGAAACAGCATGATGGCAGTAGAAATGTATAGATACTCGTACATCATTTTTAAAACTATTTTTACACATCATCGTGGGTGCTGACATATACAAATATTTTTTGAAGTGAAACTTCTATAGCACCTCTGATGATGACGATTTCTGCATCTGCGACGCATCAACTGTTCATCAACGCTCATCGGCCGCTCTGATAATGATATCACTTTTAAAGGCTCATATTGGTTGAGATATGAAACCGAAATTACGCGAGTTCTACGCTCATTGGTCGCTTTGATTATGATGACCTCCCTTTTCAAGTATTGGTTGAGATTGTATTGGTAAAGTTTCGCTTCTACCGCGTGTAAACTGCACTCGATTTTTTATTACATTTTTAAAGTATAATTAAAACTCATCATCAATAAATGTGGCAGCTTTCTTATTTCGTTTTTAAAATTAAATATATTTGTGATAGTGGCAATAATATCTTTTGGAATTTTATTGTAGGACCTATAGTTGGGCGGCCTCGTAAATAAGAAATTTTTGGTTTCTTGAGTTTTTCCCTTTATTTCTTAAACAGTGTCTGTGTATTTCATGTTTTTAAATTTTTTTGAGTTCCTTAGACAATATCGTTATATTTTATGTAAAAATAAATACTTTTACATATATAGTTTGCGTATAGGTAAGTGAGTATTGGTTGCGCTTGAATATCATTCGCGTTACTCCATTTTGCAGTATTTGCATTTTTCATTTTCTCTTCATTGTAGAGAAAAATAACACTTGAACTTGTACATATAATTGTCCTGCATATTATCTGACCGGTTCTTTATTTACTTGTATTCTGCTTAGAAATTACATTTTCTTAATTGAGTAAATTAAACAAAATTAGAGAGAATAAAAAGCAAACATTGGTAATGATGTCAGAGGTAGATACCTGCATTAGCAAGAGAAACAAACAAAACTTCAGAAATATTTAAAAAAATATAACGTATACAGCACTGAACTGAGAATGAAGCCTATTCGACTACTGTGACATTTTACTATAAGTTAATAAGGCACCGGCGATATATCATTTTAATTAACATTTGTGGGCAGCGATATACCAATCCCCCCCGTGGCGTTTGAGCGGTAAATTAAATTTAGCTTTTAATTAAGAAACTGCTTTGATTTAGCATTATTTGTTTTTTAACGCGAGCCGCTCGATGACGAAAACTAAAACGGAAACTCTCTTCACCGAATTGCGGCTTTCTCGACAACAACTGGCAAGTAATGCGTAATGCGTATCCTCGACTCTGTTCACCAACCAACACGATATTATATGTCATACAGTAACATTGTTTTTTAATCTACCCGTCCTTTTGGATTCTTCCAGATAAGCGCCAATTCAGCCCAGTTTGAGGCTTTTTAACAATACCTGCGAGTTTTTTAAGTAAAACTTCGTTACGCGCGCTTGACTTGGGGAGTAAGCTGGTGAATGCGTGACGAGAGCGTTACGAAAAGTGTGATCGGGCGAGGCGAACGGAAGTTGAGAGGGAGATATAAGTTAGTGAAGATAGAAAGAGAGAGACAGTTACGTATATTACTGTAGGGGCAAGAGAAAGAGGTGCAAGCACACATTTTCTTTCTCACTTTCTCTCATAGCCAGTTACGTTTCGTATATCTAAGACACAGTGCAGGCCTATTGTCTATATCACACTGTAGGAGCAAGAGAGAGAGCAGTGCACGCACACAGTTTCTTTCTCTCTTCTTTTATAAGTTAGTGAAGTTTCACTTCAGTCGTGTGGTCTAAAGCACACTCGTATTTTTTACTATTCTGACTTTACGCGCGGCTTAATATTTACAATGCAAATAAGTACGATGTGTATTGTACATTTATGTAAAAAAAAATCTCTTTACAACTACTCTAATGTAAAGTTTGTTACAAATAACAATATGTATATTTGAAATGGCCGTGTGCATATTACACGATACCGTCAATTTTTTCGCGGGAATTCGTAATTTTTATGCGAAAGACGCATAATTTTGCCATTTTCATGAGAATAACGCAAAATTCGCAGTTTTCTCTTAAATAATTTTCTGGTATTTTAAAATAAAAAAGGAATATTATCATGAATGACCGCTTTCTAAATATTTCTTTATTTTTGGTTTTAACAAGAACAACAACAAAATGGGTGTCAGCACAAAAAATGCATTTCGACTCTTATTTGTCGAAAAATACCAAAATACTCACATAACCTTTGTTGCAAAATACCACCGACTTTCCCATAAATTCCACTACACATAACGCGAATTTCACCGAAAATAACACCAATTTAAAAAATAGAAAATTATTATATTTTACATTACAAAAGTTATACGATAATCTTAATTTGACGATTTGCTCAATGTCCCCAAAATAATTATATCCCCCCCCCCCCTCCCCGACCCCACCTTAAAATATTATTTTATTATAGGTAGATAGGTACATAAATGATGACTCGTTAATCGGTTCGAATTTAGAGAATGACCAATTAATTATGAAATTAAACCTATTTTAAGTTTAAGCCAAGATGAGAATATTTAGTCAAGTTAGAACCCATGATTTTTCACTACATAAATTGTTAAAAAAGGAAGGAATAATATAAAACCAGTGTTGGTATGTTTATTGCACTGTTAATTTAGTACCATGAGCGGTTTGTTCTTTGTGATTTATCAACGATCGTTGTAACGATTGCATTCGTTCCTAAAACTTGTCTTGCCAGTATATTTGTATTTTTAATGATATAGTGACCAAATGATTTATTTATTGAACTAAATTACATTACTATAATAATGCCTTTACTTATGGGAAATGTGAATCGGATTTATAAACATCGTTCATAAAAAATATGGCCATGAAAGTAAAAACTTTGGTGTATTGTGGACATGGTAAAGCGGAACCGACACCATAATGTGTATATATGAATTTGTTTTGAAAGTTTATTTAGATCTTATTAAAATGTTCATACGTCTATAGAAGGAAATATTGAATGTCAAAATATTAGCTTAGACACACACAAAGGCAAAAGGATCGAGTAAAGAAAAAATACAGTCAACGAAATAAAGCACCTCTACACATTAATTGATATAAAATTAACGAAAAATAATCTTGGTAATGTATATGTACATCATGGTGAAAAGCCCTGTAAATTATGGAAAAAATCAAAAAACTTATTTTTTGATATAATATTAAATTATAATTATTGTAAATATTTGCTTCCTTTATACAATTACCAATTTACATACTCAAATCACCTAATGCAATACATTTAATTAATTGAATCTATGTTTTTAGTCGATTTTTAAATTCATTTAATTGAATGTCGAATTTGTTTTCTAAAATAAATGAAAGCAAATTTGGAAGTGGAAATTAACCCACTTCCCGACATCCGATCCAGTTGAATTTCGGCAGATTGACTCGTTGTCGATTACAATGCATTCTATTACATTTATTTATTTATTGGTGGCACTCACGCTTAGCCACATGCATTTATCTGAATATTGCTAATTGTCGGCTCAAGAGATGGTCACAAAATTGAAAATTGATGAATTATAGTATTTTTAATAAAAACTTCTTTAGCACGATTGTCATTTGAAACTCGATGAAACGAAAAAGAAACAAACATATTCAATTTATGAGTATGAACAATTTCTCTGGTGTCAGACTAGTTATGTAAGCTGTACTACTCGTTAACATAATTAAATACTTCAATAGAATGAGACAACAATAACAATAGAATAATTAGTCTCCTCTATGTGCGATGCTTCGTAGCCTCCCCATTCTTGCCTACTTTAGTTTTCCGAAGGTTTCATTTCTACCGCATGTGAACTGCACACTTGTATTTTTTTAATTCATTTGCCAATCAATCTTGGTGAAATTTTAGCATTTCTATTTACATTTGTACAATAATAAAATCAAACATTGATTTTGATTTGAGTACACAGTTAAAATCTACACGTGAAAAAATAACAATGTTTTTTTATATTTTAAGACGTAAAATTAATTAATATAATTTACAAGATTAATTACTTTTAAGTATTGTAAATGAAAATGATTAGGTGGTACAAGACAAGGTAGAAATCTAAGCAAGTTTTTTTATTTGGTTTAATTATTGATCGATTACTTTTTACTAATTCAATAAATTTTCCATTTTAGGTAGTCTTTTTAATTCTTGTCATCAACATCATCGCCAATATCCCAATTAGGCTCTTCTCAACTTCATACCAACGGGTAATAGTTTTAAAATGGACATATTATATTTAAATATTGAAAATATGTAGATGAAGACAGCCGGAATAAGTGGTAAGATTTAATGTAGTTTTTAATTTTGATTTTATAAGTTCAGGTGGAATTCTCCGGCATGGCCCGGGATAGGCAGAGTTTTCGAAATCTAATGTGAATACTTTTATACAAATAGATTAGCGCACAACCTTGAAAAATCACGGGATATTATAATTTTAGAATTTTTGATGCTTTTAAAAATATTTGTTAAATAGTTGCCTCGGGCTCATTGCCTTTCAAAAATAACAAATATTTTCAATTTTTCATCAGATTTGATATGAAATTTAACGTTTTTTAATTGAAATAGATAAAAGAAATACGTATTTCCAAAATTGAATTAAAAATTAATACAAAATAAATATAAATCTGATTATAGGTAGGTAGGTAGGTACCTACATTATTGCTTGTGAATTCACATATGCAGTCCAATTTAGAAAATATCAAAGCATATTTGAGTTCATTGAACGCAAATAATTTCATGTAGGAATATTTCGCTTCACGCACCGATAACCAAAATTACTAATTTTGATAGTGATAGTAAAATATTCATCTCAACTTAGCTATAAAACCTAAATCTCGACACGTACAGTGAAAAAAAATAACAAAATAATAATCGCTAGAATTGGGATAGAACACCCTTTGAAAGTAAAATTATGTCGCCAGTTTACTCAAGATTTTTCGACTCTTGGGCCCCAGACGTTCCAATGAAACTGAACATCGGTTCAATAAAGAATTTAGAAAATTTTCGATCGATTTTATCAAAAGTGAGGAAAGAATTAAGCTAACAATTTGCTTATAATTTAAGTGCAATTCATTTTCAAAATTGGCACTATTTTTTGTCTGAACAAGTTCAGACGAGCGGTAATGTACCTATCTACAATGTAATATTTACACAGGAAATTATTTAAATTATCGTTTTCAAAATTGAAATTATAATATCCCAATTCAAAATTGAAATTATAATATCGCGATTTTCACAAGTTCACCTAAACCTGTTTTTTTTTTATATTAGCTCCACACTGAGAAAAATAATTTCAAATACGGCCTGTCATCTTAAAGGATGCTGTGCGGATGATATTTTTAAAGGGAAGGGATGAAGTTTTGGGAAGGAAAAGGGTATGAAAGGTGGGTAGGAATCTGGGGATCAGCGTGACAGGAATGAATGCATTTCCCTCATCAACAATGCCTCTCTTAGCCGGGCTCTCTCGTTCCGGCCCGCCACGCAGCGGTTGGAAACATCCCTTGGCCCGCCACGCAGCAGACAAGCATCCGCCGCCAAGATCCGGACAAACTTTACCCCATGAATCCTGGCACCCCTGCTAAGACACCAAACGTAACTTGGAGTGACGTATTGTAGAGGTGTTGATTTTCCAATAAATGATTCCCGTGGCGGCTTTACCCGGAGACCCGCCTCGCAAATTAAAAATAAAATAATATTTCAGCAGAAAATTAATACTCGGATAGTCTTTTTTAAAATTAGAATTATGGTTTACGGTATTTATTAATCAACAATTTAATTTTGGTTGTGATGTATGTAACATTCTAAATTGTTTTAAGATTGGAGTCGACAAATAAAAAAGTAATATTTAGTTGCAGTGGTCTACGCCCAGCATTCCTGCAATCGTGTTACTACAGGCCATTGTCCGTCCACACTACATGTCGTATTTTTTAAAATACAACAAGGTTATAATTCATAATTTCTGTAATCTTGACAGGCGCACGTTTTGAACGTAAACACAACCTTCGGGCGTAATGTGAACTGACCGACCATTTACTAATTAAGGAAAACAAACAAACATTGAATTTGGATAAACTCGTGGTTTGAGGAAATGAACTTTGCGCAAATTCTCCTTGCTGATTGTTTTCGATAACAACTGTGTACTTATACAGGTACGGTATAAACCAAAAGCTATAAAAACTCTTTGAGGTTTTTAATGCTATGTAATACCTACGCAGTTGGTACCTACCTTACTACAGAATCTGTGATTGGTCTTTTCTCTTAAAAAACGACTAATTAAGTGGTTTGTTTAGTGATTATAGAAGTGTGACCTTAAAAACTACGCCGCTGAGCTATTTTTTTACAATCTCACTAGTAGAATGGTAAGCTCACTCACATTGGCCCCGGATCCAGTGGCTGTTAGTTCGAATCCCGGCTCTGCGCAGACATTAAAAAAATGTTAAATATTTTATTTACAAATATAATCAAACATAATGTAGGTCCTAATTTCCACGTTTACGAACTCAAATTTTAGAGTCATTTTCAAAATTGGAACTGAATTTTGAAGAATTCAAAGAAAATTATTTTAAAGCCAACTTTAAAATTGGAACTGATTTCGTCAAGAATTCAAAATATTTCATTATTTTTCTTGGGTTTACGCTGGTCTACATATAAAATTTGCGAAACGTTGAGATTGCAGGTGCTAGATACTCTCGGCATCGTCTGAAGAAAGATCACCAGTCAGCAAAGAAACGAATATTTGAATAGCCAGGTACTTTCCAATCTTCTTCTTCCCATCTCCTTCCCCTTCCCACTACATTAAGTGTGACAATATAATCCAACTTAAGTAAGCCATTACAACATTAGATTCACATGAAACTGCTGACGATGATTTTGCTCTACGATCTAAGGGGTGATTCTATAAGTTTTGTGTTATATTTTTCGTTAATACAGCGTTCCGAGACAATTATGTAAGACAAAAAGGCCAAATTCGTATATCGGAAGGCATCCAATGTGCGTTATCGGCTGTCAAATTTATGTGATTTTCTATGGCTAGTCTGTGATTGTCGTGTGTTAAATGAATTAATTATCTACTTAAAAAAACGAGTGTGCTTTAGACCACACAACTGAAAGAAAACTTCTGCTCCATCTATATGATAGGAAGAGAGAAAGAAAATGTGCGCGCGCACTGCTCTCTTGCTCCTACAGTGTGATACAGACAATAGGCCTGCACTGTGTAACGTAACTGGCTATGAGAGAAAGAGAGAAAGAAAATGTGCTCGCACCTCTCTCTCTTGCCCCTACAGTAATATACGAAGCGTTCGCCTAGCTTTTCGTAACGCTCTCGTCACGCATTCGCCAGGTTACTCCCCAAGTCAAGCGTGCGTAAAGAAGTTTTACTTCAAAAACGAATTACTATTTCATAATTATTAAAACAACTTGCACATAAGCCTAATAAGCGTTCATAAATGACTCTCCGTTTATTATATTATTTTGGTGTTTGTACGCGATGACATTCGATTCGCAAATTTTCCCACAACTGACATTTCTTAACGGGGATTAACGCACCGTCATCTCTGGCGTTAGGGTAACTGCTTTTAAGAGTTGGTGTCTTAACACAAGCGCAGTATTTAGCTCGTTAGCGCGATACGAAATACTGCATTTTAAGAAAACTGTTAACATGTGTCATATACAGCCGCTTTAACATGCGTAACGCTGTCGAAAAAGATACGGAATGACCCTTCTAATTTTATTATTTGATAATATGCTCATTCACACAATTATGTTCGGAATCCTACAGTAAAGTAGATTTAAACATGAAAGATGCTACTCAATTTTAATGTGTTAATTGTTTCAATCATTGTAATTGATTTATTATTGTTGGTGTTACCCATATCCATTACGCGGAAGCTAGCGCAAAAAGGGTTACTGGAGCGAACGCAAGCCTCATGACGAACAACGTAACGATTGTGTGAACGGCAGAAAACCAACAAGTGCTGCAACGCGTGCGTGAGAATCTAACACTCTTCGCAGGTTTATTTGATAACATCGTCTTATATGACATACGCAAAGATGAAAATTACGACTTACAAACACGCTAGGCACTGTAATATTCATGAGATAATTATATCTATAGTACTCAAACACCGTAGTTTGCAAAGATGCCACCAAAAAATTCCACAATTCTACAGAGTACGAACGTACTTGACTTACTTTAAGCATCGATTTCTGACTTTATTAAAATTTCTTCCACAGGTTGGGCGGTTATTCAACCGAGTAACAGCCCAACCCCTCACCCCGACGTTACCAGTCCAATACCTACTGTTTTTTTATTATGTTCTAAGTTGAAAACAAAATCGAAAAAGTCACCTGACACCAAAATTTCACTTGTTAGTTTACTCCAAATATTGTCAGGAATCACTCGTTAGAGTAAGCCAAGTAGGTTCCTCAATACCCTGTATAGTTACAGGGTATTGAGGAACGAATATCCATTAGGTAGTGTTTGCTGGAGGAACAGTGAAACAAATGAAGTATCAAAAATACTGATTTCGGTTGTGGGTCTCTCTGTGATTATAACTAGAATACCAGTCTGCGTATAATTTGACTAAAGAATTTTTTCTGGATTTATTCCAGCGTATTTACATTCTATAAATTACCTTAATTATTTAAAATTTTAGTTTTTTTTTTTTTTTTTTTTTTCAATTATTTCTGGCTTTCACCCTTCAAGGGTGTTCTAGGCCATCATTTATAATTACAGAGAAAGGAAAGGTGAATTTATATATTAATTTTATTTAAATGAGCAAATTTCAGAATTTTATGGAAGATTGGAGTAGAGTTCAGACTTAGAAGAGATGAAATGTTGAATGGAGGAGAGGCAATTTTTGATAACGCTTGATAGAAGAGAGGATATTTATTTAGAGAGGGACAATCAAAAAATATGTTTAATTAAATGAAGACAATATAAGCGAAACTCAATCGAAAATCTGAAAACAGAAAAATCAGAAAAAGATATTGACACATCTGGGACTCGAACCCAGGACCTCTCGCTTACCGGGCGAACGCGCTAACCACTGCGCCACCGTGTCGATATCCAATTCGGTCACTTTTAACTGTATCATACTTCGACTAAGAACCACCCACACTATCTTCATTTTTCTTAACGCATATACTATTGGCTGCTATCTTTATGTATGATTGCAAGATTCAAACCCGAACTAAATGCTCTCTAGATAGTGTCTGGATAAATCTTTATCCATTTTATTTAATATGCGACATCTATTGACTTTTCTGCAAGTCTAGGATGAATATTTTTATTTTTTTTTTTATTTTAACTTTATGAGTAAAACCTCAAATTGTAATATTTAATTAAATGAAGACAATATAAGCGAAACTCAATCGAAAATCTGAAAACAGAAAAATCAGAAAAAGATATTGACACATCTGGGACTCGAACCCAGGACCTCTCGCTTACCGGGCGAACGCGCTAACCACTGCGCCACCGTGTCGATATCCAATTCGGTCACTTTTAACTGTATCATACTTCGACTAAGAACCACCCACACTATCTTCATTTTTCTTAACGCATATACTATTGGCTGCTATCTTTATGTATGATTGCAAGATTCAAACCCGAACTAAATGCTCTCTAGATAGTGTCTGGATAAATCTTTATCCATTTTATTTAATATGCGACATCTATTGACTTTTCTGCAAGTCTAGGATGAATATTTTTATTTTTTTTTTTATTTTAACTTTATGAGTAAAACCTCAAATTGTAATATTTAATTAAATGAAGACAATATAAGCGAAACTCAATCGAAAATCTGAAAACAGAAAAATCAGAAAAAGATATTGACACATCTGGGACTCGAACCCAGGACCTCTCGCTTACCGGGCGAACGCGCTAACCACTGCGCCACCGTGTCGATATCCAATTCGGTCACTTTTAACTGTATCATACTTCGACTAAGAACCACCCACACTATCTTCATTTTTCTTAACGCATATACTATTGGCTGCTATCTTTATGTATGATTGCAAGATTCAAACCCGAACTAAATGCTCTCTAGATAGTGTCTGGATAAATCTTTATCCATTTTATTTAATATGCGACATCTATTGACTTTTCTGCAAGTCTAGGATGAATATTTTTATTTTTTTTTTTATTTTAACTTTATGAGTAAAACCTCAAATTGTAATATTTAATTAAATGAAGACAATATAAGCGAAACTCAATCGAAAATCTGAAAACAGAAAAATCAGAAAAAGATATTGACACATCTGGGACTCGAACCCAGGACCTCTCGCTTACCGGGCGAACGCGCTAACCACTGCGCCACCGTGTCGATATCCAATTCGGTCACTTTTAACTGTATCATACTTCGACTAAGAACCACCCACACTATCTTCATTTTTCTTAACGCATATACTATTGGCTGCTATCTTTATGTATGATTGCAAGATTCAAACCCGAACTAAATGCTCTCTAGATAGTGTCTGGATAAATCTTTATCCATTTTATTTAATATGCGACATCTATTGACTTTTCTGCAAGTCTAGGATGAATATTTTTATTTTTTTTTTATTTTAACTTTATGAGTAAAACCTCAAATTGTAATATTTAATTAAATGAAGACAATATAAGCGAAACTCAATCGAAAATCTGAAAACAGAAAAATCAGAAAAAGATATTGACACATCTGGGACTCGAACCCAGGACCTCTCGCTTACCGGGCGAACGCGCTAACCACTGCGCCACCGTGTCGATATCCAATTCGGTCACTTTTAACTGTATCATACTTCGACTAAGAACCACCCACACTATCTTCATTTTTCTTAACGCATATACTATTGGCTGCTATCTTTATGTATGATTGCAAGATTCAAACCCGAACTAAATGCTCTCTAGATAGTGTCTGGATAAATCTTTATCCATTTTATTTAATATGCGACATCTATTGACTTTTCTGCAAGTCTAGGATGAATATTTTTATTTTTTTTTTTATTTTAACTTTATGAGTAAAACCTCAAATTGTAATATTTAATTAAATGAAGACAATATAAGCGAAACTCAATCGAAAATCTGAAAACAGAAAAATCAGAAAAAGATATTGACACATCTGGGACTCGAAACCAGGACCTCTCGCTTACCGGGCGAACGCGCTAACCACTGCGCCACCGTGTCGATATCCAATTCGGTCACTTTTAACTGTATCATACTTCGACTAAGAACCACCCACACTATCTTCATTTTTCTTAACGCATATACTATTGGCTGCTATCTTTATGTATGATTGCAAGAGTCAAACCCGAACTAAATGCTCTCTAGATAGTGTCTGGATAAATCTTTATCCATTTTATTTAATATGCGACATCTATTGACTTTTCTGCAAGTCTAGGATGAATATTTTTATTTTTTTTTTTATTTTAACTTTTTGAGTAAAACCTCAAATTGTAATATTTAATTAAATGAAGACAATATAAGCGAAACTCAATCGAAAATCTGAAAACAGAAAAATCAGAAAAAGATATTGACACATCTGGGACTCGAAACCAGGACCTCTCGCTTACCGGGCGAACGCGCTAACCACTGCGCCACCGTGTCGATATCCAATTCGGTCACTTTTAACTGTATCATACTTCGACTAAGAACCACCCACACTATCTTCATTTTTCTTAACGCATATACTATTGGCTGCTATCTTTATGTATGATTGCAAGATTCAAACCCGAACTAAATGCTCTCTAGATAGTGTCTGGATAAATCTTTATCCATTTTATTTAATATGCGACATCTATTGACTTTTCTGCAAGTCTAGGACTTTTCTGCAAGTCTGGTAAGCGAGAGGTCCTGGGTTCGAGTCCCAGATGTGTCAATATCTTTTTCTGATTTTTCTGTTTTCAGATTTTCGATTGAGTTTCGCTTATATTGTCTTCATTTAATTAAATATTACAATTTGAGGTTTTACTCATAAAGTTAAAATAAAAAAAAAAATAAAAATATTCATCCTAGACTTGCAGAAAAGTCAATAGATGTCGCATATTAAATAAAATGGATAAAGATTTATCCAGACACTATCTAGAGAGCATTTAGTTCGGGTTTGAATCTTGCAATCATACATAAAGATAGCAGCCAATAGTATATGCGTTAAGAAAAATGAAGATAGTGTGGGTGGTTCTTAGTCGAAGTATGATACAGTTAAAAGTGACCGAATTGGATATCGACACGGTGGCGCAGTGGTTAGCGCGTTCGCCCGGTAAGCGAGAGGTCCTGGGTTCGAGTCCCAGATGTGTCAATATCTTTTTCTGATTTTTCTGTTTTCAGATTTTCGATTGAGTTTCGCTTATATTGTCTTCATTTAATTAAATATTACAATTTGAGGTTTTACTCATAAAGTTAAAATAAAAAAAAAAAAAAAAAACAAAAAATATGTGATCTAAAGTTCCCACATCTAGACCACAGAACGTACAGTCTGGGGAGTCAAGCACATGAATTTTATAAAGGTGAGAAGGAACGGAACAATGTCCGATTCTCATACGAATAAGTAAGGAAATTTCTTTTTTGGAAAAATGGGGGAATTTTTGAAACCACGGTTTTGATGGGATAGTCCTTTGAATTGAGGCGTAACGGGCACCCTTGGATTGACTAGCAATGTTCCAATACTCTGTCCAAACATTGCGGGATCTATCTTTGATGATGGAAAAAATATCAGACAGGGGAATATGGTTTACGAGGGTAACGGTAGGGTTAGACGCTCCTTGTTTAGCCAAGGAATCAGCAATATCGTTACCCACTATGCCAACATGTCCAGGAATCCAAATCAGAGTGACAGTTTTTCCAGAGCTTTGAATGGAGGTTATCAATACTCGAATAAGACATACAAAGTGATCATCAGGATGAAGAAGAGGACTGGTTTTAAGTTTTTGGAGGGAACTGAGAGAGTCAGAGAGAACAAGAGATCAAAATTATTTTTTATTATATATTTGAGAGATTCAATAATCGCAATGCACTCGGCAGAAAATATTGAAAATTGGTTTGAAATTGAATAAAATATTCTTTCATTAGAATTATTGTGGTAAACGTTAATACCAATACCACAGTTAGGAGAGTCCGGAGATTTGGAGCCATCAGTAAATAAAAGAGAAGAGTTGGGCCATTTAGAAGAAGTAATGTCATTGAACATATTATTGACAGTGCGGGCTGGGAGATTGGAATGACTTTTAAGGATGCCGATCCCTTCTAAAATCGTTGGGGATAGGGTGACGTGACTATATTTTAATTTGTACAAAGGAAGAAGATCATTTTTGATAATTTGAAGCTCTGAGAGAGAGCGAAAATTTTTACAGATGGCAGGGAGAGGTTTAGTTCGAGCTCTGATTGTAGATGAATGTGTTGAGTCGTTGAACAACGAGACTCTGGGAATAACCTGATGACTTTTAGAATTTAAACATTTAAGAACAAATTTGTCAGCAAATAGTTGACGCCTTAAATAAAGAAGAGGATCAGAACATTCTACTTGAAGGGAATTGATAGGCGACGATTGCATCGCGCCAGTTATTATTCGCAATGACTTAGATTGAATTTTGTCTAATTTACTGAGTGCATTTTTGGATGCAGTACTAAAAAGGGGGCAGGCATAGTCGAGATGGCTTCGAATAAGTGCATTGTAGAGCAACTTAATGCAGATAGGATGTGCACCCCACCAAACGCCAGTCAATGATCTGATAATATTTAAATTTTTTTCACATTTAGTAACTATATTATTAATGTGGGAAGACCATTTAAGTTTCCTATCAAATGTTACTCCCAAAAATTTTACTTCGGAAGCATTGGGGATTGGAGAGTTTTTAAATAAAATTTGAACAGGGGGGTTATTATGACGATTTGAGAAGGTGACACACTGACTCTTTTGTACTGAAAGTTCAAGACCATTTAAAGTGAGCCATGTGCAAAGGGCATCCATGGCTTCATTAAGATATTTGACGGCGGATGGAATGATTTTGGATGATAAGAAGAAAGCTATGTCATCTGCGAACTCAACAACTTTTACTTGAGGGGGAATGGTGACATGCATATCGTGTGTGTATATATTATACAGTAAGGGGGATAATACATCGCCTTGGGGTAAACCCTTCCAAATTGACCTACTCTGAGGAGTAACATCTGGTAGCTCAATGAAAATTTTCCTATCGAGAAAAAGATTAATAATAGATTGGACAAACATGAGGGGTAAGCCAAGGCCTAAAAGTTTTTTTTTTTAAATTGGGATGGAAACATTGTCAAAGGCGCCTTCTATGTCTATAAAGACTGCAAGACATACTTCTTTGTTAGAAATGGATAAATTAATATCAGTGCTGATGATGGCAAGGTTATCTTGTGTAGATTTCTTTTTCCTAAATCCAAATTGGGATGGAGAGAGAAGATGATTACTCTCGACAAAAAATTCTAACCGGTTTTTAATTAATTTTTCATAAATTTTACTAAGGGTGGATGAAAGAGCAATTGGCCTATAGTTGGATCCAGAATTGGGTGATTTGTTTAATTTTAGAATTGGGATGATTATTTGAGAACTCCAGTCATCAGGTATTATGCCAGTCTGGAAGATTTTATTTAAGATGCATAAAAAGTGATTTAGAACATTATCATTACTATTTTTGATAATGCTATAAGGTATACCATCTCTGCCTGGAGATGAGTCCTTGACTGTTGATAAACAATTTTTTAATTCAATTAAAGTGAATGGAGAGTCTAGCCAATGATCAGACATAGGAGTGTTGTGGATTGGAGTTATTTCATCTAAGTTAGTTACAGAAGGGGGGGCAATTTTGTCCAAGAACTCGTCTATCCATTTAGAATGAGAAGCTCGAGGAGATGTTGGACTGAAGGAGGATCGAAATCTTCGAATCATAGACCAAACTTCCGAAATTGGAGTGATCGGAGATACTGAACTGCAGAAGTTGAACCACCCGGATCTTTTTTTTGACCTCAATACCCTTTTGGCATTGGCTTCGGCATTTTTGTATATGAGATAGTTCTCCATAGTCATATTGTGACGATAGGAAAGAGATTTAGCTTTCCGAATTCTCACTACTTTGGAACATTCCTCATCCCACCAGGGAGTCGGAGGGAGTTTTTTGAGAGATTTGGTTTTAGGGGGAGGATTTGATTTATTGATTGCAGTTACGAGCATTGATTTGAAGTTATCGTAGTCATCTTTGACAGATAATGTATCAGTATAGGATAAATTTTGTATAAACTTATCCATATGTGAGTTAAATTCGTCCCATTTGGTGTGTTTTGTTTTAATCTTTGTCGAAATATGGGACTTGTCTGAATGGAAAGAAGTTTGATAAGTGATGGTGATCGGGAAATGATCACTGGAGCAAGGGTCGGGGGACACCACCCACGAGGAGAGAGGTGCCAGATTAGTAGAGCATATGGAGAGATCCACTGCACTGGGGTTTGTGTTGGGGCGAGAGATTCTAGTAGGAGATCCGTCATTCAAAAGAAAAAGGTTGGATTCATCTAGGAAATCCATCATACTTCGACCGTCTCGATCACAGAAAGCAGAACCCCAGACGGGGGAATGGGCATTAAAATCACCCAATAAAAAGAAAGGAGGGCTTAGTTGACGGACAATTTGCAACCACGCTTGTTTATTGAAGTGCGATGTTGGGGGAAGATAGATAGAAACAAAGGAAGTGTCCTTTATTTTAGCTGCAACCATTTGAAAGTCAGCATTGGGGGGTTTGATATTAATTGGGAAAAACGAAAGGGATTTTTTAATAAAAAGGGCAGCACCACCGCCCGTACCTTCCGGGCGATCATCGCGGAGACAGGAGTACCCTCCCACATTAAAGTGGGTGGATGGAGTAAACCATGTCTCCGAGATAGCAGCCACAGAAACAAGGTTTGAATTTAATAGGTTAAGAAGGTTCGATTTGTTAGAAATAGCACTGCGGCTATTCCACTGAAGAATTCTGACATCTTGAAGAGCCATTTTGAATAAATGATTTTAATGTGGAAATAATAGAAGCAGCGTTGGACGGTAGATTAGTTTGAGAAGAAATTAGGTCAATTAGAAGCATAATAAGAGTTTGAATAAATGAAGAATTATCTTGGGAGAATTGTTCAGAAAGCTTTTGATGGTTTGTTGAGGATGAATTATAATTGTTTGCGCACCCATTTGTGGCATTTGAAAGAGGTGAACCATTGGGATTTAAGAGAAGTGAGTTGTGTTGTTGCTGATCGTATCCAGGAGCCGGTTTAGAGATAGGGTTTTTGTATGTGAATTTAGTTGAACGAGAAGATGTTGAGGAGGAGGCGGGTGGGTTAGATGAAGAGTTACTGGATAAAACCTCAGCAAATGATTTTTTGACAGGCGGGAATAGTTTAGAAGCCTGCAGAAAAGACAAGTTCTCAGAGGCCATAGAAATTTTTATATTTTTTTGGCGAGATTGTTCCGGACAAGAAGAGTTAATGGCGGAATGAGCACCTGAGCAGTTAAAACATTTAGGTGAAGAGAGAGAAGAACATTGGTCAGCCGTGTGGTTTTCTCCACATTTGAAACATCTGGGAGGGGATCTGCATGCAGCTTTGGTATGACCAAAACGACAGCAATTGTAACATTGAGTGGTGGGATAAGTATACATTTCAACTGGTAAGGAGTTGAAAAATAAATAAATATGGGAGGGAAGAGATTGTCCTTCAAATGAGATGACGACAGATTGGGAGGGCTTCCAGGAAACGATGCCCTCAGAAGAGTCCTTATAATTTAACCTCCTGGCTTTTATGGGATTGCCGATGTGTTGGGGGGTTGAAAGTGAAGACAGGATTTCTGGAATGGACAGATCGGTCGAGATACCTCTGACGAGGCCCATTCGAGTGACATTGAAAGTTGGGATGTACGCCTTGAATTTAGAATTTGATGAAATAAATATGTTTTTGATAAAGTTGTTGGCGGCTGAACCTGAGAGGAATTCAACAGAGATTCGGAAGCGACCCTCAGCTTTTACACCTCCAGGCTTAATCGAAAGGTTCTTGCTATTTGATAGAAATTTACCAAATTCAAGAGGGTGGATAGTTTTACCTTGCTCAGTTTTTTGAGCGTACACAATGAACGGGCCACAGGAATGAGGAGAATAAAAGTTTGTAGGAGGAGGTTGAGGAAGAGCAGGTGAAGACTGAGAAGAAGAAGGAGAGTCATGTTTTATTGAGGAAGAGGGACTAAACTTCCTTTTTTTTGTGGTAGTCAGAATGACAGATTCACTGTCTGAAATTACTACATTTTCACCATCTGGGGGGTCAGGGGGAGGATCTGGGGGCTTTTTAGGGTGTCCAGGGGGGTCCTCCTCCATTGTTCACAAAATTACAAAAGAAAAAATGTATGGAAAGTGACAGAAATAAAAAAGGTTATAAATATCTGGAAATCAGCGACGAAAAGTGACTCCTGGAAGATCAGAGGGGAGAAGAATCCTCAAGGAACAACACACTACACTTTTATTGACCAGAAAACATAAAAATATTAGTTAAAATAATAAAAAAAGATTATTTTTTCCTAGGCGAAAACAAAATAACTGTGACAGCCAGATGTTCAAAATTAGAATCAAAATTTTTAGTTCTAATGTTTGAAGTTTTAGCGCGTTACTGTTGTTATCATTTCTACATATTATAAATTAAAGTCCTCCGCCGCGTCTGTCTGCCTGTTCGCGATAAACTAAAAAACTACTGAACGGATTTTCACGCGGTTTTCACCAATAGATGAGTGATTCGTGAGAAAGGTTTAGGTATATATTTTTTTGTATAAGGTTTTTAAATACATAATTAAAGCAGAATGTCTTTTTGTGGTGGAGCGTGCTGGCAAGCGAGCGGTGTGGATTTGATTTGTATGCAAATTAACAGATACGTATAAAAATTAATGATTATTTGTTTGTCCCTTGTGCGGTACCTAAACCAATCATCCGGTTGCGATGAAACTTTGGTGATTTATTGTGCGCATGAACGGGAAGCTTCTATATGTAATGGTAGCTCCAGGTTATGAAATTATTTTCTATAGCATCATCCGACTGCGGTGAATTTTTTGTGAGTTGTTTTGCGCACACTCGCGATGTTTCTATTTATAAAAGTTAGCTCTGACGTTATGAAAATGGTAAAAAATATTGCAATAGGTGGCGCGCGAGTTGTTTGAATAATGAGTGTATTTCATATAGTTTAGTAGCGAGGGAAGGAGGGAAAGAGGAGGCGGAAGGGGAACGGAAAAGGACATGCAGGGAGAAACAATTTCTTTATTAAGTGGCATTGCTAAGCAAGTCGGGAACTGCCTAGTTATTTATAAAAATAAAACAAACAGTTTTCTTTGAGGGAGGGAAGTGCGATGAATGAAAATAGTTTCGGAAATGGAACATCTAAATGTGGGAATCTCTGGAATAGATCTTTTTACAAAGCAAGGTAAGTAAGTTCTAGGAAGTAAGTGGACACCATTTGTGAAGTTCCACGACAGGCCAACTGCTAGCCGAGGGCTCTACCGTTCAGGCTATAGACAGCCTCAAGTCACATTTGAGTCGTACGGGTTCGATTCCCACGCTGCGTGAATTCATATTAAAATGGATTATTCATATATTTATTTTTCCGTCAGGTGCGAGTGTTGTGTGGTGGACTTTACAGAAATGGCATTACAGCCGCAGCAGGAGAAAATAAAATTCAAAACATGTTGATTTGATTGATTTTACATTTTAAATGCTATAATGGACATTATAAGTACTGAAAATATTACCCAATTTACAACGAACAAAGCATTGTTTTAAAACGGCGAAAACCGGTAATAGAACGTGACATATATATTACAATACCTAATAAAAAAGTTCAAGGTTAAAGTTTCAGTTTTTTTTTAAATAACTGCATTACATTTTTAAACAGTATTATTAAACCGAAAGCATTAGTATCCAGGCCGAACTTTTTTTCACAAGCTGAACACATAACACACCTACTTATATTTCTGTATTTTATCTGTAAACTGATAGGAGATTAATTATATGTACCTAGATGTCAGCATACATTACGGCTTTGATAAAATGTCACACAGAAGAATTTTTTCAAAGTACCTATGCGATGAAATCACAATCCTGTATAATTTTATAATATTCACCGTTTTATCAAAGTTGTAATTCGAAATGTTTCAGGTATGTTTGTACGAGTACATATTATTATGAAAAAAAATGCAAAAATGTTTATCATTAATAACAAAGAACGTTATTATTATTACATTCATATGACTTGAAGAAAAAAATCAGAGTGTGCAATTCACACGCGGTACAAGTGAATCCTTCAGAAAATTAAAGCAAACAAAAGTGGGGAGACCACAAAGCATTGCACAAAGAAGTTATATTATATTATTATAATATCTCATTATACTATCTATACACTATCTCATATTATACTATCTCATTCTCTCGCAGGCTAAATTCTATAGACTATCTATACACTATCTCATATTATACTATCTCATTCTCTCGCAGGCTAAATCCTATAGATGTATGCGTTTGTCTCTTTTTAGTGATGCTATTTTTAATTTAATTGAGTTTCAAATTACGACGGTGGTCAAGGCCATTTAAATCCATGAGGAAAATAATTTCCCTCGGGGCCTACGTTATCTTTGGGGATGCTTTGTAGGGTGTTTTTTTGTGGAAAGGAAGGAGTGAACCTGGATCTTGAAAAAATACTGTAGGATAATTATTTTACTATTATGAGAAACCAACTAAATGTAATATTTGTACAAGGGAGGAAATTGGTTGGGGTCATAGAAACGACTCGTTCGAGTGTTATTAATTTCGACTGTGCACCGCTGCCGAAGACTACAGACATTAACCGTATTGCGCTTGTCGTCTTTTTGGTAGTTTCTGTTCTTTTTGATGATAAATTTGAATAAAAATTCTATTTTTACTTGCACCTTTTATCGTCTCATAAAAAAGGTACTCATAAAAGTGACAATTATTACTTTATTTTATTGTGTTTATTACAATTATTACCAGTAGTTCTGTTACCAGTAGACTTCCGGCGGTACAAAATTGTACTATCAAACACGGTTAGCATCCTGACATGATTGACCGGACACAAAAAAATATCAGAGTGTTTAATTCACACGCGGTAGAAGTGAAACTAGAAAGTCGATAGATGTCGCTTTCTTTTCTTTTGCTTGTTTCTTTAAAGTGGTTTGAAGATTGGATATTGATTTCACAAAATAAAAATGTTTTTTTCTTGAATATCGTAGGATTCGAACCCCCTTTCGCTTGATGTCTGTCTCTCTGGCCACTGAGACTTATCAGGCACCTTGCCAACTACGCTATGAAAGACACGCACCGAGGTGCGAATTTGCAGTATTATATTAGAACCGAGTATTTGTGTAGAACTGAGTTGTGACGCATTTCCATTTCACACGAATTTCAAGTCACCAACGGCGCCAAAGAAGTTTCACTTAAAAAAAATTACAAAAAGTCGAAATGCAAAGTGGTCTAGTCAATTCAGTATTTCGCTCAATAACAAATTTAAATCAATTTAATAAAATTTTCAACGCAAAAATGCTAAATTCAATTTAAACTTACTTTACGCACCTGGCAGATAAATACTTCCTTATATTGATTAGCTATAGTTCATAGCCTAATTAGGTATTGAATATAACGATAATACTAATAATCTGTATTATATATTATGATTGATTAGTCCACATTGAAAGTTTGAAGGTTTTTGTTTGGTGCGTTTAGTCTTTAGAAATCAATTATTGGCTGATTGTTCGGAGTCGCTCGAATTCAAATCTTTTAATGGACGATTCATCCATTAAAGAATTTCTATAGACACAAGCATAAAATGTAGGTAGACGTGCAGTTTTTTTACAATTACCGTGACGATTCGCGGTTACGGTACCGTGACGGCAAAAAAAGCAATAAACATTCGTTGCTTATCGCTTATATAATGCAGCAGCTCTTTCTTACACATTAAATAACGTTGAAACACATAAAATACGTGTGACTGTTCCCTCCAAAGTACTATTTTTTGCGACGGGAATTGAATGCTTCGAATTAATTTTCTTTATCCGTGTGAGGGAGATGTATGATAATAATTCTATGTTTTCTTTTTAGGGGGGGGGGGTGCAGACACACCGTTTGCCACTTTTGTTATTAAGTGGTTATCACTCATACTTCAATATTATCCTTGTAAATATATACCATACTTGCAAAATTATTGTCACGGCTAGTAGTATTGGTAGGGGTCTACGGAGATGTCACGGAAAAATTAAAGACTTTTTTTCCTTTAGAGGAAACAGATCTACGCACATTGTGTATCTCATACAGGGTGTTAAGGGACGTACTTGACTTACTTTAACCAGTGATTCCTGACATTATTTGGAGTAAAAAATGTAAATGAAATTTTGGTCTCCGGTGACTTTTTTTCACGACTTTTTTTTTTTTTTTCAAAAAATTTTTCTTCAAAATCAACCAAAAAAAATTTCTTCTGCATATCGTCACTGGTCACTCAGCCGGGTATCCGAAGAACCCATTACCCCGCCTCCAACTGTTCAACAACTACCATTTTTTTTATGTTTTTGTAGAAAAAAAAAAAAAACAATAAAAATGTCACCGGAGACCAAAATTTCATTTACATTTTTTACTCCAAATAATGTCGGGGATCACTGGTTAGAGTAAGTCAAGTACGTCCCTTAACACCCTGTATATTGAAAGATCTGCGGAATTATAGCCATACGGAACATATTATGTTTATTGCCTTTTTTGCTGGAACGGTACGGTAATTACAAAAGCTTCCAATAAATTATTAGTGCCGTACTTCTCTTACAACAAGATCTAAATAGCAATAATGAACGTAAAGACTTTTTCACGAATGTTAATGTTTCCTAAAAACCGACATTAAACAAGTGGTAAAAAATATTATCTGAGGAAATCTGCGGTGGTCGAGAACAGACTCCGCGAGGTTTTCTACTTATTTTCCAAATCAGATAAAAACAATGAGACTCTAAGATTGATTGACTGTTTTTGTTTCATTTCCGAATCTACATCAATGAAATTACGGAGTTACGAAATGGTCAATTGCCTAAATAGTTCGTCACAGTGAGTTTTAGGCAGGTTCCCGAATTTTACTATTATTTTTTTTAAGTATTTTATTGTCCTAGCTACTAATTAAAAGATCTAATGGAAAGAACAGATTAAAAAAAAATCTTTTATTTGTCTGCAGCCAGTGGAACTATGGCATTCCCAAATGGTTAAGATATTATGCTGGAGGAAGTGGAGAAGAGAAGGAGATGAAGAAAAAAAGGTTACAAAATGTTATATTTATACTTTTGAATGTAGCTATAACTTTGTGGTTATCCATTATAGATAAATGAAATAATTAACTTTGTTTGAACCACTTATATATTTGAGTAAAGTATATTTATAAAGTATATTAACACCTGCCTGCAGTCCACTCTTACCCTGCAATATTTGACGGCTTCCGTGGTCGAGGGGTAAGTTTGACTCACAATCCGAAGGTAGCGAATTCTGGCGTGCGAAAATAAATTTTGTTTAATTAATTTATGTTATTTCACAATTAATTACTTTAAAATAATACATAACATATTTGCACCACGTTCTAGAGTGGAGGATACTCTCAGTATCGCCCTGGTGTAAGACCATAATTCAGAATTGAAGTGTGGCTTGAAATGGCTTTAGCCGTGTTTGGTGACCAAGAATAGCCAATTACTTCTCTGCATTCCTCTTCCCCACATCCTTTCCCTCCCCACTACCTTTAACCTCACAACATATCCCAATTTGGGAATGGCGTAGTCTCACTGGCTCCAGACGGGAGCAGTTGGGACTGTTGGGCGTTACTCATAAAATAAAATAAAAGTATATCAACGATACACCTAGCGGTTCAGATCTAATCACGAAACATAGTTAAAGCCGTTTGAAGTAACGTTTCGATTCTGAAAGTGGTCTTTCTACTAAAAGTACCTACAGCTCTCGTACTCATCTAACAATTTAATTTTCTATTCAGATTTTAATAGGAATTGCAACCATGTTTAGAACCAAAAATGTACCTGGTTCAAAACCAATTATTGAAAAAAAAACTGTACAAAAAAAACATAATTGATTCCTTCAAAATAAACAGAAAATACAATAGACAAAAAGTTACTTACATATCAAGAGATCAATCGGAATGGGAAGGGAAATTACGAAGAAAATTGGCACTTAACTTCATTGAAATTAAACAATTTCCTTACAAATTGCTTACAAAGAAAGCTTTGGACAAAAACTGAGCATTTTTTATATCAATATAATGTAGAAGACGTTGCATAGCGAGCCAATTTCACGTCACATGGTTGGAATAATTACAATGAAGCCATTACCATGTTTTTTTTAGGTTTTGATGGCCTCAATTGCCCGGAGATAATGCACTTGTCTTCGATCACGAGTTGGATAGCTCTTGAGTTTATTTGCAAGTATCTATTAACAATAAAAAAAACCTTTTGACCAGCAATGTGGGTCTGTCATTATTATACTATTCGTGAGGCTAAAGAGATGGAAAGTGATGGAATTTCTCCATTGATCTTACCTACAACTTTAGGGAGAAGTATGTTCAGAAGGTTGAGAATTTAATTATTTTGAACAAGTGGGAGTTGACTTTGAATTTTAACATTTCCAAGTCAAATCTGGATTCTTGGCCCGTTGGCCCTATGTTTTTAAGCAAAGTTTGAACGTGATTATGACATGTAATAAATACAATAAGTTCTATAAAAATGCACATTTCTGGAATATGTTAGTATGCAGCACAATATACCTTTTAAAGCAGTGTTTGTCAGTGTAAATATCGATACTGATGGTAACTTCACTCTGAAACCAATTTTTATGACAATTTAAAAAATCAGAGTGTGAAATTCACACGCGGTAGAAGTGAAACCTTCAGAAAAATGAAGTAGACAAGAGTGCGGAGACCGAAAGATAGTCCGATTATTCTATCTAATTCTCTCGCAGGCTAAATCCTGTAGATGTATGTGTTTGTCTCTTTTTAGTGTCGCTATTTTTCGTTTCATCGAGTTTCAAATTAAAACGTTACTAAAGAAGTTTTCACTTATAAAAAACGTCAATGAGCGCAATTAAATAACAATTATTAACGTTACCCCAAATAAATTGGACTGGCTGTTCAAAAGATTTCTTATATGATTAACTGAAAAGGAAAGAAAATACATTCGGAATATCTTAAATAACTAATACGAGTACATTTTATAGACACATTTCATATAATTTCGTACGAAATTATATAATATCAAAATATGCAGGGCAGTGTTTATAATATTAACTATCATGTACCTGTGTTGTAATGTAATAAATTAATGTAATACAGCATACAATATTAACTATTATCCACGGTATTAAATTATTATTCTTATTTAAATGTATAATTTTTAATTACGTATGCAATCTTTTTACGAAAATATGTCAAATAACAAAAACAAAAACAAAATTTATACGTAGATATTTAATATAACAACATTATATACGTATGCATGTTTGTGTGTATGTGTATATTTCTATGTATGCATGCATGTGTGTATGCATGTATATGTGTATGTGTGTATACATGTGTATATGTATATATGTGTGTTTGTATGGATATATGAAAAATAAAATGTACATGTTTGTACATATAGGTATATTTTTTCATAGTATATTTTTTTTATCATATAAGCATAGTAGGCATGGGAATAGGCAAAGTGCATATAGGCGTATAATTTCACATTATTTTTTTAATCTTTTTATACTTCTTTTTTATCATTATTATTTTTTATCATTTATACTATCACATTATTTTTTCATCTGTTTATACTACTTTTTATCTTTTTTATGTATAGTATATCTACTTTGATTCATATCCTTTGAAATAAATATAAAATGTTATTTACCTACCTCGGAACAGACTTTGTTTAGTGAGGTGGGTAAAATAAAACCACGTAAATAAATGAAAAATGAATAAACGCCCGGGTTGCCGGCACTGAAACTGAAACTGAACTGAAATAACACGTAAATTTATGATTTATTTCGTGTTTCCTGTAGGTATAAACAACTCACAATTCAATTAAATTAAACGAACTTATGTGATTGATATCATTAAATTAGAAACTTATCAAATACTCATTGAAGGCAAGTTAATGAGAATTTCCAAAAAGAAAACAAATATATTCTTATATACCTAAGTAAAAATTTGTGCCTGTGAAACGATTAATTTAAGTTTATTGCATTACAATTCGACGTGTTCCACTCATAACACTATAATTCGATTAGTTCACGTCAGAGTGTTGAAACCAAACAATTTTTTTAATCTAACCCACTAACTCGGGCATATTTAAAAACATACATTATCCTATTTCGTAGATGTAACATGTAATTATTGGAACCCATTCCGTACATATTTATGCGATATGGCGTAGGAAGTTATGCTATTTTTTTATTTACAATTCGCAATACCTATTTGAGATAGTTATTGTATAAAAAATGTTTTCTTTTTTAATCAATCGTTTTAAGAAATATTATAGATAAATCTGTTACTAGTGGTAATAAACACGAATATTGAATTATTACACTCGTACATGTAAGTAAGATTAAAAAAATGACGTAATAACTTGCAATTTTTGTACCATGGACGTGCGGTGCTTTGGTTTAATGATTTTAGCGATTTTTTGTAAGAAAAAGTGGTTTACTGCTCTATTTTACACAATTTGATCAAATGCTGAAATGGGTCGATAATGTTTTTAAAATTCAATCGTCAGTAAAATGCGATGGAGTATGAGAATTCGGATATTGTCAGGAAAACCTTTTTGAAGTGAAAACTTATCTAGCACCGTTGTCATTTGAAGCTCGATGAAACGGAAGCGAGCGACACTAAAAAGAGACAAACACATACATCTATAGGTTTTAGCCTGCGAGATAATGAGATAGGATCATCAGGATCTTTGTACGGAGCTTCTTGGCCTCCCCACTATTCTACAGCCTGTGAACGCGGTAGAAGTGAAACCTTCTTGCGGTCTAAGGCGATGGGACGAAAGAGTTCGACTGGAGAGGTCTAAGTTAGGTCTCCCTCAACTCCCGATTCGGTCTACCACGCAGTAGTTGGGCTAACGCATTCACTGCCTATAAAAGTATCACCAAACTTAGCAAAACACTTGGGGTGACCTACGCTAGGGATGTTGGTTATCCAATAAATGATTTCCGGGCGCGGCGGTACCCATACTGTCCTTCCGAATTGATTTTGTCTCTTTCTTGATTTACTTCGTCTAGTTGTATCATTTAGTTGTGTTATTTATCTTGGTGAAGTTTGATACAAGCAAAACATTGTTGATATTAAATACAAAAAATCAGAGTGTGCAATTCACACGCGGTAGAAGTGAAACCTTCAGAAAACCAAAGTAGAAAAGAGTGGGGAGACCACAAACGCACTTTTTTTATCAATGTGAAGGATGATTTTTTCATATTTTTGTCGTCGAATTCCAGTGCACCTTTTCCTATACATTTGGTCATCTTATCAGTATTTGAGTTTTCTTCTTTTTTTGCCTGTTCTATTTGGAGTGGTTTGAAGATTGGATAAGGTGGATTTATCGTATTATATTGGAATCGAGTAGCCGTGAATTAAATAAATATTTTATTACTATCTCGTTCTCTCGCAGGCTAAATCCTATAGTTGTATATGTTTGTCTATTTTTAGTGTCGCTATTTTTGGTTTCATCGAGTTGCAAATCATACGGCGCCAAAGAAGTTTTCAGGTCAACAAATTTCGTGGTTTAATGCAAGGTGTTGGTTTTGTATAAAATCAGTTATCTTCAATTCAATACTTACAGAACAAACTTTATTTTTATTACCCTTCCAGGAGTGTTGTTTTTTTTCTATCGGGAAAGTTGACAAGTTACTTGTATTGGAAAGCTTACGATACGCCGTTGGTGGTAACATACTTATCTACGTCTTATCTGTTTACTTTAATTCACCAATTATATTCAAGCTTCATCGATAGAGACGCCATTACATGATTACGACTACTTATAACTGTATTTAAGACCACCTTGTTAACATTTTAAAATTATTGCAAATTGAAAATGACATATTATTAATTTCAAACTGGAATCTTAATTTCATATCCTATTATTTAAATTAGGAACTAAAATTGGATAATAACTGGTTCCATTGTTTAACTAATAGCAGTAATTATTATTAAGTATCGCCCTGTTGGAAGACCACATTCAGATTTGAAATAATGCTTGAAATTGCTTTAGCCGTGATTGGTGACTAGATTTTAGCCAGATTCTTCCCAATCTTCCTAGATAGATATGCCAACTGTGCGGTATTCTCTAGGTAAGGCTCTCGACTCGCAATTAAATTTTATTTGATTAATTTGTGGTATTTCACAATTAATTCATTCAAAATAATGTATAGTATATTTGCGGCACGTTTCAAAGTGGAAGATAATCTCAGTATCGCCCTGGTGTAGACCGCCATTCAGAATTGAAACGGTGCTTGAAATGTCTTTAGCCATGTTTGGTGACCAGATCTGAATAGTCAGGTACTTCCCCACCTTACTCTTCCCCGTCTCCTTTCCCTCCCCACTACCTTCAGCCTCACAATATACCCCAATTGGGGATGCCATAGTCTCACTGGCTCCAGAGGGGAGCAGTTGGTGACTCTTGTGCGGTATGCATATAATTTTTTTTATTAAAATATATATATATATAGTATATATGCACGGGGTATTAAGGGAAAGTCTTCGTTGACTTATGATTTTTTTCCAAAACAAAAAAATCTCATTCTCCTGTCGTCTGTCACTGGTCAATGTCCACTACCCACTGATTTTTATGTTTTAAGTTAAAAAAAAAGCCACCGAAGACCAAAATTTCATTTTAATTTTTTTACCACAAACAAGAACATACGGGGTGTTTGGGGGGTTCAACTTCCCCCCACTCTTATAGTCGAACCCCCCATGTGATCGCTGTAGCCAACCCTTAACCACAAATAATATCAGGAATCGATGGTTAAAATCAGTCAAATACGTCTCTAAGCACCCTGTACATAGTTACATTAAATATATAATATTTTAAAAGAGGTTATGTAGAAACAAAAGATAATATCACAACAGTAAGTAGACTACGTAATGTTGATGATTCCGATTTGGCAGCTCGTATAAAAAGGTACCTACTAACATAAACGGCTACCATCTAGACAGGATTTACCGGACCCGGAACATACAACAAAATTAAGAGACAGACAAAGAGGTTGAGTTAAAACAGAATGAATGTTTTCACTTTTAAAATTTTTGCGTGTATATTCAATTGATTAAATTTAATAAACATGTCATTAAAACGCCCAAATTTTTAAATGGCGGAGTTCTCACTACGCAAAGGCGGGATACCGGCTCTTCAAAGAAAAATATACGTCATATATGCAAGCTTACTTGAACTAAAACGGATATGTCCGTGTTAAAATAGATCGAATAATTTGTCAATGTCCAAAGTGATAAATTAAATCATTATGAGCAATCGTCAGGCTGTGTGAAACACGAAGTGATTATTAACACGGAACAGGTGTCTAAATAAATATAAAAATATCAGAAATAAAGGTAGGTAGATTAGAAAAATTTGTCGTTCTTTTTCAACGGGCGACAAGTTTTTTGTAGTTGCAGTTCGTTTGGAAGTCAGTTAGGAATATAGGTACCCACCTATTCAATTATTAGGATCTCTCAATGGACCTTTTTACCACATTCATAATGCAAGGTTAGTGATCCACAATGGTGAACTGATAACAACCCAGATGTATTGCAGTGGGAAGTGGAACTGGTATTTTTATTATCTGTACTCGTATATAGAGTTTACAGATGTTCACAGTTTTCATAAATGATAAGTGCCGATGATGCCAAAAAAATTAGAGTGTGCAATTTACACGCGGTAGAAGTGAAACCTTCATAAAACTAAAGTAGACAAGAGTGGGGAGGCAACGAAGCAGCGCACAAAGAGGAGTGATTTTATTATATTATTTTCTCGCAGGCTAAATCTGAAAGATATATGTGTTTGTTTCTTTTTAGTGTCGCTATTTTTCGTTCCATCGAGTTTTAAATCACAACGGTGCCAAAGAAATTTTCACTTCATAAAAATCCTAGCACAAAATATGATAGTAGACGATAAAATAATCATTGAAGAAGAAGGTTATACTTATATCTAAAACTAAACGAAATATTAAAGTGACAGGACAGGATCTGTATCTTACCTCTTTCTTGGATATGTTTATCCGTGGCACTGTAAAGTTTATAAAAAAATGTTTTAATCATTCAAAAGAGAGCAGTCAAAAAATTTGGGACAAATTAAGTGATTGTAATATTGTTAATTCTGAATTTGAAATATAAGATCGACAAAAATGACATAAACTAAATAGATTCCAATGACCGAGTGGCTTAATGCATTGTCCCAGGAAGACAGAGATCCTGGGTTCAATTCCCAATTTTTATTTTCTATAACTTGTTTTCTCTCACGTTTCGTTTAAATTTATTAGTAATATCTTCTTCTTCAATGATTAATATTACGCTGATGGGTACAATCTTCAAAAGTTGTTAAAAAGTAATTCCAAAAAATTAATTAAATAATAATTAACTGTTTGTAAATACTAGTAGTCAAGCAGTACTGTTTTGTGAACACCTCACTAGAAAAAATCTATGCTGAGGTGTTCGCATGCTTGAGAAAAAATATTATTCTTCCATGACCGTGTTACAAATTTAAATATCTGAAAAATGCAATGAATGGATGAATGCAAGGCTAGTTAATAAACTAATACGTACCTAATTAATAAGATTTAGAAAGGGAATCTTAGACGGTTTGGAATAATATAACATATAGTAAAGAATAAAAAATGTAAGGAGAAAATATGACGCCAAAGTTTGGCATAATAAGATGGGAACGCCCGAGAAAGAGGCGGCACGATCAAGCGAATCTAATAATTGGGTTGCGTCATGTCAAGAGATTGAATAACAGATGAATGTGAGTAAAGCAAAGAGTCAGCACCAAGACATAATTGGCTGGTGGTCCACCTGCGATGGCATGGTGGTTTGTTAGTTAGTTTGGTTGATACAGTATTGCACTCGAACGGGTCACCTATGTTTCGAGGCCATGAGATTACTCATGGTGGTTTTTTTTAAATTGTTCTGTACTTTTTCGTCACTTAAGTTGATTGGTCTCTTTGGTAAGATCCATCAAACTTAACTGTCAACTTCATAACGCCAAGATTGGCAGCGCTCATATTAAATGAAATGAAAAGTCCACGCCAATATATTAACGCACTGGGAGGGGATCGAACTCGTAACCTCGGTCTCAATTGTAGACATATTCAAGCTTGAAGAAGCTGGGTTTAATTTAAGTTAATTGCTCTTAGATACTATTCTAAAATATAACTGCTGACCCTGTATATATTGGGTGTGTCTCCTTCAATGTGGTTGGAAGTCACCTCTAGTGTGGAAAGCATCAATATAAACACCTAGTACGTGCAAAAACGGGTGATACATTTCAAAGAAAATGTTAAATGGAAAATGTCAGCCTTTGAAGCATATACGAATAAGTGGAAATGCTGTTTTAGCTCCCGATACTTTAATAGAACATGATCTGAAGAACTAGCATCATCGGTGGACAGCCGGGAAAACCGGAAAATAAGACGGGCAATCACGCGTCCGACAGACTTCCCTAGAATTGTAATTGTTGAAAAACATACGACCGATCAAAAACCTTATATTTCTATAGGTATTCACATGAACTAAAGATCCCTTCAAACCTACGCACATTCGGTAGACATCTTAAACGCGTTCCTAATCTTCGTATATTCCTTGACTTTCCCGTTTTCCACATACAACTTGGGGTCTTTTTTAGACTCGGGTTCATCTCTTTCTTTACTCAAAATAATGCAAACTTAATAGAGTATCAACCTTAATCAGCACTTTCGCTGAGTTGACACTCCTATTTAGAGTTCATGTAAAGTCAAATACGTGCCACTATTATCGTAGAATGACACGTTATTTATAAAATATTCTCACATAACTGCGTATTTTTACTACCAGAAACTCGATCGTCGAATAATAAACCAAAATCGCTTTGTTTCGTGTGCAAGCCTTGACATTTATTTACAGATCCAGTCCACAAAATCCGGAAAAATAGTTTTGAATGTTCTCATCTGCATAATATATTATCTTATATTCAATATGCGACATCGCGTCCTCGTGAATGGAAGCACACAGATACATAATATTACAATATAATATAATGAGTGCCTAATTCGGTTAACTTTCAAGAGGATCTTTGTTTTTTGATCATTAAATGATAGAAAATCGAAAAAATATCCTACTGTTAATTATACTACTTTTTTAGGTTTTTTTTCTGAAATTGATGACTTGATAAACCACGAGATGTTAGGAATACAGCAGAAAAAAAGCTGTTGGTTTACTTCCGAGGTTAGCATCATGATATACCTCGAAATTGAGCTCAGGCATTATGAAATGTATCTGTGTAAAACTCAGACTTTTGAACTTTGAAATATAATATATTTTTTAAGATACATAAATTACAATAAATTTTATACAATAATTAATTACATTATATGTGTAATTAATTATTCTATTATAAATTATTACTTTTATTATTTTTTTATAACTATCAAATAATGAAAGATGACGTCATATTTTACAAGAGAAGAATTTTTTTTTGTTTGTTATGCAGCAAAAATAATAAATTTTCGAAATTTTAACATACGAAATTTTCACATATTAAAAAATAATTATATTATATGGATATTTTTATAGCGCTTTTTAAGTGAAAAACTACCTCAAGAGCCCTGAAGCAATTATTTCCATCCTGAGCTATGAAGCTTTTAAATACTATGGTTTTAGCTGTCAAATGATAATAACGATCAGAGTTTGCATTCCACATGCAGTAGAGATGGAACATTCAGAAAACGAATGTAGACAAGAATGGCAAGGCTACGCACAAAGAGGAGATCGGCTATACGATCTCATTCCCTCACAGACTAATGAATTTGATATAATGAATTGAATTCTTTTTTAATTCTGAAATTATTTAGCACGCACTTGAACAAAGTGGAAATTCAATCGCCTTGAAAAGTGGGATTATTTGCGTGTAACGTTAATTGAACTCGTAACCTTGCGATCGGAAAGCGCACGCCCTATATTATGTTTATATTGCCAAGGCTGCAGTGCGAAACTAAAGTAAGTCCGCCCTTTAGAATTAAAATTCTCCAATAAGTGCCTATGACCGACATTACATAATATATAAAACTCTCGTTTTACTTCCCGGCATCGCCCGAGATACCATCAATGTGTTGTTTATTTTTTTAACATTTTTACCAATATTTATCTATGAGCTTCATGGCTCGTGATGGAAATTTAGTTTTTCAGCTGAACATAATTTCGTTGACGCATGAATTCCAGAAAGAAAAAATTAGTTGATTTCAAGAGGACAGAGCTCACCATTCAAGCTTTTCATTGCTAAATATATACTAGCCGGTTCCCGGCATGCGTTGCAATGCCATTCATAGAAATAAATTTATTCTCCCTGCATGTCCCTTCCCGTGCGTCCCTGTTCCTTCTGCCTTCCCCGCCTTCCCCCTCCCTCATCTCTCCGCGAAACCCACCTCCCCCCCTGTCTTTACTCCCTGCCGCTAAAATATATGAAATACCCACATTTTCATTTATACAAATTTCATAACGCCAAAGCTTACCATTATATACGTCCTCTGATAATGAAGCTTTCTATTGGTGAAAGAATTTTTAAAATCGATTTAGTGGTTTAACTTACGATTCCATGATCGCTGATCTTGTATGCAATAGGCATTAGGCTTAGATAAAATACCTAATTAAACAAAATATATTAAAATTGAAATTAAAACACTTTTTAACTTATTTCCACTTATTTATTTCGCCAGTGCCGGTTTCATCGTATTATGGACATCTTCAGGCTGGCAATATGCCATTGAATTGCCGTACTGGCGAAATAAATAAGTGGAAATTAGTTAAAAAGTGTTTTAATTCCAATTTTAATACAATATAATTCCACCACGCATAACAGAACAATAAATAAACTCATAAACAAAATATAATTAAGTGTCCCCGAATGGGTGAACAGAAAGGATGTACCACCGAATAAAAAAGTATGACACATGTTTTAATTCAATTCAACTGCATCAAGGAAAAAACTACCTACCTATATATATATATATATATAATAATCTATATTGGATTGCGTATGCGAATAGTCAGATGCTACGTGTTTTCGATATTATTTTATGGAACGCTTAATGAAGAACTAATTAGGCGATTTGAGGCATTCGAGATGTGGATCTACAGAAGAATACTTAAAGTAAGCTGGATGGACAGGGTTATGAATGAAGATGTTATATGTTATACTTTATATGTTACGGGGTTATGAATAAATAAAAAGAAGTTATTAAAACTCTAAAAATCCGAAAACTTCAATATCTTGGACATGTGATAAGACATCCAGAGAAGTACAAGATCTCGTATCTCATAAGGCGGGGAAATATTTCAGGAAGACCTAGACGGCGCCGGCGCCCTGGAAGACGGAGAACCTCGTGGCTGAAAAACCTGAGAAGTGGTTTGGCCAGTCTACTGTAGAGCTGTTCCGGGCCGCAGTAATGGGCATACATATTTTAAGTTGGAAATCGGTAAATAATGCACAAAAAATTATAATTTCATAATATAATTTCGGCGGATCATCTGTCAACTGTCACAAAACTTAAATAGAAAAAATGTTATGGAGAAAACATAAAATAATGGACTTAAATAATTGACAGGTGTCTAAAAACATAACAAATTTTCTTTTTGGCAGTTAACGTCAAAAGCCCTTTATTATCACTTAGAGACGTTTTCACTTTTCACTTGTCCAACAATGTACGTAGCAATTCACACGCGGCTAACAATAGAATCTAACATAAATAATACAACTAATAATATTTTGGTACGTGTTCTGAAATATAACAAGGTACTACAATGTTTGTACAGAAATTCGTACTCGTACTTAAACCTCGTACGTACTTAATTTGCGTACGCTCATCGGAATACCAAACAAACACACTTGTTTGCTCATGGTCTATCCATTGACGTGTTATTATATTCATGTACTGGCAAAAAAGAAAACTCTCATAATAATTTCTCTTTGCCAAACACTTTCACGCCATTCCATCCGAATTCATCCGGCTTTCGACGGAGGAAAGGTTTCTTAGCTTGGATTTTCTTGATTAACATTCATGTTATATCATAAGCTCCAATTACTAAGTTACTGATGCGCCATTAGTCTGAGTATCCATGGGCATAAAATACGCACAGTCATATTATGAAAGGAACGGCCTGAACGGCGAAACCGTGGTTTACGAAATTTGCGAAGCGTGTATTTTTTACAGGTATTTTTTTTTACAATAGCTCCATTCAGGCTGCCAGAGGAAGATAATTTCCTCGTGGCCTATATTTTCTTTAGAGGGTCTTTTAAAAGAAAGGAAGGAAAGACAGTTATGGGGAAGAAAAATTTATAAATCTGGGGAGCCCTTGGGTCTAAGACCAAAGGACGTGTGAATCCGTCGAGGGATAGTCTGCTGAAGAGATAAAAGGGTCACCCTCAACCTGTGTCTTCAAATCCGGTCCACAACCCAGAAGGTGGGCAGACACATCCACACTCCAAGTACCTGGCACTTCTGCTAATTCACCAAAGGTAGCGAACCTGTTGCGAAAGTGTTGGTTATTCCATAAATGGTTCCCGGGTAGTGTGAAATACTAATGATTTTATTTACCAGATCCAGCGGAACTGTGGCATTTTTGCGATGCTGGGTTATGCTTATGTTTTCATTTATGCTCGACTTTGACTCGAGTGACTTTTTTAAAAATATTTTCCTCTTATTCTCTTGAAGCCTACATAATAATGCATATTGCATGTATCATCTTTGGGGATTTTATGGGTACTTTTGACTGACGTTTTAGCGACAAACACAGCTTTTCCACTTGGTGTTAATGACTCATGGATAGAAAAGATGAAAGGAACGGTCGAGATATTCTTGTCAATAAACATTGCAAAAAACCGCTTTGGCAATATTTTATTTCTGAATGGTTGTTCTTCTCAAATTGATGTATTGATGCATGTGTCTCAATACTCGTTAAAGTTATCAGGTAACCAATTTTATTATTTGACATGATAAGTATATCACAATAACCACAATGTTACATTATAACAACAAAACCTAAAGAATGTTCTTTAGGTTTAAAGAAAGAAATATTGGAATGGTAGTTAGTATTTTATTTATAATAATGGAACGAAAAACGATTATTAATCGAGAACACAAAATATAAATATGTTACAAAAAACGGTACCCGCGGCTCCATGACAGCGGTGTGCATAGATACTATAGACTATTAGAGACCACTGACCACTGCGCGGTGTTATTTTGATAATTTTTTGTACCGTTTCATAAATTATTGCAGTTTTGTGTTGCAACTGACAATCTAGCGGAATGAACTCGAGAAACAATCGTGAATTCTGATCTCAACCATTCCGAGCATGCACGGTTATAATTTTATGTTAGAATCAGCGATATGTGCAAATATGAGCGATACCTGTTATTAATGGATTTATTTGGAATGAGGTCTGGACTTGAGTACACAGTTATTAAACGGCTATCCATAAAGAATCTATTATTTATTACTCCATTTTTTTGCGGTATCAAATTAAATAAGTATTAAATAAAACACATCATCGGCTTATTTCAAAATTGTAACAACTCGTAATTTCTTGTTACGAGGTAATCAACTTTTTATTACACAGATAGTAATAAAATAATATTAATAATTATTATAAGTTACCTTGAGATAGTTTACAAATTTCTGAAAATAACGTTTACTACACACGTTTTATTTGAAAGAAGAGGAGAAATGTAATTGAGAGAGAAAACTCTCTGAATGAAAATATTTCTTTTCATTAAATATAAAAATGTGGATAGAAATATTAAAAAAATCAGAATGTGCAATTCACACACGCGGTAGAAGTTAAACCTTCAGAAAATGAAAGTAGATAAGAGCACGAAGAGCTACGAAGCACCGCACAAAGAGGAAACCGATTATATTCTCCTCTCGCAGACTAAATCCTATAGATGTGTGTGTTTGTCTCTTTTAAGTGTCGCTATTTTTCGATTCATCGAGTTTCAAATCACAACGACGCTAAAGAAGTTTTCACTTTAAAAAAAATTATAAATATTTAATAGGTACATGATAATGAATATAATAAGACAACAAATAGTGTAAACCTTGTATATTTCATAATATAACTAACTAACCATCGCGCCATTTCGCCGGAGGGGTAGGCAGAGAGGACGGACCGCCAAACGACTCGATCTTGGCACACACTCCTTGCCTCGTTCACATTCATACATCGTCATAATATTGTTACTTTATATAATTTCGTTAGAAATTGTATGAAGCGTGAATGTCTATAATATGTAGTATTAGTTATTTAGAATATTTCGAATTTCTGTTCTTTCCTTTTCAGTTAACCATATTACAAATCTTTTGAACAACCAACTCAAATTATTTGGGATGACGTTAGTTTTTGTTTGCTGTTAGGAAGATATTGGTCATTCGTGTTTTTATGCGAAAGTTGATTTGATGTAGGGCATTTGAAAATGTTTATTTATTTTTGCTATTGTGTAATGCGAATGAGGTATGTGGTAAGATGGTGCTATAATATAGTTTTTATGATGATCTTCCATATATAAGAATAATTTATCGACGTTTAATAATTAATTAATTAATCAATAGCTATTTTTAAGCTTGATTCTAATTATTGTTCCGAATTATGTTTAAAAAGCCGCACCAATAACAGGTTTACAATCCAAAAATAATATTTTAATCATCTACTAGTAATTTAGTATTGAGATTTTAACTATCCACATATTTATAAAAAAATCGGGACGAAACATTCTGCCTGAATTGAATAAAATATAAAAATTGAAAAATCAGAACCATTTTTCGACATTTTGTTTTTGAAGAATGAATTGAGTATGTCATACGTTGGATTTAAGTTTATTTATTTACATCTTAGGTTAAAAAAACTTATACGCTTAATACAATCCACTCAACAAAACCACCTTCCAAAGTGAAACATCCAGATCTAGAGCATAGATTCTACGTTATCTACATTTTTAATGTCAAACTGAAAACCAGTCTTCTGTTGTAAACATAACATCAGGCAATTTCTTGAAATTCATTGTGATCAAAACACTACTGTCACTAAAGCATATATTGTATATTGTCATATACACATATTTATACAAATATCAAGGCTCTGGGTGGAATGATAAACAATCGCGAATCGTAAAATGTTACTCCCACAAGGTCATTAATTTTACCGGGACAGTCGTGTTCGTGCTGGAAGCTTCGTGCCTTACATTTTGGTTATTTATTAAAGAGAGCAGGTGGAAATTAGGATATTCCGCTTGCCACGAACTTGGAAAGTGCGATTAGTTAAGTGCCAATTTGACGTTCACAAATTTTGTTTCCTTGGAACTTCAGACGACCTCCGTGACAGAGCGGAAAACTCAATGGGTAATTCAAACATTTTAATAAATAATATTTATAATCGAATATTTATTTGCGCCTCGTTAGACCGCCAAAGTAAGACACTAGTAGTTAGTTGTTTAAGTCTTAGTTGTTAAGTCTTCGATGTAAGTCATTACGTATAAGATCGGTAGTTAGTTGCTAGCTACAAGTCTTACTTGTGCATCACTATTTGAAAGATTCAGTAGTTAGGTGCTAGCTATAAGTTTTAGTTGTAGGTCACTAGTTATAATACGCAGTAGTAGGTTGTTTGCTATAAGTTTTAGTTATGGATCACTAGTTACAAGATTCTGTAGTTCGTCCCAGCCATAAGTTTTAGTTGTAGATCAATATTTATGATGCTCAGTGGTTGGTTGCTTGCTATAAGTTTTAGTTGTAGATTACTAGTTATAAAACTCAGTTGTTAGTTGCTTGCCACAAGTTTTAGTTGTGACGCAGTTATAAAAATCACAATTTCAAGGCACTAGAATAAATCAATCTTAGCCGTAAGTTCTCAGTTATAAGTCTAAATTATGATTTATAGATTAAATAAATTAAGTAATAAAGCTTTCGGTGATATTCTTACCAAAACGGCGCTTTAGAGAAAATCCAATAATAATTTGTTTATTTGTTTGTTTATTTAGCACAGCAATATACATTTATATACATAATTTATTAAATTTTGACTGCCCAACTAGGAGTATTATCCCGTTTTAGGACAGTCAAATAATTATGGGTATGAACATGTGGATAAAAAGAGGAAATAAAAAGAAGAGAAAGAATATAAAATAAAATAATAAAAATATATAATTATTATTACTATTGAATTAGGTTTAGCTCTATTAGGTGACCTTTTCCCCCTTGAGGCGGATCGTGATAAACCACCGAAATAGATTTAGCCAAGTTTATTTACCAGATCTTAATAGCCAGGTACCTACTTCACAACGCTACGTCTTAAAAGTAGGTTAGACTAAATTATTTATTCATTTTTGTAAACAGGGAAGCCGTATTAGTTTTTAATTTTTTTACTGTGATTAGCCGGATCTAAATGGGCCGGTACCGGCATTCTATCCTTCGTAATTCATTTCTCTGTTCCCTCCACCTAATAAACTTCCTTATTAATTCGTAGAGCAACATTTATTTTAATTTAATATAAATTAAATTCAATAATATTGTTATTAAGTTCTGCAAGTATTGTAGTTTTGAAATTATTGTGAGAGATTTTTCGGCTTACACAGCCATTTTCAAACTTTAGTTAGACCACTTTGAGACAATTTATTTATATGATTCTAAATTTCAATTTTGAAGGTGCATAAAATGATTTATTACCGGTTAAACCGAAAATAATTATTGTGAAAATTGATTCTCTATTTTGTGGGGTACTTTGAAATCTGTTTTTCTCTTTTAATGTGTTCTTAATTGTTTAATAATGATTGAGTTTTAAAATAGCCCTACAAGCCGATACAGCGGTTAAAATAATAAATAACTTGAACTTAATAATAATAACATTAGATATAAAATTTAATTTAATAATTTAATTTAATAGCATACAGTAGAAGTGAAACTAGAAAGTCGCTAGATGTCGCCTTCTTTTCTTGCACCTGTTTATTTTAAAGTGTTTTGAAGATTGGATATTGATTTTACAAAAATAAAAATGTTTTTTTTTGGGTTTGGTAGGTTTCGAACCTCAGTTCGCTGGATGTCTCTCTGGGCGCTAAGAGTCTGTACTTCATACCATGGCGCTATTGGAGGCACGTGCGTAGTCGTGAATTTACCGCATTATGTTAGAACCGAGGACCGTCAAATAATAAATTTTTGTGACGCAATTCCGTTTAATCGCCAACGGGGGTAAAGAAGTTTCACTACAAAAAAAAAATATATATATAATAACAATAAACTGTTTTAGTCTCGCGACATTTCCCAGATGTGATTACCACAGCTCCACTTGCTACGAGTAGTTGGATCCCTCGTGCAAATAAAAATATCTGCAATGAATACTTTATTAGAACGTTACCACGATATAATTGGCACAAAACAGGCAAACACAGGCTGCCTACTTACACGCAATACAGGTAATGTCTCTATGCTCTGTCAAGCTATGACTTAAGTTCAATATTTGCAAACATGGGAACGTTTTTACCAAATTCGTTGCACTAAAATATATTGTATTTATTTCCTAACTTTCTAGTTTTCATCGAGTCAACGGTTCTTCCGCATTCTCGGCAACAATCATTTTAGTTTCCCACGTGAGTAGACACCCGATCTGTCATTCAATTTCATTCGATAGTCGCCTACTTAGCAGGTTGGTAATTATGCACCATTATCTAGGGCCACGCGTTGATTCTTAATTACAGTAAAATCAGTCGTCGAGATTCAATGTCATAATAAGTTCAATTTTAACACCTGAGGCTAATTGGTTCGCTGTTCGAAAGGAGGTCTCATAGAAATCGGTTGTGTATTCCTTATTTTCTTTCATGATTAGAAATATAATCCAAAAGGTATTAAAAAAAGAAAACAAAAAATAAATAAGAGTGTGCAATTCACATGCGGTAAAAGAAAACTAAAGTAGACAAGAATGGGGAGTTCGCAGCACCGGGCAAAGAGGAGACAGATAGGCTACAAAGCACTGTCCAAAGGAGAGACCAATTATACCATAACGTTCTCTCGCAGGTTAAATCCTGTAGATGTACGTGTTAGTCTCTTTTTGTTTCGAAGAATTTTTCTCTGCAAAAACACCACCCTTCATATATAATATATATATATATATATATATATATATATATATATATATATATATATATATATATATATATATATATATATATATATATATATATATATATATAAATATATATATAATTTTTTTTTACTTTATTTATTCCCATTTCTTTGTACATAAAATGTATAATAGCAAATAGTATATAATAACATAATATATAATAACAAATAGTATGAACAAGAAATGAAAACCGACTAAGGCACTGCCTGAGTGTGGGTAATATTAAAGCAAAATACTATATTTCCAAGTACCCAAAGTATAAAATAGACTTAAAAAAACATATAAAATATAAAGATAGTATAAAAAGTTAGTATTACATAGGTAGAATAAGTGAAAAAGGTTTTTTTTCAGCTATTATAAAAATATGGAGAAACACATACTGATTTTTTTTTTTTAGTTATTATAAAAAAATAAACAGAAAACATATTGTACTACAGTTTAGAAAGTTACAGCAAGTGAGTTGTAGAAGGATGGATAAATTTATAGAAAAGGCGTTTCAATAATATATCTACATTATTCAACCATATATTCACACCTAAAAGTTAACCACAAAATAATAAAAATGTACTCCCTTATGAAACCAAAGTTCCCAAACGCAATTTAAAAAATATTTATGAAATTTTGGGAATTTTTATTCATTATTTTTACGTGAAATGACAAAAAACTCTTACGGCGATAACATTTATAATACGTTTGCGTAGTAAAAAATGTATGTGTTTTTTATATTTTTTTCGTTATCAGTAATTTTAGTAGGTAAAGACGAAAGGTGAGCCATTTTTAAACTTTTTTATGTGTGTATGGAAAAATTTTATATTTCAAAAATTATGTAATAATTTGGATTTATAAAATTTGAAAGCGTATTTTATCACTTTTCAAGAAGAGTGTTTTTTTTTCGTGTTCACTGAGTAATATTTCATTCTGACCAGGCCTGAGGAGTTAAAGATTTTTCTAGAAAAATAATCTGATATTATATAAAAAAGCTTCATAATCTAAGGAGGGATGTGTTGTTTGTGCAGTAATCGAGGACAAAGCAAGCAGAGGAATTGAACCCTGAAAAGCTCCAAAGATACCTACTCATTTGCCAAATCAGCTAATAAACGGTCTATAAAGCATCATCAGTACAGCACATAGGTATCTCATCTCACGCATTGATTCAATGTAACATTAATGACTAGAATATTTATATCTTTATCTGGATCCTTACGTATTAAATATTACTTCATTATATACATCATTATCTGAGTCCCTACTTATTTAAAAAAATATTTATGTAAGTAAACTCATTGACAAAATATGACCTTATGTTTTTATTGAATTTTAAAGTAAACTCGTGCGAATTACACCTATGCAAATACGTACTCACTCACCAGTGCCGGCTACTCGTAGCTTTTTGGTATGCTGGAGTTCTAATATTAGAAAATGGCATTATTGATGTTGATATCTCCGAAAACCTTTTCTTTTTTTGTAAATCGGTTATTTAAAAGAAGGTAAAAAACCTTCAGAAAACTAAAGTAGACAAGAATGAGGAGGCTACGAAGCAGCGCACAAAAAGGATAACGATTATACAATCTTATCCTCTCGCAGGCTAAATCCTGTATATACGTGTCTGGATCCTTGTGAATCGATTTAATCGATGAGACATTACGATAAAATCATCGAAAGACCTGAGGAAAAAATCCCTCAGGGCTTGTGTCATCTTTGGGTATGCTGTGTGGAGGGTATTTTTTATGGAAATGCTGAGAATGAAAAAGGTATCGAGGAGAGGTCAAAAGGACTCCCTTAACCATTTTCTCCCGATCCGGCCTGCCTAGACCTAGACAAACCTCACTCCAAGAATCCTGGTACCTTTAGTACCAAGTAGGTAACTACTTGGAGCGACCAGGGCAGGGCATCCTTTTCTTGAGTTGTCTGATAAATGGTTCCCGGGGCGGCTCTCTCCCGATCCATCATCACCTTGCACCGCAGTTGAAGGGTTGGATTTAGACGTCCGTCATTGCTGAATGCACTGATCCCTACGCATCCCTCAAATCTTTTTCCTTCCTAATTAACTTTAACTTCCTTTCCTTCAATTACTTTTAAAAAATCCTCCACACAACATCCACTTAGTTGACACGAGTGAAGCTAATGTAAAAGAACCCTTAAATTTTACATATGTTATATAGTTCTTAAAATGATTTATTTATTCTCATACATCATTTAACAAAGGGGAAGTACATAGTATAATACGCTAGTTTTGGGTGTAGAAAATAATGTTCAAACTTAGTCCCTGTAAGAACTGCACGAGTCTTGTTTGAAAACGAAAAAGACAAAAGATACTAGAACTATGACATAACGTACGATCTATCGCTGGGACTATTATATCAGATCCCCACGAGAAAATACACCATTGGAAGTCCGTTTCGTAATCATAATATTATTATAATCAGAATTAAAATGAAAAGTTCATGTTATAGATGATTGCACCATTTATGAGTAGAACATCAGCTGCTAATTCCTTACTCTCATTAGTATTCAGCCCGTATATTCCCTGTATAATTACAACATTTGCATGAACGGACCACTGGGTGTCCACTTTATTACCCGGGTGTACACATGTACCTCCCGGTGTACCTGCACATTACATATTTAACACTTGCCGATAAACATTTTATTTGGACGCTTTAATTTTCTAGCTCTAAAAATTGATTCGCTGAGGCCATAAGGCTGTTAAATAACTGACATATTGGGTGTGTAATCTCGTTTAATTGGAACATTTGATCTCGCTAGTGACGATGTAAGAATCCGATTTGGCAGTATCCAAGTCTCAGCGCAAAACCTGTTTGAGTAAGCGGGCTTATGTATCATGTTCGAAATGGCGTTGCGTTTAAAAAAAAACATTCTACTTGGACGTTTGAATTGAATAATAGCGAACCAATTTGGTTTGCAACCGCAGATGACATAAAAGCATTTTATGCCAGTCACATACATATTCAAGTATTCACTATGTCATTGTATCGAGCTCGGGATAGGGTATCTTATTACTTTTTAGGTACTTAAAAGTGAAAGTTGTGTTAATATTTGATACACATTAACAACTTCTGTTTTCTCGTCGTTTCACTCCTTGCTGATTGTAAGAAATATAAAACATCTTTTGCAGCAGCGCGGCGTACAAATTTAAGAAAGATAATAATTCATCGCGGTACACGATGTAAATGACTTATATTAAATTGAGAAATTATAATTGCCGCTGCATTCAGATTTAATTATAGGTGGGTAGATTATTCGATGGGTCAATGGTCAATTAACAAAAGCCGAAAAGAGATTTTTGAAATCAATTTTACTAATAAATCTCCAATATTACATAGCACGTCAGAGCGTTGTCGGCAGCTAATGTAAAGAATATTTAAACATTCATAAAACTGTAAATAATAATTATCTCACCGCCAATTTGTGAGTCACTTATCCAACCTGCACAGCCTGGAGATTTAATAGTCTCACTTAAAACGAGTCTCACTTAAAACTAGTCTCACTTAAACGAGTCTCAAGTGCCCTACCCACTGAATACCCACAGCTCTTTTATTAAAAAAAAACCGTAACAACATTTAGTTGCGACTGTTCCGAGAACCGGTAGGCGATGAAAGGGAAATGGAATGAAAACGAAATGGGATGCTACTCTCGGAAGTAAAGTATAACGGCCGGCTTGTCGGACTAGCGCCGAACCCGCTCGCAGCCTCAGTGGGCCACACGTCATGTCATGGACGAAATTATCCTCACGTACCAATATTATACACAGAATTACATATTAACAAAATTATACACGGATGAAATTACACATAGACAGAATTCATATACAGTAGAATCCGTTTATTATGACTCCGCCTAATAATATGATGTAATTACACAGCGAAGTTTGGTTTTCGTATAAAATTCTTTATAACAAAGTCGGATATAATGACTTCGCTTATAGTGACATGTCGCTTATTATGACTGATTATGACCCATTTTTAATAAATTATGTCCGGTTATAGTGACCAACATGATTCCTAACACCTTCGGTGGTGTTCAGAAAAGTACCTTTAATACCTTTTTGTATTTCTTTGGCATTAACTATGTAACAACTTCTAGACATTTTGTATTGAAGAATTTCATTTCATATTTACTGTTACTTCATTTTTAAACTGAGAGCAGATAAATAAAAACTAAGTAAGAAATGTGCATGTGAAATAAAACTCTCCAAATCAAAAAGAATTATACCTGCTTTAATTACACCTACTACAATTGGACTCGCGTCAAAAAATACATGTGTGCAGTTCACACGAGGTAGAAGTGAAACGTTCAGAAAACTAAAGTAGACAAGATTGAGGAGGCTACGAAGCACCGCACGAATAGAAGACCGATATGCTACGAAGCACCGCATAAATAGGAGATCGATTATTCTATCTCATTCTCTCGCAGGCTAAATCCTACAGATGTATGTGTTCGTCTGTTTTTAATGTTGCTATTTTTCGTATCATCGAATTTCAAATCACAACGGTGCTAAAGAAATTTTCACTTCAAAAATCAGTTTTAATGGGTTTATATTTTAGAATGTTACTGATTATTTCTTTACTGTTTCACTACATGGTTTAAAATTCTTTTTTTTTAACCTTACCAGGACAAGCTTGTGTTGAGGTTAATAATTTTATAAGGTAATAAACCTAACAAAAAATAATATAGTTATCCAAAGAACAATATTCTTACATTAATATTTCTTACAGATAATGGGTACCTACTAAGCTGAAGGAAGCTAATACATTTTTATTACACCAATCTCACGAATTACACACATGAAAAAAACTTAACCTGACTTTTTTCCAATTAGAAATTAATATTTTTTTTTTTTTGTGACGTGTGCCGTTCTAGTATAAATTAAGGGTGTAATAGGATACTTGCATTGACTTCATAACGACTTGGAAAAAATCGTGTGGATAGATTTTTTTACTAAGATTACGAAAATGTTAGTAAAAATTTATAGAAATGTACATTTTATTTTTATTTTTAAATAAATAAATCCATTATTTGGGCTCGTGACGTAACTACATGAAAATGTCCCATCTCCGAAAATGTTCCTATTAATTTTATAAAATTCCACACTGATTTATTTTTTTTTATATGGCACCACCTTGATTTCAGGCGAATTTTTGAATTTGACATTTAACGTTCACTAGATTTATTGTTTGTTCTCTGCGAACGTATCATTTGGTTTGATTTTTTGACAGATGTTATGAAGAGAACCCCGTACATTTTACGTTGTCCGTACGTGTTTTAGAGGTATAATGATAATGGTGCGGATTTTAACAAAATCAAATTTTATAATATTCTTATTATTATTATAATTTACGAGTACAAGTATATTACATTTGATTTAGTAATATGGACGTTGAATATTACAATGATTTATGTTCAATAAGATGGATCAAGAAAACAAATATTTATGAGATTTAATATTTTTGGTATGCCTCGTTATTCTCTTCTGCCATTCGTGTGGAAAACGTTTTTTTTTTAAATGATTTTCGGCTATGTAATTATCGTTTTTTTCGCACCTATAAAATTATGTCCCGTCTTTCCGGTTTATAAAAAATGGTCTGATTTTTTGGATGAAAATTTTCAAAAAATCGCCAGGGTTTCAAAAATACGATTGAAAAAAAAAGTAGAATGTCTTAGAATATTTGCCTAAACTGGATTTTTTTTTTAAATGTGATGCAAGTGGCCTATTCTGTTTATTTTGTAATTTCTTTTTTGTTCATTTTCGTGCTGTATTTACGTTATATTGGTCTTGCGTTGCGATTGTACAGTGCAATCGCGACATTTCTCCAAAGGTAGACTTACAAATTCGTGTATAAATATGTAGCAATTCATCCAATCCTTGATAATAATTACAAATAAAGAAGAGATGAAGAAGGTAACTCTCTCACCAGGATTGAAAGCGAAATAACATGTAAAATAATCCGATAATTCGACCAAAAAGTGACCAAATATACTTTATTATTTTACATATTTAAAAATAATTATATTTTTGAATGTAGCTATTACTTTGTGGTTATCCATTATAGAAAAATGAAACAATACAACTTTGTATAAACCACTTATATGATGTGCAAATCCGACCGGTTTCGGAACAAACGTTCCTTCGTCAGGGAAAGCTTATACTAATTTGACAGTTTAGAACAATGTTTTATTGTGGTAGGGGGGGAGCCGTTGTTGGGTATAGGTTGATTGGGTGGGTAGGTATTAGTGTAGAGTGGGTGGGTAGGGGAACAAATCCATGATTGGGCTATATGACAATATTTTTTGTTTGTTGAAATTTTTTTTCAATTTTTTTCAACAAAAAAAAAATATTGTCATATAGCCCAATCATGGATTTGTTCCCCTACCCACCCACTCTACACTAATACCTGCCCACCCAATCTACATTATTAACTAACAACGGCTCCACCCCTACCACAATAAAACATTGTTCTAAACTGTCAAATTAGTATAAGCTTTCCCTGACGAAGGAACGTTTGTTCCGAAACCGGTCGGATTTGCACATCATATAAGTGGTTTATACAAAGTTGTATTGTTTCATTTTTTTTTTAAATAATTAACTTCGTGGTTCGCCATAATTTACAATAAAAACACGTAAATTTGTTACTTATAATAATTCTAGTATTTTAAATAACCAAATTAAATTACCTTTTAGTCCTATTCTAGACATATTTCCAATAAACCGCTATGTTCTTCCCGGAAATCCCGCTATTAACCCCGCATCCGCGCTCAAAAAGAAGAAGATGGCGAGATATGTAATTACGAATCGGTGCGCAATTGTTTAATAAAACACGACTCGTTTAAAATAGAGCAAAAATCTCGTGGAAGGTATCTTAAATATCATTTAAAGAAACATTGTGAATGTTTTAAGTAAAATTTGGAGATATGTAAGAAATCGGTAGAAATTCGTTATAAAAGTTGTTATGTCTGTCAGGTCTGTCAATATTCTATAACGTAGGTTAGTTCTAATATCCTCCTGACGAAGGAAGGGTTCTTCCGAAACCGGTAGAGTGAATAAAGTAAAAGTGGTCTGTAACAAATTTATGTGTTTTTGTTGTAGTTTATTTAATTTACTTTTCTTTTGGGAGACTACCAATATTATCAACAGTACAGTTCAAAGAACTTCTACCAGATTGGGTTCGATATATCGAGCATGTGGGAGACGCACGTGCGTTGGAAAGATAACACCTGCTCGTAGGTGCACATTACGAAATTAGAAGGTGTTTGCTCTGCTGTCTCTCAAAAAATAGAGATTAATTAAAAACTCTACCTTGTTTGGTCAATGGTTAGATATCTAATACCCGCAGTACGTGTATTTTATTTATAACATTCCTTTCCTCAAATTATATTCATTTTATGGAATGATTGCAATTTTATAAATGACCGTAATAAATTTAGAAAAAAATACAAGTTAATTAATACATACTTTCGCATACCCGTTGACCTTAGCGGATGATTCAGTGAGTGTCTCATTGAAATACCAGCATTTAGAAGAGAAACGTTATTAAGTGATACGTTTAGTAACAACATCTAAATAACTCCTTCATTCTTTTTGATTCACAACATTCCCCAATGTTAAGGATGACAAAATGACACTGGCTTTGAGCAATAATCTCCCGTAGAGACAAAACATTAAAAGAAACATATGTTTGACCAAAACCTGAATTACTATTTTATTTTAAGATGATAAAGCTGAAATAACAGAGCAACTCCATAATAATAATTTCAATTATTAAAAGTAGTATTAGGCTGACAATAATTGATGTGAATTATTACAAACATTTAAAAAATTTAAATAGAATAAAACAAAAAATTTATAAATGACCGGCAGAGATTCGAACCCTGATCAAGTGACGCACAACTTAGTCTAATTTATTAATATTAATATTCGTCTCTTTAAAAACGCCTTCAAATTTTTATTTTTTTTTTGTTTTTATTATTCATCTTTATTAGTTTTTGACTTACAATTTATTTTATTCTATACCTGTCTCACTAGGGGAACCTGTGTTGAGAGCAGGCGTTTAGCATGAGCAGTTTATAATAATAACACATACAAAGTACAAATAATAACACAATAATACAAGTAACAGTTAATCATCAACGTAACATTGAAAAAATAAATACTTATAGGTTAGTTTTGATAGAATCTTTGATGTTGGATCTGTTTTGGCTGGTTTTAATTTTAATTTTGTAAGGTTTTTAAAATGAATAAATTTAATTTAATTGTATCAACAAGACGCCCTCCGTGGTCTAGGGCCCCCGACTAGCGATTCCGAGGTCAAGGATTCAAATCCCGGCGTACGCAATTATTTTTTTTCGTCGATTTATGTTATTACACAATTTAATCATTTTAAAATAATATAAGATATATTTGCGACACGATTCAGAATGGAAGATGCTCTCAGTATCGCCCTGGTGTAATACCACCATTTAGAATTGAAACGTTGCTTAAAATGGATTTAACCGTGTTTGACGACTAGATCTGAGTAGCCAGATACTTACCCACTTGCCTTTTCCCCATCTCCATCCCCTTCCCCACTTCAACCTCACAATATGCCCCAATTGGGGATGCCATAGTCATACTGGCTCCAGGCGGTTGGGAGCAGTTGCCATTCTTGTGCGATTTAAAAAAAATAAACTGCTTGGAAGGCAATTACCAAATATTATAAACATCTAATCCGAAATTATTTTGTGTAATTATATAGCACGCCGCCTACATTTTTAGTGCTTTCCTGTTAAAAATTAAATTAAAATTAAAATTAGCCTTTATTGCTGTTAAATTAGAAACATTTTTTCTAATCTAATTAAAATATGTATGTATATATATATATTTTTTTTAAATATTATTCTAAATAATCAGCGTTTGGGTCTTTATTTTTAGGAATAGCTTGTCTTTAGACATAGGTCTCCTCCAAAGATTTCCACTTTTCTCTATCCTTTGCAACTCTAATCCATTCTGGACCAGCCACCGTTTTTAGATCATCTTCCCATCTTTTCGTTTGTCCACCTTTGTTTCTTTTACCGTCTCTTGGATAGCACTTTGTTACTATTCTGGTCCATTTCTCTTGCCTCCTTTCCTCAACATATGTCCAGTCCATCGCCATTTTAGTGTTCGATGTACAGAATGTACCTGTTTGAATTGAGTTCTGTTTTTTTTTTTATTTCTGTTAATTTTAATTTTCCTGTTAGTTATTTATAAATTATAACCTGTATTTCAATATAGACATATATTAAATTTTTATTATATTAAAAAGATATACCTTTCGAATTGTAGAAAAAAAGTGTGCTCATTTACGTCTGACACCTCATGGTGGACCATGGTGACCTCGTTCAAATTACAATATTGGTATATGGTATTTCGCATCAAGTACCTAACTGTTATTATTAATTAATAAAAAATATTGATAAAATTTATTAGAATAGTTTAAAAATATATTAAAAAAAATTTAAACATTCTCTCATCGATGGCAATGAACTTTTAGCAAAAAATAATTATCTATCGTGTAGTGTTTTATCCTCAATACGATGGTAGTTAGGCAACACGTCGAGGAATGTCGTTAATTAGAAGCTAGATCATAAGCTAAACATATTTACACTTGATAATGTAGGTTTTTCATTTTCCTAAAAAAATAAACTTCGTTGCCCAACAAACTGCAATTCAGTTTTGCAGGAAATGTTACGATTGTCTTATGATCGGTCTTAAAAAACTTATGCGAAACACGAAACGATTTATGAAATTGCAGTGCTTTTATTACCTTATTCAAATCAGGCAAACATCGTGGACCTCGAATCGAGCTGAAGATGAATTTGTACCAGGTACTCGTACTTAAGCTGTATAAACTGCAACTACTAGTATAATAAGAATACATAACGGAGTTAAAACAACGGATCCCAACTCGAAATTGGTGACTCTCGCTATTTCTATACTCCCGTGGAATGAAGATGTATAGTGTGTACCAAGAACTTAAGCTGCATACACTGCTACAATAACAAACAATGAATTAAAACAACGGATCCAAACTCGAACATGGTGACCCTTGCTATTGCTGTACTCCTACGGAATGAAGACTGAAACTACTAGTATAATAAGAATACATAACGGAGTTAAAACAACGGATCCCAACTCGAACTTGGTGACTCGCTATTTCTATACTCCCGTGGAATGAAGATGTATAGTATGTTCCAAGAACTTAAGCTGCATATACTGCTACAATAACAAACAATGAATTAAAACAACGGATCCAAACTTGAACATGGTGACCCTTGCTATTGCTGTACTCCTACGGAATGAAGACTGAAACTACTAGTATAATAAGAATACATAACGGAGTTAAAACAACGGATCCCAACTCGAACTTGGTGACTCTCGCTATTTCTATACTCCCGTGGAATGAAGATGTATAGTATGTTCCAAGAACTTAAGCTGCATATACTGCTACAATAACAAACAATGAATTAAAACAACGGATCCAAACTTGAACATGGTGACCCTTGCTATTGCTGTACTCCTACGGAATGAAGACTGAAACTACTAGTATAATAAGAACACATAACAGAGTTAAAACAACGGATCCCAACTCGAACGTGGTGACTCTTGCTATTTCTATACTCCCGTGGAATGAAGATGTATAGTATGTACCAAGAACTTAAGCTGCATATACTGCTACAATAACAAACAATGAATTAAAACAACGGATCCAAACTCGAACATGGTGACCCTTGCTATTTCTGTACTCCTACGGAATGAAGACTGCAACTACTAGTATAATAAGAACACATAACAGAGTTAAAACAACGGATCCCAACTCGAACTTGGTGACTCTTGCTATTTCTATACTCCCGTGGAATGAAGATGTGTAGTACCAAGAACTTAAGCTGCATATACTGCTACAATAACAAACAATGAATTAAAACAACGGATCCAAACTCAAACATGGTGACACTTGCTATTGCTGTACTCCTACGGAATGAAGACTGCAACTACTAGTACAATAAGAACACATAACAGAGTTAACACAACGGATCCCAACTCGAACTTGGTGGCTCTTGCTATTTCTATACTCCCGTGGAGTTAAGGTGTATTTGTATCAAGTACTTAAGATGTATAAACTGCAATTATAATAACAATACTAATAGATTTAAATAACAAAGATTAAAACAACAAAGTTAAAATAAAAGATGTATAGTACCAAGAACTTAAGCTGCATATACTGCTACAATAACAAACAATGAATTAAAACAACGGATCCAAACTCAAACATGGTGACACTTGCTATTGCTGTACTCCTACGGAATGAAGACTGCAACTACTAGTATAATAAGAACACATAACAGAGTTAACACAACGGATCCCAACTCGAACTTGGTGGCTCTTGCTATTTCTATACTCCCGTGTAATGAAGATGTATAGTACCAAGAACTTAAGCTGCATATACTGCTACAATAACAAACAATGAATTAAAACAACGGATCCAAACTCAAACATGGTGACCCTTGCTATTGCTGTACTCCTACGGAATGAAGACGAATTTGTACCAAGTACTTAATGTAGGTAACACAGACTATAATAACAAACTCTTGCTATTTATATACTCCCGTGGAGTTAAGGTGTATTTGTATCAAGTACTTAAGATGTATAAACTGCAATTATAATAACAATACTAATAGATTTAAATAACAAAGATTAAAACAACAAAGTTAAAATCCATCTAGGATCCAAGTTCGATTATGGTGACTCTTGCTATTTCTATACTCCCATGGAACGAAGATGAATTGTACCAAATACTTAAGCTGCATATACTGCAACAATAACAATACGAGTACATAACAGAATTAAAATAACGGACCCAAACTCGAACATGGTGACCCTTGCTATTGCTACACTCCTAAGGAATTAAGACGAATTTGTACTAAGTACTTTGGCTGTATAAACTGCTACTATAATAATAATAATAACAGAGACTAAAATAACAAAGTTAAAATCCATCTAGGATCCAAGCTCGATTATGACTACTCTTGCTATTTCTATATTCCCGTGGAATAAAGATGAATTTGTACCAATTACTTAAGTTGTATAAACTGTAACTAAAGTTGTATAAGCTGCGACTTTATACAAAAAAAGAGTTAAAACACCGGATCCAAGCTCGAACATGGTGACTCTTGCTATTTCTATAATGCCGTGGAATATTATAAGCTACATATCACGAATGTAACATAATCTTAAATCTCTAAGAAATAAGTCATTATACTCGTGTAACTAAAATATTACAAAATTTTCGTTACTGCGAAGTGTTAATAAGTCAATTAATTAACGTTAAATTAATTTGAACACGTTTTCTGGTGAAATCGTGAGAACATTGAACGTCGGCTGGAAGTTCAGACGAATGATAATTATTGTGCGTGGTATGGAAAGATTTATTTTCGTCGCATTATAAAAAAATTACATGAATAAACATTTCAAAGTGAAAAGTAGGCATGCAAGAAAAAAAAACAAAAACACACAAGTCAACGGGGATTCGTGTTTTTTTTAATATGCGCAAAATGATGAACTTTCAGAGTCGAATTGCTGATACGCATTGCGTCATAAGAACACAATTTTAATCAATGGTAGAAAAAATCTTAACTCTTATATCTATTTTATATTGTAAAAATTAAGTTTCTGTGTGCATTTTACAGTGAAATCAAACCATTATTAATCCATTTGTATTTAAAAGGATAAGGGAAAAAATAAGGGAAGAATTGAAAAACCGTGATGTGAAATGTGACTCCACAATTTAAAGTATTCTCGATAAACCTACGTAATATTAATAAATTTATTGAAAAATTTCAAACTAAGTACGTCAATCTTGGCGAAAAAATGTTAACCTTATAAAAGGAATTCAAACCACTTTTAGTTTCCGTATACAAAGAAATTCTGTGGATTTTTTATTGAAATTATAACTACATTTTTTTCATGTATTTTTCCTATTGCTAAAATTGATTGGATTCCTTTTCAATGTTATGCATTATTAAAACATTGTTTCATTTTACAATCACATTCATGTAACCTATTTAAAAAATTGTTGATTAGGTTTTTAATAACCCTTGCATCGTAACATAAGTATGAATTTATGACTAAACCACGGCCGATATGCTTTACAGATGCAATATGATGTAATTCCTTATTAAAAATACAAAAATGTCAAGAAAAATATTTATGGTTTATTATTAACCACTCTGACGCTTGTTTTAAATAAAGTTTAAACTTTTTATAAGCTTATTTTCATAATAATATAACAATACCAGATATAAGTTCCTATGACATATGAGGCGTATGATTTATTAAATAAGTAGGTAAGTATATAAGCACCTTCTTACAAATCTTATGATTGCAAAGTAAAATGGTATTGATTTATTAAATAAGAGAAAATTTAAAAAATACTATTTTTGGACGTGAGGCCTGCTATTGTCCACAGAACTACTAGTGTAACAGATTTTTAAACATGTCAAGTCAAACATCACAATTAACCTTTGGAATTTGTACAATGTACGATATTATTTTTATTACAAAAACAAATAATTATATAAATTATTATTTTTAATTTATAAACTAACGTTTAGACAAGATTTTTATGCAAAGCACAAAGGGTAACAATTATTATAAGCAATAATTATCAGCCTGAAACACTCATCAACGTTGAAAAATCTTCCGAGAAAAGATACTTGCCGCCAACGGGACTTGAACCCGTGTCCTTATGATTGCCGGTCAGCTGCTCTTGACCACTGAGCTATGGGGGCTTATCAAATACCCGCCAAATAATTCAATATATACTAGTGTTTATATGCAAGTATCTTTTCTCGGAAGATTTTTCAATGTTGATGAGTGTTTCAGGCTGATAATTATTGCTTATAATAATTGTTACCCTTTGTGCTATGCATAAAAATCTTGTCTAAACGTTAGTTGATAAATTAAAAATAATAATTAATATTTGACAAGTTTAAGTATTTCCCCAATAAATGTAGTCATAATTTGACTCGACGCCACCTAGCGAGGGATTTAACACTTGCAATGTCTCTCTCGCAAAAATAAAGTTGGTTGTTTTCAGGTGGAAAAAAATATAATAAGCAGTAATTGTTGAATGAAACACTAGTATATATTGAATTATTTGGAGGGTATTTGATAAGCCCCCATAGCTCAGTGGTCAAGAGCAGCTGACCGGCAATCAGAAGGACACGGGTTCAAGTCCCGTTGGCGGCAAGTATCTTTTCTCGGAAGATTTTTCAATGTTGATGAGTGTTTCAGGCTGATAATTATTGCTTATAATAATTATATACCCTACGAGTAGTAGTAAATTAATTACAGGACTATTTATAAACATACATTATACATTTTCTGTAATCTATGAATATACAAGAAGTATAATAATCTATTTTACTTCACATCTCCAATAAGACATAAGCTTGTAATTTATTATTTCCCGTTATAATACTCTAATACGTATTCAAACCGAAAAGGAACGAGAACAATGGTTTTTATTTTTATTTTGAAGAGTTTTATTTCACATGTACATTTGTTACTTAATTATTATTTTTCTGCTAAGTTTTAGATATTTCCGTGCCATTCACCAGCCATCTTAAAAATTATGCAATTACAGAAATGATTAGAGTTTATTGGATGCGGGTAGTGGGAAATGTATCGAAACCGGTAGCAGATAAATAACAATTTAAAACTCTCATGCCTCGACCATATTTTTTCAGAAGGTCAAAATATTCCCGATTTGCAATAAAATCCAATTAAATGGAACATTTCTGAATGTATACAAAAACTAAACACTGTTTTTAAAAGGTGATATAACACGCTTGCAAATTTAATAAATCGAAATATATAAATTTTTTTAATTTAAATAAAATTGCATGCAAACATAAAAAAGTTTCAAAAATGGCTGACTTACTTTTTTATAACTAAAATTACTGATAACTAAAAAAAATATTACAAGCAATAATTGTCAGCCTGAAACACTCATTTACATTGAAAAATCTTCCGAGAAAAGATACTTGCCCCCAACGGGACTTGAACCCAAGCCCCCATAGCTCAGTGGTCAGAGCATTCGACCGGCAATCGGAAGGACACGGGTTCAAGTCCCGTTGGGGGCAAGTATCTTTTCTCGGAAGATTTTTCAATGTAAATGAGTGTTTCAGGCTGACAATTATTGCTTGTAATAATTGTTACCCTTTGTGCTATGCATAAAAATCTTGTCTAAACGTTAGTTTATAAATTAAAAAATAATAATTAAAAAAAAATACATACAACGTTTCTAAAAAAATCCCAAAGTTAAGTAATATTTTTCAAATTGCGATCTGAAACTTTAGTTTCATAAAGGTTTATATATTACATATTTCATTATTTACTTTTAAATTAGAAGCTGGACTGTTAGAGATAAGAAAAATTTACTGTATTCAATGTTTAAAATATATATTTTCTCGAAATATTATTTTTCCAACAAACGAAAACCGATTTAGTAAAGGGTTAAATAATGTATTTGAAGTTCCACTGTGCTAGCGCAAAGACATTTTGCGTATTTTATTACACCAAAAATGTAAAATTCTCTCTATAAGACTACAGAAATTGAATGTAAAAACATATCCTTCTACAGCAAATACAAATATGTTATAAAGTCTTGGATAGATACCATTGATGCAAACACTTACATTTAAGTTACATCGACCTGGTGTAACTTAAAATGTCGTTTTAATTGTAATTCAGTAAGCACTAATTTCATTTTTTGTTTATTTAATTTTATTTTTTAATCTCTTCAAAGATATAATGTACTTATGAATCTGAGTAAATTTTAACTGTTTTAAAAGTACTCGCGAACTGGCGATGCCTATGTGGGATTTTTTTGGTTAATCTGCTAAATTGCATTATTATCTACTTTTTAAATGTTTATTTTAAAAAAGCCTGTATATATTGTAAAATTACCAATGCGTGTACCAAAAAAATTATTAATAATAAAAAAAATTAAAAATAACGTGATGTTTTCTTTTTCTAACCCGTTAATATCATATTTCTTACAATGATAGTAAGGGAGACACAACAATTTATATGAGACCTATATGAGTTCACAAAAGTGGACAAAACAGCCTGATCTGAAAAAAATATCTTTAAAACACTATATCTAGAAATTGTTATATAGTTAATGCCCAAGAAAAACGTGATAATTAGTTTTATTGAACGCTTTAGTAAAATATGCACGTAACCCAAATATGATATGTATTTATATATTTTTAATGAATAATAATAATTGTTCCACATAATAATTGAATAGTTTCAGCAAAAAAAATGCTCTGTATCGGACAGACGAAGGCGAGCTGGTCTGTTTTTATGCAAAGTAGGCGGCTAACCTTGTCCAAGGTGAAGATCAATATGGCCAACAGTAATTGTAGCACAATATGCCACAAATTTAATCATTTTATTCATTAATCTCTGTCAAGCATACAAAAAACGCTTCGAACGAAATTAGCATAGACTGAAAAAATGCTTTTCATGTGTGCGTGAAAAGTGTTTTGAAATAAATAGTTACAAATCAACTGCTCCTAGGTATGGTTTTAAATTTAGTGGCCCATTGTACAGATTGTAGTGTAGAGTGAATTGACTTACTGCGAGCCTTGAGTCTTGCGTAATCTCATCCATAAAACATCTTTGTTTCTTTTGGAGCCGAATCCCACTTTTCTCGAGAGTCCCAATTAATTACCCATTCATGTTGTTTTGCGAAATTTTATTCTTCGCTGTTCTTCTGGGAAATCTATTGAAAATTTGATGTTGTTTTATGACTTTCGCGGGAGCCCTACTAACCTAACACAATGAATTATACCTGAAGAGAATCCGTTGGGCGTTATTGTGAGAGTGCGCAATGTGCAAGTGCGGTTCATGGGGTGAGGTTTGTCTAGGTCTTGGAGGCGGATGACCAGGACATACTGAACCCCAGACTCCTACCCACCCCTTAAACCCTTTTCCTTCCCAGAACTCTCCTCTCCTTCCTTTCCTTAAAAAAAACCCTCCACACAGCATTCTCAAAGATGACATAGGCCCTGAGGGAAATTATTTTCCTCAGGGCCTCCTGTGTGGAGCTCATGTAAAAAAAAAAAAAAAAAAAACCAACCGGATTTAGGATGGGTTGTTTCACAGAAATTCAAATAAAATATCTGGGAGATGGGTATGGGTACCGCCGCCCCTGAAACCATACATTGGTTAACCAACATCTTTGTCATAGGCCACCCCAAGAGGTTCGCTACGTTTGGTGACTTAGCAGGGGTCTTGGTGGCCGATGATGGAAAGGATTAATGGAGACTGGTTGAAAGAAGTACTTTGTCCTCTCCAGCGAGAATTTCTCGACCTATCGCCTTGCACCGCAATTGGAAGGATGAATCCATACGTCCGTCACTCCTGGACACTCTTGACACTCCTGAATCCCAGATTCCTACCTACCTCTCATACTTATTTTCTTCCCTAAACTTCCTCACCTTCTTTTCCTTAAAAAATCCTCCACACAGTCTCCCCTAAGATGATATAGGCCCTAAAGGAAATTATTTGTGTGAAGCTAATGTTAAAAAAATCGAGTACAGTCAACACGCGGTAGAAGCGAAATTTTACCAAAACAATCTCAACCAATACTTGAAAAGTGATGTCATAATCAAAGCGACCAATAAGCGCAGACCTCGCGTAATTTCCGTTTCATAACTCAACCAAAGGAGCCTTTAAAAGTGACATCATAATCGGACAATGAGCGTAGTTGATGCGACGCAGGTGCAGTAATAGTCATTTCCGTTTCATCCGAAATCCAAATCACAGCGGGGCTATAGAAGTTTCACTTCAAAAATGACCATTCGGCGTAATTTTGTTTTTTGACAATTGAAAGGTCCCTGGTAATTGCCGATTCTAAGTCCATTTCCGCTTTTGAGATCAGCGGAAGAGGACAACTATCATGTTATTATTCTTAATTGTCAACTTATTACAATTTGATAGAAAGCTGAAACTTTCTGATGTGTAAAAAAACTAAATGGCGATGAATGGCTATTTGAAAACAATGTTACAATTGAATTTCCGTGAAAACACTGACCCTTAGTTTTTAGAATGGATATTATGCAAAATATGAAAGGGATTTAAAGCACAAAATGAAGTGGAATTTTAGTTTCTGGTTTAGATGTAGGTATTGATAGTGACATGGTTTCCTGGATGTCTGGTAGGCGTTCCGAGCGGCCTCACGCTCCGTCCTCGGGGGCAGGCCCGGCTACCGACGGTGGCCGTATCGTGACTTGTATCATGCAACATCGGTAGCGACTGTTTCACCGCAGGATGAGCGCTGAGACCTTCTCGAAATGTCACTTAAAGTAATCTGTCTTCCTAAAAGAGAATTGCCGTTATATCACCGGTCTATGCAGCACTAATACCGGAATAATTATTAATTATTAGTTTCTGCTTGTAATTGCCCTACGACCCGGCTGCGCCAGTTTTTTTGTTGTTGCAGATCTCTGATTTGATTTTTCACTTGTTTTTATTCTTTGTATTATAAAACCATATATAACCATATAAAAAATACGACCATATAACCGTATATATATTTAAAAAAAAAACAAGTGTGCTTTACACCACATGACTGAAGTAAAACTTCACTAATGTATATCTCCCTCTCAACTTGCCTTCGCCTCGCCCGACCATTCGCCTCGCCCGATCACATTTTTCATAACGCTCTCGTCACGCATTTACCAGCTTACTCCTCAAGTCAAGCGTGCGTAAATAAATTTGACTTCAAAAAAACTTCTTTATAAAGGTGATTTGTCTTTTGTCCAAATTCCTAAATAAAAACTTTATTAATAACAAGGATGTTTCTAATAAATTCGATAAAAATGTAATGTAATGATTGTGATGCACAGCATGTAGGGATGACTACCAGAAATTTTAAAACTAGAATCAGGGAACATGAACTTTGTTAACGAAATAATAACTATTCCAAGTTTTCTAACCATTTAATAGAGACAGGCCATAGCTTCAATAAAGAATAAAAACTAAGTTTAAACAATCTAATATAAATAATATTTTAAATTGTGCGCTTTAGAAACCTTGGAAATAAAGAAAAAAATTAAATCAAAAATTAATTTAGTTAATAAAATAATAGCACCCTGCAAATCGCCCTTATTAACAATGTTCCCATATAATGTCGACTCCTTCCATTTTTCTTCCCCTCCCCCAAAATCACCCCTCCCCCTGCCCCCACTTAATTAAATCTAATCATTTTTGTACTTTTGTAAAAGTTTTCAAAACCAAATGCTTTTTTTTACGTTTAAACCCTATTAAAGTACTTTTGAAAATAGCCAGCAGGTTTAAAAATATTTTCAAATTTTTATACATCCTCATAATTGATTTAATGTGTTTTTTAATAATCTTTGAACTTTGAACCCGAAACCGGTTGGTTTTATATATTCAATAATGTGGTATTCAAACAAAGTTATTTTATTCTAATTTTATTACACAAACTAAGTTATTTTATTCTAATTATTTTATTACACAAACTAAGTTATTTTATTCTAATTATTATTTATGATAAAGTACGTAGTATTTATTGTCCTTGAAAAGATGAGCAAAATTACTGGTTCACATTGTGCAAGTCTTCTGAAGTCTGTTGCAAAGCAATTAATAAATGTTCATAGTCAGTAAAGCAGACATCTCTCGTTGATCAATTGTTGATAAAAAGATAGTCAATTTAATCAAAAGGAAAAGACATCAAGTGCATTAGATGCAGTTAACAAATACTTATGTTTGACCTGATTTTTTTTCATATCTTTTATCACTCGTGCAAGAAGGAAAACTTACCAAGTTACAGATAACCTATCATTATTTATGAAGCATAACCATTAATAGTTTCAGACGTGGAATATCATTACTCACGTTCGAGTAATTTTTTTTATAAAAATGCGTTTTTTTCATTATGAAATCCGAGCAAAGGTCCATATACTGAGATTTTCATTTAGTTCACGAGAAATCAATGAAAAAGTTGAGGAATTTACGAATTAAATCAATTCTGTTTTGAGCATAGACTTGATACGGACGTATTTAACGAAAGTTTATCAAAGTTCTTTGGAATTTACAATTCTTCATGTCAACTATGTTTCCTTTGTGGGAAAAGGGTGGAGTGCATAAAAGAGCTCGTTTAGATCAATATATGGGAAAAGCCGAGAACTTTTCAATAAATCTGTTTGAATTTAATGAATCGTGTACCTAAAGGAGATTTGTAACTCGATGCGAAGCGAGCGACATTAAGAGGGTAAACATGAATGCAAGATAATGAGAAGAAATAAAATATTTATTTAATTTTTTATAAGGAAAACTTTCTTTTTACAACTTTTGAAGGTTATTCACGTAAGTGTAATATATCATTGAAGAAGAAGATAACAATAACAATCTAAACAAAAACATGAGGGAACAAGAGTCAAAAACAGAAAAAATTAATGGTTGCAACTGGGACTCGAATCCAGAACTTCTCTTCTAACCGGGACGTGCGCGTTTACCAATTCCGCCGTTGCCACCTTCTGTCAAACCGTCATATTAGTCAATTTCATATTTAAAATTTTAGAATTATCAATATTATCTTCAACAATTTTTTTCCGTATCATAGGCAACTACCCTTTGTATTGAAAACAATCATTCTAAGAAATGGTTTGTAACCTAGATAGAATGGCGGAATTGATAAACGCACACATCCGGGTTAGACGAGAGATTCTGAGTTCGAGTCCTAGTTGCGATCATTCTCTTCCTCTTTCATATTTTCGTTTAAATTATTTTTGTTGTATTTTTCTTCAATGAAATATTTATTTATTTCACGGGTACTCGGTTCCAACGTAATACAAATCTCATTTGTTCTAGTGGTATTAAGCGCCTGACAAATCGTAGCGGCCAGACATTCAACGGACCAAGGATCGAATCCTACGAAATCCATATCCAATCCAAACCACTCCAAAATGAACAGGCAAAGAAAACGCAAAAGAAAGCGACATCGAAGAAGAAACCACAAATACTAATAAGATGACCAAATTTAAAGGAAAAGGTGCACTGGAATTCAAACAAAAATATGTAAAAAATCGTCCTTCACATTGATAAAAAAAGTTCTTCGTAGTCTCTCTCTTACCTACTTTAGTTTTCTGAAGGTTTGTGAATTGCACACTCTGATTTTTTTTGATAATGAATAAAAATATTTTTCTAATATTTTAGTACACGTCACAACCTAGGTTGGTCAGGCAATTTAATTGATCGCTAAACCACTGACACGATCCTTTCATAATTATGTTACGTAGGACGCAGGCTCTATTATTACACCCACTCCCGGACACCATAATGTTAGAAATGAGCACTGACCATGATCTCAAATAATGAGTCCACTCGAAATAAATTTATGTTCACCTAACTCGACGAAATTAAGTTCCAGTTTAATGTGATAATCATAATATTAAGTTCTAAAAAAATATGCCTTTCAAAAAAACTATAAATTTTAAAAGCAGTAAAAGCAAGAATCCATAAAAAAAAATTTATGCATGATATAATCGAATTTTAAATAATGTAATTTGTCGACTTCTTAGTTAATTCAATCTACATAGTGTAGCGCTTTACCTATTTGAGTTTGAGAAATAGGAAGGATTCAGTTTTATTTCCCACACAAACATATATGGACTTTTCATTAATTCATGACACTCGCGAGTCGGCGTGTTGTAAGAATAGTTATTAAATGTGATAAGCATGACAAAAATGGTTCTTCGGCTGTCGTAAGAAACATTGATACTTACATTTATGTACTAAATAAATAAAACATAGCTTGATAGATGTATTAAATTGTAATACATTTTTACCCGTTATCCACTTTCCATTAACACTTTTTAAATACTTCAGTGTTTCTTCTTCAAACTTTGCAAATAACCTATGTGTGGCCATTTTTCATTAAATGAAAAGAAATAACTTTGTAAAAACAACGCTACATAATCAATATTATCAACATGTTTTGAAAACAATTAAATATTATTTATAACCATTTTTTTATAATAGCCAACTCTTAAGTTTATTTTCATAATAATACTTTTTTTAAGTACATTTATTTTTTTACATTGACTTCCTATTATTATTGTTTGTTTTAGAAGTTTTAATTATAAAAATGCAATTTTTAAACATTCTAAAATAGTTTTAACCCGTTTAATCACAGGAGACCATATTTGTCCCAACGCACATAGGTCTCATATAAAACGCTGTAACTCACTTACTATCATAGTTAGAAATATGTTCTAATCGGTGTTAGAAAGGAAAAATACCACGCTTTATATTCCAATCTAAAAATAGCCACCAAAAATGTAAAATGTACACTTTTATGTACACAAAGTTTTGAATCGCATATTGAAAAAAAATTTTAAACTTCGGGAATTTTTTATAAATTATTTTTACATAGATCGACATATGTGTTTGTTGTACATTTGTCTAATAAAATATGTATGTGTTTTTATTAATTTTTTTATTATCAGTAACTTTAGTTAAAAAACGTAAGGTGAGCCATTTTGAAAACTTTATGTTTGTATGCAAAAATTTTATAATTTTAAAAAATATGTTTATTTCTAATTCTATAATTTGAAAGCATATTTCATCACCTTTCTAAAACAGTTTTTGGTTTTTGAATGTGCTCAGAAATATTCCAAATATTTGCATTTTATTGTAAAGTGAAAATATTTTGACCATGTGAAAAAAAGCCAAATTTTTGAAAAATTTAATTTTTTAATTTTTAAAAATTTTTTGATTTCATTTTATATAATTGTTTTTGTGATATTTTGAAGAAATTAACTTTTTTCACTTCTCGCTTTAATATTTTGTCTATGGTTTCTTATTTGTATATACTTGTTGGTCTTTTGTTATTTTTAATATTAATCATATTATTCTTACGAAGAAAACTTTGTTTTCGAAACATGTTGATAATATTGATTATACGTATGTATAGAGTTGTTTCTACAAATTTATTTGTTTTCATGTTACTTCACAGTTTATTCACTATATTCTTGAGTTTATTCACTAAATAAAATTGTTAAAAAACTGTGTCATGTATGGCCCATTCGGGTATGTTTTGACTTTAGTCCCTTTCACTAAGTCTGGCGTTTGGTGAAAGGGATTAAATGTATGACAAGTACCTACAAGAAATGCACACAATGTACGTAGTTACCACGTTTATAAATAATATATTCTTGCACAAATTGGTCCACTTACGTATATATTTTATGTCTGTGACTGAAGTGTTTTCCTGGTCGCATATAAATTTTCTCCTTTCTTTATTTAATATTATGATTGTGTGATTTAATACAGATTTGATTCTAGATTAGCAGATCAAAGGGTGAGAAATCTAATGGCCGCTTCAAGCTTATAATTTTAAATATTTCATTCTGCCATGATTGGGACACATTTTATATAGTGGTAACATTGATTTGTCGAAACTTATGAAATATATTTGATATTAACTGCTCCCTATACCTTTTTCCATCTCCATATATTTCCTTACGTATGACAACATTCCCCAATAGGATGTTTTAGTCTGTGTGATCACTTTTAAAACATCATGGTAGATAGTAGTTGCAGTATATATTTGCACGGTAGATATAAAATCGTTTAGGTATGACAGTATTACAAATGCGGAAAAAAAACACAAGAAAGAGGGTCTCACGTGGCTTGAAAATGTAGATCAAATGGACGGAGAAAGGATTGACAGTGTAATAAGTGATAAAATACTCGGGTCATGTCAAGAGTTATTATAACTGAAAGGTAATAAGAAAATTGAAAGGATTATGCGCAAAAGCAGATTTGTATTTCGTTACGGATCTGCCTAAGTTGCATGTTACAGTTTGACTTTTAATATTAAACAAAAATTGGGGGGGCTGCGATCGTTTATAAGGTTTTAAATGGCAATACCAAGAAGGCTCTCGGGAAGATAAAAAGAAAACAAAGTGGTCAAAGTGCATATTGTTTACTTTAAAGAAACGTTTTTTATCGCTTAACATTTTGTAAGTAAGAAAAACATGTAATAACATGAAAAAACATTAATAATTGAGTTATGATAATTCTGTTTTAAGCATTATTATTTGTTTACAAATATACTGCCAAACTCGAATGGGAAGACCTCAAACCCAAATACAAATATTTGTAATTATTTCAAAATCGGCATAAATCTTCAAAACATTCTTTAAATATTTTAAAAAAAAAATATTTGTATTTGTTAACAATCGTGAAAAGCAATACAAGTTTTGTGATAATTTTAAATATGTTTACATCTACTGCACTGATTATGAGTATATTTATTATATAATTACGTAATTGTACATGTGAAAACCTTTACCGGGTGAAAATGAATACATAAATAAACAACAGTAAATCACTTCCAACGTTTTGCTATGTATGCGTTTATTCATTTTAAATAAATTGAAACCAATTAATTGTTTCAAAATTTATGTTTGTAGAAAACCTTTTAAACGGATTTCTGACAACAAACGTCAATTGATTAAATGTTCAATTGATTGAATGTCTACAATATTTTGCCATTACCACCTAAATGGCAAAATATTCAGCCTCAAAATTCACCTCATCAAACCAAACAAAAAATTTGAATAAGTAGAAATTTTTCTCGTAGATGACCTTATTTTATTTCGCTCAAAATTAGATGTTATGTATTTTGCCTATCCACTGGTAGAGAAGGAGCCCCAGTTGTTAACCGTTTTTACAATCGCGTTTTTAGAAGGAGACCTCCCATGTCGCAATGTCGACCATTCCGACTGCGATTTCCGCCATCTATTATTATTATTATTGACGTTTGCCAGCAATAAATTGAAACGATCCGACCGTACTTTTCACAGATAAAGACGGCTAATGTTTCCGAATCGTGATTCCTATGGGGTACAGCTGGCACTCTTCATCCGTTGATTAGTTAAGTTCATGTCACAACCGGAATAACCTCTCCAAGTTGTTTATTAGATGATGACAGAGTTCAGAGATCCACAGCCGATGGATTGTATCGTATTATTTATATGTTTCTCTATCTTGGCAAATGGAAATATTGCGGTACGAAATTTTGATGACGATAAATGCATAATTGGTACAAGATATCGATGGAAACTTTAATTGCATTGTGACAGAGGGAATGATTTACGTCGCCATGTTTCAATTATTTTTTTTAATTGTTCTGTTGTTATTTAATTGTTCTATAATCGTGATAACATTAACAACAATTATCTAAAGATACTGTTTCGGATTGTAAGTTAAGCGAGCGGATGAAATTACAGTAAATATTTATTCAGTTTGCTGAATTTCGTGAAGAACCTATGAAAGAAACGAAATATTCAGGAGTCTATTTTTTAATGTACGTATGACCGTGGTAATTCATGACCAGCTACTCAAAGTCAATGGGACTACGAGATCCCCAAATTAATGTATATTTTTAGGCCGAGGATACTGGGGTGGTACTTGGTTAACTAAACGAGGTTAAAGCCATTTCAAGCAACGCACGTTTCGATTCTGAATTATTGTCTTTCAACAGAACGATTCTGGAACGGGTCGCAATATATGTACTATATTTACTGAATTTATTTTACCTGTAACATGTTCAGGAGTCTGTTAGAATGATACGTGTGATTACGTTTTCGTGAAATGTTACGTTAAGAGTGACCCGACAGCTGTCCCCGAAGTTATAATTATTATAAAATTATAATAATTTTTGAAATATTTACCGATTTCAAACCTAAAATCAAAACTAACTTCAAAAATACCTTTGATAATAACTTAGTAAGGAATGTAAGGATATCAAATGAATTTTTTTTGTCTCTGTCGCTCAACTTATATATAACTGGTAACTCTGTCTTAATGTTTTGTTATTATTGTATCAATAATTTAAGAAAAACATTTCTAGCACACTGAATTCGCACACACAACACACACATCCACACACATCCGCACCCTCACACGCGCATACACACACACCCCTCTCCTTCAATAATTTACTGACTTAATTTAGGTAAAATGTATAATTTATCACATAAAAACATATGTATATAACAGCGACATGTCATTGGTACCAATTATTGTGTTAAATTCTATAACTTTGGAACAATTTTCTTCTATGTAATTATGTATTGTTTGTTTCTGCAAAAAAAATAAAATAAAAAATAAAATAACAAATTCGTGGTTAAATACAAACAGCCTTACTAAAAAAAAAACACAGCGCGACCGATTAACTGTGTTATTGCAATAACATAAATAAAGCTCGTATACACTAAAACACGTTTTATTACCAATAACGTTTCTTACGTGGTCACGCTGTTAAAACGCATTGAAGATGTGACAACGTTGTATATGATTTTAATTTACTAGGAAACAATGTTGTTTTAATTTTTCTCCGCAAGGGGCATTATTGGCGCGCCTATGCATTAGTTCTTCGGCCCGCGACAGCCCGCGATGACAAAACAGCTCGGTGTGTTTTATGGCGGGATATCGAAAATTTTGTGATTTTACTTAATAATTTCTATTGTAGTGACGAATTTACTCTTCTGTTCACATAATTGATATATTTACCATGTTATTTGTGTGGTTTACATCAGTTTAATCAAGTTATTGTACAAACGCCGTACTTTCAAAGTTGAACTGTCAGAATATTGTTTTTTATAGGTTACTTAAAAGATAAAATTTTCATTTTAAGATCTTTATTTTAAGAGAATTTCTTAAAAGTGATAATTTTTTATAATATTAAAATCTAATACATGTGTTCGTAAACGTATCAAAAAAAATAACGTCTTTAGAGATGCTAGAAATCTGTTTTAAATTTCGGTATTATTTCTAAGTTATTTTTTTGGCAATAAAAAAAACTTTTAATTTTTTTATTGGTGATAGTTTCCTTCCAAATTTATTACATAAAAGTACTGTGTTTTTTAAATTTTGATTTTATTTAAATTTCTCTACATGTGGTCAAAATGTTGTGGGAGGAAATTTTTTTCCATTTTTTTCCGAGTTTGAATCTTAAAATATGGCAGTTTTTGAAAGCTAAAGTGTATTTCAAATACTCAAATCTAAAAGGTAATTTTATCTAGTTTTCATAAATGGTATTTGTTTTTACGACACCTTCAAAAACAAGAAATATATAGAACATTCAAAATACTATGGAAAAATTACAAATATTGTTCGGACATCAATGGTTAAAACAGAGATAAACTACCCTCTCAGGCCGTGGAAACCATGTGTATTTCTTTCAAAGAACAAATTTTTAATTAGTAATGTTTTCACATCCGCGGCCGTTTGTCAATTGAATAAAATTTTCACTGGGTTTTTTAGTAAGGCTGTTAGTGTTTGTTTTATTTTTTATAATCAAATGCATTTATTTGCAGTGTTGATTTTCTTCTTGTGCGCTGGTGTATACAATATATAGACAAGTAGTTTTATCCTTAATACATTTGAATGAAAATATGTATATTCTTTTGTTACACCCCTCTGAGGAAACTTAGTTATATTTTGTGTAAGTAGCTATTGCATAAGGCATGTACCTTTGCCATAGAACCTACGTTAATAGTTGTCCGTTGTTGTCTTGCAGTACTTGTCACTTTGATTTCAGCATAATGTGTAGGTTATAAACTTAGTTACATATATGGTGCGTCCATTTTGCAGATTGATTTAGTAGGAGGAATGTCGAATACTAATGTATTGTGCAGTTAGAGTTCGCAAGCCTACTCCAAATGCAGAGTGGAAAGGATTGGTCCACGGAGTTTAGGAGTACTTAACCCTCGCAGACGATGTGGCAAGATTCGGATATGGTTTATCGGTGTTCGGTTCTCGTGCCCGGTCAGCCTCGATGCTAGACGGCCGGGCGGGTCGCGAGTGTGTGCGGTGTGCGGTGTGCGGCGTGTGTGCGGTGCGCGGTGCGCGGACAGATCATGAAACGAAAGTAGTTTTCGGATACGTCATTACGAAACAAGCCTACCGAGAGAACTCAATAGCCGCGCCGGCCGAGATTAAAGTCCGCCGCCGGCCCGCGGACCCGCTGTGCCTCCGAACAACCACTTCCTGTAGGATAATAATACATATAAAACCGCGTACACACGGATTACATACCGACATGCCATTTCCAGACAGCCTCATGTTAAAGTAACTGTTTGAGATAATCACGTTTATATTATATCTAGGGATTAATGCTAGAAGTGCCTATGTCAAATTTCTGAACCTTCGAGGGATGAAAATTGTTGAATCGATTTCTTTGCGTAAAAAACGCTGAATCAAAAATTTGCCCTCCATAATACATAGGCCACAATTTTACTAATCTGTAGCACTTTTCATAAGTAGACATAGCATTATAATAAGCTAGGTTTTTGTATACTTTCTGGTACCTAAATCAAATTACCAAAACTGATAGAGGCGCTTCTAACATTAACCCCCAGATCTGCATATATGTACATAAATTTTTTGGCCCAGTTGCGACTATTATCTCTTTCATTTTTCTATGTCCTGTTCTCTTTCGTATGTTTGTTTAAGGTTATTAGTGATATCTGTTTCTTCAATTAAATATATTTTCATTCCTGGAGGCGGGTATTTTTTTTTTTTTTTTTTTACAGTGAATACCGCACAAGAATCTCAACTGCTCCCGTCTGGAGCCAGTGAGACTATGGCATCCCCGATTGGGGTATGTTGTGAGGCTGAAGGTAGTGGGGAGGGGAAGGAGGTGGGAAAGAGGAAGGTTGGGAAGTACCTGGCTATTCAGATCTGGTCACTAAACACGGCTAAAGCCATTTTCAAGCAACGTTTCAATTCTGAATGGTGGTCTTACACCAGGGCGATACTGATAGTATCTTCCACTCTGGAACATGCCGCAAATATACTATATATTATTTTAAATGAATTAATTGTGAAATAACACAAATTAATCATATAAAATTTATTTACGCATGCCGGGTTCGAACCCGCGACCTCCGGATTGTGAGTCAAGAGTCTTACCCACTGGACTACGGAGGTCGTCGGGTATGTGTACTGCCGCCCCGGGAACAATTTATTGGACAACCAATACCTCTGCCAACTGATTCGCTATATTTGGTGACTTAGCAGAGTTTCCCGGGTTCATGGGTTGAGGTTAGTCAAGGTCTTGGCGGCCGATGTGTCTGCCACTTGCTGCGTGGCAGGCCAGATGGATAGAGACTAGTTGAGGAGGTCTTTCGACTTCTCCGGCCAGAATCCTTCGACCCATCGCCTTGCTCCGTGGTTGAAGGGATAGATTTATTCGTCCTCCACTCCTGGACAAACTGACCCACAGATTCTTACCCACCCCTCATACCTATTTCCTTCCCAGAACTTTTTCTTCTTCCTTTCCTTAAAAAAAACTCTTTACACAGCATCCCCTAAGATGACATAGGCCCTGAGGGATTTTTTTGCTCAGGGCCTTCTGTGTGGAGCTAATAATAAACATAAGCATAAACAAAGGAGGTCCTTAGCAAAAGTTTCCCTCAGAGCCTTTGTCATCTTAGAGGATGCTGTGTGGAGCGTTTTTTTAAGGATAGAAAGAAGAGAAAGTTCTGGGATGGCTTGTGGTGGGTGTCGGAATAATGTGATTTCACCTAATCTAGTAATATTGTCTAAAAGTCTGCCCCGATCCGGCTCACCTGACCCACAACATAATGAAGGATGTTGTAGAATGTAGAATAATGGCGTGTTGCAGTTCCACGCCATATCCCTGCAAGACTTATTGATCATGAAGATGGCACATACCTGAAACAAATAGAAAACAGAAATAAGAAAAGGAACACATTTTTTACAATAATAATTAAGGTTCTTGTGAGAAACATCTCACGGGTGATTAATAATTATATTATTTTAGATTATGGTTTGACATATTATATTATATATATTGTGTAAAACCACGAGTTTTAATTAATTTATTTGCCGATCGGTTTTGCTCAGCATCATCCAGAGTACAAAATAATACTAAACAAGAAATACGTAAAATATTTATATATAAGAGACAACTCGGTCTGTATTTATATATAAGTACGCTCTTTGTATTTCTTGTTTAGTATTAATATGTACACTGATGATCCTTGGCAAAGCGAAACCGGTCGGTAAATAAATTAATTAAAACTCCTTGTTTTACACAAAATTAGTGTTTTATTTTGATTAATAATTAGTCAAATGACCAAAAACTAAGAATGAAAGCATATGTATGTAAACATCCTCTTATTAATAAACTAACTAACTAACTAACTATCACGCCGTTTCCCCATAGGGGTAGGCAGAGAGGACGGATCGCCAAACAATTCGGTCTTGGCACACACCCTTTGCTTCATTCACATTCATACATCATCTCATACACACTCTTCTATTATTTTGACTCTTGACATGGCCCGTCTCAAGTATCTGATTCACTCGATCGTGCCATGTCTTCCTCGGGCGTCCCCGACTTATTCAACCATTCACATATGCGTCATATATTCTTCTTACACTACTTTCTTCATTCATTCGCTCTACATGCCCAAACCATCTGAGGATCCCTTTCTTAATCTAACTCATTATTTGCGGACCTCCACATTTCTCACACGATCATACATGGTTTTACCACACATACGCCTCAGGGATCTCATTTCAACAGTGTGTTGTTAATTTTACACAATAGATATACAATCATTTTTGTATGGTAAACGTTTATCTATCAGTTTTCTATGTAGATATCAGCGTGACAAATGTGATGGCGCAAATAGCTCAAAATCGTTTTTTTACTAGTTACTGTCTTTAACTTTTGTATCGCTTTATGTTCCTACAATCGACAAGCTGTACATTTGTAATATATTATATGTATCACTTTAATGCCAGTGGTTTTTTGCTCTCTTGTCTCACTGACTTCCTCATTGGCGAAGAGTCGAATCCGTTGAATAAGAAACCAGGCAAAGGGTTAAATACGCAACCGCTGAATGGGCAGAGTGGAATCAGCATTTGCGGTGCGAATGGTTCCCATTTAGATTGATTCAATAGTGTTACATATTACTTATGCCGCGGGTCTCAAGCCATCACTCACGGTTCTTATACAAATTTACTTACATTTAACATTGCATGACATGAAATCCATACTATCAGATTTTATATTCAGTTCCTTTAAAAACAATTGAGTACTGTATGTACTTCACCATGTTTCCCTCTGGTCAGAATAATCAGGTATTTATATGTGAATGCCTTAAGAGTAGCACGCAAAAGTTTATTGAAGTGAAACTTCTGTAGCCCTGCTGTGATTCGGATTTCGGATGAAACGGAAATGACAATTACTGCACCTGTGACGCATCAACTGCGCTCATTGGCCGCTTTGATTAAGATGTCACTTTTTAAGGCTCCTATTGGTTGAGATATGAATGATATATGATGAAATATGAGATATTGGTCTGCGCTCATTGGTCGCTTTGATTATGACCTCATTTTTCAAGTATTGGTTGAGATTATTTTGGTAATGTTTCGTTTCTACCGGCTCGAGGATAGAGGGCGTGAGTGGGGGGGATAAGGAAGAGGAAGGTGGAGAATGTGCTAACTCCTCACTTCTAGTTACTAATATTTGAAGCCACAGCTTCTTTAGGACACGCGGTGTGAAAGAAAAATGACAGTATAAATAAAAAAAATTTAAAAATCAGAGTGTGCAATTCACACGGGGTAGAAGTGAAACCTTCAGAAAACTAAAGTAGCCAAGAGTGAGTGGCTATGAAGCACCGCACAAAGAGGAGACCGATAGGCTACGAAGCACCGCATAAATAGGAAACCGATTATACTATCTTATTATCTCACCCGCTAAATCTTATAAATGTATGCGATTGTCTCCTTTTAGTGTCGCTATTTTTCGTTTCATCGAGTTTCAAATCACAACGGTGCTAAAAAAGTTTTCACTTCAAAAAAAAAATAGCGACACGAGAGAATCATATTAAGTAAGTCATCAACTTATTATACACTAAAATATTTGGTTTAAAAAAGTTACAAGTGTGCATTTCTCACGCGGTAGAAGTGAAACCTTCAGAAAACCAAAGTAGACTAGAGTGGGGAAGCCAGGAAGAACCGCGTAAAGAGGAGACCGAATATTCTATCTGATCAAAGGCTAAATCCTATGGAAAAACATGAACATATACATGTATATAATATATAACCTTTACGAGAGTGTAACTACTACGTATGTGTAAAGGGAAACAAATTAAACACTTAAAAATTAAAAATATAAACAAAAATTTAAAAAAATAATATTAATGATGAATTTGTTTGTCTCTTTTTAGTGCCTCTTTTTCGTTTTCCAAAAAGTTCGAGTTTCAAATCACAACGGTGCTAAAGAAGTTTTCAAAAATGCTTACTGGTAAAAGTATAGCTAGAAATGCTAGATAGACAAATGGAATCAAAACAACGCTCTCATTGTTATTTCAATTGGTTTTAAGTTCATTGTTCACGATTTTGCAATAACAGATCAAATCGGTTAAGATAAATGGTTCCATGAAAATTCTTTCGGTTCATTCATTAGAATAGACAATGATATCAAGATCAAGTGGTGATTGCTTAGCGGTAAGCGTACCTCGGCTTCCCAGGTATGGGGTACACCACTACACGGTCCACTCAGACATCTAGTAATTCATCTAAATTTTAATTTAACAAAACATGGCCAGAAACATGAATTATTGAGTAATGAACGACCGTGCAGAATGAAAAAATTTACATCATTGCAGACACGTCCTACAACATTTCCTGCGATTTTTTAGAACTTGTAGATTTTGGATAATGCTTTTACATTCAGTAATTAATGACCATTTAGAAGTCAAATATGAACGTGCTCATAGCATTTTAGACTTTTTAGACGTTTTAGACTTTTATTCTAAATATTCAGAATTAATAGTTTTTTTTAAGTGAAAACTTCTTTACCCCCATTGTGATTTGAAACTCGATGAAACGGAAGCGAGCGACACTAAAAAAAAGAGACAAACACATACATCCATAGGATTTAGCCTGCGAGAGAATGAGCCTCCCCTCTCTTGTCTACTTTAGTTTGTAGAAGGAACTGCACACTTGTTTTTTTTAATATACAGGATGTCCGGGGGTAAAGTGCATTAACTTCGGGAGGTGATTCTATATGACGGTAGGTGTAAAAAAGATTAACAACTTTTTCCGAAATTCACACATTTTTTTCCTATACAAAAAGACGTACCTAGTAAAAATCCTTAGTGTGAGGTACGATCGTAACGCTGAGAGCCTGCCGGGCACCCGACTCGATTGTGATTGGCCCGTATCGTAACAGCGGATAATGATAAATCTGGCCGCACACGCCGGACTAATTTTATCTTTTTACCTCAAAACTACCCCTAAAAGTTGGAATTTGGAAAAAAGTTATTTATCTTTTTTACTTGTAGGTACTATCATGTAGAATCACCTCCCGAAGTTAATGCACTTTACCCCCGGACACCCTGTATATTAGTTTACCCAGGAGGTCACCAGGAAAAAAATACCCTCAGGGCTTATGTCGTCTTTGGGTATGCTGTGTAGGGGGGCTTTTTAGGGAAAAGAAGTTCTGGGAAGGAAAAATACATTAGAGGTAGATAGGAATCTGGAGGGACAGTGTGTCCAGGAGAGACGGACGAATGAATCCATTCCTTCCACTGCGGTGCAAGGCAATAGGTCGAGAGATGGCTAAATAGGTCAAAAGGACTCCCTCAATCAGTCTCTCCAAATCACGCTACACAGTAGGTAGGTAGATGTTTCCGTCGCCAAGACTTAGACAATCCTCACCCCATGACCGGGCACCCCTGCTAGGTTATCAAACATAGCGAACTACTCGTGGTGATCTACGGCAGAGGTGTTGGTTATCCAAAGAATGTTTTCCATATTGGGCTCCCAAATTGATTGATCTACATATTAATTTAATAATAACTTGATTGTATGTAAACATTATGAACTAATATTTTCAAATTGTGTCTATCCTAAAAAGGGATTTCTTAGATGGACAGTTAAAGCATACACAATTTATAAATTGTATGCGTACAGACACTTTCTAACAAAAAAAAAAAAAAGAGTGTGCAGTTCACCCGCGCTAGAAATGAAACATTCATAAAACTAAAGTGACAGCTAAGGGGAAGCTACGAAGCGCCGCATAAAGAGACCGCTTATACTAACTCATTTTCTCGCAGGATAAATCCTATAGATGTGTGTTTTATCTCTTTTTTGGGTGGCTATTTTTCGTTTCATCAAGTTTCAAATTACAACGGTGCTAAAGAAGTTTTTACTTCAATACGAAAAAAAGTTTTTCATTTAAACTGCAAGGTAGTCAGGAAGGCGAATATTTTCTTTGATTTTGAATGATTTAATAAACGTACTAATAAGAGGCTTTTGTAAAAGATAGTAAATCAGAAAACAGTCGCAGAACGCCTCAGGCCACAAGGCATTATGTTGTTATCTTTGACTGCTTTGAACGGAACGTATTATTGTTGGCAACAATTATTATATAAGCTCGGACATAATAATGTTATAGCATGGACAGAATCCGGTATCAATGGCTTTGAAATGCGAAAAAAACGTTTTTAAACTAATGAGTTCAACCTATTTTACTAGATCAAATAATTAATAACAAATGGCCATGAAATCCATAAAAAGTAAATGAATAGCCACAAACTCTGTCTACAGGTAGATAAAACATATAAGACACAAGATAGAATAGTGAAGAAACACAATCCCCTTGTAAATATTATATTATTAAATTAAATGGTGAAAAACTTGACTTATTACCACGAATAGGTATGGTTAAACCAGGCTTAAGCCTGGCAGGCCTTAAGGCCGGTTTAACTATAATAACTCTTCAAAACAATACACATTTCCTAAACATTAGAAACATATATAAACTTAAACAAATGAAAACTATATATTTAGCACATTGTCAATCCATTATAAAATATGGAATCATTGTCTGGGGAGGAGCAAAAACTCAGCTTATCGGTCAAATGGAAATCGCGCGTAAAACCATCCTAAAAGAGGAAAACAAAAAAACAATCAGATACAAAATTAAAAGATAGGTTAAAGAACAACTAAGGCAATATTACAAAAAAAATGAAAGCGTAAAATAATAAAACATAATATATACACGTAACACACAACAAACTAACTAACCATTACGCCGTTTCACGTAGGAGTAGGCAAACAACTCGGTCTTGGCACACACTCTTTGCTTCACGTCTCATACATTCTCTTCTTTTATTCTCTACTTTTGACATGGCCCGATTCAAGTATCTGATTCACTTGATCGTGCTAAGTCTTCCTCGGGCGTCCCCGACTTCTTCTACCATTCACATTCGCGTCGTATATTCTTCTTACACTACTTTCTTCGTTCATTCGCTACAATACCATTATAAAACACGCGTAATCGTGCCTCATGATAGTTTTTTTTTTCATTACCGCCATTATGTATTTAATAACTATTCATTAATAATAATATTTAGATAATTTGTATAGCGCCGTTTTTGCAGAAAGTCAGGGGGGCTGTCATCCTCAAAAATTACCTCATATTATTGAATTATGTTTTGTAAAATGGGGGCCTCAGCACGGATGAGTCACCCAGTGAGTTATGAAATTATGTTGTAAAAGATTACTGAAAATAGATTCAATAGTATATACCTATTATGTAAATACGAATAATAGAGGGAGCGCGCTAATATTACAAAAAACGATTATAATTAATGGGCGTGAGGGACTGTTGAAATTAATAACACACGACTTACTTAACAGAGAAAAAAATCTTTACAACTAAGTTAAGCAGCATTTAAAGAAACACTGATTTTTTTCTTACCTATGGCATGTTAAATAGCAGAACCAGGTGTGTTTTTTTTTAGTTTTCGGAGAATAATTTATCTATCGAGGGAATTTGACATCTTAAAAATATCATTGTATATTTTAAGGGCTTAAAAACTTATGGTATTTAAAGGAAGTTTACAAAATTTGGAGTGCGGGAACCTAAAGTTCTGATAAGTTAGAAGAATAAAATGGGTGAATAAACATTTATTTTTAATCTTTAGGCAGGTCCACTTAAAATAATAGGGTATCTGTTTGGAATAAATTACAATCGAAAACATTCTTCAGTACCTAACAATCTGTTAATAAATAAGTTATTTCATAAGAGTTGATAATATTTGCAACGGTACCGAAATAATCGAAGGGCGACAAGTGGAAGCTTATCAACCGAAGTACAAGGTCTCAATATGCTAGACTTGTTTTAAGTGCTCCTTGGCAGAAAACCCGTTTCCGACATGCTGTTACTTTAGATTAACTGAAACAATACTATAAAAGTTATGTAAATAAATGTAAATGTGTATTGTGAACTTAGCAGTTATTTATTTTATGACCCGGTTTCGCCCGAGTTTTTTTTACATAGTAATGGAGAGGCCACAATCTTTAGAGAGGTAATAGTATTATTTCTCGTCTTCGCCCAAGATTTCAAAACTCTATTTTCTTTCTATTATTTATTTTGAACGTAACTTTTCATCGTTAAAAGGAAACCGGGCGGTGTTTGGTCCATACAAACCAATTTCCACTCCGGATTTTGACACTAGTACCAATATTTTTTTTAATATAATATAAATATAAAATACTAGCGTGGCGGTACGTTTCGATTATTTTTATTACTTACTTCTCAAAGAAGTTAGGACCTTCCAAAAATCGTTAAAATTGTCTGGTTTGTACGCCACCTAAAGACGTTCAGTAAAGAAACTACACATTTTGTGAAAATCAAGAAACTAGAAGACGAGGAAATAAAAATCTACACCCATTCAGCAACATACAGTCCGCCTCGGAACAGGAATACCTAGTGAGGAGTGAGGAGGACTGTTAACAAACCACTTTACTTTGTATTTTTACTTATTTTGTAATTTTACTTTTCTTATATTGTCATTAAAATAAAATTTTAAAAAAAACTAATTTGAAAAAAAATGAAAACGTGCAGACATAGAACTTCTGATACAAAGTTGAAAAAAAAATCTTAATTCATTCTACTTTTGGAGGAGAAAAATTGGAAATATAAATTATCGATTTTAACGGTTTTATTTAGATATTATCAGCCTGAGGTGCAGTTGTCCCTTTCGCCCAGGATGGGGGGGAGGGGTAACAGTGAAAGCGACAGCAACAGTTTGGTAAAATACCTATTACATTATTAAAATTCTCTAACTCACGATGGAAATTAATGGAAAGAACATATAGAGCTGAAAAAGATGTACAAATTTCATAACACGAAATCTTAGGCACACATTTATTTTCCAGTGTATAGTTATGTTAGTTTTTCGATCGGAAATGAATTATAACATACAGAGTAAAAAATGTAGAGCATATTTTGGTCTCCAGGAAATTTTTCGTTATTCGCTTAAAAGTTTTATAAATCAGTACAAAGTATTTTATGGTTAGGGTTACTCGGCTGAATGATCATGGTTGATACGTAAAAGAATATTTTTTATTTGAATTATCACCGGAGACCAAAATTTCACTATTTTTTTTATTCCCAATAAGCTCAGGGATCGCTGGGTTGAAGGTTGCCAGATATGTCCAATTACACCCTGCATGATTCCCACTTCCCACGAGATAGGCCTACATTATAATTTTCAAAGTAGTGCAACGCTCCGTTTCTGTCAAAAGTGCTCTAATTTATTAGTTCCACATTAATTAAGAAAACAGGAAACAATAAATTACAAGTATTGTTTATTATGTTGTGAGCTCTAATTTTTGCCCACGCGTTAAATCATCTGATTGTTTAAAAAATTAAAAGTATCTCACGCAAGTCCAATGGCAAGACGTAGGAAGTTGTGTACTCATTTGTCTCAGTGTCCGGAAACAAATATAACAAATCTATATTGCATTTAGAACGGATTTTGTACAATAAATTTTTTGATTTTGTCATTCGTTATAGAGTAAATTGAGAATAAAATTGGAATATTTTAGGGAAATTTGAAAAAAATCAGTTAATGGGAGGTTCATCAGTTTTAAAAAGATTGTTATTAAAATGTTAAAAATTGAATGTAATTTTTATTTATTTATTATTTAACTAGTAAAACCTCAAATTGATATAGTTCATCATTGAAGACAATATTAGCGACTCTCAAAGGAAATTTTGAAACAATAAAATCAGAAAACGATTCTGTCGCCTCTAAGAATTGATTACATACATACAGCTAGCAGCCAATAAAAATTTGCATTAAGAAAATTTGTAGTTTTTAGTTGACGTATAAATACAGTTAAATATGACCGAAAGGGTAGGATCGAATTGGCGTTTAGAGCAGAGCCCCGGCAAAACTAAGGTCCTGGATTCATTTCCTATATCGACCAAATCTTTTTTTAGAAAAATGAAACAATACAACTTTGTATAAACCACTTATATATTGTGCAAATCCGACCGGTTTCGGAACAAACGTTCCTTCGTCAGGGAAAGCTTATACTAATTTGACAGTTTAGAACAATGTTTTATTATGGTAGGGGGTGGAGCCGTTGTTAGTTAACAATGTAGATTGGGTGGGTAGGTATTAGTGTAGAGTGGGTGGGTAGGGGAACAAATCCATGATTGGGCTATATGACAATATTTTTTGTTTGTTGATAATAGATTCATTATTTTTAAGGGATTTTTTAATTTCCAAAGCTTCTAAGTTATCTAAACGTTTTCCTTTATGATTAATATGAAGAATATTTATCCCTGTGTTTTTTTCAAAACTATGGTTATTTTCAATGATATGGTTAGCGAACTCAGAAAAATTATTATTATTAAGACACCTTAAATGTTCTTTGATTCTGATTTCAAAATTACGAGTTGTTTTTCCATTATAAAATGAGGGACAATCATTGCATTTGAGTTTATATATTCCGGAATTAGTCAATTTATGGTCTTTACCTTTAGTATTTCTCAAAAAATTACCGATATTATTTCTTGTATAAAAAGCTGGTTTAATATTAGAAGGGAGATTTTTGCAACATTGAACTGAAAAATTATTAATATATTAATATAGTTCAATGTTGCAAAAATAAACTGAAAAATTATATTAATAATTTTTCAGTTCAATGTTGCAAAACAAAATTTTACGCCATTCTTTATCATTAATATTATTAGAATTGTATATATATTTATTTTTTGAAATTTTGCTAAGTTTTTTATTTAGGATGTTATCAATTAATTTACAAAGTTGTATTGTTTCATTTTTCTATAATGGATAACCACAAAGTAATAGCTACATTCAAAAATATAAGTCTTTTTTTTTGTTTCAAAATATCGTTGTAGATTATGAATTATTATTATTCGACTATAAATTCAATGTGGATTCCCAGTTTCCCTTCTGTATCAGTAGTGTCTAAACACCGTATATAAGGAAGTTAATGTACGTTTACAACCTTGAAAGCGAATAGATTTTCCATTTAATATCGTTTAAGCTAATATTCTGAGTATTGTTCGAGTTTTGTTCTAGTATTAGTACAATGAGGGAGCTTTGTGCAGATCGTGGATACCATTCACGCTTTGTCTATTCGTGAATGCTTGTAACATTGCGAAGTGAAGACCAGTCAACTAGAAAATCAGCAATGAGCATGCATCACTCGATTCCCATGAAAAATAGCACGAATTAACTTTGAAGGCTTAAGATGCGCATGCAAACTAAAGATAAAGTTATTTTGTTGATGCCTCAGTTTTGACTTCTCCTTCTTTTTCGTAAACTATGTTTGTATCAGAAAGAGAGGTTACAACAGAGCTCTCAGTAACAGGACCATACATAGGTGCTTGGTTAAATGTTCGGTTCGCATGTTCTTTTAGAAACTAAATCACAAAAAGACTCATCGCACCTTAAACTCCACATCAATGCTCGTCATGTATTGATACTCACTAATTTTATCTCCGAATCGGTGGATAGTTCGGAATTGACTCTAGAAAACAGAATTTTTTAAGAAAATCAACAAATTATCACCTACTTTGACTATGAACACTGTTAAAATGTGTGGAACATTTAATGTTTATTTTTTTGTTTCAGACCGTTGATATAATGGAGACGGAGAGGCCACAATCTGTATAGACGTAACAATTGTTTGTTGTTGTTTCTGATCGTTGTACTAAAAATTAATAATTTTCATTCATAATTATTAATTTGAAAAACTGCACACTCCCGAAACGGTTTCAGCTGGCTACAATGTCATTATAACATCGAAACACCAGTGGCTAGTAAGACGGCTGTCACCGACGTATCCTGATGTGATGTCAACGCCGCTGAATTCATGAATAAAAACGAACGTGTCGTTTTGGCGGAAAATCGAAAATGGCGCATTTTAAAAGAAGAAAATTACGTACTACGACAGCACAAAAACAATTCATCTACCTAGTGCCTATAATTTTCAACCTTCTCCCTGACAACGTAAATAATCCAACCCGAATCCTGACTCCTTACTTTCAAAAACATGAAATAACGCTATGGAACCTTATATCTGCAGTACATTTCAATCATAATAACCATACATTTTACCCTCCGTCCATCTAATCTACCTTCACATCTTCCCACAATCCCTATCTAATTTTCCTAATTTAAATACTACGTAAAATATTTTTAACTTAATCTGAATTATATAATTATAGAGAAATGAAACATGTATAAACCACTTATATAATGGGCAAATCCGACCGGTTTCGGAACAAACGTTCCTTCGTCAGGGAAAGCTTATACTAATTTGACAGTTTAGAACAATGTTTTATTATGGTAGGGGTGGAGCCGTTGTTAGTTAATAATGTAGATTGGGTGGGTATGTATTAGTGTAAAGTGGGTGGGTAGGGGAACAAATCCATGATTGGGCTATATGACAATATTTTTTGTTTGTTGATAATAGATTCATTATTTTTAAGGAATTTTTTAATTTCCAAAGCTTCTAATTTATCTAAACGTTTTCCTTTATGATTAATATGAAGAATATTTATCCCTGTGTTTTTTTCAAAACTATGGTTATTTTCAATGATATGGTTAGTGAACTCAGAAAAATTATTATTATTAAGACACCTTAAATGTTCTTTGATTCTGATTTCAAAATTACGAGTTGTTTTTCCAATATAAAATGAGGGACAATCATTGCATTTGAGTTTATATATTAAATTTTATTTTTTTATATTAAAATGTATAATTCCAATCTTCAACTTCACCTGCCATAACACAGGGAAATCCCTAGCGTGGCGGGTGAAATAATACTAAAAAATGTACCCCTTTTTCGTGAATAAACATAAAAATGAAACTACGTACAAAATGTTTACGTCGACATAAAAAATAAATAAAAAAAATACTTTTATCATCGTAATTTCTTTCTTCTTATTATCGTAATTTCTTTAAATAAAGTAGTGAGAAAACTCTGATTTTGCTTTGACCAGGGTATCTAGCATGGTCGATCGATATAGGTTTTATCGAAAATGTCGGTAACTTCTCAACGCTCCCGAGCACGACTGCAGGCCGCTAACGAACAAATAACAGTTCACAACGACTAAAGGTTCCTAATTTATTTGACGTGAACTATTATTTTTTCGTTAGCGGCCTGAAGTCGTGCTCAGGAGCGATTACAAGTTACCGACATTTTCGATAAAACCTATATCGATCGACCATGCTAGGTACCCTGGTCAGGTTCAAAGTTTTTTCTACAGTTTTGTTTTAATTATTCTGAGAATTCCAGAAATGATTCATAAAAAGATTTACTATAGGGACTAATGCAGTCTTGGGTTAGGTCGGTTTTTTTCGCCGGTTCTATACTGGCAAATTAATTTATTAATGATTCCTTAAAATAAACATATAAAAACAAAGTAAAACAATTGGTTTTGCAGATACAAATTTACGCAAATATTTGATACAATACAGCATGTACGTGCAGCAATTTTAATTCTTGTAAAACAATGCTAGTAGGAAAATTAATTCCACGCAATAATAATACACCAACAATCGACTAAAATACCACCTTCGATTTTAGATCAAGTTACCAACTTTATGCGAATATTGTAAACTCGTATTCAAAGGTCATTTGTTCAATGGACCTGATATTATGATAGGCAATAGGAATCATACTTACAATAATAATCGTTCAAAAAATTAGAAAATACACAGATTTAGGAAATGAGATTAAAAGAATTTGGCATTCTCGGAGTATAAAAATATTACCATTTGTTATTTCGGCTACTGGCATTATACCTAGGTCTCTGATTCAAAATTTAGGCGTATTAGATTTGTCAAAGAATTTATACATAAAAATGCAAAAATCGGTAATTTTAAATACATGTAGGATTACAAAAGATTTTTTAAATATTTATATTGAGGGATCAGTAGGATTTATAGGTTCAATTAGGAATTCCACAGAGCCGAACCCTCTGATATGAAAATATCTGGAGTCGGTGAATTATTTTCCCATCTGGTCTCTGGTAGGTTGACATGTTGTTCTTGTATTGTTTTGTAATTATAATACATATAGTGCAATTGCATAACGTGGATTGACCAGATGATCATTTGGGAAGTGTGTGAAAGGGTTTAGTTTTTCCTGTGGGGAAAATTAAACCCGGACATTTAAATCTGGTGCGTATTATTTATAATTTAATAACATAATTTTTTCTTAATAATAATAATGTAATATTATTATAACGCATTTTGTTTTTATGTGACGTTTTAAATGGGTAGGAAGATAATATGAATAGTTATTTTTTGTAACATCGCATTAGAGTTCCTGGTACATGGAGCCTATCAGAGCACGGCATCCTTATTTGAAGGGTGTTTTTTTATTATTAATATATTTCTTTATTAACACAATATCGAGCTTTTGTAAAACGATTACAAATTAAATTGAAAACAACAGTATACCATGAATAAAAAAGAAAGTATATTTTGTAATCTAGTATCTACAAAAAATATAGTCTGTAGTTAGAAGTACCTAAGATCACGGGCGTAGCCAGGTTTTAGTATCGGGGGGGTTCAAGAAAAATAAAAACTACTGGTCGGGGGGGGGGGGACGACGACGACGACGACTTTGAATGTCTTGAGCATTAACTATAACAATTTGTGATGAAAACTTTTAATTTACTATGTACATTGGTTACTTAATTTTTTTGTAATATTGTCATATGTAATAAAAAAATTACCAGGTCGAAATTTCCGTAGATTTAGTGCTGATTTCCCTTTTCCCTAAAAAATATTTTTCTCCCCTAGATCTAGTCTAGTCAAATTTCTCTGGACACACCGCCACTGGTGTGGGGACAATACCGTACCAATACGGCACGAAAATATACAAAGGTTACCGAATGCGATCGGATAATCAACGACGGCCAGCGGCGAGTGGTAGAGTAGAGAGGGCGAATCCAAAATACATTATTAGTGTAATAATTAGTAATAAAATAAGTTATACCGCTCGCATCTCCTTGTTTTAATATTATTGATGTTCATATCTTAACTTTTCGGGGGGGGTTTGAACCCCCAACCCCCCCCCCCCCCCCCCCCCCCCCCCCCTCCTGGCTAAGCCCATGCCTAAGAGTATGTTTTTGTATCTATGGAATCTAATGAATTAATAATTTCTTAGGTTTTATCAAACATTATTGGCATTTAATAAACTCAAATTAGATCCGAATTTAATTGATCCAGGTTGTTTTAAAGAATTTAAACAATCAATCAAATTTCAAAGTTAATTTTCAAGTTCTGTGAAAGGTTTATTCAAGTTCTGTTACTATTTCAGTTTTGTATAATGATATAATAACAGAACTTGAATAGAAGTTAACCAAAATTTGAAAATTAACTTCCATTTTTTTTTCATTTTTCTTTATTCATTGCATAAATATTATGGTTACATTAATTAGTGGATTTTTCGACCACCATGCTGATGCCGGTATTACGACCATTGTTTGCCGGCGACCGAAGTAGATCTTCAATAATCTCATGTCTTTCGTTTGTCCCTTTCTAACGAAATATTGTATTTGCGGTGTGTAGCGGGGAGGCGGGAAGGGAAGATTTCTATGTAGTGGTATTTAGTTGCAGCGCTAGCGAGCAAAATATGGTGTTATAGAGTTTTAAAGAAAAGGGCGCGTAATTATTATGTAACATCATTTTATCGGAGAATACGAGAAATGATCTTTTTGTGTAGTGCCTTGAAATTAACGGAGATATTATATTGTTATAGGAGATACGGGAATCGGATGCATGACGTAAAATTGTAAATTAGTAAAATAGAGTTAAACAAAATAAGGCATTTATTTCCATGCCCGAATACTTGCACGAAGACGGTGCAATGCCCCTTTTGTTGATAATATCTATAGCGACACGTCCTATAATATGGGAGACTCCCGACATATTTCGTAATGGTGTTAGTGTGTCCGGTGTCCCGCGTTTCGACGTGTACACAGTAAAAACGCGAGAAACCACCGAAACAAAATTTTAATTTTATATGTCAATATATTTTCGTCAAGACGAGAAATCACCCTTTTGCTTAGTTCATTCAATATTAGCTGAGACATGTATTGTTAGAAGAGCTCCGGAAAAAATAATGATAATAAATAATATTATACAATTCTGCAAAGAACTCTAGGAAACATCTAAGTATAAAAATCAATGTATGTTTGTTTGTATGTATGTTTGACCATACGCGTTGCTAAACCAATCATCCTATTGCGATGCAATTCTGGGGATTTGATGTGCGCATGCCCGCGATGGTTAATATATATAGTGGTGAGATTTTTTTTTTATGAATATTAAGAGAATTTTAGAATTTTAGAAATATTATTAGAATTTTAAGAGTCCCAACTGCTCCCATTTGAAGCCAGTGAGATGCTTCACGGCATCCCCAATTGGGGTATGCTGTGAGGCTGAAGGTAGTGGGGAGGGGAAAGAGATCGGGAAGAGGAAGGTGGGGAAGTACCTGGCTATTCAGATCTGGTCACCAAATACGGCTAATGCCATTTCAAGCAACGTTTCAATTCTGAATGGTGGTCTTACATCAGGGCGATACTGAGAGTATCTTCCACTCTGGTATATATGCTTTAAGTGGCACGCGAGCTGTTTGAAAACTGAATGTATCGGGACTGAATTTATGGAATGCGGGAGGAGGGAGGGGAGTTAGCAGGACGGGAGAAGCGGAAGATGGGAGTGGAGAGAGGGAAGACAGAGTGGGAAAACGTGAGGAGAAGGGTACGAGAGAGAGGAAAGGTAACGGGACGAATGGGAAAGGACACGCAGGGAGAAACAATGTCTTTATTAAGTGACATTGCAACGCATGCCGGGAACTCGCCAGTAAGAAATAAAATATTGTACCTTTAGAAAACTTAAATTCAAAATAATAACAATTTAAATTCTCAGCGAGTTAATTCCAAGGAAAAGTTTATCAATATAATGTCGTAGAAGACGTAGAATATTTTTGGAATAAAAAAAAAAAACAGCAATAAAAACGCCTATAAAAGTTTGAGTGTTAATACTCATTTTGGGAGACAGGTATGGGTGCCGCAGCCCAGGGAACCATTTATTGGATAACAAACACCTCTGCTACAGCTCACACCAAGTGGTTCGCTACGTTTAGTGACTTAGCAGGGGTGCCCGAGCTCATGGGGTGAGGTTTGTTCGGGTCTTGGCGGCGGATGCGTCTGCCCACCAATTTCATGGCAGGCCAGATTGGGAGAGACTGGTTGAGGGATACCTTTTGATTTCTCCAGTAGGGCTCTCTCGGAACATCGCCTTTCACCGCACGGGGAGGGATAGAATCATTCGTCCGTCACTCCTGGACACACTGACCCCAGATTCCAACCCACCCCTTCTACCTTTTTATTTCCCAGAACATCCTCTCCTTCCTTTCCTAAAAATACCCTTCACTCAGCATCCTCGAAGATGACATAGGCCCTGAGGAGAATTATTTTCTTCCTGGGCATGTGTAGAGCTATTGTATAAAAACATAATCTTGTCCTTTGTTAATATGTCAGATTTGAAAGTCAAATAATATGTGTAACTTCACATTCAATTATTCTGTAAAGTTGCAAAATCGGCGTCTCGGAATTTACTATGTATAAATATTTGTTTTCTATACATACGCCTCAGGGATCTCTTTTTACAGCTTTTTTTAACATTAGCTCCACACAGGAGGCCGTGAGGAAAATAAGGGGTCTTTTTAGGAAAGGAAGAAGAGGAAGTTCTGAAAAATAAAAGGGTAAGTATTGCGGATGATTAGGAATCTGTGGGTCAGTGCATCTAGGAGTGACGGATGCAAGAATCCATCCCTCCCACTGCGATGCAAGGCGATGTTCAGAGAGAGTACTTACGGCTGGAGACGTCAAAGAGTTTCCCTCAACCATTCTCTCCCGATCCGGCCTGCCATGCAGCTGGTGGGCAGACGCATCCGCCACCAAGACTCAGACAAACCTCACCCCATGAACCCGGGCAACCCTGCTAAGTCACCAAACGTAGCGAACCATTTGGGATGACCTATGGCAGAAGTGTTGGTTATCCAATAAATGGTTTCCGGGGCAGTGGTACGCATACCCGCCTCGCATTCAGTCTAGGTACCTACTTTCATTCTCCTCTGCCAGTTCCCATGCCTCACTGCCATAAATACCTAGGTAGGTAGGTACCCCGATATCGTAGAAAATATTTAAAAAATAAAAGCTGAACTGCAAAAAATGATAATCTTACTACCTACCAAGAAACACCAATACGTTGAATATGGTTCTCGATTTTTTCGTAAAAATTAAGAGTTCTAAAACAACGAACACCTGCATATTGTCAACAAACAAAGACATAGATACACCCATTGTTAATGTATGGCGATTGAGTTATGTATGTATTAGTTTGTCTGGCGCGATTTTACTCCTCCCCCCGGCCCGCGCAAGCTCCCCCGTACAAGCTGCCCCGTCCGGCTGGCAAATGAGTGGATGAGACAACAACAAAAAACCTAAGTAATTTTACTACAAATCTGCGCGTATCTAAATTCGGTTTTTTACATGAATAAAACTGTTTTCAGAGCAGAATAAAATTTTGTCGTATACTTCATCATATTCCTGACTCAGGATGTGAGGAGTTTTTTTTTTTAAATTGCGTCCATATGCCCAGAAAAAATTCCAAAGTTGCCTCCTAAATTTATGGATAAATCGTCATCTTTTGGGGCCTATATTTTATAATTTAAAGCAAAAATCGAAAATCGGATTCACATCCTAACTGTATACATGACTAATTTATCATTTAAAAAAAATAAAAAAACAATTAATTTGATATTTTAGCCGTAAATCCAAAACAAAATTTTGTATGAAACAGGCCACGCATGCGTTCCTCTTACGGTGGTGATGAATTGTTCATTTTTGACAAATTTCGCGAAATAACTGGCCCCAAGGGTCATTTTCAAAATTTGAACTGGTTGTGAACAAAAAAAATCGCATTGTATAGGCAATTAAATTGGTACAATTTTTTACAGGCAATTATTTTGTCCTTTTAAAAATGAAAACAACTAAAAATAAATTGCATTTCATCAAATAACCAAATATTTATGATGTCTTCAACGTCTTTAAACGTTTGTAGAAAAAGTATGTCAAATACATTTTTTTATGAACAGCCTTTAAAAACATAAGTTCCAATTCAGTAGTTACCTTTTTGAAGTAAAACTTCTTTACGCACGCTCGACTTGGGGAGTAAGCTGGTGAATGCGTGACGAGAGCGTTACGAAAAGCGAGGCGAACGGTAGTTGAGAGGGAGATATAAGTTAGTGAAGATAGAAAGAGAGAGAGTTACGTTTCGTATATTACTGTAGGGGCAAGAGAGAGAGGTGCGAGCACACATTTTCGTTCTCTCTTTCTCTCATAGCCAGTTACGTTTCGTATATCTAAGACATAGTGCAGGCCTATTGTCTGTATCACACTGTAGGAGCAAGAGAGAGCAGTGTGCGCGCACATTTTCTTACTCTCTTCCTATCATATAGATGGAGCTAAAGAAGTTTTACTTCAGTCGTGTGGTCTAAAGGACATTCGTTTTTTATACATAGTATCTTCAACGGGGAAAAGATAATAGTAATTTCAAACTACCAAAAAATACTTGTAAACAACAACGTTTTAAAAAAAAACAGTAGGGTCTTCTAGTTCTTAATTGAACAAACGACCATTAGAAAAATTTACAGGAGGAAAAGTTTTTCTTTCATTATTTCAATGAAATGTTATGATAGGTGTTTAAGATATAGCTATTTCCGTAAAGGTAAAGATCTAATTGTAATAATTATTTATTTATTTATTTTATTTTATTTATTTTATTTTAAATGCACATTTACAGTTATACATAACCAATAATAAACATACATTTTATTTTATTAAGTAATAATAGCGTTTTTGAATTGATGAATATTTAGTTTAAAAATATCTATATCAGGGGGCAGGAAATTTAGTAAAAGAATCATTTTTCCGAGCGGCATTACTAATGGTAAGTTAGTTCTGTATCTCGGAACAACAAAAGTTCTGTGTCTGCGCGCTCTTGTGAAGTTGTCGGGGACATAAAACTCAAATTTTTGTAATATATCGGGAATACAGATGTTACCGATATAATAATCTCAAATATTTTTTATGTGAGTGATTAACTATAATTTTTATACTTTATTTTTAATTTTAAAGTGGAGATGGAACAAAAACTAAAAAGGTCGTTTGGATAATTAAGAACTAAGGCGATGAAATATAAAGATAACAGTCCCATTTTACTGCCAGTATTGTAGTTGAATATATTGTATTTTAGATTTGCAATAACCACTGAATAAGAGGAAAGTGCGACTTGCTATTCACCAGACCGGAAAGTAAGTCCAGATCAGTCAATAGTTATAAATGTACGATATAATAATTGTTTCCGTTCGCCTCTGAATAGTAAAAACTGCCAATTAAATTGACTCCCAAGCTTTTCTCCTACAAGTCGGTCCACTGAACAAAATATCCATAGTTTTCACTTTCTAATATTAGAAGATAATCGTTATCAATAATTTACAGTGGTAAATGCCGTGAAATTGTTTGTTCTCTTCAGAATCGAGCAGTAACACGTCGTTTTAATAAATTTTACACTTTACTTACATTTATTGTTTACTTTGAAGTAGTTTCGACGACCTCCGTAGTCCAGTGGGTAAGACTCTTGACTCACAATCCGGATGTCGCGGGTTCGAACCCGGCATGCGCAAATAAATTTTATTTGATTATTTGTGTTATTTCATAATTTGTGTTATTTCATAATTAATTCATTAAAAAATAATATATAGTATATTTGCGGCATGTTCCAGAGTGGAAGATACTATCAGTATCGCCTTGGTGTAAGACCACCATTCAGAATTGAAACGTTGCTTGAAAATGGCTTTAGCCGTGTTTGGTGACCAGATCTGAATAGCCAGGTACTTCCCAACCTTCCTCTCTCCCCACCTCCTTCCCCTCCCCACTACCTTCAGCCTCACAACATACCCCAATTGGGGATGCCATAGTCTCACTGGCTCCAGACGGGAGCAGTTGAGATTCTTGTGCGGTATTCACTGTAAAAAAAAAAAAAAAGTGCTTAGGTTGTCTTAAATTCTTTAAAGATTGTTTTAATATGAGATTCACATCTCCCCTATGTCATCTTAAGGGAAGCTGTGTGGAGAGTATTTTTATGGAAGGGAAGGAGAGAGAGTTCTGGGAAGGAAAAAGGTATGAACGGTGGGTAGGAATCTAAGGGTCAGTGTATCCAGGAGTGACGGAAGTATAAAACAATCCATCCCAGTGCGGCACTAGGCGATTGGTTGAAAGAGTCACGCTGGACAGTTTAATAAGTCTCCCTCAACCACCCTCTCCCGATCCGACCCCCCACGCAGTAGACATGCAAACCTACTCGCCGCCAAGACCTAGACAAACCTCACCCAATGATTCGGACATCCCTGATAGGCTACCAAACATAGCGAACCCACTTGAGCTGATGGTGTGGCGGAAGTGTGGTTATAGAATATACGGTTGACCGGGAGGCGGCGGTACCCATACCCTCCTCCAAATTAATAGGTAAAAGATTATTTTTTTACATGAGCTCCACACAGGAGGCCCTGAGGAAAATAATTTCCCTTGGGGCCTATGTCATCTTTGGGGATGCTGTGTGGAGTGTTTTTTTAAGGAAAGGGAGGAGAGGATAGTTCTGGGAAGGAAAAGGGTTTGAGGGGTAGGTAGGAATCTGGGGTTCAGTATGTCCTGGTCATCCGCCTCCAAGACTTAGACAAACCTCACCCCATTAACCCGGGCACCCCTGCCAAATCACCAAACGTAGCGAACCACTTGCACATTCCCGCCTCCCAAATTGAATTCATACAATAAGCAGTCACGGTGTTTCAAACATCGTCGTATTTGATGATGGATCATAATCATGGATCAGGGCAACACTGTGGTCATATTAACGATCCCCGTTGAACGCCACCACAAGGTCTGTTCCATATTTGATCAAATTCAACCTAAGATAGGTTTTGCTCACTGTATTTAATTAAAGCATCTTTAATATTACTGAGTAATACTTTGCAATTCATCTCCTGTAACTGTACAATTATTAATAGTTTTAACGTCTTATTAATAATTATGAAACTCGTGTGACCTGTTTTCGTATTCCTTTGTTATCACTTATCACGAAAAAAAAATATCTACCTATTGTTGTAAACACGCGTGACGCACGATTATGAATCGCTAACGAAATCAATAACTAAAGTTTACCAACTGGAGATGACGACAGATCGTAGTAATAATAATAGTAATAGTAATAATTATTATTACACTCACACCAATGTGAGATGACCGTAAAACATGCCTATCAATAATATTATTATATTCTACTAAAGTTTGTTGAAGACAGATCAACGACGGGCCGCCGGCTTTAAACGACGACAAACTACTTTCAAACGTTTGCGGTTTATTGCGCAAACTTAGTTCAAAACCATTTTTCAATACGAGTGTCTCTAAACAAAAACGTAAGCTAAAACCGAAAACTTTATTTTAGTGCAACGACTTGACCGTAAAGTTACCGATCGGAATCAATCATGCGTAACAAGTGTAATAAGCAGTATTTATAGCAGTAATGTACATGATAGGTAGGTAGTTTAGTGCGAACAATATTCAGATATGTAGAGAATCTGGGATAATATCGTTTCACTTTTGTCGAATGACATTAGCGACCTGATATATGGCTCGGTGGTGCTCGAATAGTCGTTCACTCTGATTACCTCATCTATTACGCTGGCAGCGGCCGACCTGCCGCGTTTATCTCGTACATGTTTTGACAGCTACCTTCTAAGCCTCTCGGTGACACAAATTCCCGACCATTTCGCCGTTTTACAAAAAAAAAACTATAATCACATCTCGAGTCGCCGGCATCATCTCATTACTCGCCTATTATATTATTCGCGAGCATCTTTTCGTGATGAAATGGACCATTTTGCCTAGCTAATATTTGTATTTTTGCGCGGGTGTGCAAATATACAAAGCAAAATTCCACTGTCAACCGTGAATCGCTGTGATAATGTTCTCATTTTGGCCATAAAAGTTGCCTCATAAAGCATAATAGGATTATAAAACGACTATGCAAATGACAAGATTATTTAAGAAGTAGGAAAACAGTGTTGTTGTTCTTCGAGAATATAGCTCGAGCGGCGGGGGTACACAGTACACAATAATAGCGAAAACGATCTCTACGGTCGAATAAATGCGAGGGGCAGAGTGGTCGATTTTCGCCTGAAGGAACGGGCTCACAAAAAAGAGCCTATGGAACAATACTGTTATAATAAACAATATACAAAACGCCTGGTTTAAAAGAGGTTTTGATGGTTATAGGTAATATATTTTTTATTTGCCCGACGTTGCGACCAAAAATGAGCTTTATGGTCGGTTAAACGTGACTGGCAGAATGGTCGATGTTCGCCTGAAAGTACGGGCTTAAAAAAGCGACTGTGAAACAATACTGTTAGTACACAATATAAACACGGCCTGGTCTATAAGAGGTTTTGATGGTCATAGGTAATACATTATTAACACACGCGATACGTAAAATACGAAGCCATAATCACTCTAAGCTGTTTTAAATAAGCACCAACAAGTGGTTAACCAATTTATAAACGAAAATTGCTCAACTTGTTACCGGTGCAGGCAGAAAATCGGCCGGAATTCACTTTCATTGCATACTGCGGCGGCAGAACACTTGTTCTTGCAGGCCGCCACCAATCACCTGACTTATAATAACTCCAAGTTATTTCAAACATTTCCTTTCTTTTATATTGTAAAATGAAGTCAGCGGGCCTCGACTTTCTACGAGTTTTTTAATGTCAAAATGTGCAATGCGTGTTGCCCATTTATGTTCTCCCGCAGAACCATGTTTTTGGTGGTCAAATGTTCTACATTTTTTCACACTCTTTTTTTTTATTATTTATTGGAATATTTTAGATGGAAAAACACACTTTGCAATACACCACTTTATATTTGAATTAGTAATTAACAGCCAATCAGGTTTCGCTTAGCTCAAGCTTCATCAGGGCTTATTATTCTACTAGCTGACCCGACGAACTTTGTACCGCCTCAGAATCAATAACTGTTGAATTAAATTAAGTTTTTTTATTAAGTTAAAAATTACACAATGCAGCAATTATCGATGCCCAACTGTCCATATTTTGTTTTTGTCAGTAACAGAGATGTGTACGAATTTATATTTTTTGTGATTTTCTTACACTTACCACTTACTTACGAGAATTTTTGAAAGGAAGCGGGTACGGGTGCCGCCACCCCGGATCGAGAAAAACTGGTTGAGGGAGGCCTTTTGACCTTACCAGCCGGATTTTCTCGACCAATATGGGTCAAAAGAGTCCGGCTGGAAAGGTCAAGGTAAAAGGTCAATTCCGGTAAAGTCAATGACCTTGAACCGCAGTTGGAGGGATGGATTCACTCCCGGATACACTGACCTCCAGATTCCTACCCACCCCTCATGCCTTTTTTCTTCCCAGAACTTCCTATCCCACCCTTCCTTAAAAAGACCCTCCACACAGCATCCCCTAAGATGACATTTCAGAGATTTATTATTATTGTATTTTTCCTTTGGAGAGGTGCAGAGACATACGATCACCGTTTGTCTCATTTTCGACTATTGACATTTAGTGTGTAAGAAAGAGGGGCAGCATTATATGATTAAGAACAAAAGAAAAACAATTAGCGCATTGACATTTGACGTTTTTGAATTTTTGGAATTATTATACCTATCACAATATTGCTGCAGTTCTTTCAAAATATGAGAATTCATTCCGTACAAAATGTATGAAAAATTTATTTTTCTTCATAACTTTCTTTTTCGTGAATTTTGCGATATTTCAATAGTTATTCTGTTATCCGGGGCGGAGACAAATCCAACAAATCAAAGATCATCAAAATCGGTGCAGCCGATCTCGAGTTATAAATAGTGTAACTAACCCGACTTTGTTTTATATATTAACATTATTTTATATATTAAGATTACGAAGCTTGAGCTAAGCGAAACCTGGTTTGACTGTCATTTATTATTTCGAATAAAAAATGGTTTATTAAGTGCATTTTTTCATTTAATATATAACGTCACACCATAAAATATTTGCTTCCTACGAAAAAAATGGATGCGTAGTTTATTTTTTTAACCCAATATTTTCTCCTCATTACACTTATTAAGCTTATTTATTTTTGATGCACAAAATATATGACTAAAAATATTACAAGTGTCCAGTTCACACGCGGTACACTTCAGAAAACTTAAGTAGACAAAAGTGGAGAGGTTACGAAACACCACAGGAGACCGATTATTCTATCTCATTCTCACAGGCTAAATCCCATAGATAGATGTATGTGTTTGTTAGTGTCGCCCGTTTCCGTTTCATCGAGTTTCAAATCACAACTTTCCTAAAGAAGTATTCATTTTCGTCCGAAAAAACTTACATAAAATGTTGTTTTGAAAAATACAGAAAATGAGAAAGATGAATGCGAACCCCTGATAATTCGACATGATTCGTGTGATTAAATAAATACAGACGCCGAGGTTTATAATAAAGCGGGTAAAATTTAAAGCGTTTTGCCGTTTGCTTCATAAAACGAGATGATTACTGAAGAAAATGATTTCGATATAAACATATAAATTTGTTAAACCACTGTAATCGTTAAGTGATTAAAAACAAATAGTTAGATACCAATTTGTATTGCTTGTTGCAACACTTTGTGAATGTATTCATTATGTTACATATTTCCTAATTGGTTCCGAATAAAATATTTATATTAGGTCCAGCAAAGCCGCTACGAATAATTGCAAGCGTTGCACCGCTTGTCAGTGGTCTCCTTTGGACCTTATGTCTTGTCTTGCCTGTCACGGATATTGCGGCTTGTATTTGGTTACGTACCTATTCAATAAACCAATCTTTGCAACGAATATTCTATTTCATTCAATTAACATCCTTATATCTGCAAGCGTTGCATTATTGAATAACAATTAACTGTCTTTTCCTTATATGTCATAATCGTACCAACGTAACAGGTTAATGGACTGCAACTTTATTTTAACAAGATTAATAAGGAAAAATGCGGTTTGCAACATAATTTCAGCTGGCGAATGAGAGTGATGTTTTCAACATTTCTCGTTCGTGCTGACCAGTAACTCCCAAACTTATAGCCCCTTGATTCTTTCACATTGCTGTGTCTTGTTTTGTGGATTGTCATCAATCTGTCCCATTGTCCTGTCTATTGTCATACTATACTTAGTGTATCTTTATTTCCCGCTAAGCACTTGCATACTGCTTACTATCAAAGTATGCAGGGACACTGGAAGTTTAGATTCGTTCAAAATTAAATTTAGATTAATATATTAAATTAAGATTAGTATTAAATTTAGCATTAAATTATTTAGTATTAAATTTATTAAATTTAGATTAGTATATAAACTCAGCTGTTCCGGATGTGATAAGTTCTATGTGGGCCAGACAGAGCGGACGATCTCCAAAAGGATATAACACTTTCGAGCATGTAAACTTGACCACCCTGACAAATCGGCAATCGCCGAGCATTTAATTGAAACCGGCCATTACTTTGGATTTGTTCCTGAAGTCCTGGGAAGACCGAAAACTCATAGAGCACGCCTGATTACGGAGGCAATTGAAATTCACAAAAATCCTATAAATATTAATAGAGACGACGGAGCTAAACTCAATAGTTCTTGGTATCCGGTAATTGACGGTTACATCAAGGCTAAACGCAAAAAATCATGTTGAAGTATATTGTAGCGCCAGCTCGTAGAGGAGTGGAGCTGGCGACACGGTATCGCTCCTAAGTAGATAAGTACTAACATCACCCCTAACTATTACACATCTGCCCTGATGATTGACACTGCAACGCTGTCCGAAACGTTGGCTAAAGAAGGAGGTAGCGCAACACGGCATAATACCCCAAAAACTAATAACAAAATAATTTTTGGCCGTGAAAATCTAAAATCGTATCCAAATTTAGATTCGTTCATTCAAAAAAATTAGAGTAGGTACTTGCAAGAGCCTTGAGGGATGGCAATCTGTTACTTATTCCAGGGCGGGTAAGTGGTGGATAACCTACAATGTGTCTTGTCATGAAGTGTCCCCGCTCAATTCTGTGACTCTTATGACGTCACGGACATCTTCGTCATAGTTTTAACAAGAAAGCAAAGTGAATTTTCTAATGTTATTTATTTTAGTCATCTACGAATCCCAACGCTAAGGTTATGTAATCAGACTGAGCAATTCACACGCGGTAGAAGTGAAACCTTTAGAAAACTAAAATAGACAAGAGTGGGGAGGCGACGAAGCACCGCACAAAGAGAAGACTGATTATACCATCTCATTATAACGCAGGCTAAATCCTGTAGATGAATGTTTGTCTCTTTTTAGTCGCTATTTTTCGTTTCATCGAGTTTCAAATAACAACGGTGCTAAAGAAGTTTTCACTTCAACAATTTTGTGAATACACGGGTTATTTAACAGAATTTGAAGACTTCCACAAATTTCGAAGTTAATTATCAAGTTCTGTGAAGGTGCTATTCAAGTACCGCCATTAAACGAGTTCTGTGAAACAACTGGCCCATAATGATTTAATAAGAGAGCTTAAACAGAACTTTCACAGAACTTCAAATTAACTTCGAAATTTGATAAAATGTTCAAATCCTATGAGACAACTGGCCCTGAGTAAGTTTGAGTCCATTTGAATTCTACTAAAATGTTATTTAATTTAGTCATCTTCAAATCGCAATCCTATGGTTGAATTGATACTGTTGTAGTATTAATAATAAGTTTGTGAATTGAATTTGTAGAATTCGTCAAATTTTTAAGTTAATTATCAAGTTTTGCGAAGGTGCTATTCAAGTTCTGATACAATTTCGGTTCTGTGAAGCAACTGGCCTATAATGATATAGTAAGAGAACAGAACTTGAAAATAACTTGAATTTTGAATTGTCTAAATTCTGTGGTACAACTGGCCCTGAGTAAGTTTCACTTCATTAGATACTTCGTAGGGTGGTAAAATTATTCAATAAGATATCAACCTTCGGCACAATCTCTACCGCTTCAATGCCCTAGCGGCCTTCGTAGTTCTCACTGCTACCGATCAAGAGCAACAGATGCCCATCACTTTGCGATTAACAAATGCTTTAGTTTAGAACACAAATCTGTTAAAAACACGTTAAGAATAATGAAAAGTATTACAATAACTGGCATTGATTCGCAATCTATTTCAAACGGTATTACAATAGTGTTATTTAATCTTTTAATAATCAGGTTTTGTAATTTAGGCTGTTTAACTCAACAAGCCATAAACGATCCAGCGATAGTTAAGCACCTATTAAAATTAAAGTTTCAACAGCTAAGGATCTCGTAGACAGAGCAAATATGCAGAAACAAATTTTCAATAATTGAATGTTCCTTCGGATGCCGTAAAATGATGGCGAAGAATAAATTATTTGTATTATTGAAGAAGAAAGAAAAAAATAATAAATCTAAAAAAACAATGCAACAATGGTTATAATAATTATAAATTAGTGTATAATAACTAATGAAAATGAGATTTACATTAATTATATCTGATATAAAAACGCAACGTAATTTGAATGAAAGTGATTGTTCGAATTATTGAGTTTGATTGGTATACGGCTTATCGTAAAATGCTTCAGAATTTGGCTAGTAAAGTTCGTATTTTATTACATTTATGTAATGTAATCATTATGTACGTATTTCAGTAACATAATAAAAAAAACTTATCTCACGTTTTCCAGCTGATATTGACACCTATCTGTAATATTTCAACTGACAACTTAAACTGCAATTTGCCTGAAGGAGTTTCTGAAGGGATTTGGATATTCTGTAAATAATAACCGCCCCAATAATATGAGTGATTCAAGTCATTTAAGTTGAAGTTGGTTGCAATTCTACACCTCTGCCATAAGTCTCCCAAGTGTTTCGCTACGTTTAATGACTTAGCAGTGCTGTGCCTGGATTCATGAGGTGTTGATTCATGTTTGTCTAGGTCTTGGCAGTGGATGACCTGGACAAACTGAACACCGGATTTCTACCCAACTTTCTTATTATAATTGGTAATTTTGTATAACCAATAAATATTTTGAAAAAAATTTAATGACGTACTTCAATTAGTTACAATGCATTTCAAATGTGATTTGAGTTACTATGTCAAAGCAATAAATGAAACAAACAAAAATTTGCAAAACCGGCATTATTAACCAAAAAACGATAATTTTTGACTTAATACTAAAGTGTTCATGGCGCGATATACCTACTAACCGATACACTGAATTTTTAGAAGAAAAAAAAACAGAGTTTGCAATTCGCACGCGGTACAAGTAAAATCTTCAGAAAACTAAAGTAAACAGAGTGGAGAGGCTACAGACAGGCTACGAAGCTCCGCACAAAGAGGAAAACGATTATACTATCTCATTCTTTCGCAGGCTAAATCCTACAAATCACAACGGTGCTAAAGAAGTTTTTACATCAAAAATTGAAATCATTGAATCAATAACTGCAAGTGGAGTAAAGGAAAGAATTTCTACCGTAGATAACACAGTATTCTAAATAATAACATGTTTCACAATTACACGGGAACTTGCACAAATGGGTGTTTCAGTTGAAGAAAAAGCGGGTTAATATGTGAGCATTTTCAATACAAACGATATAATAACTCAACAATTTGCGTTTATTTCTAAATCGTAAAATAGGCGGACTTCCTTCCAAAGCCATAATCAAATCGTTTAACCGAACGAACAGCGACTAATTTTTACTGAACAATGTTATTATTTGTCGACCATATATTATCTGTATAACAGACAGCCATTTTCTTGTATCACGAGTCAGTCGTTGTTTTCCGCAAAGGAAAAGTAATCATTCAGTATTGATATTTAATTACTAAAATAATACATTTGTACAAATATATTTTTTTTTTAAATAACGCTTTAAAAATTGATGTAACTTCCCCTCACTTATTGTATACCACCAACCGAGTTTAAATAATATAAGTATTGCAAAAAAAAAAATCAGAAAAATAAATTGAAAACTCTGGGACTCGAACCCAGAATGACCGAATTTGATATCGACATTGTGGCGCAGTGGTTAGCGCGTTTGCCCGGAAAGCAAGAGGTCCTGGGTTCGAGTCCCAGAGGTGGCAATATCTTTTTCTGATTTTTCTGTTTCCAGATTCGATTGAGTTTCGCTTAAATTGTCTACATTTAATTAAATAGAATTTGGACAATTCATCAAATTTAAGAGATGATTTTAAAGTTTACGAAAGTTCTATTCAGGTTATTTTATTATATCATTATGGATCAGTTGTTTCACAGAATTGATATAAGAACAAAACTTGAAAACAACTTTCACAAATTAACTTCTGAATTTGATGAATTGTTTAAATTCTATGAAATAACTGGCCCTTAATGATGTTAAAATTTATTTCAGGCAGGAAATTGCCTCCAATACACACCATAACATTTACATTTACGTATTTATCCATTAAATAACTTTTATTATATGCAATGAAATTTCTGCATTTGAAATAGACTGAAATAAGATTTCATTATTTTCCCAAGAATTTTAATAATATCCATTTACACTTATAAACTAATAACCTTATACATACATACGTACAGAGAGTATTTTAATGCCTGTTTATATAAATAATGTAAGTAATCATTCGTAAAAGGGTAATTTTTGCATTTTTTCTAGACCTATCCATGTTTACATTATTGTACAGTTTCCATGAAATTCTTGCTTTTTTTTTTTTTTTTTTTTTTACAGTGAATACCGCACAAGAATCTCAACTGCTCCCGTCTGGAGCCAGTGAGACTATGGCATCCCCAATTGGGGTATGTTGTGAGGCTTAAGGTAGTGGGGAGAGGAAGGAGGTGGGGAAGAGGAAGGTTGGGAAGTACCTGGCTATTCAGATCTGGTCACTAAACACGGCTAAAGCCATTTTAAAGCAACGTTTCAATTCTGAATGGTGGTCTTACACCAGGGCGATACTGATAGTATCTTCCACTCTGGAACATGCCGCAAATATACTATTTATTATTTTAAATGAATTAATTGTGAAATAACACAAATTAATCAAATAAAATTTATTTGCGCATGCCGGGTTCGAACCCGCGACCTCCGTATTGTGAGTCAAGAGTCTTACCCACTCGACTACGGAGGTCGTAGTCGAGTGGGTAAGACTCTTGTTGCTTACTTGTAAGTAAGCAACAAAGGTAAGTAAGTAAAGTAAGGTAAGACTCTTGTTGCTCTCGTTGCTTACTTGTTTCTCTCGTCGCTGCAGACCGTTACGGCCTAGCGCCGTTTTAAATTCCATTCTCCGAAACCTTCGAGTTCGATATTAAATAAAAAATCGTTATGTGCCTACATAAAATATACTGGAGAATCCTGAATAGTCTTCTATCGCCTCTTTCTACCGTATTCCACAGAATATAAAATACACTAGATGAGGTTTCCCCGTGGAGAATTCTCCTTTACGGCTCATTTATGTTCTCATTAATTAACATAATGCCTATCCCCAGTAGACAATATACCAAGTAGTTTTGGAACAGACCAGTAGCGTGAAGCGTGGCGCCCATGGATAAATGTCAGGGTATGCTAAAACCATAGAATAAATAAAAACACAAGAAGTGATTTGTGGACGTGATTCGTAATCCAAATATTTGCCCAATCGGGGTTAAATTCCTAATTTATAACAGTGTTTGAATGGAGATCTACGATGTCGGGCGAAAATAGTCCATCGCTCCGTCTCACCCTCGGTGTATGACTATTTGGCTAAATTTAACATTTGTTTCCATCAAAATTTTCTACAAAGAAGAGAAAAAATATTATTATATTAGTCGGTTATGGCTTCGTATTAAGCATTAAAAAGAAGAAGAAGACGGTTTGAAATGGATATATGTAAATATGAAAGTTAGAGGGAGAGCGCTAGTATTAATAAAATAAGACTCCTTTAAAAAACAGCAAAAATCTCATGGCAAATGTCTAAAGTAGCATACACTGTGATAGCTATAGTGTCAGATACATTGTGGTTTTTTCGTGCGTATTTATAATGTTAAAAAACACAACCAAATGTGTGTTTTAATAATTTTTAAAAATAAACTAATGGACATAAATACGATAACAAAAATAAGATGGATGGACAGAGTTACGAATGAAGATGTCATGGTTCGGATGAATAAAGAAAAATAAGTTATTAAAGCAATAAAAATCCTAAAACTACCATATCTAGGACATGTGATGAGACATCAAGAACAAACAGTACGAGATCTTGCATCTCATAATGCAGGAAAAGATTGCCGGAAGACGAGGCTCTGGAAGAAGGAGAACATCATGGCTGAAAAACCTGAGACAGTGGTTTGGCAAGTCCACTGTAGAGCTGTTCCGGGCAGCAGTAAGCAAAGTCCGCATAGCCAACATGATAGCCAACGTCTGTTAAACGGACAGGGCACGGGAAGAAGAAGAAAAATTTTCAAGGCATATTTTGCGATTTTTTTCTATCGATGAAATTTCGTATAATTACCGTTTCGGCTCAGCACATGTACCTAAAGATTATCTTTAAAAAATAATACAATATTTTAAGAACTAAAAACATAAAGTGTTCAAGGTAAATATTTTATGAATCGGAAGAAATTCGGAATGCCGGGCCTTAATATAATGCCTGTTATAATATACCTACGAGTGTGGCTACGTATGATTTGTGGTGTGAACCTATGAGTGAGTTGCTTGTGTTGTAAATTTCTGCCTATGTATTTTATGCCTTTGTATTGTAGTTACTTGTAATCATACTGTACTACGAATATATCTATTTTCTATTTTGTGGTTTTTGAAGTGAAACTTCTATAGCCCCGCTGTGATTTGGATTTCGGATGAAACGGAAATGACGATTACTGCAATTGCGACGCATCAAGTGCACTCATTGGCCGCTTTGATTATGATGTCACTTTTAAAGGCTCCTATTGGTTGAGATATGAAACGGAAATTACGCTATGTCTGCACTCAATGGTCGCTTTGATTATGACCTCACTTTTCAATTATTGGTTGAGATTGTTTTGGTAATGTTTCGCTTCTACCGCGTGTAAACTGCACTCGAATTTTTTTGTTATATGTATGCTTTAGTGTTTTAATTATTATTGTGAAATCGACCCCTAACAAACAGCTTTGGCAGTTTAGCGGGTGCTTTTAATGAAGAATAAAAAATAAAAAAAATAAATGAAAGGCACTTCTAGTTCTTGTCCACATTCTATGGCTAAAATGTGGCTAAAACGCTTTATCTGGATGTTAACAAAACCACGTAAAGTTGATTCCCACGGGACAAGCTTTTGCAATACTTTTCATAGTTATGATTAGTTTAAGGCAAATATGCAGCAGCTATTCACCAAGGGGAGTAATTTGTTTTAAAGGTATATTGTCTATGAATGTTCGTAAAATGAAGGGCGTTCAAGGTTCAAGGTGCCATTCTCCCCAAATACCAGTTTCAAGAAATTCAGGTTGGCGAATGAATTAAATGTTTCAAATTAAATTGTGTGCAAATCGTAGTTACAATACAAACATTACATTTTGATGTTTATAGTAATTATGAAGGTATTCCAATGTTGAAATGGTTTAATAAATACTATTTAAGGTTTTAAGGAGGAAGCTTTTACTTTGAGAATTATTATTATGTCATTTACTGAAAGTGATTTTATAATTGGACAAATGCTTTCTGTTAAGAATAGTTAGTGACATCTATGAGATAAATATTGTAATTAATTCCATTTGGTTAATTATTCTTAGTTTATTAGAAAAGTGTGCATATTAGAGACCTCTGTGGGAATTTTATAGAAGCTAGTGTTATCAGCCAACAAATTTAGGGCACGTGACCTCAGTGGATATTTGCTACTTGTATTGTTATTATTGTATTTTAAAACAGTCTGAAAGACGGTATTTTTATAGTTTTTAGTAGTATAAAAAGGGCTATACTCAAGAAATTTGTTCTCTTCCATTAACCCTTACCTAGAGTATAGACGCCGTACCGCTTGAGGCGGGGTCCGGGCTGAATTTAGTTCTAAAAGTGTTGATTTCATTATTGCTCAAAAAGTGTTTGTAAATAAAACGACTCTTCAATAAAAAAGTGTTTTACAAATAAAAAGTCCACCACCCTTGATGAGATTGAAGTGATCCTAACACTTTCTTCATTTTTTTCATTTTTATTTTTTAAGAAGTAGGAATGATGAGTGGATTATTTTGATTATTTTCTCGTATTAAGGTTCATTTCTAATAATCAATTTACCTAAATACCTGTTTCGTAAACGAATGTAATATCATTTGGTTAATCATAGATATTTTTCATTAGCTCTACATAGGAGGCCCCGAGGAAAACAATTTCCCTTGGGGTCTACGTCAACTTTGAGGATGCTGGGTAGAGGATATTTTTAGGAAAACAAAGTTCTGAGAAGGAAAACGGTATGGTAGAAAGCTGGGGTCAATGTGTCCAAACGTGACGGCCGTATGAATTCCTCTCACTGCGATGGGTGGAGAGGTAAAAAGGTCTTCCTCAACCAGTCTTTTCCGATCCAGCCCACCATGCACTAGATTAGTAAACCCTTGTGCCGCCAAGACTTGGACAAACAAACCCCATGATCCCAGGCAACCCTGTTAAGTGTCCAAACTTAGCGAACCATTTGAGGTGACCTATAGCAAAACAGGTGTTGGCTATCCAATAAATGGTTCCCGGGGCGGCGGTACACAAACGCTCCACCCAAATTGACAATATATGTGTGTGCTTTATATTCGTCTCACATTTAACCCATAAACGTAAAGTAAACACAAGCGTAATGGCGGTTCATGGGCGATTTAACAGACGTTTACAGCTTGGAAAATGATTATGAAGTAAGAATATTTTTTTGTAACTGAGTATTCTTTAAATGTATAAAAAGTATGTTCATTCATTCCTTATTTTTCTTTAATTTCTTAGTTTCTATATGTCTGAGTCTACTATTGTATAAATCTTGCGTTCTTTCTTACGTATCCTTTACTTACTTATTACAATAATTTTTGTTACTAACTTACATGATTTTTTCATTTATAATGATTTTTTAAAATTAATATTATGATTTTTTAAACTCTTCAGGATTTTTATTTTTAAATTTATACATGATTTTTTAACCTACTTATTATATACAATAGCCGTTATTACTAACTTACACGATCTTTTAATTTACTAATTGATCCAGAACTCCCTCACCAAACACAAGAGCATTGTCTCTTTATGGTGAGGAAAGGCAATTTTTTATTTTTTGTTAACCTTATGTAACTATGTAACTGATGTAACTTTATATGTATTTTTAATAAGTTTATCCTATCTATCAAGAATTTTTTTATACAGTTCTGTAATTTCAAATCATAATTTTTTTATCAATGAATAAAACAATTTTAATTAGAAATTATTGAATTTTAATGGCGTCTACGTTTACGGTCGTTAATAAAAATATCAAAATTTAATTTAATTGGTTGTCTGTTTATTTTCTTACTTAAAATCGCTTGCCTGACCAGGCTCTAATTGATTTAACATTTTGCATCAAATAACAAACGGTCAATTGTTCAGTTGGAAAATTATTTGAAAGTCGATCGTGAATTCGATAGCAAATAATATTCGTTACGCGATTCCTTTACATTCTAATTGAAGTGCGCTTCGTGGAGATTTTATCATGGCACCCACTAGTCAACTCGAGCAAGTCAGAGAAATTGCTCAAAAACCGTTTCCTATTAGATTCACTGAAAAAGTTAACAAATATTTGGTGATAAACTGTCATCCGTCGAAAGTTATTTATTATTTATTATTTACAATTTTGAACTGTATTGTAACTTATCTAATCTCAATTTGGGAGGTGGGTACGAGTGTACTCATTTATTTGATAACCCACACCTCTGCAGATATTGGTTATCAAATAGTCTACACTCTACATCATAGACTATTGGGTATATACTATTGGTACACAGAGTGAGGTTTGTCCAGATCTCGGCGCCGCATGCCTCTGCCCACCAACTTTGAGGTAGGCTAAGTCGGAGAAACTGATCGAGAGAGACATTTTGACTTCTCATGCAGGATTCTCTTGGAACATCCCCTTGCACCGCAGTGGGAAGGATAGATTCATATCTCACATTCAGGTTCACCCCTCACGCGTGTTTTCCTTTTCAGAACTTCTTCTCCTTTCTTTTCTATAAAGACCCCCAACTCAGCATCCATAAAGATGACTTAGGCCCTGAGGGGAATTATTTTCCCAAGGGTCTACTATGTGGAGGTAGGGAGCACACGTTAATTACGAGAGCTCAAAAGGGGGAGGCGGTCCAGCAAAATTTCACGCTACTTGAAAAGAATATACGAAGTGGCCCAAATTTATCTCACCAAGGAGGGGGAGAGGTCTAAATTGGAAGAAAAACTGCTCACGTAATTAATGTATGCCCGCTAATGTAAAAAAAAATATGTGCAGTCCAGACGCGTTAGAAGTGAAACCCTCAGAAAACTAAATTAGCAAGAGTGGGGAGACTTCGAAGCACTACAGAAAGAGTAGACCTATTACTTACCAAGCACCGTACAAATAGGACAGCGATTATTCTATCTTATTCTCTCGCAGGCTAAATCCTATAGATCTACGTGTTTATTTTTTTTGGGTCGCTATTTTATGTTTCATCGAGTTTAAAATCACAACGGTGCTAAAGAAGTTTTCACTTCAAAAATTATAACATCGTAATGATTTCATTCGTTCTGAATTCACTCTATTAGTGTTTGCCATTTCTCTCAACTTCACGGAAAGTATTAAATTCAGAAGAAGGCACACGCCCATTTTATGTTTCACTGTTGACTCACCGCCTTGCACGTAGGTACTAATTAGACTATGAAAGTACTACCCTGATTTTCACTGAACATGCCAATATTACATATTACTAATTGAGAGCTTACAAGTAAATTCTTCACAGATAGCAAGAATGTGCTCGTACATAACTGGGTAATGCTCAACCACCAGCGATGGAAGAGAGACTCTCCCGCGTGGCGTGGTTTGGCGTGGCGTGCTAACTAACAAAACTTTTCCATCATTAGATCACCCTGCACGCAAGAAGAACCATGTCAGCTGTAGCACCCGATTAGATTAATATTAATTACAAGGTATAAGTCATGCATCCGCGTAAGATACGTCGCCGTTTTACGGAAGAATGCAACGCAGAAACACCCAGATTATTTTTCTTTTCATGATACCGACTTTCCAATTAAATACGCTTTCCAAATAAACTGTGGACATCAAAAGCTAAGCCGTCGAGCGTCGCCTGGAGGGAGTCCGCTATTTGCACTGCCAACCACAATAATACATACAATATCCGCGGACATGTCGGATATGGAAATGTTCTCGTAACATTTGACCTGCAGATTGGCATCTCTAATGGAGACACGTTTTACCGCATACACTTAAACATGATTTATTCCGAATAGCCTTTTTACGATCGAAAGATTGGCAACGTATCATTATTTTGCATAATTGCCGTTAACCCATTTGCTTGTTTAGGAATAAATACATCCCAAAACACGTAATCGCGTTATACTTTCATAAGACCAAAAACGTCCCGAGCGACCTTACATTTTAAAAGCTATATATCTCTCTTCTTCTCATGCAAACATATGTATTTTTCTTTTAACCAGAAAGAGAACGAAATAATGCTTCTTATTGTCTTTGAGATATGAAAGTTATCTTGCATAGATATTTTACAATCTCAATCCAAAATGACGGTTTTAGAATTTACGCGCAAAATCCAGGCTTCTGATTTGTGAGGTGCAAATATATTGAACCAAGCAGACGGGTTAAGTAGGCACACTGGCAAACTTAAACTCCGACTAAATGTATAAAATATCCACAAAGATAATCAAAAAGGTATTTCTCTGCCGGAGGTCTATAAAATACAGTAAAATATAACATGCTGTGGCAGATTTGCTACGGTTCGCTTTCACGGTGTAAAAAATGTGTTGCCGCATACTTATTACATTCAAAATAGATCTCATTTATGTAAATCAGTTAAGTACCTAACTACTTATTGGAAAGGCTTTAACATAATACGAACGGTACTTAAAAATTTGCTTTTACTTTATTGTAAATTTTCCTTGTCAAGATATGAAGTACATAATATTATATACCAGAAGCTTACTAGATAATTCCGCCGTACGTGCCACGATGGTATTGTCAGTGCGGTAAATTTTTTATTGAACATTCGTGACTTTATGAAAAACGTTTTTTCTCGATATTTTCACTTATTTAATCCTAAATAACTCAGAAATTGCATTTCTAAATTTATACTGACTAATGTGAGATCGTGGTGGAAGATTTAATTCTTGTGCCCAAAGCTTCAAATGCGTCTACAGCCTTTATAAGCTTGTAATCGCTTTCCACGAATCTCAAGTAAGTCGCTCCTGGGCAACTGAGCCATCTCTCTTACATTAGTATTCTTCTGAATTAAATCTAGGCAGTATTCGGTAAACATTATGGCGGCATATGTTTACCCCGCCCCAATCGCAACTTTAACTTATTATCAAGATTTCAGAATATTTTATTAACAATTTCAATAAAATTCTGAATTTCAAAGGCTGAAGACGTCAATTGGTCGATTCCCATTATTTACAAACCCGGGCGCTACAAAAATTTGAGAAAATAATGCATAATCTCCTCTTTGTGCGATGCTTCGTAGCCTCCCCACTCTTGTCTAATATAGTTTTCTGAAGTTTTCACTTCTACCGCGTGTGGAAACACATTCCGATTTTTTAATTTTGACTTGGGGAGTAAGCTGGCGAATGCGTGACGAGAGCGTTACGAAAAGCGAAGCGAATGGTAGTTGAGAGGGAGTACGCTTCGTATATTACTGTAGGGGCAAGAGAGAGAGGTGCGAGCACACTTTTTCTTTCTCTCTTTCTCTCATAGCCAGTTACGTTTCGTATATCTAAGACACAGTGCAGGCACATTGTCTGTATCACACTGTAGGAGCAAGAGAGAGCAGTGCGCGCACACATTTTCTTTCTCTCTTCCTATCATATAAATGGAGCAGAAGTTTTACTTCAGTTGTATGGTCTAAGTCTAAAGCACACTCGTTTTTTTTCTTTATCTCTACACAGGAGGCCCACTAGGGGTCTACTTCATATTTGGGGGTGCTGTGTGGAGGGTCTTTTTAGGAAAGGAAGGAGAGGAAGTTCTGGGGAAAAAATTAGAGGTGGGTAGGAATCTGGGGGTCGGTGTGTTCATGAGTTACGGACGTATGAATCAGTCCCTCTACACTGCAGTGCCAGAGAGAGGTCAAAGAGTATCTTTTAACCAGTCTCTCCCGATCCGGCCAGCTTTTCAATAATTAAAAATAACACTCGATTGAATGCCACATACAAAACTAAAAATTTCATTGATTTCTGTATTTCTCTTTTTTTAGTTCACCACGTTTTCTCTCCTACTTTTAGCAGTTCAAATTTAAATAAAATCACTTCATAAAGAAATTATTGATATTCATTAAAATTTAAATGTTAACCCTCGAAAAATTTGGAGATTTAAGTAAGAAGAGGCACTTCGTCAGAATTGTTTATATCAGGTATGGGTATTGTTGTGTATTTTTGTATTATGGTTCTAAATTTCAATTTGTCGTTATTTTATTAGTCAATGACATACATATTATTGTCACTGTCATTTATGAATTTATAAAGACTGTTTGTAAAGCTAAAAAATAAAATTAAGTAAATAATTGCAGGACAGATTTATCCGCTGCCAAGACTAGTGTAAACCTCACCCTAAGAACCCGGGCACCCTTGCTAAGTCACCAAATGTAGTTTTCCATTTGGGTAATATATGGCGAGGTATTGGTTATCGGTTATCCAATAGATGGTGCCATACCCTCCTCCCAAATTGAACTACTGATCATTCAAGTTCCCCTTTTCTTTACTTTACTCTTGTTAGGTACACCTACCTGACCTACTAAAAAAATGAACATAACTTCAGTAATGAAACCCGTTAAATCATCAACAAGTTGCATTTCTATTACAAAACCTTCCACATGTTTCACTGAAATCACAAAACACCGAGACGTGTGTGCGTGGCACTTGTATTTTTGGATTTATATTCACCTACAGAATTACACCTTTCTCGGCGTCACGAGTCTCGCCCAACATTTCACACATTTCTTCCGGCATTCGACTCTTGCCAGCGTCAGATAAACCGAGTTCGAATTCAGTTAGCCGAGTTTACCTAGAACCTAATCAAGTGTTCTCGATATTGAGTGGCAGTTATTTAATTTAAGTGACAATGTTTTTTGGATCATTTAATAAGGCTAATAATTGGTTAACTTCTTGCAGAAACGTTGCGTTGTGTCAATAAGAGTAAGTTTTGTTGAAACTAATTCACATCGTGTTATTACATCTACATTTTAACTGTGCACACATTAAACACACTGTAAACAAGTTTGTTAACATTATTTTACAATTGTAAAAATAAGGCCTGTACAAAAAAAAAAAACATGTTATGTCAATTTTAATGCACGGTGTTCGAGGGTGAAATACGTTATCGTGGTGTGATTAAAAAAAAATAAAAACCGAGTGCAATTCACACGCGGTAGAAGTGAAACCTGCGAAAAACTAAAGTAGACAAGAATGAGGAAGCTACAAATCATCGCACAAAGAGGAGATCGATTATGCCATCACCTTCTCTCGCAGGCTATATCCTACAGTGTTAGTCTCTTTTCGGTGTCGCTATTTTACGTTTCATCGAGTTTCAAATCACAACGGTGCTAAAGAAGTTTTTCACTTAAAAAGTAATGACTTTCGTAACACACTTTTTAATACATCATAATATTGAATGGAATGGGGTCTTCTGCTATATTTATAAGACAAACAAAAATACACGAAAATATTGTTTTGAAGTGAAAACTTCTTTAGCACGGTTGTGATTTGAAACTCGATGAATCGAAGAATAGCGACACTAAAAAGAGACAAACACGTACATCTCCAGGATTTAGCCTGCGAGAGAATGAGAGAGTATAATCAGTCTCCTTTTTGTGCGGTGCTTCTCCACTCTTCCTCTAGCCTCCCCACTCTTGTCTACTTTAGTTTTCTGAAGGTTTCACTTTTTTTGGCCATTAAACCTCATAATTTGTTTGAAGTTCTCTAGTGTTCAAATCGTCAAACTACGCGAAATATTTTCACCGAAATGCACGTAGAAAAGTGTGTAAGCTAAGCTCTAAGAACTAGACTTATGAAGTGATGGAATTTCCAAGGACACCTTGTATTTTAACGTGTGTTATATTATTATTAATAACAGATTAAATTTAATTCACGATATCTACTAATTTACTTATCTGAAATCTGTTTATATTGTGTTATAAAGATAAATTTATTCTCCCAATGTTTAAGATGAAGCGAATTAATCATCTTCCTCAGATTACAGATAGCTAAATCCAATCAAAATCCACATTAGATACGATCATTTTTTTAATATAGCGCGTGAATGTCAGAATTCTGATTAAAAACCACCACGTGATTGGAAGTTAAGGAAAAGTGTTGTTAAGAAATATTTTTAGCGAATAGAAGGAGTAAGCAGTTACGAAAGTGAACAAACATCTATTAATAAAGTGAAACATTTTAGATTTTTAAAATATATTTTTTTTAATTCCAAAACAAGTAGAATGATATGATTTTTTTTTTCATGCGTGTTTACGGACGTTCGTGTCCTCGTAAAGAGTTTCGTTGCAACTTGGACGGTTATTGCAAAAAAAAAAGTGAGAAACTACGATGACCATATTCTGAAACTCAATTATATGAAACTGTTTTTTCTGCAATTGTGCAATAAGGAACTCCAGTCCATTTTTTAAGTGATTGGAAAAGAACAGTGTAAGACCTATAACATCTGGGAACGTATATGTACGTAGATGCAACACGACAGCTGCACAACAATATGAAAATGTAGGCCTTAAGCTAATTAACGATTTATCTGATATAATAAAAAGTTTAAAAAAGTAACTATTTTAAATTTTAAAAAAACTTACATTTTATAACTTACATGATAACCAACAAATAGACTTATTCTATCGATGATTTTCAGATATACTCTGTTGATAATATTCTGTTGCTAAAATTCTGCTAATTGATATTATTATACACCTGTAATTTTACTTATTGTACAATATTTTGTAATATTTTAGAGTATTTTTGAAAGTATTCTTTTTTTATTTTTGTAACTATACATACCCACCACCTATAATCAGTATTTTTCCTATATACTTTATCTCAAGTACTTTATTATTTACAAACATACAGCAAAAATATTTAGCTCCCCAGTTAGACCTGAGATTATTTCTCTACTAACTGGGTAAATTAAATTATCATCGTTAATGAATGATATGTAACATATTATTATTGTGCATATTTGCTTTTCTAATTTACAATTAAAAAAATATTTCAAAAAGCTTCTAACTTAAATATCGCTATTTTCATAGGTTCTTTTCAGTTAAAATAATTTTCATGTGTGAAATTTTTAAAAAATGTTTGAAATTTTCAATACACGTCAAAACACTAGAAATCGAGTAGGTCACGCGTGACGTCATACTAACCTACATAGTTTAGTCTTTTGACATCAAGAAAGCTCCCGAAAGGGTCAGCGTGATCAATCAACATTTCCAAAATAAATAAAGAATTTTAAAAATAAAATTAAAATTGACACATTTTTCTGCAGGTGTGGTGACATATTTTTAGTGTGTAATTCAATATAAACGCTGTAGAAACCTTAGTCTAGAACATTTATATTAAATTTCAAATATTTTTGTAGCATTTTTCATAAATGACTTGTATGTTATGTGTCTCTAAGAAATAAATAAATCTGCAGACCCGTGTGCGAATTCACGCGGCGTGACATAGCGTAACACAGCACACATTCTTAATGCACGTGGCCGGCAGACCCGTGAAGGAGCTGTCAGAACTCGCCGACTTTTAAGTATTTTTTTTTTAATTATTTATCTAACGATTTATAAATTCCACATATAATTAGATATACACAGGAAAATTTGTTTATAAATCATTCATTAGAATCCGCTTCTTGATGTATGTATATTAAGTATAAATACAATGTTTTTTTCATTAATATTTTTCATTAAACTTTCTTTTGACAGTGTATATTTTTTATATGAATTGAACTACCCGTCGAACGCACAACTATTTGTAGGTGTTGAGATCAAGTCGTCAATAATTTGATATCACCCAATGTGGGACAGTTATTGATGGCCCTAAAATTTGAAGGTAGGAATTCCGGAAAGGGACCAATATTAGATCCAACCAAAGATTTTTCTGTTCACACAAATTACACCATGTTTTGTTTTACTCTGAAAGTATTCTTGATTCTGAAAAAACCATTATTAAAATTCTTTAAATATTTTACGTAGAGCATGTAGAGATTATAAAAGATTAAGGAGAAAAAGATTTCTATCATAGAATAATCACGGTAAGAGCAACTGTAAACTAATTTACTTTATATCTATGAATAATTAACTCGTTAGGTACCAGTTATTCGCAACTAAGATAAATACATTAATATGTATTTATTATTTTGCGTGTGGTCAGTCTACACGCTTCTATGTACAAAATATACAGTGTAAATTTTTGATACAACCATCCGAATCGTCGGACCAGGACGGTCACTGATCTCTTAATGATTTCATTAAATCTTTATACGTTACATAATTAAAAACAGTACAATTTCTTGTGGTAAGAAATCCGGATAAAAGATGAAAAATACATATCATTATTTAATTTCAATTTTGAAGTGAAAAATTCTTTAGCACCGTTGTGATTTGAAACTCATAGGTACATACAACACAAATATCTATAGGATTTAGCCTGCAAGAGAATAAGATAGTATAATAACCTATCGGTCTCCTCTTTTTCCCCCCACTCTTGTCTACATTAGTTTTCTGATGGTTTCACTTCTACCGCGTGTGAATAAACGGTGTTAAACATCTTTAGCACCGTTGCGATTCGATTCGAAACTCGACGAAACGGAAACGAGCGACACTAAAAAGAGACAAATACATTCATCTTCGGGGAGTACCCGCGATTCATGCATCATGAAGATCTGCAGCCAGGGACAGTACCACGATCTTCTATGTATCGAACAAAGCAGAACGGACGTACTGGCTCGGCATTGCATGACACGAGGTATGGTGTTGTTAAATAACGCTTCCAAAACTGTTGACATCTTTAACAGTAGCCTTGAAAAATTCAAGAGGTATTTAATTGCCACTCATTACCCACTATAATATGTATGTAGGTATCTTATCTTACTATTTAATATTTCTTTTTACCCATAAAGGTGTAGTTTGTGTCACATGTGTGTTGTACACATACAATTAAAAAAATAAAAAAAAACGAGTGTGCTTTAGACCACACGACTGAACTAAAACTTCACTAACTTATACCTCCCTCTCAACTTCCGTTCGCTTCGCCCGACCGTTCGCCTCGCGCGATCACACTTTTCATAACGCTCTCGTCACGCATTCACCAGCTTACTCTCCAAGTCAAGCGTGCGTAAAGGCCCGACCGTTCGCCTCGCCCGATAACACTTTTCGTAAGGCTCTCGTCACGCATTCACCAGCCTACTCCCCAAGTAAAGGCCTGACCGTTCGCCTCGCCCGATTACACTTTTCGTAACGCTCTCGTCAAGCATTCACCAGCTTACTCCCCAAGTCAAACGTGCGTAAAGCGTAAAGAAGTTTACTTAAAAAAATCAATAGGATTTAGACTGCTAGAGAATGAGATATCAATCAAATATTCCAATATAATAAGATAAATCCACATTCCCATTCAAGTATCCTTTGATGTAGTGGTATAAAGCGCCTGACGAACATTTACAGGCATTTAGCCAACCCAAAAAAAAATTAAAAAGTCATCATGAAGAAGTGCTTCGTAGTCTCCCCATTCTTGTCTACTTTAGTTTTCTGAAGGTTTCACTTCTACCGCGTGTGAACACGCTTTGATTTTTTTAAATATTGTGCAGCAATATATTGGTCATAATGCGTCATGATAAATATTATGCATCGCTATACCTATTGACTTTGACATTATTACGACAACGTCTTGATATTAGTTAAATTGAATGTCTTGCTTTGATCAATTGGTCAGATTGCTTTAAATTATTGGGTATCTCCTGTGGTAATTAATCGTCCAAACGCGACTGTCAATAAGTTTTATTATTTATATCCGTTGAATGTGAAAGTCGTTAATCATTATAGGTACCAATTGTTGCGCCAGTGAAAAAACTATCTATCTCTTTATTTGATTATGTTTTCCTAGTGTGACCGGGGACTGTTTTCGTCGCAAGGCAAGGTTTGAAAAAATAACGCTATTATTTATTTTGAAAGTTGGCGTGATGCGGTGCTACAAACACGTAAACAGTGTTGACTATTCAGAAAAAACAACTTATGTCAATATATCTAAAAACGTGTTTTAATTCATGTCATTCACGTGGTAAATCAAATAATTGTATTTAGGAAATCATTATCTACACATAGGAAGTCAGATAATTATTCTAGTAATGCTACTTACATTGCTTTTCACCCTTTAACCTAGCTTCTGGCAGTATGTTGAAACACAAAAGTAAGGTAAACGATAATGTCAGTTTTGCGTGTTTTGACATACGACAATTCAGTTTCAGGTTGCGATGTAGGTGCTGGCTATAGTACACAATAATTAACTATCGATTTGTAGTAATCTTTTAATTAATTTTAAATTGATAGTTTCCAACAGTCACTGCTGCCTAGCAGGATTGGATACCGGTGCATTGGTTAATAATATCTTGTTTTTAATAACGTAACATGATTTCTTCCTGCATTTGCACATTAAAATGATTTCAAATCTTCTGATTAGATACCCCCATTCCACCACGTAGCTTATAATCCGAATACATTAGTTTCAGTTAAGCTCTCAGCTCTCAGCTCTCAGCTAACGGTAGCTTAATCCCAAATCTGATGTTTGCTTTACTGCTGAATACAACCACGCGAGCAGCTAAATAACAATACTTGAACAGCTAGCTGGAAGTGAGGACGGAATTCTAAAGCATGGGCAGCTTTGCCCGCTGTGGCGTGACGATTTGGAGAGTTACACAAGTTATTTGCAGATTTTAATACCCTATTAATTCGACAATCACTGCCAAATGTGATAATTACTAAACATTATGCATTTCCTCTCGGTTTACACAAGTGCCGTTAGCGTTTGTATCAGCTAGGTAAATTAAATTAAATAACACTTATGAAACTTTCCGTAAAATCGTAATTAATGTAGTGCGAGGCTGTTTGCTCAAATGTTGCAACAGCCGTGCGTTTGGAGGACATGCCATGCTATGACATGCCGTGTATTTATACTACCTGCTACCTGCCTGCAAATAAATACATATTGTACTGCGCACTGCTTATCTTAATAATAATAATTGGCAAAACCGACAAACATTCGTACGGTCGTTGGAAGGTTTGACGGATTTTCTAATATATAATTGCCTTGTCGTGTTTATCAGAGTGACATAAAATAATAATTAAATAGAAATACAAAAATGCGAGCAATTAACGCAATTATAATTATGAAGTAGGCCAACGCTCGTAGCTAATGTCCATACAACCCCTGGGCATTCGAAACGTTAAACAAATTAACCGACAAAACGTTATTAATTATTCAAATAATGTTCAGGTCACGACTATTTGGCAATATTTTGGTGGTCGACAAAATTTGCTTGAACGCGAGAATTATTGGGGCTCTATAATATTACAAAATTTTGCTAATTCTGGAAACATAAAGACCGGTCAGAGGTTTCCATCTCACGTCAGGTACCCACACATGCGTCGCAAATTATACAATTTGTCCAAAGAAATAATAATAATTGTCGCACCGGTCGTTAGTTCAATACCTCGACTGGCAAGGTCCTTCATCATGACACAAGCAACATATGTAAACAGCTTATTCGTGGCCTGGGAATGTTCGTATTCACAAAAAAATTTATCTACAATACCTACATAACCGCAAAGGAGAAACGTTGATAAGTTGCTGAAAGGACAATTATCAGATTTTATCGATAACATTTTTGGTTTGGGGAGATAGATTAAATTTATTTCTGTTTTTAATTGCATTGCAACTATTTTATTTATTTATTTATTGCTTCTTCACAATTTATATACATATATTTTTAGCATGTAATTATTAACCCCACTAGGGTTCGCCTGTATCGGGGTTAATAATTTCACAATTTAATAAAAATAACACACGCAAATATAGGTCATGCAAAACAGTTAAGTAAAAGCAAAATAATAAAATTTAAAAATAAAATGATAAACAGAGAAAATAATAAGTGATAAAAATATATGAATTAATAACAAAGTGTTGAGAGATCAGACAAAATGTTCTCATTCATTATATCATTAGTTCATACCATTTTCAACAATAGATAATATTAAAAAAATATATGTCCTTAGTTTTTTTTTTTTTTAAATATGTGTAAAAAATAAAAAATGAAAAAAAACAATGATTTATAAGCGATTACATTAGAGCGAATCTTTCTTGTGCAATATTAAAGTGACTATCAAATAATTATGAAATAAATATGAAAGAAACCGTTTTAATTACATTATTGTTTTCATTCCATTTAAGTGACCGTTTTTATTAAAATATGATTGTATTTTATAGTGTAAGTGACACCTTAAAAATCTTAGAAATGCCATCCTTGTGATCTTTTAGTTTTGACAAAGTTATGGGATACGATGTTCTTTTTTTTATCTTTTTGCTCGATGTTCTTTCTTTTTTAATGCACTATTATAACCTAGTCTATTTTATCCTAACCTATACTTACTTTATCCTAGTCTATCTCTTCCCTATTCTCTTGTATGCCTGAATTTGAAGCATGAACTGTTGATAAAACCGTGAACAATTCTGAACCAAGTCACTATCTATACATCGAAGATGTTATTTGAGTCTTATGTTATTTGAGTCTCTTAACTGGTTAACCGGGGATTATTGGGTTAGGTTTGTCTAGGCTTTGGCGGTGGAAGCGTTTGACCACCGTGGCGTGGCGGGCCGGATCGGGAGATACTGATTAAAGTAGACCTCTCCTGCTGGACTCTCTCAAGCCTTCATCGATTTGCACCATAGTGGAAGGCTGATTCCTACCCACCCCCATACCTTTTTCCTTCCCAGAAATTCCTCCCCTTTCTTTCCATTAAAGGACCCTCCACACAACATCCTCAAAGATGACATATGTCCTTAGGAATTTTTTTCCTCCGGGTCTCCTGTGTGGAACTAATATATATTATAAAAAAATACGAATTAACAGGGATAGGCAAAGATGGACAGGATAGACCGCCAATGCACAAATAACATTCATACTAACATTACAATGCAACAAAATCGTATGACTTACATATCTTATAGTTGTGTCTAAAATAATCAATCTTAACTGTTGTCTTTATTAATGCATTAACCATAAGTATGTATGAGGTTTTGTGTGAAGATTTTAACACTTACCTATTTACAGGCCTCAGCAGTTATTAGCGAAGAAAACTCCACGCCATTGTTAATTCATAAAACTATGAGGTACTGACGAAATACACAGATTGTTGAATATTATAAGCAGACGTGAAATACCGATTTGACGCGAAGTTCACAAAGTAATTACACAAATAGATTCAAAGTAACCTAGGCAGATCAGCGGAGACGCCGCGAGTGGATGCCTCGTGATGACATGTAGCCATTACATCACAACCAGCTCACATGGACGTCCTTACTTTCCCAATGGCAGAAGATGCCACCACCAGTGATGACTTCAAAGTCAAAATCTATACAAAAGAACAGCTCATTCAGTCACTCAGCGCGTATGTACTCGTTCGGCTCTCGTTTCGCCAATTCAAGCGCCGAACGGAGATGTACATTTGTAATAGAATACGCTAGATTGGCGTTTGCGGTTCGCCGTAAATGTTTTTTTAATTATGTATCGTTTTTAGGGACAGCCATGAAGCCATTTTTTCCAGATTAAAATAAAAACAAAGATGTATTTAAAACTTAGGAAGATTATTGCTGTTTTGTGAGAATACCGTTCATATCGCTGAGAGCAAGTGTGGAACTATGACTTCCCTAAATGGAAAATGTGAGGCTGATATCAATGAGAAATTAAGGAGGGTATGAGAAAGGTTGGAAAGTAGGTATCTGATTATTCAGACAAGGTTGCAAATAATAGCTAAAGATATCGAATGCTGAGAGAATCAACAACTCTGATTGACTCTCAAGAGACCTTGAAGGTAGTTGGTACGATCGAAAAATCGATAGAGCTGGTATAGTAACTAATCTATATCCCATAATCAAAAACAAACTACACACAACATTCATTTCTCAGAAGGACGTGCACAAAATACAATAATATCTTGTCAGTGGCTGATATTTTTCATTTGTCCTCAGGTCAATTTACTAAATGTATTAAAAAATTAAAATACATTGTTAATTATAATTACCAACCCTCTACCCTTGCTTTGTGTTATTTTTCTCATCCTCATTATGTTGTTTTTATTTTTTTTATCAGGTTTATTTTATAGTTAACATTAACAAGGTGTGAAAATGTATTATTTTTATATAGGTATATGGTTTCATTTCACATTATGTACTTATGTAATTCATAACAACATCGACCGGTCAGTGGTTGAGTGGGCATAGCGCTTGGGTCCCACCCGAACGTCGCGTGTTCGATTCCTCGGCTACCTAAGTCCTCCATCACAACACAAGCAACATTTTCGGCTTTCTGGGGGGTGGTAGTAGGAGATTTTCAAACATTGTTGAGTTATTCGTAACCCGGGAATGTTTGTCTTTCTTTTAAAAATAATAAAAATAAATGTTTGTTTCCCTAAAAAAATAAAATAAATTTAAAAAATAGTAGTTACAGTACAAACATCTACTTGTTTTTCAATTTACAAGTTAGAGAAATGGACGCATATATATTTTGGTCATATAAAGCAGTGTTGGGTGAAAATATTTTATGACTTTTGAAAATTTTGACAAACTGGTGTACAGAAGATGTTGGATATGAGGAATACATAGAGATACATAAAGAATACATAGAAGTACATGGGGAATTCATAACAACATCCAGTGCGGTGAATCATATACTTAAATTGAGTCTTGTGAAAATTTTGTTTTAGACGATGTAAGAATATGAAAGATGCAAGAGTAAGGCCAGATTGAGCTGTATGGCGTTACATTATCTCTGCCTCCCTTCATGAGGCAATGATACGACGGGTTAGCTACTACTAAAATATATAACATTAAAGTTAGACATTTCACTAGGTTGTTCGCTAGTGTATTCTACTCCAATGAAATGCATATCGTACTTTCAATCTGTTTCGACGTCCATTTACCTATCTATTTGATTTTTGCGCTCAGTATCAATGCCTTAATACAATAGCTTATCCGACTATGTTTCATTGTTATCATTATTTTAATTAAACTGTTTCTTTTTTTCGCTCATTCATCGCGCAGTGAGATGGCTTCAGTCGGAAAATATAACACTGGCTTAATGGTTCTGCAATAATTAAGATACATTTATTTTTTGTATTTCTTGGGCATTAACAATTTAACAATTTAAATTAATAAATTACTTCGTTTTTACCACTTTTCTTATTTACAAAACCAACATGTTTCGTGAGCAATGCTCACTTCTTCAGGGTTTTTTATTGATAAAAATTATAATTTAACAATTTATTTATTTATTTATTGTTTCTTTACGCTGCAGGTAAAATGTTTACAATAAAACTTGTCATATCACTAGGACAAGCCTGTATTGAGGTACAAGCCTGTGTTGATTTACTAGATTGCTAGGACAAGCCTGTGTTGATTTACTATGTAACAATTTCTAGACATTTTGTTTTAAAGAGTTTTGGTTTCCGTGTACGTTTGTTACTTAAATTCGAATTTTTCTGCTACCGATTTTGACATGTCTGTGCCATTCACTAGCTAACTTAAAACTAAACTTTACAATATATACACGTACAGAAATGATTTAATTTGATTAGGTGGAAAAAGCTTTTTGAAGGAAACTTTTGGAACGCGCCTTAGAAATCTTAGAAATAAACTAAAAAAATTAAATTAAAAATTTTACTAACTTAACAAAAAAATAGCACCCTGTAAATCACCATTTTTACCAATGTTTCCATGTTAGTTGACTTCTCCCACCGTTCCTCCCCTCCTCCAAAATCAGCCCTCTTACTACCTACCCCCACTTAATAAAATGTAGTAATTTTTGTACATGTATAAATTTTTTAGTTAGTTAGTTTTAAATTTGCTATTGAATGACATGGATCTGTCGAAACCGGAAGCAGAAAATTTAAAATTGGAGTTAAAAATGTAGGTACATGGAAAGGAAAACACTTCAAAACAAAATAAGAATTATGAAACTTTCATAAACAGCTTTGACTTGCTTTAAAGAAACGTCTTTACTCCCTTAAAGAAACTCTACACGTAAACCTCGTGACGTCTATCGCAATATATATTGAACTTATATATTCTAGAATATGTTATTTAAATTTTGTTTCTTTTTTATTATTATTATTCGAACATTAAAGTTTACAAATTACATAAGTATAGTTTATATACTTTAACATTTTATGTTGCTTATTTGGTTCTCACAATCTATTTTGAATTTATTAATTGGTCTAGTTTTTATGATTTCCGGCAGCGCATTATAATATTTCATCCTTTGTAGAATGTTTATTAGCGCAAACCTGTATAAAAATCATGGGATATATATAGTAATTCGTACAATTTGGGAGGCGGGAATGGGTACTGCCGCCCCGGGAACTTTTATTGGATAACCAACACCTCTACCATAGGTCACCCCAAGTGGTTCGCTATGTTTGGTGATTTAGCAGGGGTGCCCGGGTTCATAGGGTGATGTTTGTCTAGGTCTTGGAGGCGGATGACCAGGACATACTGAACCCCAGATTCCTACCCACCCCTTAAACCCTTTTCCTTCCCAGAACTCTCCTCTGCTTCCTTTCCTTAAAAAAAAACCTCCACACAGCATCCTCAAAGATGACATAGGCCCTGAGGGAAATTATTTTCCTCAGGGCCTCCTGTGTGGAGCTCATGTAAAAAAAAAAAAAAGTAATTCTTGACAAATGATTTTCTGTTAAAAATTTTAATTATAGGTATGTACTTTATCATTTTTGAAGTGAAACTTCTGTAGCTCCGCTATGATTTAAATTTCGGATGAAACGGAAAGACGATTTGATTATGATGTCACTTTTATAGGCTCATATTGGTTGAGATATGAAATGGATAGTACGCCAGGTCTGCGCTCATTGGTCGCTTTGATTATGACCTCACTTTTCAAGTATTGGTTGAAATAGTTTTGGTAAAGTTTTGCTTCTACCGCGTATAAACTGCACACGATTTTTTTTATGCTACCGGTTTCGACACATCTGTGTCATTCACTAGCAAACTTACTAACTTTAAAAAATTATTTAAGTAGAAAAATGTCTAAATCTGTAAATCTAATCATTTTTGTACTTGCATAGAATTTTTATGTTAGTTTTAAGTTTGCTAGTGAATGACATGGATGTGTCGAAACTGGTAGCAAAAAAAATTAAGTTACAAATGTACATAGAAAATAAAACTTTTCAAAACAAAATATGTACTAATTTCACTGCAGATTGTTATGTAAAGAAAGGTGCAAGAGGCGGGCGGCATAGCTTTGTCTTTTATACAAATCTAGTTTTATCCGAGATTGATGAAATTTTGCACACTTATCCTTCAAAATAAGCTAAAGGTCACTATTTACGTTTGGTTTCAAAAAAGTCTATTAATGTGAAGAAGAATTTTTGTAGCAGGTGCTGTGAATTTGACATATGTACAAATCTACAGTTTTATTCACAGATAAATGAAATTTTGCCCACTTGTCTTTAAATAAGAGAAAAGTTACTGTCTGCTTTTGAGATTTTTGAGTAGGTACCTACCTGTGATATAATATTTTAACAGAACTGATTGTTGAAGAATTCAGACTATCCTGTGATTTCCGCCGGTCTGCGCTAGTGTCTAAATAAACCCTCTGGACTAGAAACTCATATATGACATTTCCAGAGGGGACACATAATGAAAAAGCACAAATAAAATTTAAAAAACCACCATAAAAAGATTCTTGTGAAATCCAATACAAGTCATTTGCACCAAAGTTATTCAATTTTATTTCTTCTCGTTAGATATATATATTTTGTAAGTGACTATTAACTATTTGCCACCTGCGAGGTGGGGTTTAGTCTCGACTTGTTTTTATGCCATTAAAATTACTTAAGGTATATTTTTTACAAACGATATTACGACAGTAACTCTATTTAAGTGTTATAGTGTTTAATATCTGTGCGGATCTAAGTAAGTACGTATGTACCAAACCATAATTTAGTTTCGCAAGTAATTCATATATTTATATATGAATTTGAACACAATCAAAACTCTAGTTCAGAAAAAAATTTGAGTCTAATGAAGCATTAGAATAGGGTTCACTTAACTGTTGAAAAAATTAATAACTTCATGTAGTGGAATGATACGTTAAATTTAGATGTAAAAAAGGTAGATTATAACATTAAAAATGATTTGCTTGCTTTTCAACACATTTTAACGTGTTTTCATATATCGCTCGGGAAGTTGATATGGGATTGAACTGACGTTTGAATCCACGACGGGTCTTGCTTTATATACTGTTTCAACAACTTGTTTTACGTATCAACAATAAAAAAGGCTTCGAATGGTTCCAGAACATTCCACCACATTCGATTGTTCTGGAATGTTTCACAATGATGTTCCCGATTCCCTTTTCCCGAACATTCCACAACTTTCCAGAATGTTCCGGGATGTTCTGAAATGTTGTGGAGTTCTGGACTGTTCTAGAAATTTCTAGATGGCGAAACTTCCAGCCCTTGTACCTTCAAAAGCACGCCCCTCAGGTAAAAACGGGAGCCTTCTTCATAGATGGGGGTTAGAGGTTAGAGGGCAACCGAGTTGATCGTACCGGGACTCGTTTCTGAGTTTCATTATTATTTTTTTTTTTTTTTACAGTGAATACCGCACAAGAATCTCAACTGCTCCCGTCTGGAGCCAGTGAGACTATGGCATCCCCAATTGGGGTATGTTGTGAGGCTGAAGGTAGTGGGGAGGGGAAGGAGGTGGGGAAGAGGAAGGTTGGGAAGTACCTGGCTATTCAGATCTGGTCACTAAACACGGCTAAAGCCATTTTCAAGCAACGTTTCAATTCTGAATGGTGGTCTTACACCAGGGCGATACTGATAGTATCTTCCACTCTGGAACATGCCGCAAATATACTATATATTTTTTTAAATGAATTAATTGTGAAAACACAAATTAATTAAATAAAATTTATTTGCGCATGCCGGGTTCGAACCCGCGACCTCCGGGTTGTGAGTCAAGAGTCTTACCCACTGGACTACGGAGGTCGTCAATTAGATTTCCCCTTAGATGTTTTACACTGCAGTAAAACAGGCTTGTCTATTGATGGGTTACCAAGGGCCTTATATAAGGGTGACATGGGGAGGTTCAACTCCCCCCTCTCAATATTGTGTAGGAAAAAAGAGAATAGTACTCGTAGATTACATTCCTGCAACAATATTATTCGTACCATCTCTTTTATTAAAGGTGTATAAATAATACGTTAACCCCCCCCCCCCCCCCCACACATGTTCGACCCCCCTCTTCCTCCTATTTGAATGCTGTAGCTACGCCCTTGTTGGTTACAAAGCATTTCACATTGTTTGGGCCTCTCTCAATTTCAAATAATGAAACTGTTTTCTGAGGTTATATTGAAATATACTGCGGTTTCTGCGGTTGACATCGAACACGCAACCTCTCAACTCAAAGTCAAATGTGTAGACGTAGACCATCACGCTAAGGAGGCCGAAAATCAAAATATTGCGAAAAAGATATAAGTAGTACTCGGAACAGTAAATACACTTAAATTTTATGCTATAATGCAAATAAGACAATAGAGCCCAGTTAAAATACTGCAAATAAAAAAAATCAGAATGTGCAATATACACACGGCAGAAGTAATCCTTCAGAAAACTAAAGTAGACAAGAGTAAGAAGCACTTTTTTATCAATGCGAAGAATGGTTTTTCCATATTTTTGTGCACCTTTTCTTATACATTTGGTCATTTATTTATTTATTTATTTGTTTGTTTATTTAGCACAGCAATATACATTTATATACATAATTTATTAAATTTTGACTGCCCAACTAGGAGTATTATCCCGTTTTAGGACAGTCAAATAATTATGAGTATGAACATGTGGTTACAAAAAGGAAATAAAAAGAAGAGAAAGAATATAAAATAAAATAATAAAAAAAAGTTTAAACATAGTACCTAACTGTTATTTGTTTAGCATAGCAAAAGAAAAAAAAAGAGATGAGAAAGAATAAAATAAAAATGAAATAACCAATTAAAACATAAAACAGTCGTGGATTGTTTAGCATAGTTGTTGAAATGGTAATAATAATAAATAAACATTTATTTACAAGCAAATGATTAAAATATAAGGTGGTAACTGGGGTTTCATCTTATTAGTATTTGTGTTTTCTTCTTCGGAGTCGCTAGATGTCGCTACCTTTTGTGTTTTCTTTGCCTATTCATTTTGGAGTGATTTGAAGATTGAAAATTGAATTAACATTTTTTTTTGATTTCATAGGATTCGACCCTTGCTGAATGTCTGGCCGCTAAGGCTCGCCAGGCGCTTCATACCACCAGACCAAAGAAGGCTTGCGGGAGACCGTGGATTTATCGTATTATATTAGAAACGAGTACTCGGGAAATAAATAAATATTTCTTTACTAAGTATCTCATTCTCTCGCAGGCCAAATTCTAAAGATTTATGTGTTTGTCTCCTTTTAGTGTGGCTATTTTTCGTTTTATCAATGAGGAGTTCGTTCGAAAATAGTGGTGGTTTCGGCAGCAATGGAATGTTTTTTATGATCGTTATGAACAGTGCGCTGTATGATATTCAAGAATTTGTGCTTATGACCCTGGCTGTTATGACCCAGCTACGAAATTAGCACTTCATCTCACCTATTATCTTTGCTTCATAGATGATAAATCAATAGATGTGTATTGTGGGTGCTACGTGTCCAGAGTGAGCTAAATTTATCCTTACCTAATTATATTGAAACTGACCTTACTATAATTACATACAATTTGGAAATTGCTCCGTTTTGTGATTCAGCAGGGCAGATTGAAAATTCATTACCCACCCTCACCCTCCTTCCCAGAACTTCGTCTTCTTTCTTTCTTTAAAAAAACGCTCCTCAAAGATGGGTTGGTCCTAAAAGCTTTTTTTTCCTTTGGTTCTCCTGCGTGGAGTTGTTGTAAAAAACTTTTAATTATTTCATGAACAGATTTTTTTACATTAGTACCAAACAGGAGGCCCTGAGAAAAAAAAAGTCCTTCGGGCCTGTGTCGTCTTTGGGGATGCTGTGTGGAGAGTATTTTTATGAATATAAAGGAATGAGGGGTGGTAGGAATCTGTTCAAGAGTGACGGGCGAATGTATCCATCCCTCCCACTGCGGTGCAAGGGTGGAAATGAGTCCGGCCTGAGAGTTCAAAAGGTCTTCCTCAACAAGGATAGCCTGTTCCGGCCCACCACGCAGTAGGTGAACAAACGCATCAATACCAACCTTACGCCATGAACCCGGGCACCCCATGACTGCTAAGTCACTAAACGTAGCAAACCATTTGGGTCCATCTGTGGCAGGGATATTGGTTATCCAATAAATGGTTCCTGGGACAACGGTACCCGTAACGACCTCCCAAATTGACAATAATCAATTTCATTTAGGTACATCGAATCATGTTCGGTGGTAATTTGTAAAAAATTTTATACACCAACAAAAAATGGCATTGAAAAAATGACACACTATTAACATTTTTATTCATCTTAAAGATATCTTCTTGTGGGTATGGGGGGTGCAATTCTATAGCAATCCAATTTTATAACCTTATTTTTTATAGAAATATCGTTTTAAACCACAAAAACTATCTTCGTAACAAATTTCCACCATCATACTAATATTATAAAGGCGAAAGTTTGTATGGATGTGTGTTTATTATTCTTTCACGCAAAAACTACTAAAAGGATTTTAATGAAATTTTACAATAATATAGCTCGCACATCAGAATAACATATACGAGCTCTGGCATTATGAAAATTGCAATAGGTGGCACGCGAGCTGTTTGAAAACTGAATGCACCGGGAATGAATGTATGGAATGCGGGAGGGGGTGGAATACCCGGGGACGGGGGAGGTGATCTCGGGAGGGGGGTTCACTGGACGGAGGAAGGAGGGAGTGGAGTGGGGAGAGGGACGGGGGAGGAATCGGAGTGGGAACGTGAGAGGGGAAGGCGACGCGGGAGAGGAAGGAGAGGCGGAAGGGGGATGAGACGGATGTGAAAGGACACGCAGGGAGAAACAATTTTTTTATTAAACGCATAGCAACGCATGCCGGGAACCCGCTAGTTTTACCATATGCATCAATTTGCACCTAGATATTATAATGTAGTCGTGCATTGAACATTTGAATAACAAGAAAAATCATTTGGTCTTATTATCTCAAAATCAAAGGTGATTGAGTTGGTTCACTTTAGAACTGTGCCCCCCCATATATAATACGCCAAATGTCGCGCATTCAATGGGTATGACTAATTTATTATCATGTGTGCAATTTATGCATGCGAATGTGACATCGACGTAGTTATATGCCTACATACACAACAAGATAAATTAATAGACATGTTGAAACAAACGTGCTTTGAAGGGGTTAAAGTTGAAAGAGTTAAATCATTTAGACACGCCGATAATACAAATTACCAATACGAATTCTAAATTAGATCAATGAAAAACCACACGTGTTCATGCGAGATAGTTTTTTTTTTATTTCAATTGTAATTAATTGACCGACGCTGTTGGTTGTTTTTTTCTATTACATTATTTTTTCTGTTGGACATAATTAACTTAATATCTAAGTGGAAATTAATATTACGAAGTTTGATTCGAGACATTCTATTCCTAGCATACCAAGGTGCAATATACACATATAAACTGTTCAACCTATTAATTTGAAGTATGTGTAAGATAATTATGTTTTTGATCAAACCGATGGTGATGAATTTGACGTGCTAAAGTGTAAACTATTTTAAACTATAAAATATAATTTACTTAGGTACATATTTGGAATTTTAGACTGCCCTGATTTATAAAGCTTAATTACCTCTCGCGTATATAATTAACAGCACTGTTCGATCTAAAATTCTTTTTAATTGCAACTACAATATCAGGACCGGGTCATTTACTAGCTTGTACCTGGACTGCACGCAGTTTAAAAATACTTTCTCTGTAGTAATAGATGTGCTCAACTGTTTGTAAAAAAGTTCGTATACACGTAAATAAATTAAGGGACAGATGTTTCACAAAATTTGAACAATTCATCAAATTTCAAAGTTATTAATTAAAGTTTTTGAAGGTTCTAATAATGTTCTCTGAAGAAATTGTTCCATTATCATATCATAACAAAACTTAAATAGATCTTTCACAAAACTTGAAAATTAACTTTGAAGTTTGATGAATTGTTGAAATTCTGTGGAACAACCCGACCAAAGATTACCGTATGAAATAAAAATGTTTTCGGATGATTGCTAGTGAAAATTGAAATCTTTTATTAACGAATATAATTTTTAATTTCGAAATAATCGTTTTATTCAGATTGTTTTTAATGACATTTAATTAATTTCTCACATTCTGTGAAACAATCCGTCCGAAGATTACCATGACAAAAAAGATGTTTTCGGATGATTGACACTGAAGTTCAAATCTTTTGTAAAGTAATATATTTTTAATTGCGTAATAATTCTATTATTCAGATTGTTTTTAATGAATTCGTGGGTGAAGTTACTAACTATCTGCTCAGTAACTATTAAATGAAAAGTGTACCTATTGTTATAAATTACTTTTTTGAAATATTACTTTGAGGTCATGCACTTGTTATACAGTTTTATTTGAATATATGTCTGTAATTTTTTTAATACAAGAGTTCCCCACGTATAAGTTGGCGGTGGCGTAAACGTGAACTAAATTTATATCTTAATATTTTATTCTGGCAACCACGCCTACTATCGGTATATAATAGATGACTCCCTTTTCGCCAACTTATACGTGTAAATTAGCAATTAACCGTAAATTAGCAGAACTTATCGCTTCCAACCTATGTATTTGAAATCTTTCTTACTGAACGATTTTAAATTACATTGAGTCTTGTACTTATTATAACAGCTTATGAAGGAAATGACATTGAGAGCCAAAAATAGTCAAACCCTTCAAACCTCACAACAAAAAATTGGGCAAAAATTTTGCACAATTCGATCATGCTATTAAAACTTAAGGTCATTTTATTTAAATAAATGAAACAATTTAACTTTGTTTGAACCACTATTACACTACATTTTATTTATTTTATGTAATAGAAACAAACAGTATATATCGATTGGTTACAGTGATGAGACAATTTACAGGTATTAAACAATATTTCACGGTGGGTCTTATTTGTGGTATGTATATTTAGTAATTATCGGGTGATGTTCGTAGTGTATAGGTGTGTGTATGTGTAAGTATTTTTAAATTTAGGCAATGAATCTGAGAAAATGTCAATGTTAAATTTTAGGAAAATATTATTGGGCGTGTGGAATAGTGCTGTACGATATCAGCAATACATTAGTACATAATCACATACTTGCAATTTAATGCATGGTAAGAAATACCAAAATATAATTTTAATACATAAGGTTACTCCCTAATATGTAATTTTTTGTTGAATTTTTGAAAAAGCGCTTTAATAAAGTATAAGTTTAAGTATTAACCAAAGGGGTGGCATTTTGAAAACAACACAAGTGATTTTTTGTCGTTTTTTTTTACATTAGCACCTCCCATGAGGCCCTGATGAAAATGATTTCCCTCAGGATCTATGTCATCTTTGGGGATAGTGTGTCCTTTTATCCTTATTTATTTTGTAATTTAATTTTGTTTTTGTCTTCATTTCATTTTTCCAGGTTAATATTGTCTTAGATGATTAAATATTACAATTTGATGTTTTACTCAAATAAACGTATTGAATATTCAATATTAAATTAAAAAATTATATTCATTGAAGATGCTATCTAAATTGCAATTTAATTCCGGTAGAATCTTGCTATCATACATAAAGATGGCAGCCAAAAAAAAATTATGATAGTTCTTAGTTCTTAGGCGAAGTATGATAGATTTATGGTCGAATTAGCTCAATGATCAGAACAAGACCTCGGCAAGCCGTTGGTCTTGAGTTCAATTCCCAGATGCGTCCGAATATTTTTCTGCTTTTCTGCGCACTTGAAGTGAAACGACACAAAACTGCGCTATACAAATATAATGTTATTATTATTATAGATATATATATTAAAATTAATAATTAAGGTATATTAAAATTAATCGGTACTGTTATATATGTGTTAGTCTTAACCACAAATCGATTGAAATGATAGTTATCGCAAATTAGACGAATTTAATGCATTCCCCGAAGTCGAGCTAACGAGTGTACGTAAAATAAAGTACAAGGCGAATCGGCTCGAATGGTTCGACCCATTGCCCGATCAGAGATCAGTACCCGATCAGTGGCCCGCTGATTGGGGCGCTGCCACCTTGAAAGCGCAACAGGCGATAGACTGCCTAAGGCTAGTGCCGCCAATATGCAATCTATCGCCAGTCACGCATTGGACAAACCAGCATACAGCAAGAAGCATTATACACTTTACACGGTACTATGCTGTACACTGTTTGGCTGGCAACATATAATGTATGGTAAGAAACTTGCGGTGTACCTACACCATACAGCAAGCAGCTGACTTGACCGATACGTCTTTATGCAGGGGTGCCGAGTCAGTCGAGGGCTTGTCAATTGTTCACTCGCAACAATAATGTCAAATATTTAATATTTAACATACTTATGTAACACATGCAGTGAATTTTGTAAATATTACAAAAAATAATTATTTGTCTGTTTTAGAGAGAACCTATAACTATGATATATTTATGATTTTGTTACCTATTTTATTGTTATGCAGGTATGTAATGATAAGTAACTTATTCAGAAAAATAAATCTTTTTTTAAGTAAAACTTCTTCAGCGCCGTTAGTGACTTGAAATTCGGGTGAAACGGAAATGCGTCACAACTCAGTTCTAAGCAAATACTGGGTTCTAATATAAAGCTGTAAATTCGCACCTTTCATAGCTTAGTTGGCAAGTCTCGATCAGGGAGAAGGGGGGTTCGAATTTTTTCGGTTTCTCAAGCGAACGGGAACAAATCCAAAAAAAAACATTTTTATTTCATGATATCAATATCCAATCGTCAAACCACTTTAAAAAAACAAGCAAAAGAAAAGAAAGCGACTTTCTAGTTTCACTTCTACCGCGCACTCTGTTTTTATTTTAGATTATCTCTTTTAGAAAGTTTGAGATCGTCCGGTCGTTTTTTATAATTTAAAAAAAACTAATTTATAGATTAGAATAGATTTATTTCAGAAAAAAATTATTTGTTTTTCCATATTTTTGTTAATAAAGAAAAGCTTGTTAACCCCTGGCCCATGTTGTACGATAGTTGACACATTTATACCGTTTAACTTCTTTTGTATTTTTTATGTGATTAGAAAAAAATCCTCAATAATTAATTAGTTTACAATAAATTTAACAATAAAGTTGAAAGTTTGAGAACCCCTGATACCACTTTTATAACCTTTTTTACCCTTATTTTTATAATAAAGTAAAAAGGTAGAAGAAAAATATTTTTGAAATATGTTTGTATATATATATTTAAGGCGGTGCAACTCATGGTGTAAAATTCGGGATAAGGCCGCTATCAAAAACACTGATGTAAATGGCGATAATGTTAAAATTTTCGTTTAGTACCAGCCGCCTTGTTGCATTGTTTTTAAATGTTTTACGATCATTTTCTAAAGAATTTAATTTTCCACACAATCCAAAAAAGATTTCGATTTGGTTTTCGAACTTTAAAGCAGTTTTTATAGACCTGATGCTTTATTTCTTTTTTGGGCTTATAAAAAGACTAACAAAAAAAATACTCGAATCGAATATTTCTATCGAATATATATATATTCTAGTCATTGTATTTAATTAAAGAAGATCTTACTAAAATTAATAAATAAATATGGCAATTTTTCTCCATGGTTATTGCCACCGTGCCGGCACTGTAGTCTATTCCACTTTCGGAATAATCACACTCGTACCTTTTGAAAATCTCGTGGATAATATCTCCTCGATACGTCGCGTGTCACTTCTCATTGGCACCGGTGACACTATTGGGCCGGTTAACTTAACGATCAGAACCATTGATAATGCAAAATACACCCATTGAATCCAGATACAATAAATAATTAAATGAAACAACGTTTGATTGCATGTGACTGATCCTGTACCCACAATAAATAAACACACTGGTGACACTATTAGGCCGGTTGACTTAGAGATCGGAACACATTGATATTGCAATAGATACCTATTGAACCCAGATACAAAAAATAATTAAATTAAACAACGTCTGATTGCATGTGATCGATCCAATGCAATAAATTTAATAAATAAACATGCCTACTTCGGGTTTCACTGCAGGCGGTGAAATCTGGACAACTATTACAGCTGATGTCAACGGACTTTTTGCAGATTTACCTGGGTGGCCTCTAGTCTCTGGTCTCTAGTGCAATAGTTCAGAAACGTCAACAATTCATTAGAATATGAATGAATATAAATGAACGACATCGTTAAAAACTTTGAAGGAATATAACTAAACAACCAACTAACAATCGGGCAGTTTCTTAGCAAGGATAGACAGAAAGGACGTAGCGCCAAACAACTCGGTCTTGGTACACACTCTTTGCCTCATTCACTTTCATACATACTCTTCTATTATTCTGACTCTTGACATGGCCCGACTCAAGTATCTGATTCAATTGACGTGCCATGTCTTCCTCGGGCGACCCCGACTTCTACTATTCGCATTTGTAACATATATTCGCCTTACACTTTTTTCTTCATTCGCTCTAAATACCCAAACCATCTGAGGGTCCCTTTTTTAATCTTACTCATTACGCTTACATCAACCTTGCATACGAATGCGGATCTCCACATTTCTCAAACGGTCATACATGATTTTACACACATACGCCTCAGAGATCGTATTTCTACAGCAATCAGTCTTCTTTCATCCTTTTTCTGCCAGTTCCTTGCCTTGAGGGTAGATACCAGCACTCCATTGTGGACTGCTAGCTTCGTTTATTGGACAGTTTTTTGTTAACGCCGACGGCGTTCAGTCCTACGTTATAGAGTCCTCCAATGGAGTTACATGCATTTACCCTCCTTTCAAAATCTCTACAAGGCTTCCCATCTCCCGTAAACATACTTTCCAGATACTCAAACTCATCCACCTACTCCAAATAATGGCACACTGTTTTCGTGCTCTCTCTCTCTCAAACACCATGAGGAATATCCAGAATATTTAGGTTTTACCGAGATTTCGAAACTGTTACAAAAAATAACTTTTATACAATTTTATCATCATCTTTTTTATTGCATTTTTCACGCGTCTGGTTATACCTACCCTATACCAAGGCTGACGAAAGATATCGACTGCGGTCTGGGTAAACCCTTCAAGCCACAAAATGAAATCTTTACCAGAGATGATTAAAACAAATATTTACAAATTCGTAAAACTATTTTTAAAATCTTGAAATTTACGTGAATGTGGTTATATGTTTTTTCAAAATTTAACGCAAAATATTGCAATTCTATTCATAGTAAATTATGAAATATTTAAGGGTTGCGTAATTGCCTGTGTAGTTTTTCGAAATAACCTGTAAATAAATTATCCATAAATTTAGTTTTTAATATTAAAAATACTTAAATTAGCAAAAATTGTGTTGTAAATATATCTAAAAAAATGTGACTTGAAGGATTTTATCAAAACAGTTATATGTAAGTACACAGTCGATATGTAAGTACCTAAGTGTAAGTAAATTAAGTACCGGCGTTCTCATGTATATGAGACATATATTTCAGAGTTACATTGCTCTTACAGAAACTATATTTTGCTATGAATAATATGTAGAGATTACGCCAGAGCTCACAATTCTAGAGGTTTCATTGAAACCAAAGTAGACAGTAGTTTAAAAGTGTTAAGTGTTAATTTTTGTTCACAGCGCCTCTTTTGGTAACCACTCCGGTCTATCGCCTCGGTGCATGTTGTTTGTGTTAAACGAACTGTGAGATTTATAAAAAAATTGTGTTATTTCCGCTTCGCAATTAAAGCTCAATAAATTAAATATTTCTGAACGTAGCCGAATACTAAAAACTGTTTTTGAAAAGCTATAAAATAAACTTTGAAATTGTATTACTAAAAATAAATATTTACATTTGTAAATATTAAAATTTAGAATGCAAACATTAAAAAATTGTAAAAATGACTCACGTGGTGTTTTTATGTGAAAACGGTACTAAAATCTAGGATTATGTAAAAAAAACACTTATTTTATCGGACAAATGTACAATAAACAATTTTGTCACCTCACTTTTTTAACATTTCATACAAAAATATTTAATCAAAAATTAACGCTGTCTAACGACGCGTATGCGATTTTGCGGGTGAAAACTGTTTCTACAAAAAACGTATTTTTTACCTGTTATCTATGGACAACGTTGAATAGAGATGTAAATTATGTTTTATTATAGTTATTGTCCTTTTTGTTTTAGGGTTGTAACTTGTAACTAGAACAAAAAAGGAGTTATAACGATTTCTGTGGGAACACACCCGTTAGCTTTATAACTAGCTTACAGGACTTGACTGCTATTGATATATTGTCATGTAAACAAGCTTCGGGGTTAGAGTGGTTAAATATCATTAAGGATCTTCATAAAGCAACAAATTAACCAAAAACTAAAATTAATAATGTGCGCGAAATGTAAATTAAAATATATTCCAGAGACTAGGCTAATCCTGTATATAAATTAATAATAATCTCACAAATTTATTTCTCTCCGAGTCCCCATTCGTAAAATATTTGCAACAATTTTGCAACATAATATTATTGTTTATTTTACAAACGACGTAGAGGCGTGTTTCGTTTTGACGGGAATGACCCACTGTAATATAATGACATTGTACGAAATTGCCTTGCCGATTAATGGAAATGTGTCGAAACGCCGCGAAAAGTTCACGTTCAAACATCACGGCATGTCATTATCGGTAAAAAAAAGAAAAGATGAAAAAAAAACTAAATGTCAAAATCAGCGGAATCCAGATTATAATTATTATAATCAGCACTGTCTTGTATTCTTGATTGCGATTTCTGTATAATATATGTTTTAGAATATTGTGAATAAAATATAAATCTCGCCATTTATTTTTGAAATTCATTTTATGGCGTTTTATGGAATTCTACGCTATTTAAAATCTTACTAATATTATAAACGCAAAAGTTGTATGGATGTAAATATGTTTGTTACTCTTTCACGCAAAAACTAATAAATGGATTTTAATGAAACTTTACAATAATATAGCTCATACATCAGAATAACATACAAGCTATACATGATGGTAAGCTCTGGCGTTATGAAATTTGTATAAATGAAAATGTGCGTATTTCATATATTTTAGCGGCGGGGAGGAAAGGCAAGGGGAAGGGTAACGGGGGAGGTGGGGTTCACGGAGAGTGAAGAGACGAGGGAGGGGGGAGGCGGGAAAGGTGGAAGGGGATGGAGACGCACGGGAAAAGACAAGCAGGGAGAATCAATTTATTTCTTTGAATGGGCAACGCCTGCCGGGGACCAACTAGTATGGCATTCAGGTGAATAGAATTTTATCTCTACGGGAAAATATGTAGTCTAAAGATATTTTTACATTTTACTAAGGGTCAGTTGTTTCACCGATCATCTTTTTTGAATTCGTCCGTTCGTTCATTCGTTGACGACGATTCTCAGACTGACAGCGCTGTGTCAATTTTTCGGTGCGTTGTTTTATCAACCGTCAAGCGTTATTGCTATTAAAAATGAACCTAACGCTGACAGGCCAAAAACCGCGATTAACTGTATTAAGCGATAGCCCCCAGAACTTTACAAAATTTATTGTTTTAACTTGACTTTACTTGATTTTAACTACTGTGTTGTCTCTTTTTTTTCTTTATTTATATGTCTCTTTTTGTGACTTTATTGTTGTTGTCGAACTTTATCGTCTCTTTTTTTGTTTGTCATAGTAATTTATATTTACATATTGTTGTGCACCGTCATTGGACTGTTGCTTTTAATTCATTATTATTTATATTTTTTTATGTTTTTTACTAACCTTCTGTCTGTTTTGAAGATCAATAAATAAAAACCAAAAACCAAAACATACGTATGGAAGAAATTGTACCTCCAATGTAATAATCTGTTATTGACGTTCCTGATAATTGTTTTGGAAATTTATTTAAATTTTATTTACAAATACACGTTAATTACAATTTTTTGTAAATCCCATTGGGATCACCTTGGTAAAAATTGAAGCTGTGCTTAAGGTAGACAGGAAGTATTTAGATTATAATTACGAAGATTAGGTAACTACCTATATCCAGCACAATTTACTAAGGTTAAATACTAATTACATCTGCTAATAAAAGAAGATTTTTTATTTTGTTTTGGGCAGTTGAGTTTAAGGTCAACGGCTCAATAGTCAATATTGTAGGTACACATTCTAAACAATTGTTATCTTACGTACTTGAGATACTTACAATTGAAATGAGCTTTCCAAGAATAGTGCGCAAATCATTTTAAATGCCTAAATTATCAACGTTGAACTAAAAAATCATTACAATAAAAATAGTTCTATTATACTGGAAGTTTGTAATTATTTACCTACTATTTTACGCACCAGATTTAAATGTCCGGGTTAAATTTTCCCCACAGGAAAAACTAAACCCTTTCACACACTTCCCCAAATGATCATCTAGTCAAACCACGCTATGCAATTGCAATATATAAGTATTACAAATACAAAACAATACAAGAACAACATGTCAACCTACCAGAGACCAAATGGGAAAATAATTCACCGACTCCAGATATTTTCATATCAGAGGGTTCGGCTCTGTGTAATTCCTAATTTGACCTATAAATCCTACTGATCCCTCAATATAATTTTTTTTTAAATCTTTTGTAATCCTACATGTATTTAAAATTACTGATATGTGCATTTTTATATATAAGTTCTTTGACAAATCTAATATGCCTAAATTTTGAATAAGAGACCTAGGTATAATGCCAGTAGCCGAAATGACAAATGGTAATATTTTAATTAAAACTACTATTTTAGTTAAAACTACTATTTTAGTTAAAACTTTTCAAAGTTTTCCTCTGTTCATACACATTTCTGAGAAGAAAATGTAACTCTGTAGGTTATTACGTGATAAATATTATAGACTCATTTACTTCAAGCCAGAGAGAATTCGAATACTTCGAACCCCATACTTTTTTTGCAGCGAAAACTTCTTCAGCACGGTTGTGATTTTAAACTCAATGAAACGAATAATAGCGACATCAAAAGGAGACAAACACATACATCTATAGGATTTAGCCTGCGAGAGAAAAAGATAGACTAATCGGTCTCCTCTTTGTGCGGTGCTTCGTAGCCTCTCCATTGCTGTCTTCTTTAGTTTTCTGAAGGTCTCACTTCTACCGCGTGTGAACTGCACACTCTGATTTTTTTAATTCACAAAACTAGGAACTTTCAGAATTCTTCGTGTCGTTTGTAAGAACGTAGGTAATTTATCGCGCATTTATTGATTTAGTTGACTGCTTGTCCCTGCAATACGTCACTGAGAAACAGCCTGTATCTTGCTTATGACAAATTTTTGTTATTAGCGAGAAAGGGACATCAAGTGTAGATATTAGATATCATGTTATTTTAATCTTCTATATATATATCTTGTCTGATTACGTCTAAAAGGGATCGCAATGAAAATCTAGTCTCTTTCCACGGAAGCAATCTTCCGAACAGGCCCTCCATTGATATGCTTGGTGTAACCCTAAGTGACCAGCTCAGGTATGGGGGCTCCATCGAAGCCAGAGTAAAGTTAGCCTCCCAGAAACTGGGCGTACTCTACAGGGCCCGCAGATACTTTAATAGTACACAACTGCTAACCCTGTACAAATCGCAAGTGCGCCCCACGGTTGAATTTGGCAGCCACCTCTGGTCTGGAGCTCCAAAATATCTGAAAAATACCCTCGACTCTGTGCAGAAACGGGCGGTCCGTTTGATAGATTCTCCCATCTTAACAGACGGATTGCAATCTTTAGAGCACAGGCGTCGGGTGGGAATGCTATCCTTGTTCTACCGGTATTACAATGGAAGATGCTCCGAGGAACTAACATCATTGATCCCTTCGGCACCGGTGCATAGTCGGGAAACACGCCAAACGCGTGCCCAACATTTGTACACAGTTGACATTTGTCACATGAGAACGGGTCGTTTCTTCGACTCGTTCTTGTGTTCAACAGCTCGGCTGTGGAATGATTTGCCGGCCTCTGTGTTTCCTCCTTCCTACAACATGGGTCTCTTCAAGACCAATGTTCATTCCTTCCTCTCCTCAAAAAGACCCTCCACACAGCATCCCAGATGACATAGGCCCTGAGGGAAATTATTTTCCTCAGGGCCTCCTGTGTGGAGTTAATGTAAAAAAAAATATATATATATATATATATATATATAAAAAATGAATCTGCACCAAATTCGATAATTCTTTTTTTTTGTGTTCGTTATTGTCAGGATAAGGTTTGCATAAAACAACTGGTGAGTGTAGTTGTTATGTGACTGTTATGAAATTTGTATAAAAAAATTGCAATAGGTGGCACGCGAGCTGTTTGAAAACTGAATATACCGGGAATTAATGTATGGAATGCGGGAGGGGGAGGGGAATATGGGAGGGGAGGGGTATTCTGGAGAAGGGTTCGCGGGACGGGGGAAGGGAGGGGAGTGGAGTGGGGAGAGGGAAGGTGGAGGAGGCGGAGTGGAAGGCGAGAGGAGAAGGGGGGGCGGAAGGGGAAGGGGAACGAGAATGGAAAAGGACACTCGGGGAGAAACAATTTCTTTATTAAATAGCATAGCAACGGTTGTCGGGTACCAACTAGTAATAAATTTAGTTTTTAGTTTCTCTGAATTGTGCTGTTTGCAATTATTGTTATTCTTAATTCATCTGAATGAATATGGCTCGATTCAACACTCGTTACGATCTGCGATACCAAACACAAGTTTTATCATCCAAACATTTTACAAGTCAATTTTATCTAAAAGAAACTGCATCAAATTAAACATTACGCTTTTTATATACTACGCTAGGTACTTTCCCAATTCGTCGTGTCGATTATACGTATAAACACACACCAGCAGCTTTTATCGAAAATCGAAACAATTGAATGAAAAAAATACGTTTTTCAGTCAAACCGGATAAGCGGTCTGCAATGGGCCGACATGACAGGCAATTAAAGACCCTATTGGTCCAGTCTCGGGGCGATGTAATACCGAGTGCCGGTGTAGGTGAGCGCGGTCATTCACCGTCGCAGTCGATAAGGGCAAAGTCACTTGAAACTTGAAAGTTGAGCACTCGAGATGCATCAATTTTGACGAAGAATTTGTTTTTTATCGAGAAAATTTACTCGGCTCCAATACGAAGTGAGAATTGTTTTAGGTATCCATCGTAATTTTCTCTTAACGCTTGGATGAAAGTCTACCGCAAGTTCGCTGGTGCATCATATCGTGAAGTTATTTTTAAGTTATTATCCATTCATTAACATTGTAAGTTATTTTTTCCTGATGGGAAATTACCTCGCAACAATATTATAGCTAAGAACATTCTTCAATGAATGCCTATTAAAACATTTTTTAACGAATACAATATAGTTTTCATACTGGAAAATACTGTTGGAATCATAATTATTATAATTTCTCTTTCGTGAACGCAAGGCATGAATATTATGAGCTCATTTTTGCATTTTATCACAATAATATGGGCGCGATACTAGTTAATAAGAACCCAAAATTAAAAAATAATATCCTCTGTATACATTGATCGTCCAGTCGATCAGACGCCTCCAAATACTAGGTTTTGAGGTTAATCGAATGCTATCCATAAATCAAATATTGTTTACAATTGTCTGCGTTTTACATAATAAATATGTTATAAAATAACACCGGGAAGCTTAAAGGTTCAGTTTATTGGTATGACATTTTGAAATTTCCTTCTCACAACCCAGAAAACATCAATTTTTTGTTCATTTAACTAAAAGTTTATTTGCATTATAACAGAATTGGTTGATTTTTATGAGTAATCTGAATGTTGTATGAGGTAGAGGGTGCACTTTTACAAATAACTGCCTACTCAACTTAAATTTCAGTTTTTCGGAAAAGTCTGACTAATATCTTGGACTCGTTGTTATAAGTTCCTATGTAATATTTGTTAGTCGCTATGGAATGAAAAATGTTTACCGATTTCTTCGCGTAAAAAACGGCGAAACAATTTTTGATATATTTTGAAAAAATAAAAAATTATTTTGATATATTTTGATACAATAAAGAAGTCACAGTTTTCCCAATCTCGAGCGCCTGACGTATTTACTAATAAAATTCAAATAATGGACATTTTAGAGTGCTTTCTGGTACCTAAATCAAATTAGCAGAAATCTGACTGGCATTTCTAGCATTGTCTCAGATATAAGAAAATAGACTGTGGCAGTGATCTACGTTTTCATTCCGAAACAGATGAAATTTTGTACGTTTGACCTTTAGAACGAGAGGAAAGTGACAATCAATTTGAGAATTCAAAAAACTGAACCTCTGCTCTTACCGCAGCTTGAAGCAGAATTTTTATATTAGTATTGATGAAATTTTTGCAAGTTTGACGTTCACAATAAGATGAAAATTGAGAATGTCTACACCTGATTTTGAAAAATCTGCGAAAAGCACGGGCAACGCTGGTGATTTCATAAAACTAATCAATACAATACAACATCATCTTCATGTCACCTCTCCACCTTTCTTTACACATTAACAATGTACACGTGACACAATGCAACGTTTGTAACGGATCTCACAGCGACAAGACCGTAGATGAGTCTTAATACTGAATTGAATATCATATATCAGAATTGCTTTTAGGATAGGTAAAATGCTGACAAAGGACATACTGATCGGATGATATTTCATTTATATAAAAAATGTGTTACGTGGAAAGTTCTACTCTTATATCTCTTATTTTAATCTTATATAACAAGTATATATTATTCATCTGACAATGGAAGCGGTACAAAGTTAGCTATAATGTCAATACGCCTTCGATTGTATATCAGAAGGTGCACGTTATCTGATCCGAGGTCCACAATATCTGATCTGAGGTCTACAGTATCTGAATTGAACTCGTCGGGTACAATTTAATAGCATTTATAAAACATAAAAAACCTAATGCTTCCGGGTACGTGTCAGGTTGTTTTGTTGCTCTAATTTTGTACTGGAGGCAATACCTACACACTGTAAAAGTTATATAAACGCTTTTTTTACATTGGTGCCCCTCCCTATGAAGTGTGTTGCGAAATGACGTCTATTTTCACCTTATTCCAGAGTGGAGAAGTTTTTGAAGTGAAAACTTTTTTGACAACGTTGTCATTTGAAACTCGATGAAACATTAAAAGTAGACAAACACATACATCTACAGTATTTTGCCTGCGAGAGAATGAGATTGACCGGTGTCCTCTTTGTGCGGTGCTTCGTAGCTTATCGGTCTCCTCTTTGTGCAGTGCTTCGTAGCATATCGATCTCCTCTTTGTGCGGTGTTTCTTAGCCTATCGGCATCCTCTTCATGCAGTGCTTCTTAGCCTATCGGTCTCCTCTTAGCCTCCCGACTCTTGTCTACTTTAGTTTTCTGAAGGTTTCTCTTCTACCGCGTGTGATATGCACACTCTGATTTTTCTTAATATTGCTTTGACGAGAGACCACCAATTCCATAGTTTCACTGGCTTAGCGAAGTTGGGACTCTTGTGCAGTATTTCATAAACGAATTTAAATCATAATATTATAATCAATATTTTTGGGTGGAATAACTTAATAAAAATGTTAAATCTTGAACTGTAATATTTATGATATTAAAAACTCTCAGAAAACAGAAAATTCAGAAAAAAATCAGTCTTAGCAAAGCCCCGGCAAGATGGAGGTCCTGGTTTCAATTCCTAAATGCAACCGAATCTTTTTGTGTTCCACATTTTTCGATACATAATATTACCTTTAATGATAAAATAATTTTATATCTACTTTAGATGATTGAAACATGGTTTTACTGATATAAAGTAAATTATTTTATTGCTTAGCATAGAAGAGAGTTTTATTGACATGCAGTGTCTGTTTTCGATGGCATTTATGTATTTCCAACTTCCAAGAGCTAATGAGTCTATGACAGCTTCCATGTTTGTTATTTTATGTTGACCAAAAAGGAAAGATAAAAGAGAAAGGTTAGAGAGTACGTTCCTACTCAGATCTAGTTACTAAACATCATCTAAAACCATTTCAAGTAAAAAAAAACTCTGATTTAGAATGGATTTCTCTAATCAGAACGGTTCTGAATAATATCAACCCTTCTTACAGGCGCCATGTACAAGTATTTAATTTCAAGTTTTTAATTAATACACGATAAGATAAGATGGCCGTTCTTGATTTCACAACACATACGCTTCAAGGATCTTCTACTGCATTCAATCAACTAGGTAACTGCATTCCTTGCCAGTTCCGTTTTGAAATGCTGTCATACATATTGCATTACGAACGATGATTTATTTGTACTCGTATAATTTATTCTGGCTGATATATTCCACTACCAAAAGATAAGTGTTTTAGGCTGGAAAAGATCCATGCGAGTATAGCGGTCGGTCGCTTGCTGAAAGAAAAGCTGTAATCGGTCCAGCTCGACCTACGGTACGCGTGGCACTATTTCCAGCCTTAGGACACGGAATTCATGTGTATCTACAAATTTAAAATAATATTATTTCACCATCAACTTTCGAGGAGAAAGCAATCACTGCCATGTATAAAATAAGCTGGGATATAACGCAGTCCACCAGAAAGATAAATTGGCGAACGACATGACTAATAATTTTCATGCACTGAATAGACATTTGCTAGATGCGTGATAGACTTCAATTGCATATAAAACGCGATCAATTTATTCCGTTCCTTCTTTAAGAAACTAAAATATTTGAAATGTGAATAAAGACCTCATAAACTAATTATTTACCTTTTAGTGTCAAAAAGTTAATGCGAACTGCCAATGGATGTTTAGGTTGTATTTCAATCCAACACCGCCAAATCCTATTTTTATTTAATATTTATTATAAAAGCGAAAGTTTGAATGGATGTATGGGTGCTTGTTACTCTTTCGCGTAATAAATACTTAAAGGACTTTAAAAATTCTTTCACTAAAAGAAAGCTACATTATCAGCGAGTAATATAGGCTGTGTATATAGATAAGCTCTGGCGTTATGAAATTATTTATTATACGTTAATTGTCCAGACGAAAAGCAAAGCGTTGCTACATAAGTAATTGTTTGACGTGCGCTGTCAGTTACTATCGAGATCCCTTTGATAGTAAAAATTCAAATATGTGTAAAATACTAATCTATACTAATATTATAAATGTCTACACTAATATTATAAATGCGAAACTGCACGTATTTGATTGTTACGTTTTAATAGGTGGCACACGAGCTGTTTGAAAAATGAATGTAACGGCGAGAAGGAGTGGGGGGAATGAGGATAAGAAAGGGGGAGGAGGTGGAGCGGGAAACCCCCTAATTCTACGCGAGCGAAGCCGGGGGCAAAAGCTAGTTATTAATATTTTTTATGTCAGTGATTGGCGTTTGACATTTCGGAATTTGAATTCGTGGACAGATCCGTCAGTGTTGCCGGGGTGTATTGATTTCGTATTTATTCCCTGCCAATATCGGTTAGGCTGTCAACGGTGAAACTGTGCTATGGGGATATCGATATAAAATCATCGGAAGTTACGCCTATCGATCCAATATTGTAAAGAAATCGATTTCACAGTGCTAGCGCTCAAGGTATAGAATGTAGAGCGCCAATGATGTTGAATTTTTCTACAAAAGATTATCGATTTCTGATAACGTTTGATCGATTTTACCTAATAATGTTAGTTAAATTTCAGCTTACTTAGGAACATGGATACGCCCCTAACCATTGCTGTCATTTTTTTTATCTCTCAAGCATTCTCAGTAAATAGTTTCAGGGTCGTTTTAATCGTACTATATATGATAAATACCTTTAGATTAAGATCAGTAAAATAATTTTGATAAAATAATTTAGTTGGTGTTGTAGGCCGGAGCCTCAGTGGTCAGAACCTACAATTATTTTTAATTATACACGGTGTCCAGAAACTCGTAGTGCAAGTGGAAACCGGTTAATTTGCAAAACCTAATTTTTCGACCTCAGCATTTCGATGTGCATTTTTTAAAAACTTTTTTTCCATTTTTTTCAGCAACTAAATAGTTAAATGCATTATTAAGACAGGTCTACTCTCCGACGCTTGTTAAAGAGATTAAACAGTTGATATTAACTCCACAGCCGCCGATTTTTTGAAAAAATTGATATTAACAAAAATCTTACTTTGGACTCGATTTACTCGAAAACGGAGGCTCTAATTAATCTATACATATATAGAGTAAAAATGAATCCCTGATGATTTCCTTGGTCCGCCATAACTTCAGATGACTTTACCTATTTCATTCAAACTTTGGGGATTTGATGCGTGCATGCCCGCGATGGTTTTTATGCACAATAGGGAGTTCTGGCATCATTAAATTATTAATTGCTAACCGTTCATCCGATTGCGATGAAACTTTGGTGAGTTGTTGTTGAACAAAATTGCAATAGGTGCAAGCGAGCTGTTTGAAAATTGTATGTACCGGGACTGAATGTATGAAATGCGGGAGGGGTGAGGGAAACTCGGGAGGGGAGTTCACGGGATGGGAAATCGGGCGAGAGGAGTGGAGAGTGGGAAGGCGGAGTAGGAACGCGAGAGGAGAAGGGGATGCGGGAGAGGAAGTAGAGGCGGAAGTGGAACTTGACGAATGGGAAAGGACACGCAGGGAAAACAATTGTATCAAAAAGCTTTACAATAAACAATTTGTATTGAAATAATATTTTTTTATTATTATTTATTCCAGTTCGAAATGAATATTCGTAGCTAAGACAGGACAACGTCTGTGGTCAGCTAGCAAATAATAAATTCGACACCAAATGTGATGTAGATTCACCAGTTTCCCGCTTAAACTACGAGTTTCTGGACACCGTGTAGATATAACGATTTTTTATGATTTTTTTTATCTCTAATTTTGCAATACGTGTGAACGGTATGAGCAGTTAAATGGTTATTTCAATTAATTATTTATTATAAACATTAGGTCGACTGCTAAGCTTTGAAAATCTATGTTGGTTGCACTTTTTTTACGCAATTCCTGGTAGGAATTATGTTTTCAGTAGGTAGGTACTTGCATTAAAATATAGTATGTAAAGATTCAGAATAATAGAAGAGTACTATAATACGGTATATGAATGTGAATGAAGCAAGGAGTATGGACATAGTGAGATGTTTAATTATTTAAGGCCAGCTGTTTTTAGAAAATAAAATGTACCATTTGAAAATCAAATATACTATTGTCGTGAAACAGCCATTCAGTGCCATTTCGTTTTTTTTTTGACATTTGAAAGGTAAAAAAAGAAAAGATAAAAAAAAAAATTAAATTAAAACATTTAAAGATTTCTTTCAAATTGTAATAAGCTCAACATGACGTTTGTCTTCTTCCGCTGCCGAGTGATTCTACATCCTTTGTGGGATCGTTATTAGATAACGGGCGCTATCTCCTGTCAGATTTTGTGTGATTTTTACACATTTACTGTCACATATTTTAGTTTAGATCGTTTTTATCAAGAATTCCTGCAAGTATGCACGATTATTTATTCATTTAATGTAAGTTGTACATAGAAAAATCAAATAACAGCCGTAAAAATAACAAAAATCTGACAGGAGATCACGTCGGTTTTCTAACAACGATCCCACAGAAATATAGAATCGCTCGGCTGATCAGAATTCGTTCGAAAGCTGGAATGAACTTAGAAGATATCGGTTTTTAACGGGGTCCTTTCAACTGTCAAAAAAAAAGATAAATTGCGCTGAATGGCCATTTAATTACATTTGAATTTCTGTAAAACAACCCAACCTTAGTTTTAATTACAATTATCCACCTACTATTCTTTTTAAATTCAGATTTTTCTCTTGCTTTTCATACAGTTACCAAAACTTTCACCTCGTTGTGTGCTTGAAGAAAGATTGTACGTAATATCTTTTACCGTTTTGGTCAATATGTCAAAGCACATGATGGAAATGGCGTTTTAAACAAAAATTATATTATTATAAGCAATAATTTTCAGCCTGAAACACTCATTTACATTGAAAAATCTTCCGAGAAAAGATACTTGCCGCCAACGGGACTTGAACCAGTGTCCTTCTGATTGCCGGTCGGATGCTCTGACCACTGAGCTATGGCGGCTTATCTAATACCCGCCAAATAATTCAATATATATTGGTGTTTCATTCAACAATTACTGATTATTATATTTTATGAGTTTAAACTTAAAAATTATATGAGTTTACTTACAGAAAAATCTGTGCAAATTTCGTGATGCCAGATCTCACAGCTCGTTAGTTTTTACTGCATCAAAAATTCGAGCGCAGTTTTACACGCGGTAGAAGCGAAACTTTACCAAAACAATCTCAACCAATACTTAAAGTGAGGTCATAATCAAAGCGACCAATGAGCGCCGACCTATCGTAATTTCCGTTTCATATCTCATCCAATAAAAAAAACATCATAATCAAAGCGCCCAATGAGCGCAGTTGATGCGTCGCAGGTGCAGTAATCGTCATTTCCGTTTCATCCGAAATCCGAATCACAGTGGGGCTATAGAAGTTTCACATCAAAAAACAAATAAACCGTTATATAGTCTCGATAATAGTTTAAGATCGTAAACTCAATTAATTACAGGAAATGATTATTTACGACCGTAAATGCATTATTTTATAATAAGACTTAAGTTTATTTTTATCAATTAATCAACCAGCCCTTCTAAAACTGTTTTATTTAATTAGTCCCAACTCTCAGAAAAATAAGAGATAACTATCAACCTTCGAACAGTGTTATTAAAAACGTCAAGAACATAATATTGATCTTAATCGTACTATGTATTAAAACACTTATATTGAATTAGCATGTAGTATTGCTGCAGGTGTTCAATATGAATCTGTTACTATCAGACCATATCCTATAACACATACCAACTAGACGGGACACAAGGTGTTACTGATTTTAATGTATTATGATAAATGATTTGATAATTCGGTATTTATATTTTTATTTAAGCAATGTAAAACCGCTATGTATACAGCAGTAGAATAGAGTATTGTGTCTTGTAGTTCTTGTAAGTGTGTCGGTTTATAAGTTGCAGGAGTTCCGAACAATCTAATTTGGAGTTTAGTATTTAAAATAAGACTGTTTAATCAATTATTTTTATTGTCAGTCTTCTAATTTAGAGCAGATTCTAATTAAGAAATGATAATTTTTATATTCTAGAGGAGATAATTTAACATAAACAAAATGTAGATTTTTTTTTTGTATTCACCCAATGTAGATCCCTGAGGCCTATGTGTGATAAAACCATGTACGATCGTGTGAGAAATGTGGAGATCCGCGAAGAATGCAAGGCTGATGTAAGCGTAATGAGTAAGATTAAGAAAGGGACGCTCAGATGGTTTGGGCATGTAGCGCAAATGAACGAGAAAAGGAGTGTAAGGAGAATATATGACGCAAATGTGAATGGAAGAAGAAGTCGGGGACGCCCGAGGAAGACATGTCACGACCAAGTGAATCAGACTCTTGAGTCGGGCCATGTGAAGAGTCGGAATAATAGAAGAGCATGTATGAGACGATGTATGAATGTGAACGAGGCAAGGAGTGTGTTCCAAGATAGAGTTGTTTGGCGGTCCGTCCTCTCTGCCTACCCCTGCGGGGAAACGGTGTGATGGTTAGTAAGTTAGTTCACTCAATGTTATTAATATGAATTTTATAAGAGCGAGACCAAATTACTGAGTTATATTCTATTTGGCTTCTTACTAGAGACACGTATAACAGTTTTATGGCTTGTGCGGAGTTAAAGTTTATGTTTGTTCTTAACATGAAGCCTGGTGTTTTCATAAACGTATTCCCAATTTGGTAAAATGATATGATGTAAAATGCAAAATTTGTTAATCAAATTATTTTTCATTGTTTTATATTATGTACATTTTTATTTTATTTCATGCCAGTAAGAGAACCCAAAAAAATCGCAGAAAATTTCGATTTTTTTTCTTCACATTTTTAAAAAACCTTTGGAGCCAGAAGTACGTTTGGACGGATTTAAAATGAGTGCCAATGAGCGCAGACCTACCGTCGTTTCTGTTTTATATCTCAACCAATGGGAGCATTGAGCGCAGTTTGAGCTTTGCAGGTGCCGTAGTGCGTCATTTCCGTTTCATCCGAATTTCAAATCACTTTAACGGGGATAAGGAAGTTTCACTTTAAAAAAATCAAACACCTCCCGTAGCGACCAATTTTTTTTCAATTTTACCTAAAAAATTCGAACTTTGAACTCAATTTACTCGAAAAAGAAAAGTTTATATAAAAACATCGATTCGATGCTTAATTCACCAGTTTTCCGCTTGTACTGCGAATTTCGATTGTAGGAATAATATGTGAAACACCTCAATCTTCTCTACTTTGTTATAAAATAATGATACGTTACATTAGTTAAATCTCATTAAATATCTCAATTTGTTAATAAATCAAAATGTGTTTATGAAATATGTATGGTTACTAATTGCCAACATTTACGGATCTAAAAAAATGCTCAGTACAAATAATAGACAATAAACCAATGACGTTATATAAATAGACTCGCCATAGTCTCACAGCTCACTAGCTCTTAAAATAATGTGGCAAGTAAGCAACACTCTTTTGTTTTCAGTAATTTCTTAATTCAAAAGTTATTCATATATTAAAAAGTTATGCTACATTCACACTGAAGCCAAACTTCCAACGCATGAACTACCCTTCTACGCAATCGTCCGAATGTTTGAAGTTGACCTCAGTGTGACCGTACCATTAGACAATTAAAGAATGTGTGTTTTTTCTCAAATGACGTACAAAATTGTCGGACGGGGAACATGAAAATTATTTGTATTGCTTATAATAATCGATAATAATAAGTAATTTGTGTGTACATATAAATTAAATGTTATTTCTTCAGTTTTACTAATGTTTGCCGTGTAATGGAAACATTTTCTCATCATGGAGGAGGGCATTTTGGCGCTTTTTAAATGCAATTTTCCTACTGGTAAGACATGACCTTACTTGACGAGTGACAGTTTAGTACTAAAGTACTAGAAATCGAGAACAGTACAATTTTCTTGGGTTTGGCTTCCCACTTTGAGATTTCTACCCCGCGTCTAAAGTATGTAATGTCTTTGCAATAAACATGAATAATTGTTTGCAAGCATTGGCGGCTGGTGAATTATCTTGTTAGAGGGCTGAGTTTTAAAAAAAAAGAGTATGAAATTAAACTATGAATGCTATGCGGATATAAGTATAATATTAACACTAGAGATATTGAAATATAAGTAGATGCTATCTGCTGTTTTTACTATGTGGGTCTGCGCTTCCGGGTGTCGCCGATATTGTTTACCAATTAACAAATAAACTAAAAGAACAAATAATTAACGAATAAACCAAACGAACGTTAAACTAAATGAACGAATTCTTTCCTTATTCAAAATATATTGTTAACCAATATTAATGTACATTTTCAAAAAAGCAACGAAATGAACAAATTCTTTTTGTATGAAAACTACGCTAATTACGGCGTAGTCCGGCGACAGTTGCGCGGACACCATAGCATATCTCTTCTGTATTTGAATATCTTTGTGCTAAACCCATGTCTAGTGGGGCGTGCACGTTTCAGAGAATAAAACCATTTAAACATATCTAATCCATAACACAACCCGCAATCTTCGTTTCTTCGTTACTCTCCTGTCCGGCATTATAATACCAAGTGCAGAAAGTTGCCAGCCACCACTTATCGGCAATATCGCCAGTAAATATTCCTAAGTATCTTATTTGAAAAGTTTTCAATGAACGAGAAAGGGGCATATTATTAAATTCGAAACGGGTTCAAAATTTTATAGCCGCCAACATTATAACAAGTTTCGATGATAAATGCGATTCCAATATTCAGAATAATAATAATAATAATAATAAGTGTTATTAGACTCAGGTATTTTAGTGCGTGCAAAAACTCCTGTGTCTCTCGGTGGTGAGTAATAATTTTATTAGGTGCTTAGGTACTTATAAGCTTTCAAAAAGAAGAAGATTACTGAAAATGGTTTGAAAGAGAGATAAATAAATACGTACATTTTTTTAAGCATATGTTCAGTTCACACGCGGTAGAAGTGAAACCTTCAGAAATCTAAATTAGACAAGCGTGGGGAGGCTACGAAGCACCGTCCAAAAAGGAAACCGATTGTTCTTTCTCATTTTGATGTATGTGCTTGTCTCTTTTTAGTGTCGCTTTTTCGTTTCATCGAGTTTCAAATCACGACGGTGCTAAAGAAATTTTCACTTTAATAAGCGGAAGCGATTGTTGTGAAAATATCAAATAAAGCACGACTAATTTAAAATTGAGCAAAGATTAAGAGAGACAAAAAAGAACCCATTTAAGTACAAAAATACAAGTGTGCAGTACACACGCGGTAGAAGTGAAACCTTCAGAAAACTAAGGAACACAAGTGTGTGGAGACTACGAATCACCGCACTAAGTCTATGTGTTTGTGTCTTTTTAGTGCCGCTTTTTCGTTTCATCGAATTTCAAATCACAGCGGTGCAAACGAAATTTTTACTAAACAATAGTGTTTAAGAGGGCATTACCAGAGAAAACCAGAAATATGTCATTTTCAAATCAGATTTTAGACGTATTGACTCTTTTCCACAAAAAAGTATAAATGGATTTCGAAAGATTGTTCTTTTATCTAGCATTCGCATGTAATAAATTTTGAGATTTTTTTAAAATTTTTACTATAATAAGGTTATTCCATGGGTCGTTGGCAGATTTGTTAAATTTTCAAAAAAGATTTTGTATTATACCACAGCCATTTCAAATAATATAATCATGCAGTAAAATAAATCAATATATTATCTAGGAAACGCATGTTTCAGAATTTTAATTTTAGTTTCAATAAAATCATTAAAAAATATGTACGTACATGTGTTTCTTGACGAAAATTGGTTCATTTGTGTATTTATTTGCGCACTTACAAACTAATATATTTCAGATTTTTTTAACATTCTTATTAAATTTAGACATTGTTGAAAAATGATAAATACTTATAATCAAAAAATAACTACAAAAAGTACATTATTTTAATAGTTTTATCATCACGCCTTTCAGCATTTTTGGATGAAGGTATAAATTAAAGCTAATTTGAATTGAAATAAATTCGATATTGAGTTATAATTTTAAAAAGCTGGTACGGAGAATAATTAATCTTTCTCGTTGTAACCGCCATGCACGATGGCTGGTTAAACGCTCTTAAGGGATTTATGTTGGTAGAAATTTGGAATGAGGAGTCAACTCCTCAGGCTAATTTATTCGCTTTTCGGAATAACTCATACAGGTCTCTTAGACATCGTTATCTCCCTTACTATAATGGTTGGAATGGTCTAATCTAATTGAAATAATCTACATATTATATGGTCTAATCTAAACGAAAGAAAGAGAAAATAGCACGCTTTATATTCGTGTCTAAAAGTTAACCACCAAATGTACACCTTCATAAAACCAAAGTTTCCGAAGGCAATTTGAAAAAAAATTATGAAACTTTGGGATTTTTTTATTAATTACTAGCTGGTTCCCGGCATGCGTTGCTACTCCATTCAAAGAAATAAATTGTTTCTCTCTGCATGTCCATTCTCATGCGTCCCCGTTCCCTTGCCTCGTTCCCTTCCCCTCCTGCGTTCCCCTTCCACCTTCCCGCCTTCCCCCTCCCTCGACACCCTTCCTGCGAACCCCACCTCCTTCATTACCCTCCCCCTCCTGCCTTCCCTCCCTGCCGCTAAAATATATGCAATACACATATTTTCAAACCTCTCACGCACCACCTCTAGTATATTTTTAATACAAATTTCATAACGCCAGAACTTACCATTATATTTAGAAAAACTCTTCTGCTAAAATGCAATGTTCTGTAAAAATTTTGAGTCAAAAACGCAAACATACGGAACCTAAATTTTATATATATAGATTTTTACACGAAACGCCAAAATGTGAGTAGACGGTAATGTTTATAATACATTTGTCTAATAAAATGTGTGTGTTTGTGTGTGTGTTTTTTTTTTCGTTGATTGATAAAAAAAATGTAAGTTGAGCCAATTTTAACACTTTTTTATGATTGCATTAAAAAAAATACATGTTTATTTGGAATAATAAAAGAGAAACTGCGTGTGTATTTTTTTTTCTCTCATCAATTACTATTATTACTATAATATTTGCTGTTCTTTTTTCAAAGTTACGCTGCGTGCGCTTACGCAACGTCCGATAATTTATTTATTTTAATTTATCATATCGATACACAGCCGCAAGTCGGGCTACGTACAGTTTATTGGGTATACTCGGCCATTAAAAGCGTCGTCATAATAAGTCGGATCCGATCGTTACATAAACGAAAAGTTTGCATTATAAGTCGGAAGTCAAAAAAAATATCTGTAACAGGCGTGTTATGACATGTAGTTAAATAGAAATCATTTCTTATTAAATTTCTTTGAGAATACAGCCTAAATTACTGCGATTTTATCGATTTAAATACATGACAGGTGTTGGCCGAGAGTTGAGACGATTTTTGATACTAAACAGGCAACTGATTCCATTGAGAAACGCTCATTACGTAACTGTACTATTACTACGCTCAGTCTAAATTACTCTTAAACAGTATGCAGGTTTTTTTATACATCTGGATTGATTTTTAACAAATAAATTACTACCTCGGTTCACAGGTGGGCGAGAATCTTACTATATAAAACTATGTCGGGTTAGTTTTTTTTTTTTTTTACATGAAATACCGCACAAGAGTCCCAACTGCTCCCGTCTGGAGCCAATGGGACTATGCATCCCCAATTGGGGTATGTTGTGAGGCTGAAGGTAATGGGGAAGGGAAGGAGATGGGGAAGAGGGAGGCGGGGAAGTACCTGGCTATTCAGTTTTGGTCACCAAACACGGCTAACGCCATTAAAAGCAACGTTTCAATTCTGAATGGTGGTCTTACACCAGGGCGATACTGAGAGTATCTTCCACTCTGGAACGTGCCGCAAATATACTATATATTATTTTTAAATGAATAAATTGTGAAATAACACAAATTAATCAAATAAAATTTATTTGCCCCGCCGGGATTCGATCCCGCGACCTTCGGCGTGCTAGTCGAGAGCCTTGCCACTAGACTACGCCGGCCGTCAAATACCATTCAAATACCAAATACCGTTATACCATTAACTCGAGAACGGCTGGACCGATTTTTATCATCTTTGGTTTGTTGGATTAATCTCCGGCCCGAATAGCAGAATAACTATTAAAATGTCGGAAAATTCTCGAAAAATGTAATTATGAAGAAAATTCTTTTCCTCATACATTTTGAATGGAACGAATTTTCATTTTTTGAAAGAGTTGCAGGAATATTGTGATAAGTTTAATATTTAATATTGTGATGGTTTTGCCTTTGTTCTTAAACAAATAATGCTGCCCCTCTTTCTTACGCACTAAATGTCGACAGTCGAAAATGGGACAAACGGTAAACGTCTGCGCCCCTCCCATAGTTATAATTATTATAATAAGTAAGTGGAAAAGTAAGAAGATCACAAAAATTAAAAATCCGTACACAACGCCATATCTGATTCTGACAAAAACAAAACACGGATAGTTACGCGTCGATAATTGCTTCACAACTCAATAAAAAAATATTGAATTTAATTCAGCTAATAAGTTAACACAATAGTTATTGTTTCTGAGTTTGAATTATAAAATGTGCCGTTTTGAAATACCGCGCCAATAAAGGCGTTGATTTTATTTTTATACTAATACAGTTTTATATTTATTAGTCCTATCAAATGTCACCTATAAATTTCCACGAATTTAACACGTATGTGTTAACTCATTCATATTGGAATAATAATTAAATGAAATACTTCAAGTGGGAAATGCTTAGACATAAAGCCGGTATTCCAAATTTCAAGGTCTCGGATTAACCAAAAAATTAAATGCGCAACGTTTTAAGTTTTAAAGAAAACGGTCAATCATATTCCAATTGAGTTTGTAAGGAACCGATTTCCAAATAAGCCACACTAATAATAACAAGCTTATCTAAATCTAAATTGTATTGTCCTTCCTAAATAATGAGCGTGTCGGCAATGCTCGCCGTTCAATATGCAGTACAATTTCTCAAGAAATATAAAAAAATAATTGTAGTTAAATAAAAATTGTAGACAAATAAACGCACTTTGAATATAAACATGTAATCGTTTAATTGATTAAGCTAGCTGCTGTGCAATTTACTATCAGCTATGGGAGTATATATATAGGCATGAATGTAATATAAGTCCTCGACCTCTTAATTTTTCAAAACAAAAGTCGAAATTCATATTTTCATCTTGTCTTTTTAATGATATAAATGTCTAAGGCGTTTAATTAAATTTAAAAATAAAAATTCCTTTTTAATTCTGGATACGAGATAAGATGATAAGTGCACAATCCGTGAGTCCCACGCATTGAGATTATCTTAAACACACATGTTCCCCATTCAGTGCATTGTATATATATACTAGTACACTGTATCTATAATACTGAATACAGTTTTTTAGCTGTGCATTTAGTTGAAGACATTATATAATTAAAGCTATTTAAGTGCGCTTATAATTCTCATTGTGTGATCATGATCAGTTGGGTGATAGCGGTTTTAATCACACATTTGCGACCATTTAATATGTGCAATTACGTTGGCAATATAGATTATGACACGTCGATTCCATATTCTATCATTGTTGTTTATTTCTATGGCCAGCTAGTGTGGCAATCCGGTAACATTCTCACATTAGAAAAGTGCGTAACATTGCCTATATACTCGACTAATTGTACGGAGATTTAGGATTAGCGCGCTATTACCTTGGCGGCGTTGATTTAAAGCGTGCCCAAAGCACGAACAATGGAACGTAACAATCCCACACGTGTTCTTGGTCTGCTTCCCTTTTGATGAAGTGCTAAGTTATTCTTCTGTGCCAACCAACAAACATAATATATCACCACTGCTATTCAATTAGATCTTGATCCTATCACTATTCGAAATACCTTCACTACGCGACTACTTGGTCTGGGTATGTTTTAGCTTCTAATTCAATTTTAGAAAAGTGGGGAGCATCCCGTCATGGATAAATGAGCTTCGCCCCTGGAAAACCCTGGAAAATGTTGCTTGAGCAATGAGGACAAAGCTAGCATAGGTTTTTACTTTTTTTTAGGTGGGTGGGAATTTCGGTTCTGATTCTGTTTGTAATTCCGGTTCACTGAACGTAAAACTTAGTTTTTCGAAGAAAACTTCTTCGGAAAGGTTTTCACTTTGTGATGACATTATTTATTTTAAGAAAAGACAAACAACTTTGTTTACATTACTTTTATTTGTACACAATCTACATGTTTCGTGAGCGATGTTCATATCATCAGGATCAAATGTATACTATACTTAAAAATTAAACATAGATCACATATGGGACGAAGGGGTAGGAGGAAGGGGAAGGGGTCAGATTGAGGGGATAATTGGGATTTCAAAGTCATTAGCAGGGAAAGACCGGTTAAGTGGGAAAAGGTTCAAAAGAGGGTTTATAAAAATTTGTTGCTTATTAATTAAGTCTGCTTTATTATTTACATTTTTCCTAATTTCTAAAATCTCTAAATTATTTATCTGTGATGCCTTATAACCCGTATGTAATATTTTAAGTCCATGGTTTTTGTCAAAGCTATGATCATTTTTTATTAAATGATCTGCCAACTCAGATTCGCTATTGCCATTTAATGCCCTGAGATGTTCTTTAACCCTTACTTCAAAGTTTCTATTTGTTCTACCTATATAAAAGTAATTACAGTCTTTACAATTTAGTTATTATAAACGCCCGACTTTTTTGTTTTAATGTCGCTATCTTTGTTGTTAAGGATGAACTTTTTTAATTAATTATTTGTATAAAATGTTGGTTGTATAGTACCGGGAATATTTTTACTAATTATTTTTGACATATTATTATTAACATATTAGTATTAACATTTGATCCTGATGATGTGAACATCGTTCACGAAACATGTAGATTGTGTACAAATAAAAGTGATGTAAACAAAGTTATTTGTCTTTTCTTAAAAATTAAACTAAAACTTAGATTTGCTTTAAATTAGGGTGTCATTTTTAAAATAATAATTGATTGTGGGAATAGGTCAGACAAACTATAAAGTACGTAGGTTCATTACATAGAATGGAGATAAACCCAAGAAATGTCTTGTGGTCTCGTTGTCTTGTTGTCTTGTTTCGTGATCCAAATACTAGGCCAATCATCATGTTTACAAAATTCAAATATGATAGAGATTTCCGATTTGAGGTGAGTGTAAGTGAGACAGAGCGCGAGCTAAATGGAACATTTATTTCCCTTCTTTTTTTTCTTCTTTATTGGTTGATTAATTTATAATTGTACATTTGAAATATGTATATCTTTTGTTAAAATTTTTGAAACACGTCTTAATTTTTTTAAGTTTACTTACGGTGTTACTTCGAAAGGAAAGTTGCCTATGGTCTCTAAAATTGACAATGTTTGCTTTTGAAAGGTAATGATCCTTAGGCAATTTTTTTTCGCTTCATAAAACCTACATTTATAAGCAAATACCCTGTGATTTCTCACAAGTCTGCGCTAGAATTCAATAATATGAAACAAAATCAAAATATGCACATTTTGTGGCTCATCAAATAATTTTTTAAATAAATTAATAAATATATTCGTTAAATTCAGTGAGATGCGAAAAGCTCTCAGCCCCGGTAAGCATTTGCAGGACTTTGCCCCGTGCTAATCCAGCTTCCGACATATCAAGGTAAAAGGCTAGTTAGCTGGCGGATTATATTCGTCAGTTACAGGTACGAATATTTCATTTGTGCTTTTGAAATATGAGTTCCCTCTGAAATCCATGGCCGCTCTGACAGTCAAAAAGTTAAAAAAATATACAAAGATTCCCGGGTTACGAATACCCTGATTTGAAAATCTCCTACCACCACCACGCTAAGCGGAAAATGTTGCTTGTGTCGTGGATGGAGGACTTAGCCAGCCGAAGAATTAAACAAACGCGATGCCAAGTCAGCCACTGACCGATCAAATCATACAAATACGTGAATGTAGTTCTCAAATTAATGTTGGAATCTTTTCTCAAAACAGCCATTCACTGAAGGTTATAATTATTTGATGGGCTGAGTTGACTGAGCCAACGTTTAATGTTATGTTTTACTAAAATAATAACAGACATTTTATTTAAAATGAACTCTAAGGTTTTAAGAATTATCATTATTCTATTAGATACATTCACGATAAATTGATGAAACTAACTTTTAACTACCTTGTAACAATCGACCAAAAAAATTATAAGTATACAGATTTGTGGACACACAAAATTTTTCATACAAAATTAAAAATTTCATTTGAAGGTCAAATAACCAACCAAACTGAATAATTATTGAAGTGAAACTTCTGTATCCCCGCTATGATTTGGATTTCGGATGAAACGGAAATGACGATTACTGCACCTGCGACGCATCAACTGCGCTCATTGACCGCTTTGATTATGATGTCACTTTTAAAGGCTTGTATTGGTCTGCGATCATTGGTCGCTTTGATTATGACCTCACTTTTCAAGTATTGGTTGAGATTGTTTTGGTAAAGTTTCGCTTCTACCGCGTGTAAAATGCACTCGATTTTTTTTTAATCCAAGGGTGTAGCAAATATCTAGTACAATCTCTCTTCTTTCCTTGACATTCAACCAGTTTAAAAATCTTTTGAAAACCCAGTTCAAATTATTAGATGCGACGTAGGTCTTTGTTTGGGCTACAAACTTATTGAATTTATATGGTGCCAAGTAAGATTCATGTTTTTTTGCAAAATTTGATTTGATATATGGTACTTGTAGTTGATTGTGTGTGTTTGCTCTTGTGTATTGCGAGTGAGTTATGAAGTGTGGTGATAATTTATGCAGTTTTTGTAGATGATCTTCTTTATGAATAGTTTATTTATGTCTAATAGGTTATTGTTGATCATTATCTGTTCTGTCGGATGTTGATAAGGCTTTCTAAACATAATTCTGATTATTGTTTTATGATTACTTTTAAGTGATTTGAGGTGAGTCTCTGCAGCTGCTCCCCATACTGAAATACCATACATTAGAATACTTTGACAGAGTGCATAATATATATTTTTTAGCTGAGGTAGTGACATAATGTTTCGAATTGTTTTGAAGATGTAAGAGAGTTTCCGTATTTTTTTTTGTAATTAGGTTAATTTGGAGATCCCATTTTAAGTTATTGTCAACAGTTAAACCGAGATATTTAATATTTTGCGCATAATCAATCTTGTCACAAACACAGCGTGAGTTAGTTAATGAGGTAACTGTGCAGGGGTGAAGATGTAGTTGTGGGCGACTATCTGGCTGACCAGCTAATGTTTTACTGAAAGTTAAGTGTTTTGTTTTAGAAATATTTAGTGTCAGTAGATTATTTCTTAGCCATTTATTTACTTCAGTCATCCCTGCTTCCGTGTTTTTGAAGACTTTTTCCCATGATTGGGCTTTGAATAAAATTACAGTGTCATCTGCATAACTGATAACTTTGTACTCTATGTTCCCTAGGCTTATCTCAGTTAGACTGTTAATGTAGATGAGAAACAGTATGGGACCTAAGACGCTGCCTTGGGGTACTCCATACCTGTTGCCTACTTTGTCACTTTCTTGATTATTGATTTTTACAATTTGTTGTCTATTTTCAATGTAGCTGATGAACCATTTTAGTGGTGGACCTATTATGCCAATGTTTTTGAGTTTTTGTTGGAGTAATTTGTGTGAGATGGTGTCGAAAGCTTTTGCTAGGTCTAAGAACACTCCTAACACCTTTGAACCGCCATCTAGGTTTTTTACTATGTAGGTGGTTAGTTCCGATAAGGCGTCTTCTGTTCCCATTTTCGCCCGAAACCCGAATTGACGGGTGGAGATCAGTTTGTGTTTGTCAAGGTATGCGAGCAGTCTTTTTTTCATAGTTTTTTCTAGTAGTTTCGATAGCGAATTTAGGAGAGTGATTGGTCTGTAATTTAAGATCAGCGTTTTGTCTCCCGATTTATGTATTGGAGTAATACAACCTATTTTTAGATGATCGGGGACAAAGCCGAGGCTGAAACTTTGGTTGAAAATATGTTGAAGTGGTATAAGTATATGTTCTCGGAGACTAATCAGTATATGATTGGAGAGGTTATCTGGGCCCACAGCGCAATTTGGTTTGAGAGAAATAATTAAATCCGATATTTCCTTTGTACCTATTTTGTGAGCATAAAACGAATGATTTGGTTGCTTGGTAGAGGATAGTTTGGTTAAAGAGTCTTCTGTTGTGCCGTTTTTTAAAAGAATTTTTTCAGCCAAGTTAGATCCAACTTTTGCAAATTGGGAGTTAATAAAATTTGCTATTTTACCAGGTTCATTTTTTGTAAGGGTTTTGTTTCCATTTATTAACAGTACTTTGATCTTCGAGTCGTTTTTCGTATTGGAGAAAGTAATATCTTTGACGATTTTCCAGATTTTTTTGGGGTCATTTTTGGCGGATTTTATTTCTTTTTTGTAGTACTTGTATATTTGGCTTGTTTGATTAATTTATTACAAAGGTTTCTATATACTTTCGCGGACTTTTTTGTAGATCTATAAAAGAGGATTATCCCACCATGCATTATTTTGTTATATCCCCAAAGGATTAGGCAGCGTTTTCGATGAAAGCTACCAGGCGGCTTAACTTTTTCCGACACTTCTAACAATTATCGTCATGTTTCAACCAATTTACACAAATCCTTGACAAATTACATACCTAAACCTTCCTCACGAAACACTCTATCCGTTCAGTAGTTTTCGAGTTTATCGCGAACAGACAGACAGACAGACGACGCGGGGGACTTTAATTTATAATATGTAGAGATATTTTTACTATACATTTCGATCAAAAATATAATTAGTTTGGTTAAATATTTTGACATCAAATTCAAAATTAAGTTTTAAAAAGTCGCGCAGCGGTTCCTCTTTTGTTACATTCACATTGGTTATGTGGACAAAAAGGTTTTAGAATATTTGTAACAGCCTACAAAATAAAAATAAATAAATAAAGTATAAAGACCGATTTTTGTTCCACTCACGGTGTGTATTCGGAAAAGGATTCCGGAAACGTATATTGTAACTTGTACCAAATAAAATTCATCACTCGCTTGACTTTCACTTCAAAGGTTATGTTTTCAAATAATAAACAAAACCTTGTCATAAATCACTTAGGAGCAGGTACCACGAGCAGCAGGCACTATGCAGTATATTGTCACGGGCAATAAGTAATAGGTATACGCAATAGGTAGTACGTATAGGAAAAGTATTATGTATTCTTTATAGACAATATGTAGTAAGTATAAGCAATAGTAAATAAGTATACGCAAAAGGTAGTAGCTATAGATATACTAGTAGACAGTTGGTGGCTCTTATATTAAACACCTCTGCACAAGTGGTTCGCTACGTTTGGTGATTCAGCAAAGGTGCCCGGGTTCACGGGGTGATGTTTAGATAGAGGATATCTACCTGGACACACCGAACCCCAAATTCCTACTCACCCCTCAAACCTTTTTCCTTCCCAGAACTCTCCTCTCCTTACTTTCCCTTAAAAAACCCTCCACACAGCATCCCCAAAGATGACTTAGGCCCTGAGGAGAAATTATTTTCCTCAGGGCCTCCTGTACGGAGCTCTTGTAAAAAAAAAAAAAAATCCGGAGGTTAGTTACGGGCAATGTGTAGTAGGCACACGCAGTATTTAATACACTAATTTTTTTTATTATAACATAAATAATACGAACATTTTTTTCCCACACAAAAAGACGTACCTACTAAAAAATCCTTAGTGTGAGGTACGATCTTACTTGCTGAGAGCCTGCCGGGCACGATTGTGGCAACATTCGTAACAGCGTAAAATAATAAAGCTGGCCGCACACGCGGGTTTTTATCTTTTTACCACAAAACTACCCCTAAAAGTTGGAATTGGTCTAGAATCACCTCATTGATCATGCATACCTTATCAGTAGGTATGTATTCGTTATAGGCAATATGTAGTAGGTGTAGGTATAGACAATGGGTTATCATTATTATTATATGGGTATAGGCAATTTATAGGTAGTGTAGGTAATGCATTATTGTGGTAGGTATAGGGCCTGTACATATGTACATCTACTATATAGCTGTGATATGTGATAGGTAGGTAAGTATTGGAAGTACATCATTGTTTATTGGTAATGCCGTAATGCAAATTTGAAGTGAGTACGGTGTCCTCCGGTGAATAAACATTGCCCAACCGCGTGGCAATGACATGACAAGGTACACCATTACTTCAAAAGTAATTATTACTTTTACTGGTTAGGTATAAAGACTTCACAAATAGATAGGTCGCGATTATTTCGAAATAATGTTAACAATGCCGATATCGATAAGCTCATACATTTTTTTATTGGTGACCGTTAATCTGAAAGTATTAATACGCAAGCATCTGTATTATAATCATTAAACTATTTTATCAAAATGACAATAGAAAGATGTGGATCAAACAATCTGTCGTCTTATTTTATGTCCCTTAAAAGCGAATTTTTAAAACTTCACAGCTCATGATGGTAATTCGTTTCGAGATGAAAATAGTTCAAAATGTAAAAAAATCAGATTGTGCAATTCACACGCGGTACAAGTAAAACCTTTAGAAAATTAAAGTAGACAAGAGTGAGTGGGGAGGGGACCGATTATACTATCTTTTTTCTCTCACAGGCTACCATAGACATATGTGTATATTTCTTTTTATTGTCGCTGTTTTTCGTTTCATCGAGTTTCAAATCACATAATCGAAATAATGTTAAAAAAACACAGTGTGCAATTCTCACGCGGTAGAACTGAAACCTTCAGAAAACTAAAGTAGACAAGAGTGGGGAGGCTACGGAAAACCGTACAAAGAGGAGACCGATAGACTACGAAACACCGCATAAAGAGGAGACTGATTATACTATCTAATTCTATTGTAGACTGAATCCTGTAGATGTATGTGTTTGTCTCTTTTTAGTGTCGCTATTTTTCGTTTCATCGAGTTTCAAATCCCAACGATGCGAAAGAGGTTATCACTTCAAAAAGTCCGATTGATCTAGAAATTGTTCCAGAGATGTCAGATCTCATGTGTTTCAGATGGTGTTTAATGGTATTGATTTGGCTTCCTTTCGTTTTCCGAATGGCCCTTGTAAACAAGAAGTTTGTATTTGTTTTTCTTTCGTTTTCCGAATGGCCCTTGTAAAAAAGAATTGTGTATTTGGTTTCCTTTCGTTTTCCGAATGGCCCTTGTAGAAAAGAATTGTGCATTTGGTTTTCTTTCGTTTTCCGAATGGCCCTTGTAAAAAAGAATTGTGCATTTGGTTTTCTTTCGTTTTCCGAATGGCCCTTGTAAAAAAGAATTGTGTATTTGGTTTCCTTTCGTTTTCCGAATGGCCCTAGTAAAAAAGAATTGTGCATTTGGTTTTCTTTCGTTTTCCGAATGGCCCTCGTAAAAAATAATTGTGTATTTTTCTGCCTTTCGTTTTCCGAATGACCCTTGTAAAGAAGAATTGTGTATTTGACTACAATCGTTATTCCTTGAACTTCTCTTTCATCGATTATTTAATGTCCTTCACCGAGGAATTTCGACCGTTAATTCAGCTTGATGAAACTTAATGGTCCCATTAGGGACTATTAAGTTAACAAGTACTAGAACATTCGTTTTATGAGGCGTACAGCCTCGTAAAACCAAAAAGTATACGGTACGTGTTCACCGTTTAGGTGCACTGCTAATTAGTATTTCATCAAAATAAGCCAAAATGTTTCCAGAATACTCTTCCGAACAAACTAACCCTTGGCAAAAATCTATTATTATTTAAATTATGTATTTAAACTATAATATTAGAGTTGATGAGCACCGATGTTTTAACATAACAATTGTTATTCTGAGTTTGCCAATCACATTTGGAAACAAGTTATTATTTTGATATAAATAAAGGGTTAAAAATTTTACATACGAAAACAATGGGTTAATGAGAAAACAAGTAAGAAATTGGAAATGTTAATAGCCAATTAAATATTATTAATAACCAATTTTTTTAAGGTGAAAACTTCTTTAGCGTCGTTGTGATTTAAAACTCGATAAAACGAAAAATAGTGAAACTAAAATGAGATAAACACACACATCTTAAGGATTTAGCCTGTCAGAGTATGAGATAATCAGTCTCCTTTTGTGCGGTGCTTCGTAACTTCCCCACTCTTGTCTACTTTAGTTCTTTGATGGTAAGCCCACACAGCGGCCAACGTTCCAACTTCAAACGTTTGGACGATCGTGTGGAGGGGTGTTCGTGCGTTGGAAGTTCGAGTTGGAAGGTTGGAGTTCGAGTTGGCCCGGGATCGCCTCGATCCCGACGGCCAACTCACACGAACCAGCCTGCCGCAGCTGTCCACACATCAAGACGCGCGGCCGCGTTCTATTAAAATGACAATATTATTACGGAGAGTAGTATAACAATTGTTTGAAAACATGTCGTGTACATAAGTATATAATTATACGTGCGGAATAATTATAGGCAGTGGACATAAGATACAGCGTAGCTACAGCTGCTCAATGTCCGCCATTTTGGGTTCGTAATTCGGGGTTGGAGGGTTGGCCGCAGCCACCACATGATCGGCCAACCTTCCAACTCCAAACTAAGTTCGGAGTTGGAAGATTGGCTTTGGTGTGGAAGTACCATGAAAGTTCAACTTCTACCGCGTGTAAATTGCACAATCTATTTTTTTTTTAAATAGCCAAGGCTTAAATATATTTTCATGTTAATACTTATATTTATAATAATTTAGTTTTGTTATTTAGATATCTTGGTTACTCTTTGATTATTGTTTAAACGTTTCTAATACATAAATGCAATTATTACCTATCCTAAAATATTGTAATATTTTATTCTGCATAATCGTTCCTTTAATATCTTTAACTAATTAATCACCACCCTTTATAATGTTTTTATCCATAGATACATATTTGTCTATACTCGTTTTTTTTTGTCATTTTTTTTTAATTTTAATTTTATCCTTATGAAGAAACCGTTGGTTTCAAAACATCTTGATAATTATGATAAAATCAGTGGAGTAAATACACAGTGATTTGTTTTCATTTAATCAAAATAACGCCACAGATATAATTTGCAAATACTGAAGAAGTAAATTAATTTTGATTCCCTGAAGTTTAATTCCCGAAGAAGAAAATCACTACCTATGTTGGAACCTACTAACTTTTTTTTCCATTTTGACTCCAGCTACACATAATGTTCGATATCTCTGTTCATAACAATAGTTTGTTACTTAAATACATTTCAAAATATTCGTTAAGATATGATAAAAAGCTCATTCATTTAGCTTGTAACATTGTTACAGTTTAGCCATTGTTTGAGATATAATTGTCTTAATATAAGATAAACCCAAGCGCGGAATTCAATTGTAATTTTGCAAAGTTGCGTAATTATTGTTTATTTATTTTTTAATCACAAAACTTTCAAGGCCTTACCATTGATATAATGCCCCTTGTCTATACTTCAGATTGGAATTAGCCATTTTAACTGCGAAACAATAGTTGCGGAATTCCTCTCGTGGTTCTCAATGAAAGAAAATAAGATATGTCAATAAAGGTTCAACAATCAACGCAAACAAAACCAACCAATCAACAGACTGTTGTGAGTTGGTGTTAAGATAAACATGTGGGTACTTAAACCTAAAGAACCTCTTATTGCAACGTTTTTTTAATCAGGTATCTCTTACACATAAATGTCACTCTTGAAGAAAACGTTTTTTATAGATGACGTCAATTAGTATATTTTTTTGCAAGCAGATGACATCTTTGCATAATGAACGAATTCTTAAAATTCTCGAATTACAACCATTTCATTTCGAAGATTTGGACGGTCTTTAAAACTTTTAAGTGTTAAATATGTAAAATAACACAGGTAGATAATTAATCATTATTTTTTATGGATTCACAAATATATAAATGTGACACGGTAATGGTATTATCTCCATTTTAGTTTCTATAGTATTTAGTGTTTCCTTTTCAAAGGTGTTTGTAACAGTGTTGGGATTGAAAAATAGATCAGCCAACGCCATTATTTGGCAACGTGTGTGTACGTTAAAGTTACGACCGCCATTATTTGTGCTCTAAGAATGGACGCGGTGAACCCCGAGCCATTACACCGAGCCCACTCGAAGTAGCAGGTAGCTACCAGCTACCAATCCAAGTCAGAAGAATGAGATAATATCACCTTATTATTTCACTAGTTGCAAATCGCATTGAAACGTTGAAATTACGGTTATTGCACGAGAAATACGCACATGTGATTGACGTTCGGGATTTAAATGGGACAAACGTATGATTGAGAACTCGCTCAGGGGCTCGGCGAACAGCGCCATACGAACCGCTTGATAAATGTATCGATATACAATGTACGTGTGTTACAAGTAGGTATTTGTCTCTACCTGCTGAAGTATTATTCCTTTCACTCGCCACGGAGTCTGACGGCCGCGGTGCTAACTGCTTGCCCTGCTAACAGAACAAGCCGCAATAAATAAACAAATGCAGACTTCGGAATATTTGTTCGCCAGATAAGATACGTAAAACGATTTTATAAAAATATCTCATCCGTTTTAAAGCTCCTTAGTTATGCAAATTTGGCAAAAGCCGTTTCAAAACGGGTAGGAGGTACGCAGGTACTTACGGTATTATGTAAAATTTAAAGAGTGATTTAATTAGTTGGTGCGGAGCTCGGGTTAGCGCAACGGTCAACATTTCTGACAGTTCTGACTGTTGACTGCTCTCCACCGGGTGGGGAGGCGTTAGGAGATGTTCTGTATGAACGGTGGGGCTGTATTACCGAGATAATCCCATTACAAATGTAGGCTCCACCTCGAGGGATGCTGAAATGTCGAGAATAATTCAAACTCTCTTTAAACATGTACACATCACTCCAAGACTGATATCTAAGTATTTGCTAGAACCTAGAGCGTTGAAATGTTGGTAACATTCATTGCTTTACATAATTTAAACTACTAAGAGAGCATTACACGCAATTTATTTATTAGGGATTCGCCATGTGGTGAATATTGTGACGGGAGGGAGAGGGAAGAGAAGATAAATGTTAAATAGCACCAGGGTATTCAGATCTGGCCATCTATATATCATTGAGAACCATTTCCAGAAACGTTTCAATGCTGATTGTTCATAATTCATCTGAACGAAACTGAGAACGCCATTCCCGATTGAGATGCAAATATCCATGTTATGGCATTGAAATTCTATTTGTGAAATGACCCACATAAATTAAATAAGCAAACAAAAAAAGACAGATTTGAAACCCACTCAATCCGGAGCCGTGAAGTTGACCACTCTGCCACGGAGGTTGTCAAAATCAGATATCATAAACATGAGATGAATAATAACAATAATAATAATGTTGAAGAAAGCCATCAGCTGTTCTCCGAACCCACTTAATTATTCTGTTTGCCTACTCAGGGTTCACACTCACTTACTATGAAATGAAAGACACCATTACACCATTTTACTATTTACTCTTTTAGAAAACGTACAATTAGAAGGTAATTCAAATTCAAAACCGTAATCAAAAGCTTTCTCAACATAAAAAGAAAAGAAAAAAAAACTTTAAATTAAAATTTAATGTACATCTGTCGTTTTTTCGCAGATCTAATATCTTAAAGACTTCTCTTAAGCGTACATTGTTAAATGTAGCATTACAAGCGATTTTTGTGTATCGTGTTTAATTTAATTTACCTGCTACTTAACAAAAAAACAGTCCATTTGCTGCCACACGTGATGATTATTTTCGCAGAATCATGATTTAATTACTTCTATGACAAACAAATTTGTAGGCCCATAAAATGATTGCACAATGATAAATTGATTATTTTCCTTTCTTCTGTAGGAAGGTAACATATAAAAACATACGTAGCATTTTCGGTTCCATGCCAACCCAGAATCAAGTCAACACCATTAAAAGTCATTAAAAGCTATGAAAAAAATAATTTTAAAATAGCCCTTAAATCTAGCCTAATGTAACCTACTTAACCAATTTTTAATATTTTTTTATCATCACTTTTAATGACTTTTCTGAGGAGGTTCTGAGTTGGTTTCATTCTGAGTTATCCGGTCACCAACATTTTCATGTGTCTAAAATTCAAAATGGTGGTAAAATAATTCCTATGAGGTAGATATATTTTCACCATGTTTCAGAGTGAAAGTTATTCTCAGTATCGTCCTAGTGAAAGACCATTAACCATAATTGAAGCGTTGCTGGAAATGACAGATCTTAATAGCAAGGTACTTCCCAATCTTCCTATTTTACTTCTCCCTTTCCTCTAGATTACTACACTCTTAAATCAACGTTCCCCAAAACGAGAACACATCAGTTCCACCAGCTTCGGGCAGCAGGAACTCTTGTGCGGTGTCACACAAAAAAAACGTACTTAGACAAGTGAAAATCAAGCGATATTATAATTCCAATTTTGAAATTTGAAAATAACAATAAATTAATAACAATAAAAATAAATACTTTTTATTTTATTTTATAATTATTATTTTATCGCGTGTCTGAATTTTTCACACAATCATTTCCAATTTTGAAAACGACACTTAAATAATAAAACAGGAATAATTTTACGCGGGAATAACCAACGCGTATCACAGACGACCGAAATTAGTAGATATGTTTGATTATATTGATTTGGGTCGTTAAATAATAATTATAATAATATATTCATAAGTGTACACAGTGCAATACATTACGTATTTCGAAATAACAAAAATAAAGTAAATTAGACAAAAAATAAGAAAAAAAAAAGTGTTTGATTCACACGTGGTAGAAGTGAAACCTTCAGAAAAGTAAAGTAGACGAGAGTGCGGAGACTACGAAGCACTTTTTTTATCTATGTGTTTTTCTCTTTTTAGAGCCGCTTTTTCATTTCATCGAATTTCAAATCACGACTGTGCTAATGAAATTTTAACTTCAAAAGAAATTATCATAAAATAAAAACGGAAAAGAAGTATAAAATATTACATGTTTTAAGACAATTTTATGCGTTTGATAACCGAATAAGTATATTATGGCAAAAGATCAATTTGAACTTATATCACGACCGAGTAAAAGTGTGTAGGTAACTCATTCGGTACGTGCCTCGAACGTGGTAAAGCGATTGGAACTAATAAGCGCGCAGTGGTTATTAGGTTGAGAAATCAATACGTTTCGAAAAAAGTGGTGTAACTATTTCGAATTCTCTTTGGACTAGACCCGAGTACCGGCTTAACCTGCGACCTCTTACAATGAATACCGAAATAACCTGTTAAACTCCTGTTTTTATGATGATTATTATTAATCTGAATGTTCGAAGGTAATCACGATACTCGTAGAGATGTTATTATTACGAGATAGATGGAGATGGGTAAAAGCATTACGCTGATATATATGTTGTTACCTTTCCCTCTTTCTCAAAATATTACAGAAAGAGAGGTTATAAACACCATTAACATATTCCTTTCTGATCACATGCAACAATTGGTTAATTTTTTATGTGAAACTTCTTTACCAACGATGTGACAGACAAACACATACCTCTATAGGATTTAGCCGGCGAGAAAATGAGATAGCAATAAAATATTTATTAAAAGCGAGGCGAACGGTAGTTGAGAGGGAGATATAAGTTAGTGAAGATAGAAAGAGAGAGAGTTACGTTTCGTATATTACTGTAGGGGCAAGAGAGCGAGAGAGGTGCGAGCACATATTTTCTTTATCTCTTTCTCTCATAGCCAGTTACGTTTCGTATATCTAAAACACAGTGCAGGCCACACTGTAGGAGCAAGAGAGAGCAGTGCGGGCGCAAATTTTCTTTCTCTCTTCCTATCATATAGATGGAGCTAAATAAGTTTTATTTCAGTCGTGCGGTCTAAAGCACACTCGTTTTTTTTTTCATGGGTACGCGGTTCTAATATAATTCGATAAATCCATGGTCCCATGCATGCCTCCTATGGTCTAGTGGTATAACGTTCGACAAACCTTAGCGGCTAGACATTCAGCGGACCAAGGATCGAATCCTACGAAATACAAAAAAATGTAATTATATCAATAACCAATCTTCTAACAACAGCAAATGAACAGGCAAAGAAAGCGACATCTAGCGACTCCGACGAAGAAAACACAAATACTATTAAGATGACCAAATGTACAGGAAAAGGTGCACTGGAATTCGAAGACAAAAATATCATCCTTCACATTGATAAAAAAAGTGCTTTGTGGTCTCCCCACTTTTTCTACTTTAGTCTGAAGGTTTCACTTCTACCGCGTATGAATTGCACACTCTGATTTTTTTATGATGAATATTATTAATTTAAGTGTTCGAAGGTAATCACGATGTCTTAATTATTACGAGACAGATGGAGCTGGGTAAAAACATTAAGCTGATAGATATATTGTTGCCTTTCCCTCTTTCTCAAAATATTACAGAAAAAGAGGGTAAATAGAGCATTTAAAACAAACCAACAAGTTGAGGTGGTCTTTTGACCTATCCGGCCAGAATCCCTCGACGTCCTGGACACAGATTCCCATTCACCCCTCATACATATTTTCTTCCCTGAACTTCTTATTATTCCTTTCCTTAAAAAAAAACCCTCCACACAGCTTCCCTTAAGATGACATAAGCCCCGAGGGAAATTATTTTCCTCATGGCCTTCTCTCTAAAGCTAATGTAAAAAAAAAAAAAAAAAATCGTTTCAGGAACTGATTTTCCCATTATTTCTATACTGTGTGGAAACATGAAATCGAGCAGGAAAGCAGATAGACCCCCAGGAATGTGGTTCTGGAAAAAATGTTAAGGATTTAAGGAAGACGCGAATGTGTCTATTCTGGAAGGGCTAGGCATCCACAAGAGGCTTCGAAATATCTGCCTACAACGTATTTTAAGACGCTTTGACCACGTTGCTTGCCAAACTGTCGACTCCAACTTGGAAAAACTCATGGTCACTGGCAAAGTGTTTGACAGGAGAAGCAGAGGAAGGTCACCAATGCGTTGGAGTGACCAAGAATCGTTCGCGACCTGTACGTCGGTCGGTGACCTTGGCTCTCCACGAAGCGCCAAACCGCGAAGAATGAAGGAGCCTTATCCACCATGTAAATAGGAGTGAGGCTCACGATCTTCAACAATGAAGAACCGACTCAAGAAAAACTACCACCGTTATAAGAGGAAAATGTTTCTTGTGAAATTATGAAAGTCTTGAGCAGTCCCCGACGCTTTGGTTCACTCGCCCAACTAACCCGTCTAAAGTATTAATGCTCACAAATACATATAAAACAATATTGGAAAAACCTCCATTAACAGTTTTCTTTCTGTTTTAAGCTCTAAAATGAGGTAGAAGAATATTATGTTGCAAGTTTATAAGTTACAACCTAGCTCTCGGTTATAAGACCATATTATTTTACTTAAATCTAGTGTCTTTAAGTTTCCGTCAAAGGTTTTTTTATAAAAATGAGAGCGTTTAGAAACCAATTTCTCTTACAATTATTATTGCATGGGATCGGCGGAAAATAATGTTAATGTGCGTAGTTTGTTCTCACGGTTGTAAAAAACAACGCGCATTTAACGAAGACACTGCGGAGAAAAGATAATCTTCATTTAACCACTCTGAAAAAATCTTTCTAATGTTGTCTTATTTGTCACGTGATTACAAAACGTCGTAAACGGTTAAAGACAGGAAGTTAATTTCACTATGTTTGGAAACAAAAGCAAAGCATTCAATGTAAGCAAAGCATATTTAAAACTAACTGGGTTACCCGGCTTTGCTCAGGGAGTTGATATGAGATTGAAGTGACGTTTGAACCCACGACGATCTTGCTTTATATACCCCTACCAATGTGTTGCCCCACCCATACAAAAAAGGCTTCGAATGGTCCACAATATTTCAGAACACTCCACAACATTCGAGAGTCTTCTGGAATGTTCCACAATGATGTTCTCGATGCCCTGTTCCCGAACATTCCACAACATTCCACAAAGATCCGGGATGTTTTGGAATGTTGTGGAATGCTGTCGAATACTCTTGAATGTTCTGGACTGTTCTAGAGGATTAAACTTCCAGTCTTTCTATCTTCAAAAGCACGCCCTTAAGGTAAAAACGGAAACCTTCTTCATGGATGGGGGTTTAGTGCTACCATACCATATAACTTCCTTGTAAACTTTCACGCACATTGTACACTTTCTTTTATAATATATATTGATTAAATTAAACTCAACAGTAGAGCGAATTTGTGATCTGCAGGAACACAGTCAGCAATTGTATAAAAATAAATATAGTTTCATCCCTTTTATTCGCTTCCGAAAGTCGGAGTCCTACCGAGCGGGTGTCTGAACGCATGTGAGCAGACAAGGATTGCAGTTTAGTGCTATATTACACGTGTACAAGTTTACAGGTTATACTCGACATTTTGTTGAAGATCGCCAATCTGCTGGCGGTGCGACGCACGACGCTCGCCTTTCATGTGGTACAATTTCTTAACATCCCGACAGTGCAGTGTGCGGTTCATAATGCCTAGTTTTCCGACTGCTCTTTTGTACGATGCAAGTGCGACTGTCACCTGCGCACACAAAACATGCGGTGTCGGAGAGTAATAATGAATCAAACAGGCTAATAAATATATGTGTACCTTATCTGGTTACACTTTGATGCCTAAATGTAATAAAGCTGGGTTAGGTACAATAAAAATATTAGGGTATTTTCACTTTTTTTATTATCAAAAAAAAATAAGAAAAAATTACGATAGTGAAGGTATTATTATTTTTAATTTTATAAAGAAATGCTCCATTTTCGATTTGCCGCCAAAACGACAAGTTAGTTTTTATTTTTGAATTTGGTGGCTTTGACGTCACGCCGGACAATGTTGGTGAGGCGTTGGTGAGGCGTAAGGCAACATTCCAGAGAGTCTTGCTGGAGAGATCAAAAGGTCTCCCTCAATCAGTCTCTCCCGATCCGGCCTGCGCATCCGCCGCCAAGATCCGGACAAACCTCACCGTACGGTTGTTACGGCACTCCTGCTAAATCACCAAACTTAGCGAACCACTTAGGGTGACCTATGGCAGAAGTGTTGGCAATCCAATAAATGGTTCAAATTCAATATATTATTATAATGATAGATTATAATGGGTAAAGTCATTATTGAAAAGTTGATTAGGGTCTTTTTCTATGCCCACTTTTTAATGTTACGTTTTCGTACACCTTCTACATAATACATCGATGTATAATATGGCGCATTTTGCCGATTCGCACAGGTCAATAAATAATCATAAATTACTGCGCTTGCTAAAGTTTATTTATTTATTTTTTGAACTAGTTGAATGAGCGGACAGAAACCACCAATTAAGGACGTTACAAGGTTCCAGCCTTCGAGAGTCGAGAGGTTCGAGCGATAAAGAAGCGCAGAACCGCATCCTTGTGTGCAATGTGTGCGGTGCACTCGGGCGGCCCAATTTAATGAGCTGCCTCCTTAGTTTTGGCTATTTGAAACAGCTCGACTTGACGGTATTCACGATCGATTCATGCTTATGGAGGGTCGAGAGTCGTTCATAATAATTCAATGTGACTTCGTTTTATTAAAAACAATAGAATCTTGACGTGTAAGACGGAGGAAAAATCAGTTTCCTTATACCATCGTTGGGAAAGTTGTTGGACTCCTCCAATGTTTTTTTATTTATTTTTATTTTTTTATTCATTGCATATTATGGTTACATTATTTGTGGATTTTTCGGCCGCTGATGCCCGTCTTATGGTGGTCGCTTAATCATAAAAAATGATCAATATTACGCAAATTAGGGGTACAAACTTGGGAGGCGGTACGGGTACAGCTCTTTTAATGGATATCCAACACCTTTGCCAGATATGATTCGCTTCGTTTGGTAACTTAGCAGAGGCGCTTGGGTTCTTGGAATGAGACGGATGTGTCTAAGCCGGAGAGGTAGAGACTGCTAGAAGAAGACATTTTGATCTCTCCAGCAACCCTCTCGACCCATTATTGCCTTACACCGCAGTGGAAGGGATGGATTCATACGTCCGTCACTCCTGGACACACAGATATCGTATATGGAGGTAATTGATAAGATCGCATGTTTCTAATATTACAGGGATGAAAAGTGGGACTTCTTCGAAGAAATGGCGGGTTGACATTTTGGCAGATTAAAAAAAACATTAATTTCGATCAGTTTTATAGCGCCTTAATGAAAAATCACCACAAGGGCGGTTATTATGTCTTATTGCATTATTTTTATACAAAATCGTGAACTGCCTTGTTGATTTATCACATCTGTTAGAAAATATTGCATTTCGTTGCCCCAAACAAAACACCAGATCGAACGATAGAATACCACACAGTAAATCTAAATACGCGCAAAACTCTGTAATAGTACGTATCTGTGAAACTTACAATGCCTTACGAGATGTAGACATTTTCAACCATGACTTGAAATCATATAAAATGCAGCTTAATAAATTAATAACTCAAAATACTTTTTTTTCTTCGCTTTTTTGTGAAAATTATATTATTATAAACCATAGTATAACCATGTTTGTTAATAATTTTACGTTTTTATTTATTATGTTTTATGTTCTTCTTTTTTATGTTTTTCTTTATTATGTTTATTTTTTTTTCTTTTTGTCATTTAATAAGTTCAGTAAGTAAAAATACTAAACATATTTAACATAATGCAACTGAATTGGTCTACAACATATGTATTTTATTGTTATAAAATTATTTTACTGTGTGACTGTTTGTTTCCTATAAAAAGAAATAAAATAAAATATAAAAATTATTACATACATAAGTAAATGGCCGAATTATGAATTAAATATAAAATTATATTTTATATTTTTCACAGTGGTACAATAATTTCCTATAAGAAGCCTTTTATTCCCCGAATTATTAAAAGCATGCGACATCTATCTCACTGATAATTGGTTTAAGTTAGCGACTTAGCGCTAGAGGCGGCCCTGAATAAGTGTTTCGTTTCTTTGACCCGCTCTTGCAAAATTCTAATCTTAAGCAAAAGATTAATTAAATAATACTCTATTGCCAAACGTTCGATTCAACAATCTGAAGATTTCATGTGTCTTTTATGTGTGATGAACGTTTACACGAAACAATGGATACTCAGAATTTAGCAGGATTTTACTCAATATTCACCTCTTTTGCAAGATCGGAATGTAGATGGAAGCGGTAGCCCAAAATATTAACGCCATGGCGCGTTGTTATTGATGGTAAAATGTTTATTTTCATTGTGTGAAATCTTGGATTAAAAATCTTTCTCTACTGCACGTCCGTTTCCGTTGAAAATAACCATAACGATATGAAAAGCATTACAATTCAACGTTTAAATTTATTACTCTTTGAATTTGGAAGAGCTAATAACTAAGTAGGTACCGATGGAAGGAGACCCGACAGCTGTTCCGCCGACAATTGGCCACCCGAAGTGATATTTACAATAAATTATAATTTTTTATGCTTTATTTACCAATTTCAAGCGTAAAATTGACTTAAAAATTACTATTATTAATAAGTTAGTATGAATATCAAAACGAATTTATACCCTGTGCCGATTTTACGCACGCTTGACTTGGGGAGTAAACTGTGAATGCGTGACGAAATCGTTACAAAAAATGTGATCGGACGAGGCGAACGGTCGGGCCTTTACGCACGCTTGACTTGGGGAGTAAGCTGGTGAATGCGTGACGAGAGCGTTATTAAAAGTGTGATCGGGCGAGGCGAACGGAAGTTGAGAGGGAGATATAAGTTAGTGAAGATTTACTTCAGTCATGTGGTCTAAAGCACACTCGTTTGCGTTTGTACTTATGCGATGGTATATAGAGAAGTAGATTTTTCCTTGGTACATTTGAATTAAAATATTTTTATAGGTACTTTTGTTATTCGGCGGTATATTCTCTGTGCACATCCCTTCGGGGTCATTTAGTTGTATTTTCCCTAAATCAACTGCACTTGTATGTGAAGTACGAAAAGAGCAAAAAATCGACATTGTAAATAAATTTGTTTAATATCCATACTAACTTATTTTTAAAGGTATTTTTAAAGTCGGTTTTAAGTTTGAAATTAATAAATAATGCACAAAAAATTATAATTTTATAATAATTATAGTTTTGGGGGGCCACTCTCTCGGGTCACCATAAAATACATATTTTAACTTGAAGAGATGTGGCGATGATTAAATCAGTAATTTTTTTCGTGTTTCTTATTTATATTGCTTTAAAGTGTTAAAATGTGGCAAAGACGGGTAGGTGGTAGATCCAATAGAGCATAGAAGAGAAATCATAGTGATAACCTTGCGCACGCAATCTGCGCTAAAACACAGAAAACGACGAAAAAAACGTATTTATTATATGAATAACCGCGGGGTTTCCGTTTGTTTATTATGATTCCAGTGTGCACGTTAAAGGTGATATCCCCCTCAGCCTCACCGCTGGCTGCTGCGGCCGCCATGAACTGAATAGCCTCATTTACATGGATTGCTTAAATTTACAATATTTACAGGTCATTTTTTTGCTAAGTATTCCGTACCTACCGATGCACGCCACCATGCCGCAAGTCTGCGAAAAGGACACACCGTCGGCGTCGTTTGACCGCTTCAAGCAATAAAATAATGCGTATAGTTGGTCACAGGTAGTGAATGCAATCCCGCAAGACTATGTCAATCCAGGTATTTGCGGGACTGAACAATCTTAGTCCCGCTGGATCCAGGTATTTGCGGGATCCAGCAGGGTGGACTTAGATATCTAATCAATCGTATAATAAAGACCTAATACCTCGATCTACCAACCTTGTTTTTAGAGTTTAAATTTATACCCAATCAAACAAGTTCTTTGGGACATTTTAGATGGTTTATTAATATACCTTTAGTTAGACATAGGTAAAGTTTAATTCATAAATTGGCAAAGAATAAGATAAGACATAAGTTTACATAACAACTTAAATTTCAATAATAACGTTCACACGATAAAAAATAGTCTTGTACAGTAAGTTTAAACATTATTTTAGAAATAGCTTCGTGAAAAAGTTAAAGTTAAAGGCTTCTGACATTGGACGTAAGGTTTCCAGCGGCTGAAAAAGCTCGTTCAGCTTCCACGCTGGTTGGCACAATAGTCTTTAGCGCATTGTAAGCGAATTGAAGGTATGTCCACCGGAACAAAGAACCGGACTCGAAGTAATTCATTTCCTTCTTTATCAAAACCTCAATGTTGCTCATATTGCCAGATCTAGGTTTTTGGGCTGTTCATCTCGAAATCTTCATACTAATCAAAGCAAGTTCTTATATAGATCTTATAAGTATAATAAATATAAATAATATATTAACAATAATATATTAACAATAATATATTAATAAATATATTAACTTATATGGATCATGTACGTATAATAAAACCGCAGTCAAGTTAGTTGAACTACGCTTCTCTGTAATCCCGCCAGTCCAGCGGGATCCCGCAAAATTTTCGACCGAAATTAGTCCCGCAAAATGTCTGCGGGATCTCGGTATTTCGGGATCCCGGTGTACCGGGATTGCATTCCCTAGTCACAGGAAATGATTGTCGTGTTACATTTTTTTCTTGTAGCGTGAGCTTGGTCTTGGAAGTGAGTTGGATAGGGTTCTGACTTCACTTTATTACATTTCACGATTTCTGATTTTGTCGTTAAATCTTGTATATAGTATTTTATTTTAACATATTTCAAAGCCAAAAAATTTTACAGGACCGTAATTAAATAGGTGTACTTACCATTTTATAACATACTTAACTGTGCAGATATAACCATATGCTACCAAATAGGGCATGATAATTCATTGCATAAGTTTCTAACTGCATTCTAAGATAGGGCCACGTTCTAATTAAATATTTTCTTTGAAAATATACTTTACAAGATTGAACCTCAAAATCAGAAATTGTTAAATAGATTATTAGAATTCGTCTTTGCAAACTTTGACATGTCAGAACATGGCAAAGGGAAGTTATAACCATATCCAACGAAGGTGACGAACTGCGCTTCGTAAAAACGACCATCTGTCAGTTAGAAACAAAATGGCAATTGCAAAAGGTTCAAAGTGATGTTAGAATCTGTTGAAATAAATGAAGGCTTTAAAAATTTGATGTTCAACTTTGTCATTCAAGAATCTACGGAAATACAACACAGATGACTGTGAAAAATATTTTGGTTGTAGAAATGGGCAAAAGAAATGGTTTTGGATTCGTTGGTAATTCAAAGGTTAATTTTTAAAAATATGTCAATAAGAAGCTTTTCCAACTGAGGTAACGGTGTGCATTGATGTTTATTTTTCATGTAAATTTTGAACTGTACGTGTTATATTTATATTTTTAATACAGGTTCTCTACCAAAATTGATACGTCGTCGTCGTTGCTGCATCCGAGTATCTCAGTTCTCCACTCCGCGCGTGAGCGATGGATGCAGATGATGCGGCGACTTGCCTGATGGACGATCCTTTAATTTTTGTTTTATTTAATTTAATTTATTTATATTATTTTTTACTGAAAGTTATCATTAGTTACCTATCTTTTATATTTTTTTAATTTAATTTTTGTTATTTTTTTTCTTAAATTGTAATAGTTCTATTTATCTCATGAAATATAAATGTATTTGATATCCACGGTACAAATGAAATATAAATGTATTTAATGTACACGGTACAAACAGATGCAAGTCACAGTTAAATACAAGCATAAGCTGATACCACAAAAATGTTTATATTTATATATTTTTTTAAATAACTTTTCAGTGTGGCATTTGATCATAAAATGACATCAGAAAGTAAAATGAATTCTAGCTCTTGAAGGATATAAAAGTAGGAGACAGAAGTACATATAAAATACAATATATGTATATGTATAAGTAAGAAAATAGCTTTATTTTATCTACCTTCCGTGTTAAAGAAGTTACCTTACAGTTAAATAGATCCGCCACATTTGTGTATGTAAAACTGACTTCATGTAAACTGGGTGCTGGAAATGCTCAGTCCTGATATTGTTACATTTTAACATGATTTTGGAACGAGTAGCTCTCGTAGGTACATGAAATTCGAAGAGGTTATTTAATTTAGGGTATCAATATACCTACTACCATCTACAATTTTGGTCGCAATAGATTAAAAACGAACGAATGAATTAGAATGGCTTGTAGATCAAAATCTACCAATATAAACTAAGCTTATCTAACAGCCAACAGCTACGAGAAGAGAGCAATAGCTCCGTTCTTGCAAGCGTGTGATATATTACATTAACATGGTGAACACCGACTGCCATCCGCTTAGAGTGGATGCGGTAGTTGACATTTGAGCTACCAAGGTACCAAGGTGGACGTGTCCGCCCAAGTCGGCCCGGCCTGGGCGAATCAGGTGCGAGCTTACCTACATAATATTACGTGTGTTATTCTGCTCTCCGCATCGCTGCCGAATATAATCAGACGTTTCTAATCGATCTCCTAATAAAATAACCCGTTTGCTCGAACTGTAACGGTGCGCGCGGTGGACGGTCGCACAACAAAAACACTCGTTTGGTGTTGATAAACGATTAATGTTGATAATTTATATGCCTGCCTATTACTGCTTGACAAATAAATTCGGATTAAATTGTAGGGCGCTTCGATCGTTTAAAATGCTTTAAATGACAACATTAGAACGATTTCAATTAAAAATAAAGTTGCTTTTTAACAGTTCGTTTACAAGTTGTTTACAAAAAATGAAAGGTTCTTAGGAAAGGTTCTTGAAAAACTCACCTAAGCTAATTTAATTTTCGAATTTGTTATTGAAGTGAAACCTTCTTTAGCACCGTTGTGATTTGAAACGAAAAAGTTGTAAACGAAAAATAGCTACATTAAAAAGAGACAAACACGTCTATAGAATACATCTATGGAATTTAACCTGCGAGTAATGAGATAGTATAATCGGACTCCTCTTTGTGCGGTGCTCCGAGGTCTCCCCACGCTTGACTATTTAAGTTTTCTGGAGGCTTCACTCCTACCGCGTGTGAACTGCACACTGTTATTTTTTTTAATTTAAAAATAGTTGTGCCAATTTTCATGTCAAATTTATATAAAACTGTCAAATTCGGAATCGATCAAAACCTTACCTTCAAATGTAAGATGTAAATTAGTGGTCGAGGGGCAAGGCTCTCGACTAGCGATCCGGAGGTCGCGTTGTGAAAATTTATGTGATTGATTTGTGTTTTCACAATTAAATCGTTTAAAATAATATACGATATATTTTCGGCACGTTAGAAGATACTCTCAGTATCGCCCTGGTGTAAGGCCACCATTCAGAATTGAAATGGCTTTACCCGTGTTTTGTGACTGGATCTGAATGGCCAGGTACCTCCCCGCCTTCCTTTTCCCTACCTCCTTCCCCTCCCCATTTACTTTCAGCACCACAACATACCCCAAGCAGTTGGGACTCTTGTGAGGTGTTAATATAAAAAAGGGTGCAATTCACACGCAGTAGACGTGAAACCTTCCGAAAACTAAAGTAGACAAGAGTGGGAAGGCTACGAAATACCGTACAAATAGGAGACCGATTATACTATCTCATTCTCTCGCAGGCTAAATCCTGTAGATTTATGTGTTTGTCTCTTTTTAGTATTTTTTTTTCGTTTCATCGAGTTTCAAATCATAACGGTGCTGATAAAGAAGTTTTCACTTCAAAACCTACTACAGTTGTTCTTGGACTTGGTGTTGCCACAGCAATAGGTAATAGAAAAATGTTAGGTAGGTTCCTACTATAATTGTTCTATAATTGGCGTTACTTGGTGTTACATTGTTTCAAAGATAAAAAAATGTTTGGCTCTACAAAATTTCTACACTTTATTGTCAAACCTTACTTATTTATATGCAAATCTGGACCTATGATTAGGTTCCTGTGAACATGTATTACATAATATAATGAAATATTTACATAATAACATACAGCAATTTATTTACGTAAGAAGGGTTATCTGTTTACATACACATAGGTAATTTATTTACATATACCTACGTAGGTAAGTACCAAAGATAAAAGAATACAATTGTACCTTTTTTTCTTCAATTATTTGGAAAGACTTAATAATATTCACACGGATTTGACTCAAGTAAACCTACAGAACGATCAAAATTTATTGTACTTTGGTATTATAACAAATTGATAAGTTAATTTATGCACATTCACAAATAATACGACAATAGTATAAGCATCAATTGTTTATACTTACGTGCGTATACATGTATCTCTCTCAAGAAAACCTACAAAGGTATCAAATTTTGGTTTAAAAATCTGTGTATGTAAATGTTATTGGGTAAAGCAAATCAAAAAAAATATTCTTGGCTTTAACACAATCAAACTTTAATTTAGGGAAAGTTATGCTTTTTTGTATTAATCACCACAGTTGGATAAATTGTTTAGCTCGTTTTTGTGAAGAATCACCTCAAGGGCGCTGTAGAAAGAGAACCATACCGATGAATACGCTTTTATTAGTTAGTTTTTAAGCTTGGACAATATACGACTTTGCACGCAGAGGACACTATATTAAAAACACAGAAAATTGCATGTAATCTCTAATTTATTAATAGTTCTAATTTACACTGAAGTTACAGCAAAATTATTTCCAATTTAATGGTGTTATATATCAGCGTGTAGAATGGCTACCCATGGGATCTCCCACAAGCCCTGTGATCGCCGATATATTCATGAACAACTTAGAGAACGAAAATTTAACCGGTACCGCACCCCTTATGAAAATGTCTTACCGTGGAAAAGATATGTCGCCGCATATTTTGAATATGAATAGGGACAGAATGTCAACTGAATGCCTTTCTCAACTTTATTCTTGATCTGTGATCACCACAATCTGTGACCCACTAAATTTCAAAGTCGTATCTAGTGTTTTTGCTCTATAAGCTCCGTTAATTGATAGATTTTTTTTTCATTCAATACAAATGCTCTGAAATGCTTTATGGTAGAAATTTAAATAACGACTACTTTTTTTCTAAAATCTTGGTTTCGACAACTATTTTTAACAATTTATATAAATTATTCCCAAAGTGGTGAAGAATGTGACTATGTGTGAAAACGCAATAATAGGAAAAAATGCAGCTTACTTCTAAACCAGTTCAAAATCTGGTGTAAGTAGCACTTGTCAATAATAGTTTTATTAGTTTCGAAATGTTACAATACTTTTTTATTATTTTGTTGCAGAAGAATACATTGCAAAATGTATTAATTGTATCGGCGTATTGTGTCATTCGTTATTAGGTATATCTCATTATGTATTTGTTCATTCACAGTAAAGGAACATTTTAAATAATAATCATAATAACCAGGATAATAATAATAACTCCAAAGATTTACAATAATTTTTAAAGTCTTCAGTACTTATATTTTTTATGCTAAATGGACTTATTTATTCATATTTTGTTTATTTGAGTGCGGTTTAAAAGCGAAATGGTTACCATCGTTTTAGTGTAGGTATTCAGTAAGTACAGAGAAAGCATTTTATTATTAAACCATGTCATAACTTTCATTGACCACTTTGGTTCGTAACAATCGAGATATTTCTCGAGAATTTCGTTTATTGACTTTCAATAAATAAGTTCAAAATATATCAAAAACTATCGAAAATCTGAGTAGGTAAACTTTTTGAAAACATTTAAATATTTTACTCCTAGATACTCTCAGTTTCAGCCTGGAGAAAGATGGCAAAACAGGAACGAAAAAGTTGGCCCTAAATTGGGAATACTCCAGGCTCCAGGCAGTAGTTGAGCGGTAGTGACCAAGAAAATGTAGGCATTAAAACGAAGCAATCAAGTATCCCACCCGTTATGGCCAATTAAAATGAACGCCTTCACTGACTGATCTGATTTTTAGATTTTGAAAGGTGTTCCCTATTTGTCAAAACCATATTAAAAACTGTTACACTTATAAAAATAGGTGTTAATATGTATATCCCCTATGTGTGTTGTTTTAATTATCGTGTTTTTTTCTTAATTTATATCCACACTTTTTTTAGCAGTCCAGCGACGTCCTAAAACTCGACCCGAATCTATCGTATTCCCAGAAGTACAACTCATTACAAATTTATGAGTTGATCATACTGTTACTTACATACTATCATAACTAATTAGTTGTTCATTTTCTTTGCTGGAGTTAGAAAAGTCTCAGAAAGTAATGAGGAAAAATTATATTCCCAGAAGCGAGGGTCACATGAAAAATTTTAATTTACGAGATAAAACTGAGAGGGTAAAAAATCAAAGGGAGAAAAATCGCCGAGTAAGCAAGATTAAATAAGCAGATCTAAGAGATAATAATGTTTACAAATTTCGACTGAACCTAATAACTAACTACTTCAACTAGGGATGGACGCTCTTATTACTTATTACCTCAAGTAATACGATATGACGTTTTAAGAATATATTTCTTTTTATTATAAAGAATTTTGTGAAGAGATTAGAAACATTATATTTAATTAAAACAATGCCACTTACGACTTACAACAGTTTTGCCACGTTCATCAAACTGATAGATGATAAAAATACTTTTTTTGTCTGTGACAAGAAACCAATTTGCAAAGTCAAATACGTAAGCTGTGATAAATAGTTCGATGGGTAAGATGCAAGGCCGGCCATTTGACAGATTAAGTTCGAAACTCACAAAGATCAATTTTCACTTTTGAGATCAATTAATTATTATTCTTGATAACAAGGTCTAACTTATAAATTTAAAATCTTTTTAATAGCTTATTTTAAGTTTAAGTAACAGTTAAGCCACAATAACCTAAAGTCGTTATAATGAATTGTAATAAAATGAATAAGTTTCGACGTTCGTAACATTTAACTTCTTCAATCACTTTCCCTTTTGAAATTGCAAACTAATAACGCCTTTACTTGCCAAAGGTAATAATGCATTTTCATTTCTCTCTTATTTTTACTTGTTTTAATGATTTTTTTTTAATTCGTTCATAGAAAACTAACAAGCGTAGCATTAGATCACTTAGATTACCGACATAACGTTATGTCTTCCAGATTCCCCGCAGACGCTAACAGGAGTTAGTTACCAACATCCATATTAATGAAAACATTTATATGAATAATTTTTCTTACATTTTTATCAGCATTTGTGCCGACAGTTTTCTTGGACACTGTAAGTTTCCGCATGTGAATAATATCACACAAACTTGTTACTCATTTGTGCAATTACCTTTGACATTTTTGAATTTCTGTACTTTCTTTTGCAAACGTTTTATCATGACCGCATCTGGGGCCAAATTAGATTCTTACGTAAATTGAATGATTGTTCCAAAAATTGTTATTTTGTAAGCATTTAATTTTGTCGAATTCTTGTCCTCTTTCTAGTAAAGTAACTGTCTACCTTATTTGATATAGGTACGATAATTAAAAATCCACCGAACCAAACAAATATAATATGAATGACTTTCTGTGACAATTTGAATATTTCGCAATGTTTTCTTGAGAAAATGTTGTCTTTTTTGCTGTTGCATATTGACCTAAGTTTACAAAATATTCCGTTGAAATGCATTATAATGTGAACTTCTTAATAATTGTCCCGATTATTTTTTGTGTACCTGTCTTCAGTTTTCATTTCATTTTGTTTCAGAAGTATTTTTTTAAGTTATTGTCGCGGAAGTACGAATTTTTTAATTTATTTGTATTTCAATATCATCTGACATTAGCCCATTTTTATGTATTTACACTTCAATATTTTCTGGCCTTAAAACGTTTTTATCTATTTATACTTCATCGTCTTCTGGCTTTAGTTCGTTTTTATTCATTTGTACTTCAATATCATCTGGCTTTACGTTTTTATCGACTTATTCTCCAACGTCATCTGGTTTTAGTACGTTTTTATTCATTTGTACTTCAATATCATCTGGCTTTAGTATGTTTTTATCTATGCATTCTTCAACGTCATCTGGTTTTAGTACGCTTTTATTCATTTGTACTTCAATATCACCTGGCTTTAGTATGTTTTTATTCATTTGTACTTTAATATCATCTGGCTATAGTACGTTTGTTATTTATTCCTACTTCAATATCTTCTGGCCTTAGTACGTTTTTAACTATTAAAACTTCAATATCGTATGGCTTTAGTGCATTATCAATTATTAATATTTCAATAACATCTGGCTTTAGTACCTTTTTTATTTATTTCTACTTCAATATCCTCTGGATTTAGTACCTTTTTATTTATTTATTTTTCAATATCATCTGGGTTTAGGATGTATTTCTTTATTTCTATATCCATTAATACGTTATGAAAAGTTATTAATATATTATTAATGCAAAAAAACGTACGTTTGATCTATTAATATTTCAATAACATCTGTACATTATTAATTTTATATATTTCATTATTATCTGGCTTTTTACAGTTTAGTACGTTTTTTACAGTGGAGCTGAATTATTTGATGAAATTGTTCATTAAATCAAAATCAATTTTCTAAAATTGTTTGCAAGCTATTCAGAAGTATGATTGTATTTAATTCCGTTATAAATCCAGAGTTTTAGAGTTATTTCGAAAGCTGAGGTTTCGCTTCCCGTCCAAATCCAAAACACATGAACAATTTGTATGTTTTGATTGTTAAGTTTGAAAACGTAATTAGGTACGGTTGTCGTAATCAAAATTAATAATATAGGCACAGCCGAGCGCGAGCGCTTGAGAGCGGCGTTTTCTCAGGAAAACATAAACGAAACAACATTTCGTTTACGTTAAAGCAATCCCTTCGCGAAATCGTGGCGGGAATTTTCGCTAAGTGTTGCGCTACATAATAATAATTGCACTAACTAATGTTACTACACGGAGCCTGATCTGTGCACATTGAATGCTCGATTTCAGTACACTAGAACGGTGAATGATTTTTTGTTTGTTGAATATAATTATTGCTTTAATATGGCCACATAAGCAACTTAATAAAATGAAGCAATACAAATCAGTTAGAAAACTTTGTAGTCATATTTTTTTCATATATATATATATATTACACTTTATCTGGGACATACATACGTAAGGTATCATTATAAATTGCGAAGGACGTGATTGTTATTGGTAAAAGTAGATTTATTTTTATGATTTTTGTTTACGTAAAATTTTTACATTAACCGAACCTAATAATTATTTAGAAATACAACAAAAAAACAATTTCGTGGGCTGAAAGTAAAATTACGATAATTGAAACCGCAAATGTTTTCTCGGAACCATCTTATCTTCAATCAGAGCATTTAGACTTTCGCTCCACAAACAAGGTCACAGAATGACTCCAGTGCTTATAAGCTTCGATCCTTTAGATACCTCCGTTTCGTCAGCAATTAAGAAACTTGTTAGATTCTGATTATCTAATTGTGATTAATACATAACAGAGGCTGATCGTTACATTGATACTGGTTGGAATTCTGAAACTAAAAGTTGGTTCAACTCAAAATCGATTCGAGGTGTTGAAGCAATTCAACGTTGAAATAATATTATGGAGGTATGTCTGTTAATAACCTTCTCAGCTATCCTCGCGTGCGGAATTTGTTACGTTAAAGTTTTTTTTGTTGTTATTTTATGTATTGACCATGTCCGTACTTGGCACCGCAGCGGGAAAGTGAGTATCTGTGGCATGAGGATTGATTGCGTCAGGAGACGAGAGACAGGAACACAACACGTGTGAGGGATGTTTGTTTGTGGCACGAACCTGTTCCTTGCCGAGCCGCCCCTCGGGGGGGCGAGCGGGGTGGTGGAGTTGCGGGGCGCGGGACGGACCAGCTGCGAGGCCGAGGTGCGGGGCAGGCGCCCCCCGCCGCTAGCGCCCCCGCCCGCCGCGCGCCCGCCGCCCGCCACCAGGGCCAGCACTGACAGCCACACTGCCACCCTCATCGTCACGTCGGGGTTTTCTATTGAAGCACTGATCCCTCTCGCATGGACTTCCGCGGCACCGGTCACCAGTCTCTAAAGCTCGCAACGGAAACTGTTCGATTCTTGAACGGGAGATATCATTGCCGATAGGGTTCCAAAAAGCGCGCTCGTAAGACAGTTTGAAGAAATCTGAAGCAGACAAGGCGGACACTAGTTCACTGGTGGTGATGGGACCGTGGCACGAGCAAGACTGAGCCGGCCAGAGCCGCGGCGTGCCACTTTCACCGGCCGCTCGCTGGTGGGGTCTCTGCCACCGCCGCGCGGCACCGTCACTCGTCACTCCGAGAGCCGGTCGCCAGCACTCGGCACTCAGCACTCAGCACTCAGCACTTGGCACTCGGCATAGTAGGCAACCGTGGTCTCACCAGAGATGCAGCCATCGCTGCATCTCGATTGTATGCTTTATCACCGGGTATTCTCTAATTCCCCACGGATAACCGCATACCCGCAAACCACACAACATCACGATTACCACAACGTGGAATAGTCTTCATAAAAGGAATTTCTAAATCTAAATACTAACGTACCAAACCAGGCGTAGGTACTGTAAGCGATCATTGAGATTTGATTTCGACGGCCTCCACGGGTTCAAATCCCGGTGAGACAATTTAATCATTTAAAAACAATATAAGGCGTATTTGCGGCACGTTCCAGAATGGTATAAACTCTCAGTATCACCCTGGTGTAAGACCACCATTCAGTATTGAAACTTTGTTTGAAATGGCTTTACCCGTGTTTGTTAAACAGATCTGATTATCCAGATACATTCTCATCTTCCTCTTCCTTTTCGCCATCTCCTTCCCGTTCCTACATACCTTCAACCTCACAACATCTATATAGTAAATAGCGCCTAATTAGCCATCAGGACATTTGAAGAGAGAGAATGTCGGATACCTCCGTCAATGCACACACTACTTGACTCATTCACATTCATACATAGATATTACTTAATCGGTCATTCCTTGATTAATTAACCCTTGACATGAATCTTCCTGTAAAATCCCTCACTTCTTCTTTCATCCAATTACATGTCAAAAATAATATCCTGACATTCCTTATCCCCCCCCCTATCCTTGCTCCATCCATCCACTACCCTTTCATTATATGCCCAAATGATGGTTAAGATTAATTATAATTAATTTGTTACAATATTTAATCCTTAAATTATGACTTTTATCAAAATAATAATCATAATAGACCTGATATAGTTTTACATGCAAAATTTAAAAAATAACTTATATCATTGATGTCGCAATTCCAAATTCCTGAAATATTAAAAAATCTGTTTCTGAAAAAATAAGAAAATATACACATTTAGGAAATGAGATTAAAAGAAATTGGCATTCTCAGACCATAAAAATATTACCATTTGTTATTTCGGCTACTGGCATTAAACCTAGCTCTCTCATTCAAAATTTAGGCATATTAGGTTTGTTAAAGAATTTGTACATAAAAATGCAAAAATCAGTCATTTTAAATACATGTAAGATTACAAAAGATTTTTTAAATATTTATATTGAGGGATCAGTAGGATTTACAGGTCCAATTAGGAGTTCTACCGAGCCGAACCCTCTGATATGAAAATATCTGGAGTCGGTGAATTATTTTCCCATTTGGTCTCTGAGTAAGGTAGATTGACGTGTTGTTCTTGTATTGTTTTGATTTATTATACTTATATAGTGCAATTGCAAAGCGTGAATTGACTAGATGATCATTTGTGGAAAAGTGTGTGAAAGGGTTTAGTTTTTCCTGTGGGGACGATTTCATCCGGACATAAAATCTGAAGACTATAAAAAATGGACGATATGTATTGCGCCGTTTTTATGAAAAATCACCTCAAGGGAGCTGTTCGAACTTATAATATCTTTAAACAATGCTCTAACTGCAGACTAGACAAACTATAAAAACAAATTATAGCTGAAAAATTGCATCCACCAGTTCATCCATCATCATCACTCATCATCACTATTGGCTCTACAACCCCTGGTGGGTCTTGGCCTCCTCAAGAATCCATCCATCTCAAGAGTTCATCCATCACTAATACAAAACTCTATATAAAACAATACATTTGCCCAATGAACGTGATGCTACGTCAAAGTGTATATAATAATATGTTATATTTTATTTATATTCTGTACAGGAAGAAAATGTAACAGGACCATACGCATATCTTCATAAGTCTAGGTAAGTATCTTCTCGTCCCAGGTAAGTATCTGGGAGGTCACTTGAGATTAGCTTTATTGTTTATTGTTTACTAAGGAAATTTGACCCAATTTGATGCAGTTTACAATTTGCATTGTTTACTGTTTATTATTAAATTTTGCACCTGGAGGAAAACATGAAATTGGAAATGCTTTTATTTTTTCTGGGCGGTATAAAAGTACAAGGATTTGATTAGCATTACGCTTAGAGATCGGATTCCAGCTTTTGGATCATGAAATATGCTGTAACTTTACATCGAAACCTCGCAACATTGATCGGAAAATGTTTTTTTTTGGCTTTGAGGAAAAAAAAACCACAGGGGCCATATTATCATCTTTGGTGGGTGGTATTTTTATGAAAAGGAAGGCGAGGAAATTCTGAGAAGGAAAAGGGTATGTGGGATGGATATCTGGGGATGAATGTGTCCAGGAGTGACGGACATATGAATCTATCCCTCACACTACGGTGGAAGGCGATAGACCGGGAGAGTCCGGCTACAGAGATCAAAAGGCCTCCCTCAACCAGTCTCCCGATCCGACCCGCCGCGCCATAGGTGAAAAAACGCATCCGCCGCCAAGACCTATACAAAACTTCACCCCATAAACCCGGGCATCCCTGATAAATGACCAAACGTAGCGATTAAATAAATGGTTCCCGGGGCGGCGGTACACATACCAGCTTCCCAAATTAAAAATTGAAACTGTGTATTTGTCTCAGTAAAAAACACTTATATGGCCATCTGCAATCAGAATTATTTTTTACTAGCAGACCCGGCCACACGTTGCTGTGGCTAACGAAACACAACGCCGTTACCCAATCTTTATAAAATCCACACCACCCGCTTGCCAGCTGCCCGCTGCCCGCTGCCTGAATTGAATATTTGAATTTATCGGCTTTTCTCTACTATAATAAGCATCTATTACACATATAAACTAATTAACTCGCCACTAATTACACAATGCTTGCAATGCAACACTGGATATTTGAAAAGGGAAAATCAAATACCTACTTACTCTAGGACATTGATTTTCAAAGTGGGGGGCGCGCCCCCCTGGGGGAGCGCGAAGACATGTACAGGGGGGCGCGGGCGTGGGCGGCGGTTATCACTCCGGTCGCCCGCCCGCGCCCGCGCTACCGCACGCACCTCACTTCCCGCACCGCACGCACCTCACTTCCCTCACCGCACGCGCCTAGCGAACACGTTTGTTAGAGTAGTGAGTGGCAGGTTATTACTTCTATTTCGCCATGAGCTCGACGAAAAAACGCAAATATAATAATAATTATATGAAATACGGTTTTGCTTCTATGAATAAAAGTGGTATCGACCAGCCGCTCATAGACTTTATTACCTACCCTTATTTTATTTACAATTGCTTGGCGAGCCCACTTGCTGCTACTTGCTGGGCCCTGGGCCTAGGGGGGGGGGGGGGGGCGCGGGCATATTCATTTTAAGCAGTAGGGAGGCGTGATACTTATAAGTTTGGGAACCCCTGCTCTAGGACATCTATTTTCCAATTTCTTCCGTAGAACGAATTTCAAAAGTGACTATAGTACGGCCCGCCAGCCGTTTTAAATCGCACAAAAACATGTTTTCTGTATACTATATATGTAATGATAATGACGATGATGAGTATTCAAGCTGACGCGTAATTGTATATTATGGAGGTATAAAGGTCTCAGTTTTATTTCTACAATTTCTAGAACAACGATTACCATTATGGGCTTTGAATAACCATATGTCAGGAAATAATAAGACACGGCTTTTCGTTAAATTCACAAAAAGAATACGAGTGCAGTTTACACGCGGTAGAAGCGAAACTTTACCAAAACAATCTCAACCAATACTTGAAAGTGAGGTCATAATCAAAGCAACCACAAATGAGCGCAGGCCTCGCGTAATTTCCGGTTCATATCTCAACCAATAGGAGCCTTTAAAAGTGACATCATAACCAAAGCGATCAATAAGCGCAGTTGATGCGTCGCAGGTGTAGTAATCGTCATTTCCGTTTCATCCGAAATCCAAATAACAGCGGTGCTATAGAAGTTTCACTTCAACAATGACTATTTAAATCGGGCGAAACCGGGTAGTAAACACATAGTGTGACGTACTACATATATCTGAGATCACGACATCGTATTCATAATATCACTTAGGATGGGTTGTTTCATAGAATTTGAAATCATCAATTTCTTTAGCACCTTTGTGATTTGAAACTCGATGGGGAAACGAAAAATAGCGACACAAAAAAGAGACAAACACATATGTCTATAGGATTTAGCCTGCGGGAGAATGAGATTGACTAATTGGTGTCCTCTTTGTGCGGTGCTTCGTAGCCTCCCTACTCTTGTCTGCTTTAATTTTCTGAAGGTGTCTCTTCTACCGCGTGTAAATTGCACACTCTGTTTTTTTAAATGAAAACGTCTTTAGAACCTTTTTTGTGATTTGAAACTAAATGAAACGAAAAATAATGACACTAAAAAGAGACAAACACATTCGGTCATCTTATTAGTATTTGTGTTTTTTTCTTCGGAGGCCTCCATAGACTCCGGAGAAAAAAACACAAATACTAATAAGATGACCAAATGTGTAGGAAAAATTGCACTGGAATTCGATGCCAAATAAAAAAATCATCCTTGCCAATAACAAAAAAAAATATTCGTAGCCTCCCCATTCTTGTCTACTTTAGTTTTTCTGAAGGTTTCACTTCTCCCGCGTGTGAATTGCACACTCTGTTCTTTTTTAATTTATTTATATCTGCCAATGAATGTAGGTCGGTAGAGTTGACGGCCACCATTTGCATCCCGTTTTGCATCCGTTGTTTCACCCGAGAAACCCCGACGGGCAATTATCAGTTCGAACCGTGGAACTGCGCCGGGCGGACGTAGGTAGGTACCACACTACCTTCGCAAACCGGGAACCAGCTCGAAATTCCTGTTTACCCAGATAAAAGGTCAGGGACACATTAACTATTAATTTCGAAAAAGTGTAAAACATAAACACAAGTAAAAATAACTAACTAATGAATCAACGGCGTTACTCTTGAGGAGTAGGCAGAGAGTTTTTAGTTTTTACCGCCACACAAAATAATATAACCGCCAAAAAATTCAAATGTTAATTGAAGTGAAAGCTTCTTTAGCACCGTTGTGATTTAAAACTCGAGGAAACGATAAAAGCGACACTAAAAAGATTCAAACACATGCATCTATGGGATTTAGCCAATTAGCCGGCGAGAAAATGAGATAGTATATAATCGGTCTCCTCATTGTTCAGTGCTTCATAGCCTCCCCTCTCTTGTCTACTTTAGTTTTGCTGAGGGTTTCAATTGCCTAATCTTATTTTTTTTATTTGTTTACTAATTTGGGAGGCGGGTATGGCTTACATTGGATAACCAGCACCCCTGCCATTGGCCACCTCAAGTGCTACGTTTGGTGACTTATCGGAGGTGCCCGGGTTCGTAGTGAGAGGGATGGATTCATACGTCCGTCACTCTGGGACACGTTGATTCCCTGATTATTCCCCCACCCTTTATTCGATTTTCCTTCCCAGATCTTCCTCTCCTTCCTTTCCCTAAAAAGACCCTGCACATATCATCCACAAAGAGGCTCTGAGGGATTATTTTTCCTCAGGACCTCCTGTGTGTGACTATGAAAAAAACGTGTATCAGACTTAACTTTGCTTTCGCTTGTTGCTAGTGATATAATTAAAAATAAGTTTTTTTATTGTGGAATAAGTTAATGAGAAAAACCTCAAAATGTAATATTTAGTCATTGGAGACAACTCTCAAAGGAAAATGTGAAACAGAAAATTGAGAAAAAGATTCTGTCACATCTGGGAATTGAACCCAGAAACTCTCCCTTGCCGGGGAAGAGCTCTGGCCACCGACCTAATTCTTGCAATCATAAATAAAATTAAAAAAATACAAGAGTGCAGTTCAGTGAAGCCTTCAGAAAACTAAAGTAGACAAGAGTGAGGCCACGAAGCACTGCACATAGAAGAAATCGATTATTCTATATCTTTCTCTCGCATTCTAAATCCTGTGGATGAATATGTTTGCCTGTTTTTAGTGCCGCTTTTTCGTTTCATAGATTTCAAATCACAACGGTGCTAAAGAAGTTTTCACTTCAAAAATTACAAGTGTGCAGTTCACACGTGGTATAAGTGAAAATTTCAGAAAACTAAAGTAGACAAGAGTGGGGAGGCTACGAAACACCGCACACAGAGGACACCGATTAGTCTCATTGTCTCGTGGGCTAAATCCTATAATATTGTTTCTTTTTAGTGTCGCATTTTCGTTTCATCGAGTTTCAAATCACAAAGTTGCTAAAGAAGTTTTCACTTAAAAATATTTCTTAAGACAATGTTGGTATGTAATTAAATGAAGACAATATAAACAGAACTCAATCGAAAATCTGGAAACAGAAAATCAGAAAAAGATATTGGCACCTCTGGGACTCGAACCCAGGACCTCTCGCTTTCCGGGCAAACGCTCTACCACTGCGCAAAGGTGTCTTTGTCTTCATTTAATTAAATATTACAATTTGAGGTTTTTCTTACAAAGTTCAAATAAAAATAAAAATAAAATAATGTTGGTAGCTCGTTGTCGATGTGCGATACAGTTAAAAAAACATTCAAGTATTATATGCTCTAATAAATCACCTACCATGGTTCAATATAGTAGAAACAAATAGCATATTATTTAAACATTTATTTGTGTTAATAAATGTATTTTCAATAAAAAATAATGCGCGACTCACTGAAGCGAATGATATTTCCCGGAAATTGTTGGAATTGATTAATATACTCGCAGTAAAATACACCCTTAGTCGAACATAAACCGTTCATTATTAAATCTAGAACGACAAATATGCTAATAGTAAGTATATTTAGTACGTTTGTCATTTTTGTATGTGCAATTTGCAAATTGCCCGGAGCTAGTGGAACTATGACGTACTCACTGGGTGAATGTTGCACAGCTAATCGAGAAGCGGGGGGAAAGGGAGAAGATTGCAATAACATGTATAATTATTATAGACTGATTTCCGTTATCCACGGATAGCTAAAGCACAGACATTACTTGTATTTTATACTTTGGAAGGCGATTTGGGTACAGCCGCCACAGGAACCATTTACTGGATAACCAACACCTCCGCCATAGATCGCCCCAAGAAGTTCGCTATGTTTGGTCACTTAGCAGGGGTTTCCGGGTTCATAGGGTGAGGTTTGTGTAGATCTTGGTGATCCACCTACCGCGTGGCGGGCCGGATCGGGATATTGAGGAGACATGTTGAGGTGTTGGGGAGACTTAACCTAGAATTCTCCAGCCACTCTCTCTCAACCCATCGCCTTGCACCGCCGTGGGAGAGATGGATTCATACGTCCATCACTCCTGGACACATTGACCTCAGATTCTTACCCACCCCTCGTATTTTTTTCATTCCCAGAACTTCCTCTCCTTCCTTTCCCTAAAAAGACCCTTCACACAGCATCCCCTTAGATGATATAGACCCTGAGGGATTTTTTCCTCGGGCCTCTTGTGTGGAGATAATGTTTAAAAAATGGATGGAGGTTAGATTAGCATAAACCACATTCTAGGTTTTATCGTGAATTTTTTAAATCAAGTTTTTAAAGTGAGTCGTTGAATCGTACATATATAAGAATTCATCCCCCCCTCTGCGGTGCAAGGCGATGGATCGAAAGAGTCCGGCTGGAGAGGTCAAAATATCTCCCTCAACCAGCCTCTCCCGATCCGGCCCGCCACACAATAGGTGGGCAAAAGCTTCCGCCGACAAGATCTAGACCATTCTCATCCCATAGATCCGGGCATCCCTGCTAAATCACGAAACTTGCGACCTACGGCAGGCATGTTGGTTATCCACTAAATGATTCCCGAATGGGCGGTACCCATACCCGCCTCCCTAAAATCGATATGTCTATAAACCCTATAAACTCAACAAAATAAATCTAAATTTATAAAATTTATATTAGTACTGAAATGAAAAGTTATAATTGTTATCATAGTTTCGTGTTGTGTGGTAACTGCTCACTCCCAACAAACTTTTTTTTAAATATTCAATTAGTAAACAAATCAATTCCCTTGTAATATTACATTATTTGCAAACGAATCTGCGTGTTATTCGAATGTAAAACTATTATTAAATAATATTTTACCGTTTATTACTTCCAAGTATTTATTGGTCAATCAACTTCACTGGAGAAAGGTCAGGTCAAATGCTCAAACGGATGAAAAATATTTTTATACCTACCTTTATATAGCATTTAAGACTTTTTTACTTAAACTTATTGCTTCTTTGTTAATTTATACTCGTACCTTACACTTTTTTCGCTTTATATTTTAATTTGTTACACCTTCCTTAATAAATCATTTAATTCTTTTTTATACTTATTCTTATTTTTAGCTTTTTAGTTATTTTATATCTTACACTTTTTTTTACCCATTTTTTTTTAAATATTAATACCTCACAAGAGTCTCAGCTGCTCCCGTCTGGAGCCAGTGGGACTATGGCATCCCCAATTGGGGTACCTATGTTGTGAGGCTGAAGGCATAGGGGAGGGGAAGGAGATGGGGAAGGAGATGGAGAAGAGGAAGGTGGGGAAGTAAAACCATTTCAAGCAACGTTTCAATTCTGAATGGTGGTCTTACACCTGGGCGATACTGAGAGTATTTTCATATCCGTTATTTTTTTTTTCTTTTACTAACACTATTATCTATTTTTGATGTTACCTATTTCAGAAGAACTATCCAACTGGCTGCTACTTCTATTTATCTTTTGTATAATGTTAATGTATGTACTTGCATACTGCTTACTAACCCCGTATGCATGGACATTGGAGGGTCTAGAGTCGTTCAAATAAATGTAGCTTCGTTCAAAAAAAAGTAGAGTCTTGACGTGTGCGGTGAAGGAGGAAACCATATGTTTCCTTATAACGCCGTTTGAGAGTATTTTCCATTCTGGAACGCGCCGCAAATATACTATGTATTATTTTTAAATGAATTAATTGTGAAATAACGTTAATCAAATAAAATTTATTTGCGCACTATGGGATTCGATCCCGCGCCCTTCGGATTGTGGGTCAAGAGCCTTACCCCTCAACGACGGCGCGGCCGCCGTACCTAACTTTATATATTATTTAATACTTTTTATAGTTCTACTTATTGCTTTTTAGTTATTTTATATCTTACATTTTTATGTGCATTATATTTGTAACTGGTTTTGCCTACACTTTTGTATTATTTAATTCCTTTTATGCTTACTGCTTTTTAGTTATTTTATACCTTTTTACACTTTTTTGAGAATTATGTTTGTAGCTTGTTATACCTACCTTTATAATACTTATGCACACTTTTTTTCAATTATTTAATGTTTTATAATTTTTTGCACTTCATACCTATGATGATTTCATATGTTATTGGCTAATGTTTTGCAAAGATGTATGTATTAAAATAAATAAAGATAATACTCGTACTTTATCCTAACTTCATTGCTTTCTGATAAGCTTGCGATATCTATTTATTTACAACTTTATCTTATACATACTTTTAGGATATCTATTACATGCCTTACAGGTAGGAAATGTGGTAATTACTAAGGACCTTACTAATAATCAGTTTTTATTCTACACAACTGATAAACAACCATTTACGATGCGTAAATGGTTGTTTTTCAGCTGTTTAAATGAAAACACCCTTATCAGTAAGGGGCGTGTCGACGATTTTAGGCCTAAAAATAATTAAATGTTTGTTAAAGTATTGTATAACGGATGTTACGGAAGGTGCAGATGCAATATCTTTTGCGCATTGATTCGAGGGTTGTCAGCTTGTCAAGCGCGTGACTCGGTTAAAAGGTGGCACCTCGACAAGAGCGCTTAGAACACAGAGCGGTAAAAGGTCTACGCGCAGCGCTGTCGAGATTCACCCCCTCCTCTTTGACTCGGTGGTCACTTCGAACTTCGAGAGGCGAATCGCGGCCGCTCGGGACGCTACCCTCCACAGCCATGCTACCCGCTATACGAAATGCTATACGGGTGTGAAGGTGAAGACTACGAAATTTGCGGGTAGCAACGCGTGTGCGGTTGTCTTCATTTTAGTGGATTACAAAGATTTGTCAAGTGCTGCCGTTATTAAGACACTATTATGTCTATCGATAGAGCCTTATCAAACGTAACTTAAGCGTTTGCACGCTGTCTGAATGCGTTTTCTAAATAGTTTTTGACATGGTTGTCGGCTGTGTCCCCCTTTGAGTATCGATTGAACCACGCTCTCTAGGCCAAACGTTGTAACTATATGCATTTTAATTTCGCTCCAGGCCGTCACAAGTGGATTTCATTTCCGTTAAGCTATTAAAAACGTAATGAGAATGCTGATGGGGAGTGAAGAAGATTGTTGACATCTTAAAATGGTAGTCACTCAAGTGAAATCTATGTGAAAATTATGATATTGGAATTTCAGCTCGAGGATTTTTGACATTAGTGCGATAACAGCGATGGACGAGAACCTCGGGGACAACAACTGGGACCCAGGTGAGACTCTTGGCTCATTATCTCATTGTTTTCCCACGGCGACGCGACGTTTGGTGCAGACTCTGCATGTGCATCGTGCGTGCGCACTACATTTTATTGCTTCCCATTATTATTTACTACACTTCGGGGTTCCGGAACACAGGGACCATTGAATACCTGTATTGAATATTTGATAGACCCCCTGTGAAACTAATCTCAAAAATCAAACATTTTCTTTAAAATTATATATATTTCTGGCACTAACATTTGTACAAATGTTAAAATTATTTGAACAAAACGTGTTAAAATTTACATTGAAAACTATTCCTTATAATTTCATACATTAATTTTCCCTTTCAACATAAGTTTTTTTTTTCAAATAAGAAATTTTGACATTCGTTAGGTAATTTCAGTAAAAAATCTAGTTATACTTTAACTTTTCTAATACAATAATTTTACTGCCATATTAATATTCCAATATCTTTGAGACCATGATGGTATTTACCTATTTAGCATAAAATATGTATTATTACACTTTATGTAGTTTAATATTACAAATTTTTTGAAGGGGCACAAATAAATAAAAGAAGAATATTCTTCTGTAATGAAAAAGAGAAACACATGCGTGTTGAATAATTTACAATTGATACTACAATTTTTCAAAGTCATGTGTAATTATCAAGAGTTCTTACTCACAATCAATAACAATTTCATCATTTTTGCCTGATGTGTTTTTAATTAATCACACACCAAATTAATAATGAACATAATATTACAGTTGTAACTTTAGTAACTAACTTACCATCACAGAGGAAAGAAGATGATAGACCACCACACAACTCACACTTCTTGCTTCACCCATTCACATTGACATAATATCATCTCATGCTCTTCTGTTATTCTGGCTTTTGACAGAACTTGACACAAGTATTATTTGATTCATGCGATTGTGCCGTGTCTTCTACCAACTTATCTTTCGCGTCATGTATTCTCCTTTTTTTTATGTGAAGAGTCAAGAGTTCCAACTGCTACCGGCTGGAGCCATTGAGACTGTGGCATCCCCAATTGGGGTATGTTGTGAGGCTGAAGGTAGTAGGGAGGGGAAGGAGGTGAAGAGAGGAGAAGAAGATGACTGGATCTGGTCACCAAACACGGTTAAAGCCATTTCGAGCAATGTTTCAATTCTGAATGGTGGTCTTACACCAGAGCGAAATTTAGAGCATCTTCCACTCTGGAATGTGCAGAAAATATACTATATATTATTTTTAATGAATTAATTGTGAATTAATACAAATTAATCAAATAAAATTCGATCCCGCGACCTTCGAGTCAAGTGCCTTACCCTTTGACCACGGAGGCCGTCAACACTGCTTTCGTTGTTCATCCGCTCTACTTGCCCTAACCATCTAGCATCTCTTCTTAGCCTTAACCATTAAGCTTATATCAGTCTTACATTCTTTTATCCACATTTTTAACACGGTTGTACAATGTTTTACCTCAAAGATCTCATTTGTCACATCAATTCCAACTACTTATGTTTACTTAAGTTATTCTGACCTAACCTAACTTTGTAATTGCAGCTCTCTCCCGGTTGCTGTCTTCCCTGAAGGACGTGCAGGGCGGCGAGGACTTGACCTTCCTCAGCGAGTTGCTCCAGTCCAAGCAACTTCACGCATTGGTGCACGTGCACAACAAGATAGTGGCTAAGGGCAAGGATGAGCGCTTCTTCCCACTGCTGTCCAACTCCATGGAGGTGGCTCTGGAGGTCCTGGAGTTATTGTCAGCCAATAAAAAGCAAGCCACTCCCATGCAGGAGGAACTGTTCAAGTTGTTGCAGACACCACATGTTCAGGTAATTAGATTATGGGTCATTTTTTTTTTATTTCCCCTCAGGGCCTGTTCATCTTTGGGGATGCTGTGTGGGGGGTATTTTTAGGGAACGAAGGAAAGGATATGTTCTGCTATGTTCTGGGGAGGCAAAAGGTATGAGGGGTGGGTAGGAATCTGGATGTCAGTGTGTCCAGAAGTGACGGACGAATGATTCCATCCCTCCTACTGCGGTGCAAGGTGATGTTCCGAGATAGCCCTGCCGGAGAAGTCAAAACCATCTCCCTCCACCAGTATCTCCCAATCTGGCCTGCCACGCAATTGGTGGGCCGTCACGAATACCCGGAAAATTTTTCGAAAAATATTTTTGTAGTTAAATTAGCGCCATCTTTGAAAGAGCAGATTACGAATTCTTGTACATAATATATGTGATCAATAAAAAACAAGAATATAAAGATAATATATAGAAATAAGTTGTTTATAATTGTTTGCCTAGCTTGTAGTTTTTTAGATTTTAGAAATGTATTATAAGTTTGTACAGCGCCCTTGAGGTGATTTTTCACAAAAACGGCGCTATATAAATCATCCAAATATTATTATTATTATTATTATAAAAAATACCCTGTTGTTACACCGCCTGTTCAGGTATTTATGTATACTAGAGTTAAAAACCCTCTCCGCGGGTTTTTGCTGCTAGGCTCTGCGGTGGCAGGCAATATGCTAGTAGCTTTGTAACAAACTTTACGTACAAAAATGGTTTGCATAAGGCGCGGCGTCAGAGATGTACAGATGCTATCATATTAATACTATCAGATGTTCTGTTCAAATAACTAATTGTACAGTATAAAAGAGATAAAAGAGGTTCATGTAGTAAAAAAATGCATGATCATAATATGAAAGAGGATCTCTGAAGAGATGACAAGTTGATTCAAGAGTAATAGAATAACAAAAGTGAGGGATGCATATATGGTTTGGACAGCAGTCGGACGTAGAAGGGAGTGTCAGGATAAATGGGAAAAGAAGTCTGAAAGACTTGACTTCATCAAATAATTGAAATACTTAATAAGTTGGATGGTAGCAAAAGTTGGAGTTTTAGAAAACGTGTGTGAGTGATAATGAAGAAAGGGTGTGTGCCAAAGCAGAGCTGTGTGGCATTCCATCCTCAGTACCAACCGTGTCGGAGAAATGGTATGATGTTTATTTAGTTAGTTAGCGAGGACGCCCGAGAAAGACATGGCACGGCCAAGTGAATCAGATACTTGAGTCGGGCCATGTCAAGAGTCAGAATAATAGAAGAGCATGTATGAGACGATGTATGAATGTGAACGAGGCAAGGAGTGTGTGCCAAGACTGAGTTGTAGGGCATTCCATCCTCTCTGCCTACCCCGGTGGGCATGATGGTTACTTTTAGTAGTTAATTATTTTAAAGAATGGTAAAATTTATACAAACCTCTCCATCAACTTCATTACTCTGAATCGCTACGAGCATTCTTAAATGAAAAAAAGTTCTATAAAAATTAAAAAAACAGAAAATGTTTATGAAACAAATATTAAACCTAATTTTAAGTGCCTCATATGATTAACAAAAACAGTGCAGAAAAGAGTACCCTGCATGACGTGCCATTGAGCACTTTTATTATTACCGTGATGATCCACGTTTAAAGTATTGTGACGCCAAAAAAATATAAGCGATAGACATATGTTCCTTATTGCTCTATCTAATTCTGCAGCTCTTTCTTAGCCATTAAATAATGGTGAGACCAAAAATAAGACACACAATATAAGTGTGTCTATTTCCTCCAAAGTACAAATTTTTTCCTTTAGAGTTTACAGATATGTTTTATTAGGGTTCAGCTAAGGCGATGGGAATTGTGTTTCATTTTCTCTATAGGAGTGAGGGAGATGTATGATAATGATTGTATGTTTCCTTTGGGGATGCAGGCATATGTTCACCTTTTGTCTCATTTAGTGTGTAAGAAAAAGCTGTAGCATTATATACTTTTAAAAAAAAGCCAAACCATCAGCGTATTGAAAGTGATGTTTTTTTTTTTTTTGTAATTTACTCACACTTCAATATTATCCTTGTAACTATATACTATACTTTCAAAATTATCATCAAGGCTAGTATTATTGTAGGTGTGAAAAAAAAATGATTCCTTTTTTCCTATGCAGGAAACAGACCTACATACATTATGTATCTAATCTTTTGGAACTATGTTTATTTTTTTTTCTTTGTGAATCGTCACTTTAAAGGCGTTCAATCTGTTATACGCAACGGAGCTTGTGTTTAGTAGTCTCTTAAATTTTCTGATAAATTTTTCTTAAATTAGTATGTAGTAATGACACTTTATTTTGTTACAGGGAATCTTATGTGCTCACGATGCCATTGCTCAAAAAGACTATTATCCTCATTTACCCGAAGTGCCTCTGGACGGAGACGACAATGAAGAGACCGTTAAGATTGTGCAACTCGTGAAAAGTGATGAACCATTGGTAACTATGTTATCTATTTGCTTAACAAATTGATCTCCCTATTTCCTTCTTAGAGACAAAACTCACTTTTAATATCAACGGCTAGATTATGAATCTATAGCAAAGTTATTGCAAAAATTTTTCATTATAATTTGTAAGAGTATTTAGTTCTGTCACAGACTCACTAAATTTGTATATTTATGGCATATTATTAATAAGACCGAAATATTACACATTATGTATCAAAAACCACTCTTGCCTATGATTTTATTACTGTAGCAAATCAAAAATTAACAATTGCAATCATTAATAAATCAGAGTTATTTTGGAATTTTGTAAAACGAAACTTCAGCTAAAAATGTCTTTATTTTTTTTAATTGTGAAAAGATGAACCATGATTGCCATAAAATGACTTACTTGCACACAAGTAATATGTATTTTACAACCTACTATGTTCTCAAAAATATGTCCAATGTATTCTTTTTGGATTTGTTAAAAGCTATTAACAAAAAATAACACACCGCAAACACAAAATGAAAAAGTTTACATATTAGTAAATCTCTTTTGGTGCTGTGTTCGTTAAATTAATAAATTTTCGAATAATGGAAAGCACCCCTTTATTTACTAATTAAGTACCTACCGTGCAGTGTTTATATCACTGTAATACTTTTTTTTTCACAAATTCTGGACTAGGTACTAGTGGTGTGTTCAATTAATAAAACAGGGTAAATTTATATCTTATTTATTCACGTGTCTTTGAAGAATTGTAAAGAGATTTATTGAGAGACCAACAGTATTGTTTTTATGATACAACTGACAACAAATAAATAAACAAACACTAGTTTTTGTAATAAGGAAATCAAACCCGCAACCCCTTGACTCAAAGTCGAATGCGTAGATCATTGCACTGCAGGGGCAATTAAAGACATAAATTCAGCTGAAATACCAAGTTAATAATTCATAAATTACACTGAATAACATTATTTTAGGGAAGAATTTAATACATTGTGTAATATGTATATAAAAAAAAAAATATAAGCAATTGTTAGTATTATCAAAGTTGGTTTTTGTTGTGAGCATGCAATGGTAGAATTATGCTACTATTCAAGTACTTGACAGTGATTTTAATGCCAAATGGAAACACCTACTCTTTTATTTGCTGGTAGTAAAAGAAAAACGTTTTTCCTTAGTTTAAACAAACTTTTGTTTTAAAATAATTATGAATCAACAATACACATGGCTTTCGACACACATATAATACTACCCCACCTTTGTGTTACGCACACAACATCCTATACTAATATGTTTATGGTCAAAAGGGTGGTGCCCAGAGTGCAGAGCCCATTGTGGTAAGTTTTCAAACCGTTTTAGAGTTCGAATAGTTTTTCCGCTTCAAATATTTGCTCACTCTGCTTGCTGTTGTAATCGTTTTCACAAATCTCCAAGATAACTGTTGTCATCCATCTGTTCATGTTGTGCCTTCTCTGCTTTCAACGCATGTTTCATCCAACAATATACTATCTCATGCTACTGGAGTATAATACAAAATTTGTACATAGCATACGCAATATTATCATATGTACAGAAATACACAGGTACATGCAATAAAAGTAACTGCATCAAAAAGTATCTATATGTTAACAGGGCATCCCTTTTCTCGACTTGGTGGTGTTGTACCCACCCCATAAAATACATCTATTGTTTTTTTTTCTGTGTTCAATTTGTGAATGCGAGCGAATCTTTTTCTGATTTTTTTTGTTTCAAATTTTAGTTTTGAGTGTCGCTAGCATTAATTGAGTATCAATATTGATTGGCATTAAAAATGTTTTCAAACATCCTTTTGCATCTATGTACATGTCTACCTACAAATTACATGTCTATCTATAAATTTAATAATATGAATGTCTTCAAATAGTGTCTATCTTTCAATCTTTTGAAACCAAAAAATGACTATCTTGCAATCTTTTAAGCCGTTTCGTTATCTGCTTGCAAAATAAATGTAAAAAGATCTTATTCAACTAGTCGACAAAAACCATAAATTCTCAATCTATTTTTTTTTCACACAATACGACTTAGTAAGAATTAATTTCTTTGCACGATTCACAAATCCTAACTCTTTTGAATATCTGTCCATACTAATTAAGGGGTATTCTTAAAAGAAATGATAATCTGCTCTTTCATAGATGGCGCTAATTTTATTATTTTGTATTTGTATGACTTTTTTGAAAGAATTGAGTTTGTATACGGACAAAACTCTATGAATGCATCTTCATTTTCCGTATGTATAGGTGCAAATTAAAAATTCATCTTAATATTTTAAACCATTAAATTAGCGCCATCTACGAAGGAGCGGTTAATGAATGGTTTTATATTATTTTTGATGAACATGATCATTCAAATTAGGTCTTCCTCATTTAACTTCATGTAAGTTTAGAACCTCTGATCATCATCATTGTCTTAATACAAAGATAAAAATTACAGCCGCTTTTAGCATTTTGGTTTGACTTGATCTCAATAGAGCGGCTTCCATTATGCATTTATTTTATTACAATATCATTTTAAAGTATTCTATCATTGTTATGACTTATATTATAGGCTCATCTTTATTATTTTCTATCACCAGCAAATTCACCTGTCTTAGTTATTTTCTGGCAAACTGAGAATTTGCAAGGGGTGAAATTATGGACTACAGTTTATTTAATAAATCTTTACATGTAGCAAACACTTTGTGGGAATACATTATTATATAAACACAATAAAATATCTTTTTCAATTCCACGATTATTTAATATGTTTATTTAATATAACAAAGCTGTAACTATAACTTTTGAAGATTATTTCCATCAATGTGATATATCATTGAAGAAGAAGAATATTATATTGTTAATTCTAAAATTTTAAATTATGAGATTGACAATTATTATGACGATTTCTTAGAAAGTGGCAATGGCTGAATTTGTAAAAGCGAACATCCCAGTTAGACGAGAGGTTCTGGGTTCTGGGAACATTATCTTTTTCTATTTTTCTGTGTGTTGTTCTCTTTCATATTTTCGTTTAGATTATTAGTGTTATCTTCTTCTTGAAAAGTTTTAAATTTGTAAGTTATCAGTGACATCTGTACTTCCTAATTTCAAGCTCTCGGTGGTGGGAAATTATTATCTTTTTAAGTTTGTCTTTATTTCAACTTTCCATAACTTACGTAAGGGTAACCAAGATAGTATGCAGCATAGAGAATAAATGTACATAAAACAGTTTAATGCTCAATACATCCCATGACAAAACAAAACAAGCCTTTAATAAATAGGTCTCCTTGGAACGCGATCACAACTGTAATAGAGAAGTAACATGTATTGGATAACAAGTCCCGTATTGTAATTGGTAAACTTGTGCGCCGAAGCAGGAGATCCTGGTTTATATCCCAGTGGCATCTAAAATAGTTTGTCTTTTTTGTGTGTTTGTCTACTTCATTGTTTGAATGTTATTAATATTTTTTCAATCAAAAATATTATACAACCGAAACGTGAGCAGTTCCCTTAACCTCATAGCTTATGTAAGATTTTTCTAACAGTCCAAAAATAAGTAAACCCTTCCCAATTATGTTGTTTGTATGAACTGGACTGAATGTACCATGGTTAACCAAACAAACTTGCTTTGTATGTGTAAAATAAAGTTAAATCAATGAAGGACAGTATTTATTTGGATTTGTATTTCTCTGAAGGGTGCCACGATCAAGACAGACGAGGACACGGGGAAGATAGTGATTGCACGGGTGATGCACGGGGGGGCAGCCGACAGGTCGGGGCTGATTCATGCCGGGGACGAGGTCATAGAAGTCAACGGCATCAATGTGGAGTTTAAGACTCCGGCAGACGTGCTGGCCATTCTTGTAAGTATTATATTAGATGAATTGTGAACTATTTTCATAAGAGTAAGTAATATATTAATTTTAAAATGCTGAAAGGAATTTCAATTGATGCATATCAGTTATAATTAGTACGATACAGCATCACATTAAAGTAAAGCTTTTAGTTTTAAATCTGAGTTGTAAAATGCTCCAAATTTAGAAGATGAGGTGCAAACACACTTAAAAATTGCTATAGTTATCCTTTCCAGCATCGATATATTAAATCAGAGAATATAGCACCTTAAGCAGAGGATGTAGAACCACAGTACCAGACACCAGACATATTGAAGGAAAATAATGTTTCCTATGAAATTAAGTGTAAAAAGTGTGCTTGTAGGTACATAATGGGAATTACCAGAGTATCGCTATCCTATCACTCTTTCCCACATCCGTGCCACAGGTCACCCCAAGTGGTGCGCTACTGTGACTTAGTAGGGGTGCTAGACACTGACCTCCAGATTCCTACCAACCCCTTCTTATCATTTTACTTCCCGTAACTTCACCCTTCACACAGAGTCACCAAAGATGACACAGGCCCCGAGGGAAATTATTTTCCTCAGGACCCCCTGTGTGGATCTGTTGTAAAAAAAAATTGTATTCTCCTTCAAAGCATTCATAAAAATTCAGTCTTTAAATTTGTAAACATTTGTCATCTTGTCAATAAAGCAATAATTATTATTACCGTCAACATTTGATAAACTAATCGATTCTCATTGTATCTCCACAGTAATACATTTTCAGAATGGCGCTCTAATATTTTAATATTTCGCAGCAAAATTCTGAAGGAACCATCACCTTCAAGCTCGTGCCGTCGTACGGGAAACTGGGCCTGCGTGAGAGCAAGGTGCGAGTCCGCGCCCACTTTGACTATTCCTCCTCCTCTGACCCGTATATACCGTGCAAGGAAGCCGGGCTTGATTTCAAAAAGGGCGACGTCCTGCACATTGTCTCTCAAGATGACGCTTATTGGTATGATTATTTTTATTTTTCCATCTATCTAAACGTTACATCTTTTAATTGCAAGGGTTGTGAGAGAGTGTGAAATGTCTCCTCTTTTCTTGAATAAACTTCTTGTTTCAATGATAATTCATACTTACTCGCCAATTTTGTGAATTTCTGAGCTTTCCATTGAGCCAAGCAACTTTGAAAATGGTCAGAGGGAATAATAAGAATAGCTGGATAATTTTTGTAGAACGATCAGAAAAAGGGCGCTGTACAATTTATTTTGAATTCTTAGGCTCTACCTAACTTTATTATTTGCAAATAGATACAGAAACATACTTACCTGGCAGATCGATTCTGATAAACCCACTTTATTAGAAAGTTAATGCTTGGAGAAGAAACGGCTTTGCACGTGGAGGCATTATATTTAAAACACTGGACATTGCATGATTTTACATTTGCTACCCCAATCACTGTTGATATTACATTTGTAAGAAGATTAAGATTCGACCACCAAAGCACGGGCATGTGCCTAGCATGGTGGTTAAAAAATCCAAAAATGGTGTAACCATTCAAAGCAATAAATAAAGAAAAATTAAAATGAATAAAAAATTAATGCCAAAGTTGAGTTAGTATAGGGAAGGGAGAAGTTAAGATTTCTAAGCTTTGTCTATATTTATTTTTGGCAATAAATTTGTGATTTCAGCTTTTGCGTAGTATATGCATAGCTTAACCCTTTTTTTTAGGTATCGCAAATTCTTTAACGACATTGTATTTAAAAGGTTAAGCAAGCATTGCTTTCAATACTTCCACGGGCCGCCCCCGCTGTATATATTATTTGGCACGACGACACCAAGATTCCAATCATACAATGTCATCCCTTCCATGACTTTTTTCTTTCATCTGGTTGTGCTGCATTTTTCACGTCTTCTTTTACACTTTTTCTTCATCCATCAGCTGTCTTGACCATTGAATTGGTTATTTACTATTTTGTGTGGTGTAGACCGGAACTAATGGTTCTATTGTACGCCCAGAATCAACTGTGGAAAAATTGCAAATGGCAGAAATGATTGAGGATTTAAGTATGGCATGATAAAAATGATATTTTAGGAAATTCATATATTTCATAGTAGTTATTAAACAACAATTTTAAGCAGCTTTTCATTGCTAATTGGTGATCTTTCATTTTGATTTAAAAAAAACAAAATATCTTGAAATTTTTACGTAGTTAATGCCCAAGAAATACAAAAAAAATGGTTAAAGACAATCTACCCGAGGGGTAAGATTCTCGACTAGTAATCTGGAGGTCGCGAGTTCAAATCCCGATGTGCGCTAGGTAATTTTATTTAATTAATTTATGTATAGCATATATACTGCACATCCCAGAGTGGAAGATTCTCTCTGTAACCCCATGGTGAAAGACCACCGTTCAGAATTGAAACATTGCTTGAAATGGCTTTAGCCATGATAGGTAACCAGATCTGAATAGTCATGCACTTCCTCACCTACCTCTTCTACATCTCTTCCCCCCCCCCTCCCCTTTACCTTCAGGCTCACAACATACCCCAATTATTGGGGATGCCATAGTCTCACTTGGTCCAGATGGTCGAGACTGACCTTTCAAAGTTGCACTCGTGGGTAGGTACTCTTGTGTTGCCAGTTTAAAAAATGGAGAAAAAATCCATCAATCAATATTAAACTGCTGACTGACTACAGGTGCAGATAATAAGCCCAGGAGTCCTCCCAGTAATCAACATTTTGTTCCCTTCAAAAATGCAACACTCAAAAACTGCCAATAAAAGCAGTTAGTTATTTATTTATTTATATTCTACAACATTCCATAATTGACGTGTTGGAGTAGTGGATAATGATATTGCAGATTCCTTGGCAAAACAAAGAGCGTCTAACCTATTGTTACCCTCGAAAACCATATTCCCATATCTGATATTTTTTCCATCATCAAGGATAGATCCCGCAATGTTTGGGCAGAGTATTGGAACATTGCTAGTCAATCCAAGGGAGCCCGCTATGCTTCAATACAAAAGACTATCCCTTCAAAACTGTGGTTTTAACAATTCCCCCATTTTTACAAAAAATAAATTTCCTCACTTTTGAATGAGAATCGGACATTGTTCTGTTCTTTCTCACCATTTTATAATGCACATCCTTGACATCCCAGATTGTATATTCGGTGATCTAGATGTGGGAACTTTAGATCACATATTTTTTGGTGGTCTCCTGTTAAAATTGCCTCCCCTCCATTCAACACCTCAACTCTTCTAAGTCTGAACTCGACTCCAATTTTCGTATAATTCTGAAATTTGCACAAAATATATAAATTCACCTTTCCTTTCTCTGTAATTTTTTTAAATGATGGCCATACAACACCCTTGAAGGGTGAAAGCCAGGAATAATTGAACAAAAAAACATTCCATAAGTTTAATAGACCACCGGTTCTAGTTAGTAGGACACATTCCATGTGTAGGTAGTGTAAAAAAGGAAAAAAAAAGCATTAATTTATAAAAACCTAGCAATACTTCATAGACTTCATAGTGCCATGATGTTACGATTCTAGATGATACATTACAGGTGATTTTTCAAAACAGCGAAAAATTTTATGTTAATTTTCGTTTGCATTGGAAAATCGATGCTTGCAGTTAAAGTATCTTATTTTTTCAAAGCTCGGCGCAGTCAGATTGGCCGAGTGGTCTAAGGCGCCAGGTTTAAGTTCTGGTTCTCGAAAGGGAGCGTGGGTTCGAACCCCACATCTGACAAAACGTTATCCTTTTTTTTAATGACAAAACATATTTTTTTGTTAAAGTATCGGTTATTAAATCATTTTTCTTCTTTTTTTCGTACCTACCTTTTATAATAAACACATAAAATAAATAGTATTTTCGTAAGTACTTGTACATAAAATTACAATCCTTCATTTTCTTATTTAATTCTAAACTACTTTGAAAACCGAATCATTGGTTTTGGTTATAGAATCATTAACTCCAGTTCCAATACAACAAAAATAATTTGTAAATTAAGGATCATATCATGACACAAGATTTTAAAAAAAAACTGAAGTGGCTCTATCCTCTATCATCTATCAAGTGCACACATCAGTGCATTGTGCAAAAATACTGAAGTGGCAAAAAACTGAAGCAGCTCTATCTATGTGCATGTTGCAAAAAACTGAAGTAGCTCTAGCTATGTGCATTTTTTTATTTTAAATTCTATTAATAATTTATTGTATTGTATTATATATTGTGTGTGTTGAATTGGAAATTAGATATAATTATTTGTTATGTAATTTATTTTAATTGTATTTATTTTATTTTAATTTCATTTAATTTTTTATTGGAGGCACTTCTGAAAACCAGCTGCATTCTAGGAGAAATCCTGAAAAAATAACAAAATATGTAATATTGTGAAAAAAAATCTGTTGATGAATAAAGGTTTTATTATTATTATATAGGTATTATAATTAGCTTCTGTCGCTCTCCATGGAGAGAAAAAAAATTGCCTTATTTTTTTTTAAACGCCTAGGGTCTCAAAAGTTGCATATGATCTGTAGCTATTTGAAAACATAAAAATATACAAAACAAGCTGGTTCCCGGCATGCGTTGCTATGCCATTTAATAAATAAATTGTTTCTCCCTGCGTGTTCTTTCCCATTCGTCCCGTTCCCATTTCCCTCCCCTTCCTCTCCTGCGTCCCCTTCCCCTCTTGCGTTCACACTCCGTCTACTCCACCTTTCCTCTCCCCACTCAACTCTCCCCCTTCCCCCGTCCCGCGAACCTCCCTCCCCCTCCCACCTCCTGCATTCCATACATTCAGTTCCGGTACATTCAGTTTTCAAACAGCTCGCTTGCCACCTATTGTAATTTTGTTATACAAATTTCGTAATGTCAGAGCTCGCCAGTAGTTTTATACAAACCTTGTCCTGATAATAACGAAAACACAAAAAAACGAATTATCCGATTTGGTGCAGTCGTTCGGAAGTTATGCGCGTACATACATTTCGGCGATTCATTTTTATTTATATGTATAGAAGATAGATGGATAGATTGTTGTTCACAATTTTATTAGCTCGCTAAAATGGCCGGTAGTTTTGAAAAAAAATAGATTTTGTGATTTGGGGAATAAATAAAACAACTTTAAAATGATTTTATTAGCTCGCAAAAATGCATTGAATCTCAGAAAAAAATCTCAAACATGTATTTTTAAATAATGGTCATTAATATTTTTTTTTACAATGATTTACCTTTTAACGTTTGTTTGTTATTGAAAACTGCATATAGCAGAAAAAATTTAAAAAAAAAAATGAATACATGTAACTCTACAAGAATACTGATTTTATTCAGAAAAAGCATTGAGTAGATTGATCGAAGAGAAAAAGTGTTATTTTCCACTTTTATATTTTTAACAAAAGACATCACATGTTTCAAAAAAAAAATTTTTGTGTTCTTTGTACTTACTGCAGTTATGGAATAAAAATTAAGTTTGATATAAAATATGGAACATGAAGATGACCACTATGGTGATGATAAAAGACAACCTTTACAGGGATGATGATGAAATGAAGATGACGATGGCCATTATGGTGATGATGCTGAAGACTGTAATAATGAACATTGTGGTGACTATGAAGATGACCATTTAGGGGATGATGATGATAGTGATACTGACCATTATAGGCATGATGACAATGATGCTGATTAATATGGCGAATACGATGACGATCATTCAGGGGGATAATAATGATTAGAATATTTGTTTGTATTGCTAACATTGTTCCTTTTGTCAAACTTAAATCTATTGGTTCAAAATTCTTTCCAACCTTTAATGTTTTTATATATATGTTTTTTTTAATTTGTAAATTGCAATCTGTTTGTCATTTAAAAAAATATAAAACTAGGTAAACAACTATCCCTGTAAATTATCATCTCAACACAATATGAGATGGAGATGGAATACTGTTGTCAAATATCGAATGTTCATATTATAATCCTACAAATATTATAAAGGCGAAAGTTTGTATGGATGTATGTGTGTATGTGTGTTTGTTACTCTTTCACGCAAAAACTACTGAATGGATTTTAATGAAACTTTACAATAATATAGCTCGTACATCACAATAACATATAGGCTATAGCTCAGAGCTCTGGCATTGTGAAATTTTGTATTAAAAAAATTGCAATAGGTGTCACGCGAGCTGTTTGAAAAATGAATGTAATGGGTATGGAGGGGTTGGTGAGGGGGGGGTGAGAGGGGGGAGGGGGTGAAAGTGAAGGGGTGAAGGGGAGGGGGAGAGGGGGAGGTGGTGGAGGGGGGGCGGGGAGAGGAGGGGAGGTGGTGGAGGAGTTGTAATTACTTGTAATTGCTAATACTATGCGAGCGAAGCTGGGGGCAAAAGCTAGTATATAAATAAATAGATTGCTAATTTGAATGAATTGTTTGTTTTGATTTTTCCAGGTGGCAGGCGAGAAGGGAAGGAGAGAAAGTGATGCGTGCTGGGCTCATTCCCTCGCGTGCCCTCCAGGAAGGTCGCATCATCCACGAGCGACAGACACATGCGCGCACTCTCGATGGTATTCGCCGTTCATCAATTTTAACCTTTATCTTCTTGACAGTACTAAACCTCTCTTTTCCCTCTTATTCTAAATATTGTACGTAAAAATAAATTAATAAAATAATCTAAATTAACTAATAAGGAACTCCACTTCTTTTTTCTTTTATTTTTTTAATAATGACCTTTTAACTAATGCCAGTGTATTTTTTATGAAATCTTTTAAATACAAACAAAATCTGAGTTTCATCACCGGTTTAAATGTGGACATTGTAGACATAATCAGCATATACAGTCACACCAATGAAGCAGTGTTTTAATGCGACGGTATTTGATTAGTTTTTAAATCACGATTTATAAATTCTATGTAAAATAAAACTTATACATACATTCAAAATCAGAGTTTATCGATCTTCTTCTTAAGTCGGTTCCTTATTGCTCCAATTTCGATGGTAGACAAGGCTCATCCACTTCTCACGGTTCTGCGCTGCATGCTGCAGACACCGAAGCACCGGACGCCAGAGTGACCTTCCTCTGCAAAATACTTTGCCAGTGTCTATGAGTTCCTCCATTTTGGAGTCTTCAGTTTGGCGAGCAACGTGTCCAAAGAATCTTAAAATAAATGAAGACAATATAAGCGAAACTCAATCGAAAATCTGGAAACAGAAAAATCAGAAAAACATATTGACACCTCTGGGACTCGAACCCAGGACCTCTTGCTTTCCGGGCAAACGCGCTAACCACTGCGCCACGGTGTCGATATGAAATTCGGTCATGTTTAACTGTACCATACTTCGACTAAGAACCACCTATACTATCTTCATTTTCTTTAACGCATATATTATTGGCAACTATCTTTATGTATGATTGCAAGATTCAAACCCGAACTAAATGCTCTCTAGATAGTGTCTGGATAAATCTTTATCCATTTTATTTAATATGCGACATCTATCGACTTTTCTGCAAGTCTAGGATGAATATTTTATTTTTAATTTTAAACTTTATGAGTAAAACCTCAAATTGTAATATTTTTAAATAAATGAAGACAATATAAGCGAAACTCAATCGAAAATCTGGAAACAGAAAAATCAGAAAAACATATAGTTTAAAATTAAAAATAAAAAAAAATCTTAAAATACTTTGTGGGCAGATAGTTGAGAGCCTGTTGTGGATGTCTAGCTCTTCCAGAGTGGATACATTTGTGCGTCCTATTTCTATACCTCGTTTGTTGATCAACATGTATGAATTTATATTTTTTAAGCTGTAATATTTTTTTATTTTTATTTTAACTTTATGAGTAAAACCTCAAATTGTAATATTTAATTAAATGAAGACAATATAAGCGAAACTCAATCGAAAATCTGAAAACAGAAAAATCAGAAAAAGATATTGACACATCTGGGACTCGAACCCAGGACCTCTCGCTTACCGGGCGAACGCGCTAACCACTGCGCCACCGTGTCGATATCCAATTCGGTCACTTTTAACTGTATCATACTTCGACTAAGAACCACCCACACTATCTTCATTTTTCTTAACGCATATACTATTGGCTGCTATCTTTATGTATGATTGCAAGATTCAAACCCGAACTAAATGCTCTCTAGATAGTGTCTGGATAAATCTTTATCCATTTTATTTAATATGCGACATCTATTGACTTTTCTGCAAGTCTAGGATGAATATTTTTTATTTTTATTTTAACTTTATGAGTAAAACCTCAAATTGTTATATTTAATTAAATGAAGACAATATAAGCGAAACTCAATCGAAAATCTGAAAACAGAAAAATCAGAAAAAGATATTGACACATCTGGGACTCGAACCCAGGACCTCTCGCTTACCGGGCGAACGCGCTAACCACTGCGCCACCGTGTCATAAAGATAGCAGCCAATAGTATATGCGTTAAGAAAAATGAAGATAGTGTGGGTGGTTCTTAGTCGAAGTATGATACAGTTAAAAGTGACCGAATTGGATATCGACACGGTGGCGCAGTGGTTAGCGCGTTCGCCCGGTAAGCGAGAGGTCCTGGGTTCGAGTCCCAGATGTGTCAATATCTTTTTCTGATTTTTCTGTTTTCAGATTTTCGATTGAGTTTCGCTTATATTGTCTTCATTTAATTAAATATTGTAATATTTTTCACTGGAGTTCCTTATTACAAACTAGTAATATGTATATTCTTTTAAAATGCATATATTAAATACATTTTTTTTATAAATATAAAGTGAATTTTCATACAGTGTAAATAATTCTATTCAACCCCTTCATTTCTTTCAATTTAATGCCACTGCTATATATGAGTTTTGATTTAAGTTTATAATATAGAGGATGTATATAAATTTTCTCCAAGATTTCTAAGATGTGTGGTCAAAATGGTAATATGTAGAAATGCGTGTTATTATAATAAATATAATATTTAATTGTTCGTGTGTGCGATCATTATTTACATGTTATTGTTATTATTAATGCAACCATTCTATTGTGTGATTTTATTCTAATGTAAGTGTAGGTATGTTCACAGTATAATAAATTGACATAAAATTACTGCCTCAACACAGGCTAGCCTAGTGAGGCAGGTTATGAGAAACCTAAATTTATAATTATAAATCTCTGTTCTTTAATTACCTACTGTAATTACCTACTGTACTTTTTTAGTTGTAATGTTGCCAATTTAATTGAATAAAGATATATTATTATTATTATTATTATTATTATACATAATAAAATGTTTGTAGATTTTCTTTAATATATTGATTTATTCTATGTTTATATTGTGTGTTTTGCTGCGAATGTGCGATTTATATTTGAATATGCTACTTATTTAACAATATCGAAATAGCAAGCGAAAATTTATTTTTATTCATACCTTTTATGATTATATATTATTCTAATATGTTTTGTATATTCTCAGCTTGTCCAAGTAATGTAAACATTATTGATGCGTTTGGAGTATACAATTGTTGTGTTTGTAATTTAGGAAGCATATGGTCGGCACCTTCTTCTCCGGTTCTATGCAACCCTGCTGCAGCAGTCCAGTGTTCTCGAACCCTCGCCTCAGAAACCCAGCAGCATGAAGAAAACAATGCAAAGGAAACCACCGATTGCTCCGATGTTGCCATCGACCCCACATCTCTGCTGCCATGCAAACCTCCCGTCAAAATCAAAAAGATGATGTATGACCTGACTGAGAATGATGACTATGATCGGGAGAATATTCCGACATATGAAGAAGTGGGGCGCTTGTACCCACGCCCAGGCCTCATCAGACCTCTGATTCTTATTGGCGCGCCTGGAGTGGGTCGAAATGAGTTAAAACGCCGCTTGGTAGCTACTGATCCTGATAAATACAAGAGCCCTGTACCATGTTAGTCACTATTTTTAAAATAGATTTTGATATCAATTAAAGTTTGATTATGTTGTCTATTTGCAATAATGTGCATTTTAAAAATATATCGTCATTTTTTTTCTAGTCACATCTCGCCCTCAGAGAGCAGGAGAACAAAATGGAAAGGAGTACATCTTTGTTAGCCGTGAAAGAATGGAACAAGATATAGCAGCTGGAAAGTTGATTGAATTTGGAGAATATAAAGGAAATCTGTACGGAACTTCGTCAGAAAGTGTTGAATCTATAATAAGTGCAGGTAATTATCATTCCTGTAATGATTTGAAGATGCCACCATTTGCAAAGGCGTTAAGGTATCTTTCCACCGTATTTAAAAATTAACTGATTTTTATTTTTAGTAGGAGTAATGCAATAATTTTACCTACTTGTGTTATAAAGAATCTATATACATACACACTTGACAAAGTTAGGAAAGTCATATTATTGACCAATAAAATGAAGACATTAATCAAACCATAGGTCCTTGATAGAGTGGAAACTGTAAAATTTTATTTGTTTCAGGGTACGTTTGTGTCCTGTGCCCGCATCAGCAAGCATTGAAAGCTCTACGCACTCCTCGCGTTCGACCCTATGTGATCTTTATCAAGCCACCGATTCTGGAAGAGTTGAGAGACACGAGGATGGCTTCACGAGCCCGCTCTACTTTTGATGAATCAAACTCAAGAGGATTTACGGTAATAACCTTTGTATTGAAATAAATTTTTGAATAAAGATATAAGTATTGGATTTAAATTTTAATCACTAGGGTTTGGAGAGTTTAACCCTTTAGCTGACCCTTTAAGCTCACCCCTGCACAGCACTACGCGGATGTGAACTATTGTGTTTTTTATTTTTCTTAAATATACATAAACTTATATAATACGCAAATTTGTACTTTTTTTTTTTTATCAATAATTGATACGTGTATAGTGAAATGTGTACATTACTGAAATAAGTTTATTAAATGTTATTTCCTGTGATGTAATAACAGTAAATTTCTTTCATTATTTATGTGCAATTTTTTTTACTAGGTGTAAGACCTTTTTCAAGTGTGTCAATATTAAATTTCAAGTATCAAGTGGATCACTGCCGCACCACACCACAGTTGAACAGCTGCAGTGTTTATTATATTATATCTAATGCATTGTCCTTTTAATATTAAACTGGCCGCAGAGGCCGTATCTTATCTTATGAAGATAAATTTCGACGATTAATCGAGTCCCATTGATGTTCCAAATGTGTATTTACATTTTAAAAGATACTGGTAAACATTAATATGTTTTTTTTTGTCTGCTTGTTTAGGAGTAAATACATCTCAAACACGTAATCGCATTATACTTTCATAAGACCAAAAACGTGCCAGAGCGACCTTACATTTTAAAAGCTATATATCTATCTTCCTCTCATGCAAACATATGTATTTTTCTTTTAACCAGAAAGAGAACGAAAAGGAACGAAATAATGCTTCTTATTGTCTTTGAAATATGAAAGCTATCTTGCATAGATATTTTACAATCTCGATCCAAAGTGACGGTTTCAGTGACGGAAACCGAGGCAAGCAGACGGGTTATAACAAATAATTAGTTCCATGTGTGATTAGTGTTTAAAGCTTTAAAATAGATTGACGATAAAAAGCCCCGATATGACAAAAGTGATACATATTTTTGAAACATAGAAAGGTTAATCAAATTTATATACCTTGCAGGACGAAGAACTGAATGAAATTCTGAAAGCATCTCGCCGCATTGAGTACCTCTATGGCCACTTGTGCGATGAAGAAATAGTGAATGGAGACTTAGCAACGTCGCTGGCTTTGCTTCTCAAGGCAGCCTGGAGGGTGCAGACGGAACCACTGTGGGTTCCTGCCACTTGGGTTCAATAAATATACTTTTGTTACATATTTAGCCAAATTGTAGTTCGAATAGAGTTGAGCTTTTACATCCAAATTATAAAATATATCCATTATTATGATCCTATTTCTATACCTCGTACCCGTGTTATTAATTTTTGGGGTTGCATTATTTTGCTCAAATTATTAAACACCTGTTTTACAAGGGCACTATGGATCGATTTCTCAAACAAGGTAAATATTGTTACACCAAATATTGTAGTCATTAAATAATGTATTTGATTGTTACCTAATTTATTATATTTTATTTTAATATATTGTGTATTCATTATTGTGACAGTGCCTCTCCATGAAAATATATTTTTTTGCATGTAATTTATTAAACTTCCCGATTCTGATAATCTTAAAAGCAATATGAAAGTTTAAAAAAATATTAAATGCTTACAATGAAAAGTGGCTTAAGTTTTTATTTGTTGACAGATGTAGTGTGAGGTTTTTTTTTTTTTACATGAATGCGGGACTCATAGTCTCACAAATTAGGATTTTTTTTTTTATTAGTGTATTTTGTTTCTTAATATATTCACATAAAACATATTTTGATTTGGCCACCTTTCATTGTACGCTCATAATGCATTTAATGTTTATTGTCAAATTTTTTAAGTATCTCTTAAGTTTATCCTGTATTCAAATAACATAATGATAATAATATATAAATATTGATAAAAATGAAATGAAAGTAATAAAAATAAAAGTTCAAGAAAGAATAAAAATTATTGTACAAAAAGTTGCAGTGTTAAGTGTCATCGGTTTGCATAATCTCACTTTTTCAGAATCTAAAATTATTCTTAATTTTCAAAAATAATTGGTAGATAATAATTTGTTGATTCGGTCGTAAAGTTGTTGTAGTTTTAAGCTATACATAACATTATTTGAGAATTCGAAGAACTCTGTATTTTATGGTATGAAAACTTCAGCCAGGTAGTGGGCACTATCCGGGTAAAAAAAAAATAATAAATTGGGTTTAAAACTGTTTTGATTGGTTGCTTTGGGTATTTATTTCGGTCTAGCCACCTGCCAAAAAACAGTTATTGGATTTCTCAATCAGAATAAACTTCAATTTCTAAAATAGTTTATGTTAAACATATTCTCTTTTTTTTTTGGTAGGTGGGTGGATTAAAGATCGCCTAAATGAAAGTGTTACAGAAGTGCAGTTTTTGTTTAAAGTACCTACCTACTTAAGTTATATAGGAAAATGTAAATACTGTGTGTTGAGCCGTGGAAGAAAAAGCGAATGAGGTCCAAATACAGTTGCACGGAAAATAATCAATAATTTTTATAGATAAATTTACCTTAAGAAGTTACTCGAGCATTTCTAAAATACACCATTCCACGTGTCATTTGTGAAATAATGAAAAATCGAAAATATTTGCGAACATCCCATTTATTTTTTTAATGTATAGATACTTGTAGACATTCTAGTAATGAATCTAATAGAGTTAGATTCCTTACTGTAAATTGTTTGAAATTTCATAGAAAATATAATATTTTGTTCCTCATATCGTAATAACATAAAACATAATATAACAAAAATGTGCCGGAAAACTGATCAATGTTTTAAAAATATTACTTATGATTTTATAAATAATATATTGGATAAACTAATTAGTAAAACACACTTAATTTGTATAAAACAACCTCTTTATAAACTACGATCGGCTATCCATACCATTGGCAGTCAGTAATCTACATTTCCAAAATTAATATAAATACATAAGTAAGTATGAACATCTTTGTGTATTTTATCAACGGCATTTTCAAAAAGTTCCTAAATCATATAATAGGTACTCGAAAACTTCTTGACTACCAAAAAAATATTTTCATCTAAATTGTGATCTACATGAACTTCTAACATAATGGTACTTTATTTCCTAATTAAATGGTCTATTGTTTGTGTTCCTTAATATTATTTATGTTAAAAATTGTTATTGATTATTCGCATGTACTTTTTGAAATGCTCACAAAGTTTTCGATAATTATGCTGAATTAATATCAAATTTTTTAAACGTTATGTATTGTATACAATATTGAATTTTTGGATAGTAAAATAATACATATAAAACTCTTTCGACATAAAATGCATGAAACTATTTAATTTGTTATTTTTTTATTAAGTATGTTGTAAAGATCTAAATTATGTGTAATTAAAAGAGAAGATTAGTTTAAAATGTGTTTTAATCTGCCTCACCTTTTACCTAACCCATAATAATATTTAGATAATTTGTAGGGCGCCATTTTTATGAAAAAATCACCTCAAGCGTGCTGTACAAATTTATGGTACTATTCTACAATGACTATATTAGACAGACTATATTATCTCTAACTTTAGACTAGACAAACCATTTTCACAACTTGACTTACAGGTTGCATCCCTGAAGTTTGTCGATCACTAAAACATCAATAAATGTGATGCTGTGTTGAAATGTAAACATTTTAGAGGATCTTACTTACTTGGGAGGTGACTTGAGATTAACTGTTTATTGCTTATTAGAGAAAATTAGATACAGTTTACATCTAGAGGACATAATTAGGAACACATGATTTTGGAAATGCGATTATTTAATCCTGGTATATATTTCAATAATAATATATTCTAAAGTGATTAAAAAAAACTAACTAACCATCACGCCGTTTCCCCGCAGGGGTAGGCAGAGAGGATGGACCGCCAAACAACTCGGTCTTGGCACACACTCTTTGCCTCACTCACATTCATACATCGTCTCATACATTCTCTTCTATTATTCTGACTTTTGACATGACCCGACTCAAGTATCTGATTCACTTGATCGTGCCATGTCTTCCTCGGGCGTCCCCGACTTCTTCTACCATTCACATTTGCGTCGTATATTCTTCTTACACTACTTCCTTCGTTCATTCGCTCTACATGCCCAAACCATCTGAGGGTCCCTTTCTTAATCTTACTCATTATGCTTACATCGGCCTTACATTCTTTGCGGATATCCACATTTCTCACACGATCATACATTGTTTTACCACACATACGTCTCAGGGATCTCATTTCAACAGCATTCAGTTTACTTTCATCCTTCCTCTGCCAGTTCCATGCCTCACTGCCATACATCAGGGTAGGTACCAGGACTCCATTGTGGACTGCTAGCTTCGCTTTTTTTGACAGTTTTTTATTAGCGCCAACGGCATTCAGTCCACCATTAATGGAGTTACCGGCATTCACCCTTCTTTCAATATCTCTTTCAGCCTTCCCATATCTCGTAAACATACTACCCAGATACACAAACTCATCCACCTGCTCCAAATATTCATCATTCACAACTATGTTGCATACTGTTTTCGTACTCTCCCTTTCAAACACCATGACTTTAGACTTACTTACATTCATCATTAGCTCATTCTTCATACATACTTCGTTCATCCTAGATACGAGAGACTGTAGATCTTCCATAGTGTTAGAAATCAGCACCGCATCATCAGCATACAACAGGCAACATACTTTCAGATTACTCAATTTCGCGCCCAATCCCACCTCTTTCAATTCTTGCATACAATTATCCATGTATAGATTGAATAACCATGGTGACATTACGCAGCCTTGCTTGACACCTTTTGTGATGTCAAACCACCCCGTAAAACCACCGTTTACCCTAACACACGCAACGCTTCCCTCGTACAGAGACGCAATTGCCTGTATGAGATTTGTATTCACTCCATACTTGGACAAAACCTTCCATAGCTTTTTCCTGTCGACTCGGTCGTATGCTTTTTGTAGATCTACAAAGGCGCAGAAAAGTTTCTGGTTTTTTGCCAGAAATTTCTCAGTAAGCATACGCAAGGAGAAAATCTGGTCCATGCATCCCTTTCCACTCATAAAGGCACCTTGCACATCCCATATTTTATCCTTTGTTTCCAAATAAAAGGAAATTGTTGAAATATTTATTAGCTCTTTGCTACACTATGTAATAGTCAGATGGGTTTATTTTCAAGATGCAATTCATCAAACCAACCCTGGAAATTGACAATACAATCAGACGCAAAATATTTTACTCTGGACACATTATTACTACCTTTCTACAGAAGTCTAATATGGCATGGGTGCCGCCACCCCGGGAACCACTTATTGGATAACCAACACCTCGGCCATAGGTCACCCCAAGTGGTTGATATTATCAATGACATAAAAGCCTTTCCTGATTTACAAGAAATATTTAGTGATTTTTTTTAGAAATACCAAACTTAAACACAGATTTAGAAAACATTATTTAGTTAAAATATTTCATTTATAAAATTCTTTGCTTTAGCGATTCTATGATATTATTCTCCTGCCACTAATCACAGACAACATTACATTGCTAAAGTGACCTGCCAGGTAAGTATCTACCCGCACATAATATAAATAATATGTATATTTTTATGCAGCATCACCCTTATTGATGATAGACTACGGTCTTTCACCTGTAAGCGTTTACCTATATACATAGTTTTATATTTTATTCCCCGGTGAGTTGGTGGATGCAATCTGTTTACCTTAAGGGGGCAGCCCACTGCGAGCGGGCGGTAAAAGAGTGTATTTTTCTAAGTATTTTCAAGCAAACGATGAATGGAATCTTTTTTATTAAAACTCATTGTCAACTCATGTACATATAGAAGACTGTACACAAATTTTTTTACACGAATATAAAGTATGGTTTGCGGTGTACGCCGCTTTCAACAAGACACTCCGACGAAATTGCTGCTCGATGGTTGACAGCGATTAAACCACACGGTTCATCAGAAAAATACAATAAAAATATATTTAGAAACTAGACATCTACACATTTACACAGTAAACACATAACCCCCAAACCTTTTTACGGAGAAGTAATTTATTTATATGCAAATACCTTATTTTTATTTATTTTAAAATATATTTACCTTTTCAGAAAGGGATATAAAATTTATATAAATCAATGCGTATTCAAATATTTCCAAGGTTTGAAAGTTGTGTAAGTTAGCTACCATTTTCAAATTTGATTAAAATTATAGATAATTTAATTAACGGGCGTTTGCTGGTAGAAAAATCAGGAATAAAACATACACTTGAAAATCAACATTGTTTTTAAATGCACGTCAAATCAATTCCTTAAATTTCATTTTACATCTCGGGCATTGACTCATAGAATAAAGAATATTCTTGATACAATTATATCAGTTGATGTATGTGTCGTGTCAATTGTAAAATCACGGCACCATGTAAGGGAATTATGATATCTGATATCTGACAATCTGATTTATTTTATTTACCCTCATGTAGAACAAATATTAGAAAAAAATTCCCCAATTCCTCGTGTACGTGCACAATATAAAACAAAATTTCACAGCATTGACATTTTTAGTAATAACCTAAAGAAATATCGATGTGAAGTAACGCGTACGATCGATTATTAGCATAAGAAACTTCTGTGGCTTGACTTCAGTTCACTTGTATATTTATCACTGTATATTATGTAAAAGCAGTTTGTTTCTAACAAATAAATAAATATCTGAAACACAAAAAAATGGCGGAACATCGAATTTTATTTTCAGTTTTTTTGAAAAATTTACTTAGTTCATAAAAAAATAAATAGATGGCGACCTTTTACAAATAGTTATTTTAATATGCTGTCAACCAAGTTGAAAAAAGTAGTTTATAGAAAAAACACATTCAAAGTTTTGCTGAAGATTAATTCAACATACAAACTCTTTCAAACGGTTTCATTTAAAATGCTGTTTCGACGTCAATTTTACGAATTTCCAACATCTGATGATAGCATTCTTAACAAATGCGTCTTTCAGAAAATGGCATTAAAAAATGACAAAAAAAATTGTTCACAGTGTGCGTGCCTAAGTTATAATTTGTTGTTATAAATTATCTATAGTTAATAGAAAAAAATACTTCTAGTTAATAAAATAAACCTTGGAGAAAAAAATATATTTTACATCATCCTTCATGTGATTTTTCACCAAAGTGGAACTTTATAAATCATTTAACTATAATTTTTTCATAAGAAGCAATTACTTTGTGGTTAGACATTATATTATAAAAATAAAACAACACTTTGTATTTAACCACGAATTTATTATTTATGTATGTCATTTAGTTATTATTTTATCCTGAGGAAGCTTGGTCTAAGTGAAACCGGTAGATACATAAATAATAAATTCGTGGTTAAATACAAAGTGTTGTTTTATTTTTATAACATTTAACTATAATCAAGTAACTCGTTCAGTTAATGACTAGATTGATATAAACTTACATTGTTCATTATTATGACTTGCAATTTTGGCACAAGAAAAGTGCAGCAAAATAAAAAAAGAATTTAACGTTTTATTTTTAAAACTAAAACTAACTTGAACCTTAAATCATTATCAGCACTATTGGCTCTACAACCCCTGGTGGGTGTTGGCCTCCTCGAGAGTCTTCCTTCACACATCTCGGTTTTGTGCCAGCTCTCTCCAATTTAGAAGCTACAAGGTAGATATTAGAGGACGTTCTCGCTCCATCTTAATCTTGACCTTCCCAGGCTCCTTCACCCTATTGGTCTTGAGTTCAGCAGGGACGTTGGTGCTTGATGCTCAGTCATACTCTCCAAATGATCCAGCCACCGAAGTCTTCCCAATTTAACAAATTTTGTGAAGTTTTACAAATTCCTTTTTTGTTTTAAAAATTCCTACAGAGTATATAGCTCATTGTTGTAACGGCCTTATACACCTCCCTAAAATCAGAGGCAATCGAGGGCGCTCCGGCGGTGATAGATATATATAGCCTCAGCATAGCCTTGGTAAAGTTGTGAAAGACCACAATATGAAATTGAAGCATTGCTTGAAATGGCTTTAGCCATATTTGAACCATATGTGAATGGCCAGGTACTTCCCTATCTTCCTCTTTCAGAGGAATGGGCTCAGTAGGTATTTTCAAATGTTTTATCTGAAGTTGCAGAATTTAAAAGATTATGATTAAAAGTTTTCATTCACTAGTAACTTTAGAGATTTTTCTAACTACCCAAATAGAATTTTTAAAATAATTTATTTTTAGTATTGCTGTTTAATACCTTCGCCTCAAGACATGGGAATCTATCGAATGGACCGTTCTACACCGAGTGAAGGATTTTTTCAAATATTTTGGGGCTCTAGACCAGAGGTGACTGCCAAATTCAACAGTCGTTAAAAATAAAGGTGATGTATTCAAAATATTTAGTGGTATGTACAAACCTACATAAGTGCGTGGAAATTTATACCAAAAATAACATTTAATAACTGACGTGTACTCAACGTTGCTCAGGGTTATGAATGGTTTGGAGTAAAGTTTTGAGGTTGTGAATTCTAATTTACCTACCTGAAAACTGGGTGTAGTTCTAAAGCGAAAAACATAATAAGAAATGAAAAATTTATCCAGTAGAGAATCCAGTGCTTCATTAATAAATTCCTTTTCTTTTGAAATTGCAAGTGCAGTAAGCCTTTCCCGAGACAATGTATTGTCCAATGAATTCATTTTACCAAAAATGTTATCAAAACCTAAATAATAATATACGTAGAACTCTTAAGTATTATGGGATAATAGTATTATTTATAGTATCCCAACACTTGTCCCAACACAACTGTCAACGTCCAACGAACCCAAAGATATTCTGCAGTAACACATAACAAAAAAAATCATTATTTGTGTTGAAATCAAGTGTCAGTTTCTTTTAAAAATAACCAAATTTAACAATTCTTTGAACCTTTTTGTATTGACCTAATAACTTTTAGCTTTCTCTAATAGTTTATTTTTATAAATTTAAAATTCAATGCATTAATGCTAATTAAATTGATTTTATTAATATTAATTGGTAGAAGTCGGGGACGCCCGAGGAAGACATGGCACGATCAAAGACGTTACATACTTTAGACGCGGGATAGAAATCTCAAAGTGGGAAGCCAAACGCAAGACAATTGCACTGTTCTCGATTTCTAGTACTTTAGTACTAAACTGTCACTCGTCAAGTAAGGTCATGTCTTACCAATAGGAAAATTGCATTTAAAAAGCGCCAAAATGCCCTCCTGTATGATGAGAAAATGTTTCCATTACACGGCAAACGTTAGTAAATGTGAAGAAATAACATTTAATTTATATGTTCACACAAATTACTTATTATTATCGATTATTATAAGCAATACAATTAATTTTCATGTTTCCCGTCCAACAATTTTGTATGTCATTTGAGAAAAAACACACTTGTCTTAATGGTACGGTCACACTGAGGTCAACTTCCAACTTCAAACTTTCGGACTATTGCGTAGAAGGGTAGTTCATGCGTTGGAAGTTTGGCTTCAGTGTGAATGTAGCATAACTTTTTAATATTTGTATCACTTTTGAATTAAGAAATTACTGAAAACCGCTGAAAACAAAAGAGTGTTGCTTACTTGCCACATTATTTTGCGAACATGTGAGACTATGGCGAGTCAATTTATATAATGTCATTGGGCACGATCAAGTGAATCAGATACTTGAGACGGGCCATGTCAAAAGACAGAATAATAGAAGAGCATGCATGAAACAATGTATAAATGTGAATGAGGCAAAGAGTGTGTGACAAATCCGATTTGTTTGGTGGCCCGAAGATACAATCAAGATTTACTTCATTAAATTAATCTGAAATAAATGCAAGCTATATTATAAATAATAGTATAAATTCATCAAAAAACTTTCATTTTTGCATTGGTTTGACAGATAGATTGGATTTTTTTTAAATTAAAACCATGAAAAGGCTTCCAAGTGAACATATTACCAGTCACAGAAGTAAGGTACAGTACCTACTTCCCTAACATTAGTAAAAGAGAGAAGAGTCACTAAGGTAGTAAAATGTAGTAGATGAAATTAATATATACATTATGAATTTGAAGGTCAACAATGTCAATATTGTTTAATTATTTTACATTCACTTATTTAAAATTTTCAGCTGGCAGTTGGTAAATTTAAATGAAACAGGAATGTTGTAGCCAATATTTCGGATGAGGTTCTCACTTTTTCAGCATATTTTATAATATGCGTGCTTGTTCATAAAAATGGTTGGCAAATTATCAGATCTGACAAAGGATGTTTGGTAGTTTGGAACCATATCTGACAAAATGTTATGAACTAAAAGTGGATGACTGCAATTTAATCTTTTTTAGATACCAAGAACTTAAATCAAATAATAAATAATATACACTTACAGAACAAAACTAGGTTTAATTTTGCTTTACCTTCACCAAGAACTTAAATCAAATAATAAATAATATACACTTACAGAACAAAACTAGGTTTAATTTTGCTTTACCTTCATGACTGATTAATTTTCATTGTAAATATTTAAGAATTGTTTTAATTTATATCTCAGAATAAAATTGCACTTGTCCATTTTCACTCTTAACAGACAATAGATCAAAAACTTTTATTGTGTAGTGTGAAATAGGTTTTCAAATCGCATAACGCATTTACGATTCGCACAAGAATACTTGCAGATTATTCCAGAAGATGAAGGCCAAACTCTATATCTGACTCCAATTGATGTGATAAATTCATTTCTATAAAACAACTCTTATATTTTGAATGCATTATCCTTGTCTCCACTTCCGTTCAGTGATTTGAAGGACTGCTGGTGTTTTCCTGTTTATACACAGCTAATAACTATTCAGTAATTCAGGGACGTGCCGAGTTTATTAAAATGGAAATCTCCATTTGTACAGGGAATTGAGAGGTTTGGGTAGCGGCCAATACGCAGCCGTATTATAAACCATGATGTTGGTAACTACGATCAGGAACCAAGGAATCATTCTATGTTGCATAACATCAACTCTTATGGACATCAATATTATCTTACTAATATTATAAACGCGAAATTTTGTATGGATGTATGTATGTTTGTTACTCTTTCACGCAAAAACTACTGAATGGATTTTAATGAAACATTACAATAATATAGCTCATACATAAGAATAACACGTAGGCTATAATTTATAAAGCTAGCTAGGAAGGGGACGCAGGAGGGGAACGGAACGCACGGGAAAGGTGATTCAGGGAGAAACAATGTATTTCTTTAAATATGGCATTGCAGCCATGAACCAGCTAGTTTAATTACATGTATAAAGGTCTCTGCCCGCTACAACGTTCCATACCGTACTATGAACGTATCAGCCACGAAATAAACACTGTATTATACCCATACATAACGGGTATAGTGACCATATAATACCCGTATACAACGCGGTTAGTGTCCGTACCATCCCCGTTCAAATGTCTGTCTACCCGCTGACGCACGTCTCATAGAACTGAACACAAATCACGAACTGACGGAGTGGCAACGCGGTCGCGTGCCATGCATAGAGCGGACCGGCGCGGCACCTGCAAAATATTGTCATCGAGAATACGCCGTCAGTCCGGTCATGGTATGCGACGGTATTGGTCGGTGACGGAACGGACTAGTGGGCAGCGTTTCATACTGATCGATACAAAGAATATTTTTTTGCATGCGCCGCTACGGTTACGGTCATGGTATGGAATGGTGTAGTGGGCAGAGACCTTTAAACTAAAAGACATCTTTAACTTTGATTATATCAATGTGAAAATCTGTAGCTTTACAGGAGCAGATTTGAAGTGTTTTATTTTGTAATTTATTTGTTAATTTTTTCTGAAATTCGCATCCCTTTTAAATTAGGTCACAGACAACACACAGAAGTTATAATATTGCTCCAAGTAGGTACTACAAATGGCAATTTTAAAGTAAATAATATGCAGAACTCATGCATTTATAAGTTTAATGAATCTATCAATCTATCATCCATCAATCTATCATCCATCAATCTATCAATATAAGTAAAAATGAATCGCCTAAATGTATGTACGCGTATAACTTCCAAACGACTTTACCTATTTCATTCAAACTTTGGAGTTTTGATGTGTGCTACCAGCGAAGGTTTCTATATATACTGGTGAGCTCTGACATTATGAAATTTGTATAAAAAAATTGCAATAGGTGGCACGCAAGCTTTTTGAAAACCGGATGTACCTGACTGAATTAATGGAATGCGGGAGGGGAGGAACAATTTCTTTACTAAGTGGCTTAGCAACGCATAACGGGAAATAGCTATAATAATAAAAAAGAAGCGACAGATCAACGAGATAATTGGAGGAGTTCTAACATAGGTGCTTTCCAACGTTGTAAACAGTTTATATGTCTCCATATTAAAATTCGGAGGTATACTTTTTGAAAGAGGACGGGAGATTTCCAAACCAAACGCTTAAAAATTTCCGAGGACTCAAGGCTGAAATTGATTATACAGCGGAACGCTCCAGTGGTTAGGGAATGTACCCATACTACGTGACCCGTTTGGGGGGGGGGGGTGGGGGGGATCTCCAAAATACCACGCTTGGTCACGATGGGGGGGGGGGGGGGCTTAGGTTTTATCACATAATCAATCTAGAAATCAAAATTTTGACATAAGTTTTATCTTGATAATATTTTTTCCACTTCTAATTATAGGTATGCATGTATTCTTGCCGTCACGCAGCAAGCGCCGTATTAATAAAGACAAATATAAGCCAAATAAAAGTATTTAAACTTTTTGTTAGCAAGAAATGATTCAAAACCATATTTACGAATTACTACGTGAAAACTGTAGGGGTAGGGGGGGGGGGGCTAGGAATATACTACACGTGGTCACCGAGGGGGGGGGGGGTTAAAAATTGCAAAAAGTTGGTCACGTAGTATGGGTACGTTCCCTTATATGTTAAATGTATTATTTTGGCACATTAATAATATCGCACAAATAATACTCACATAAAAATTTAAAATAGAGCGCAAATCACACGCGGTAGAAGTGTAATCTTCAGAAAATTATAGTAGACAACAGGAGACCGATTATGCTATCTCATTCTCTGGCAGGCTACATCCTGTAGATGTATGTGTTTGTCTCTTTTTAATCTCGCTATTTTTCATTTTATCTAGTTTCAAATCACAACAGTGTTAAGTTAAACTCGCAATACATGCGTATATTGTTTAATTTATTTATTGATATTGTTATTTATAAAAAAATTAGAAATTTATATTATTTTTATCGGCCTTGTATTCCTTCCGGATCTCCACAATTCAACACTGTCTTGCCTATAATACACCTACATGGTTTTACAACACACACTTTTTTTTACATTAGCTCCACTGAGGAGGCCCTGAGGAAAGTAATTTTCCTGTGGAACAACACTTTACTCCACTATGATTCACAAGCTAACTTATAGTGAAAATTCATATGCTTACCCACACTGGTCAAAAACCTTTTTCATGTCCCAACTGCAATTATTCATGTTGTACAAAGGAACTTCTTAGAAATCATTTGCTGACTCAAAATGATATAAAACCTCTTAAATGTTTCTACTGCGACTATTCATGTTCTACAAAGAGGCACCAAAAATCACATGTTTACCCACAGCAGGCAAAACCATTTTCTTGCCCCGAATGCAGTTATTCAAGTTCTCGAAAGGGAGATTTAAAAATCCACAGCGCGATTCACAGTGGAGAAAAACCTTTTTCGTGTTCTGAGCGTAACTATACATGTACTACGAAAATTATCTTTATGTATTATTATTTTGTTTCAGCAGCAAACTAACCTGTGTGTATTAACTAAAAAGCGTTGTTCTAACTAAAAAATTTCGTTTAACTTTCATATATTTTGTTCCATAAATTTTGCATTATTTTTTCTTTTGCTGTTTTTCAAATTTCGTTGGCATATTTTTAGTTGCGCTGCGCTGGCAAGTCTAATGATATAAATCTCCCCCTTTAATAATAGTACCTACAAACTCAATTTAACAACACTAACTACAGCAATTTGTGTTTATGCGTATTTCGTGTTTAAAACACTAACGAATACTGACAAATAAAAATTACGCACAATACAGTCGAGGGATTCCCCGTACAACGAAAAGGGTTGAAGATTTTAATTCCGCAGTTTTTTATTTAAATAAAGAAAAACATGTTACGTAACGCGTTGTTCAACCCCCCCCCCCCCCCCCCCCCCCCCCCCTCCCCACCCCACCTAGTAACGCACCATAATGTTTCACAAGACCCCCCCTCCCCCCGAAGTGCGTTACGTAATGCTTGAACGGCCCTTTACGCACTTTTGACTTGGGGAGTAAGCTGGTGAATGGAAGTAAGTAAGCTGGAGAGGGAGATATAAGTTAGTGAAGATAGAAAGAGAGAGAGTTACGTTTCGTATATTACTGTAGGGACAAGAGAGAGGTGCGAGTACACATTTTCTTTCTCTCTTTCTCTCATAGCCAGTTACGTTTCGTATATCTAAGACACAGTGCAGGCCACACTGTATCACACTGTAGAAGCAAGAGAGAGCAGTGCGCGCGCACTTTTTCTTTCTCTCTTCTTATCATATAGATGGAGCTAAAGAAGTTTTACTTCAGTTGTGTGGTCTAAAGCACACTCATTTTTTTCAAAGCGGCTTCATGTAGACACACCACGAGGCATGTGCAGACCTAACAAATATTTTGAAGGATGGTGTTTGTTCTCGTGGTTGGATGCTTGTAAGAACTTGTTTTCGAGGTTGTTGTTTTTGTTGCATATAAAAATTAAATGGGTTTAGTTTGGCAGTTCCGAGCGGAAGACTGACAAGAGACAATCGTTCGTAGTGGCGCGGCCCGACAGTTGCTAATTCCACATTTGAAAGAATGGGCCACTAATTCAAAGGTTCGCGCATACCCGCATATCAAACAAGCTATGACTGTTTTCAATGTTCTGGTAAGTATTCGAAATACACATATTTCACAAATATCACTTTTTTATGCTAATGAAATTATATGTAAGGTCTGCACAGACCTGTAGTACCACTTACTGTCACCCGAAAGTCGCTAACGGGAAGATTATACTTGTCTACCGTCATGTCAACTTTTTTATTGTATTTTGTCAATAATTCATCATAAGTAACGCATATGGTGTATAGTTAAAATAAAACAACGCTGAAGGATGTAGAAAACGTTCACGCAATTTAAAAGAACAAAACTTGTACGACAACCTAAGAAATTTCATAACATTTATTTACCATCAGCTTTGAACAACCTTTTGCAAAAATAAAAAATAACATTTGATATTTTCCCACGCATATTTATTACATAATATGAAATATTACATCTGGTTCAAAATAAGTAGGTATACATTATGTAAATATTGAAAATGACATGCAAAAAAATTACATATAAGTGTAAAATTTTGTAGCAACTATTTTAGATTAATAAAATTACACTTGGCAAGCGGTATTTAGAGGGTGAAATGATTAAGGTAATCACTTGATAAAAAGGATTTAGATGCAGAACAAATTTATGCATTTATATTGTAGTTGATCTGGCAAATAAGGGGATTCCTTTCCATTAAATGATTACATTATTCATTACACAATTGAAGAGTGTAAATTGCAAGTTTAAATCGTTAATTTCTAATATTACGCTATGTTAACATCATATTCGCTTACTTTAAATTGTTATGTTAATTATATAGCCTAATTTAAGATAAAGTGGTGTAGCGTGTTTAGTCCCCAAAGCACTTTATACAAGTGGTCTTCGAAGAAATGGCTGTGAATTTAGATTGTAGAATATTACATCCACTTTCACAAATTGCTTACTCCAACTACACCACAATTATTGATCTATTTCTGAAAATAATAAAGAGCAAGTAATAAAGCATTATTTCGATTCTTCTGATAAAATAATTTGTATTCTTCATGCTTAGCTATGTGCATGTTGTCAATGCGCAGGTAAAATCTGTTAAGTGATTCTTAAGCGCAAACATCCACTTCTGTTTACAAATATCAGAAATTGCTTTCCCACCCACGTAACAGATTTTGAATTAGTTTTCGTCATTCAAATATGGTTGCTTCTATCACCGAATTGCTTCTATTGCTGAAATTACCGAATGATGGTGCTAAATTGTCGAAAGTTTATTACCAGATATTATAAAATGCAATCCACTAAACGATATTACCGGCGCAGCAAAGATGTTGAAGAATAATTGCTTTTTTAATACATAGGGACATTCATTACTGTTACGTAAAAAACTAATATGAAATATGCACTACTTTTTAATTTTACATATACCTACCAAGATATTGCTGTTATTCTTTTTTTTAAATTCAAATTGTGTTTTTCAATGGAATTGCATTCTGAACCTGAATATATACTGTTGCTTTACCTCCTTCAGCCAACGTTTTGATCCAAAATGTTGGCTGAAGAAGGAGGTAGCGCAAAACGACATAATACTCTAAAAATAAATCACGATAAACTTTTGGCCGTGAAAATCTCAAATCATATCTCAATATGTTGAAAATAAAGTTGAAACCAAAAAAAATGCCTAATGATTTTATTCTTATTAATTTAGTGATCTTTACTCAGATTGCTAAGAATATATTCCTCTGATCTCCAAACGTATGTAAAATATTATATTGTAATGCAAGTATTACATTTTAAATCCAAAATATATACCATATTGATATAAATATATAGAATGAGTACGTAGGTCTTGCCAATTCTTTGTATTTCTTGTAAAAAGGGAATAAAACATACGCAGTACAAATAGAATGAAATAATACAGTCGCAAACAAAATCAATAGAAACAACCTGCAACACTTTTTTTTTTCGCTGATGTTTATATTGGGGATGGGATGAAAGGGATTGAAGTTGTCGGAAGTGTTAATTAATAAAATTAATCACTTCAGAGAAAATATTATTTTAGAAAAGAAAAGAGCAGAAATACTTATCAGCTTTGTAATTAGAGGCAATAAGTATTTCAAAGTAGAAATGGCAAATGAGAAGAGGCATAAGATAAAACCAGGTAAAAACGATTAAATGCTCTGTTCAAAGAAGAAAAAATCAATGGGAATGAAAAACAAAAGAGACTGACATAAATAGCAAAAATAAAAACAAGCAGAGTTGTTATCTCACAAAAGTCAATATTTATCATATTGTATTCTCATATCTGAAATGTTGGCTGTCTGCAAAAAAATACTTGACTTAATAAATAGTAGTCAAAGATAGCGCATAACATTATTGATCACAAAGCGGGCTGCCGGAGACATGGTTTAAATAACGCTGGCAACATATAAGGGCTGAGGAGCGAAGATCATGTCAAGATACAATACACAGCAAATCGCAAGTTGCAAAATAACAAATGATAAAAATCACCTATTCATGAATGATAAATAAACTTGTATAACAGAAAATTAAATAAAGAAACAGATAAGTATTACATAATATATACATTTTACAATGCAACTTAATAAATACAAGAAATACATCGCACATTGAAATCATAAGACGCTAGGTACAAAATATTATATAAGTAATCACAATTAAATACGCAATGTTTACTGTTGACAGTAGTAACTTTATTCAGATTCACTTCAGATTTTTGAACGCCCTTTTGCGTTGCAAACAGTTACAAAGAACTACACTTGCTGACGACAGCAATTGTGCAACAGCTAACAGGTGGAATGATGTCTAAAATTTAACAGAAATAAAAGCATGCTTTTATATTAAAAATCTTTTCCAAATTGCTTTAATTTTGATTATAAATGTACAGCGGAATCACTTATCACTAAAAGGTATACATAATAAAATAGTTAACACAGACAAATGAATACATAAAAATTATGTTGGATTACTCTAGTTTAATGGCATATTACACCTTCGTAGCTTTTCCTAATAAGTGGCAATATTTTATTATAAAATATCAATAACACCCTGGTTACTTTAGTGCTATCGGGAGATTTAAGTAAATAAAGGGTTGTGAAGTGCTATCATTATGTATTTGAGAACCTAAGTTAACTTCAAACTTACAAATGAATAGTGAGTCATTTTTTTCAGAACCAGACAAGCAACCAACCTCAAAAATACAGTTTAGAGATAATACAGCGTTTTAAAGGTTTGAAAACAAATTAAAAATCAGATATAAGTAATATAAAGATGGACTAAAATAGATATAAGACTTTAAAACCTACTTTAGCCAAACTTTAAAATATCGTCGCCTTAGTTCGTATTTGTCCAACAGACCATTAGAGAATTTTACAGGAGAAGGTTTTTTTTCATTATTTCAATGAAACATTATGATAGGTGTTTAAAATAAAGCTATTTCTGTAAAGAATAATGACTCATTAGTTTAAATAATTCTTAGTTAAGTGATTAGCTATCATTTTTCATGCTTTATTTTTAATTTTAAAGTGGAGATTGAACAAAAACTAAAATGGTCTGTTGGACAAATAAGAACGGAGTTGATGATATAACAAATAGATTTTTCTGTATCGCCAAACTTTTAATTTGTACCAATATCTCAAAATGGTGTTTTCGTTGATGGTGACTTTTTTATAAAATATGGTATTATGGGATAAATAATAATAATAATAAAAGAATGATTGAAGTTATTTGACAGCCTTACACAATAAATAGAAGACCGGGTGATACTTAAGAAAATGAGATTTTATAAATAAAAACTGAAAAGCAGCATTATCTATAAGTAGTTACTAGAGAAAAACTATACACTTATACATTTGACAGACACATATTTTCACTTTACTTTTACATTTATTATTTCACTAAGAAAAGACAATAATTGGTGTTCAATACATTATTACTCAAGTTTAATGACATTCAAAATTTATGTGGTTACCTGCGTTATTTATTGGTAGGTGATGGTACAATGTCAATATAATAAAAAAAATGGAATTAAAGTGTGTAATTATTACCTAGATAATTTTGAATATAATTTAATGTTAGTTGCAGGCTAGCTGACGCCTGATACTGAAAATATAGGCTTTAATATTAAATTGATTAACTTAGTTATTGTTGTAATGAATATTATTAAGTACAAAATAAGTCATTCAAAGAATTCTGCCTTTTAACAACTAATAAATTATTACATCTTACATACCTAAATTCAAGCATATGTTCACTGAGATTATATACAATTTAAGTTAAATGATTATTGGCTTTATATTATGCCACAGAATTCGTAATATTTACAAGAAATTATGCATTTGGCACAAAAAAAAAAAACATTAAAAAAAATTATTATATTTTTGATCAATTAGATTGCTTAGATAAAAAAAATATTTTTATTGAAATTATTGAAATAAGAAGCACAAATTTAATATATTATCATCTAATTACATTTTCATCTTCTAATTAAAATTATTTTACATTCATAATAATTTTGCTATCCAATATACGAACAATTATTATTATAGATTTCCAAATAAACAGAAATATGTTTTAATACTAAGACGGGTACTTTAGTGGATTACACTCGAGACAGGAATATGTGTTTTGATCGGGGGTTTACTTTACGTAACTAATTACCAGGTAAGTAACCACAAGGCCGTATACTTTTTACCTAAGAACAAACACAGGCACATTAAAATTAAAATATAATCTTCATACTAGCTGCTCGCCCAATATCACAATTTAAAAATTAATAATAAATAATACAGAATAAAAAAATCAGTTAACATAACTCCGAAACAACAAAAACTATATCAAACATTGTGGAATTTCAAAACTTTGAGAATAATTAATTAATTGTTAAAGATGGGTATGTGAGAAAATTTTCAAAACACTAATGGAGATACAAGTAATCCTCGAGATTCATTCGTATGTTGAGCGATAAACGAGGAGGTTAAAAAAAAATCAAAACATGTCAAAAAACTTTAAATAATGTCAAAAGCATTAAAAATTGTCAAAAATGTCTGAAAAAAATGTTAAAAGCACGTCAAATATTGCCAAAACATCGCGCTGCAGTGTCGTTCGTAAGTCCGAGCAGTCGATAAACAACTCATTAAGTGAGGAACAACTGTAATATATAAATCCATAAGACTAATACACAAGTAGAAATTTTCAAGTAGAAGAAAACATAATGAGGTTAAATATACAATTAAACAGTCTACTTATTGGAATCTTATTCAACATATCATACAAAATCTAACTTTGAGATCAATTAAAATCTAGTCATATTTTTAATAACTATAGTTAAGGTATGAACCAAATATTGAGTTACTGAGAAGAGAGAGCCGGAGAGGTGAGAAGAGTTTGACAGTGGAGAAGTTGACATCATTCAGGATTTCAAGATAATATGCCAAGTAAGTTGGTCTCCAAATGAGAAGCCTTTTCACGTGGAAGCAAATGCAAGGCTGCCTAAGTTCATCATCCAGAACTTATAGTTGCCGTAACCACTGGACTATAACTGTCAGGTTCCTTACTAAATATGGATGGCTAAAATTTCTACCTTTATGAATGAGATTAAAGCATGAAATGCAAATCAAGATGACCTTGAGACTCAAATATTTTTGCCAAAAATTTGACTTACAAAAGAATTTTAATTTTGTAAATACATATTATAGTTATCAGGGATGAAATGTTAATTACAGCAAATCTATTAAGTTAGACTTCATTATGGAGTTGGAAAATAAGAATCCTCTATTATACATATAAATAAATGGTTCGTACTTATAGTTGATTCTCTGCAAATCACGGAACTTGAAAATCTTACAAACAAATAAATGCAAGAAAATTTCTAAAAAATATAATATTAAACATGTATTATAAAAATAAATGCTTGCCTGACATGTTTTTACTTTTACTAAAGTCATATTGAATTGATTCGATGGATCGTAAACAACGGAGGTGATAAATTATAATAAATGCACAATACGTATATTACAAAATTTAAAAAATAAATGCTTTGCATGACAACTTTTTACATATATTAATATTCATTCGTTGGATCGTAAATGATAGAGATTACAAAATTCTACAGAATGCACAAAAACAATCTAAAAAATAAAATACTAAATATAATTGCATGAATGACACATTTTTACTTTTATTATGGTCATTAAGTTAGTAAAAATAATTATTATCCTAAAAAGATATTTTATAAAAAAAAACATCTCTTCTAAACTCGACAAAGTGATAACTGAAGAATAAATTAGTTTTATAGTGAATTTTTATGAATCTTTTAATGTAAAAACTGTAAAGTTTAAGACTATAAATCAAATAAAAATATTTGGATAATATTGTTTTTAGTTAATAAGTGGAATAATAATTATGGATTATATTATGTATTTTATACATTGCGTTTAGTTATACAGTCTTCTCTGATACAAAAGCAATGACTAAATATCACATATTATTATTTAAAAAAATGTAAAAAAAAAGTCTTCCTAATCAACTTAATAAGGCTAGCTGAAATGGATTACACAAGTACACACACATATAAGTGCGCTACTTTTAGGAAAAGGAAAAACATACTTAAATAATTTGAATGTGAATAAGTTTGTTCTAAGCTGCGGCTGTAATTATTTGGAATAGATGATTTTTATGTACTCATTATTTCACTTTGACATAATCATGATAAAAAAAAACATTTTACTGATTCAATATTAAAAATGTACTGCCAAAAGTTGAGATAAGAATGCCCAAAAACACGACAGAAATAGTTTTGGAAAGACCTGTAGAGATAAAAAGTCAAGAGTTGTCAATATTGCAATCAAACTCCAATCCTAAGTGGAACCGTGCAGGGATCGTAATCCTACTATCTAACAATTTTCTTTATTTTTTTATGTATATACAAGAGTCCCAACAGCTCCCAACCATCGGGAGTCAGTGAGACTTGGGATCCCCATTGGGGGTAGAATATAATGGGGAGGGAAGGAAATGGGGGAGAGGAAGGTGGGGAAGTACCTGGCTATTCAGATCTGGTCACCAAACACGACCAAATCCATTTCAAGCTACATTTCAATTATGAATGGTGGTCTTACACCAGGGCAATACTAAAAAGTATCTTCCACTCTGGAACGTGTCACAAATATACTAATTATTACTTTAAATGAAAAAATCTTGAAAATACACAACTCAATCGAATAAAATTTATTTCCGCATGCCGGGATTTGAACCCGTGTCCTTCGGAATTGCTAGCCGAGACCGTCCATAATCATTGGATGGCATTGTCTGTTAATAAATGAAATAAAAGTTAAATAGTTGAACAAATTAATATAAGAATTATTAAGGTTTATGGCAAGATTGCAATAAATTATCAGAGCAATATTTTAAATAAGATTACTTTATGTCAAAGTGAAATAATAAAAATTTAATACAAATATCTGGAATTAAGAAATTTTGTAGTTAAAATCTGATGTCATTTTTGTAAATTAATATACTCTGTTCTCTCCTTCTATTCGAATATTGTAATATAGACACTATTCATAGTCTGTTATTATAACTAGGGTTCTCTCACTGTGATAAGTCATCACTGGAATTATGAAATGCTTGTCTTTATAAATAAAACAGTCTCTCTCCATGTAAAACTACACTAAAAAGCCTTCTGTTCCGTTAACCCTAATTTGTGCTCGCATTGTCTGGACACTATTCATTATTTTCTTCTGATGTCCAACTAAAGTAATACCTAGGGAATTCAATTGTAGAACTGTCAGGTTAACTACAGAATCCATATCTGTGAAATTGGCACCTTGGAACTTCTCCACGTAGCGGGCCATCTTGATGGAGTTGAGCCAATCCTCGACGCAGCTGAAGTGAGTCAGGTCCGGCGTGTCCCCGGCAAGTGGGTTCGCTGATCTGTTCTGCGCTATCTTGCGAAGTGTATCGGGACACCTTATCAGTTTGTCTAATGTCTTCACTATACTAATAAAGGCTGGTCTGTGCGTTCGCTCCTTCTGCCAACAATCTAGCATGAGCTGATATATGGCTTCGGGACAGTCCATCGGCGACGGCAACCTGTATCCTTTCTCAATAGACTTGATCACATCTTGGTTACTCCAGTTCCAGTAAGGTCGCTCGCCGAAAGACATGACTTCCCAACAAACTATACCGAGGGACCAAACGTCACTGGCTGAAGTGAACTTCCTGAATGCGATGGCCTCGGGAGCTGTCCAGCGTACGGGAATCTTCCCTCCACGTGTGGTGTAAGCCCCCTCTGTGGTAGACTCGATTTCTCTAGATAATCCAAAATCTGCTATTTTACAGACTAATTGGGAATTTACTAAGACATTTCGAGCTGCCAGATCTCTGTGGACATAGTTCATTTCAGAAAGGTACTGCATGCCGGCTGCAATCCCTCTCAACATTCCCACAAGTTGCAACACTTGGAACTTGCCGTCGTTAGCTCTCAAGAATGTGTCGAGGGAACCATTTTCCATGAATTCCGTTATGATCATGACGGGGTTGCACTTGGTGACAACTCCTTGTAAGAATATAACATTAGGATGTTCAAACTGACCCATAATAGATGCCTCTGTGAGAAAATCACACCTACTTTTATCAGCCGATCCTGGCTTTAAAGTCTTTATAGCAACATCAATTTCTTGAACACAGGAAGGGGGCAGTTTCAACTTTCCTCGGCAAACATCCCCAAACTCTCCACCTCCAATTATAGCTTCAATGGTAATGCAAGACGCATCTATCTCTCGAGCAAATTCTTTCACAGCTTGATTCGGATCTTCGTAAGTGTGCGGGTCAATGTATGTACGCGAGGACGTACCAGCTGCAGTGAATAAAGGTGTGGTTACATTTGAATTGGTTTTAACTGGCATGTTTTCAAGTCCGGTGTAAACTTCTCCATTACGATAGTCGAGGGTATTGCAGTCGCTGGGTTGCTTTTTATTACACTCGTCATTTGCTCTGGAGCGAAGATACAGGACAGTCATAATGATAATAACCACCAATAGGATCACAACTGCCACCATGGCGCCTGCGATAATTCTGACCTGCATATTATCTTCGTCACCAATGTACGCAGGGCCCAAGGCTTGGCCTGTACGCCCAAACAAGACCGGGCTGTATTCACCCCAACCACGCTGGGTTTTGGCTCGAACTTGAATTCCATAATCTGTTTGCTGATGTAGCCCAGCAATAGTTATCTGAAGGTCAGATGACAGCATTGTCGAAAAATTAGTACCTTTAATATCTTGTTTGGGAAACCATCTCACCTCGTAAGTTTCCACTTCAAACTCAGGTTCAGAAATGTCATTGATCATAGGAGCATCCCACGCAATAGTCAGTTCTGTACTCTTCACCGATGCCACTCTGACTTTGTTAACTGCACTAATAACAGAGGCCTCGGTAGTGACAGACAGATCAACAAACTCTGGTTCATGACCAGAAATCTTGGTAACACCATTCTCAGCAAATACTTGGAATCTGTAGGTGGTGACTGGATTCAAGCCCGATATAGTGACACGAGTGTCGTTGAATAGATCTGCAGATGGCTGCAACTGCACTGATGCACTGCAAGCATCACACCTCACTTTATAGGCCACGTCCAACCGGCCTCCTAGTCGGTTGGGCGGTCTCCATGACAGAATAACAGTAGACTGGTCTATGAAAGAGACAGTCAGGTTTTCAGGAGCCGAAGGCCACTGTGTGCAAGGCATGCTTTTGGGATCTCTTTCAGCCCTGTAGTACCCAAAGTCACAAGTACATTCACTAACAGCGTACTCATTAGACTTGGAATGATCTGGACACAGGGAACATGAGTCATCACTGGTTGTGGCTTTGAAACGGCCGGGAGGACACTCGGTACAAATTTGTTTTTCAAAATCTGGTTCATATCCCGCCTTGCACTTGCAACCACCACTGGGATGGGTCCATTTCCCATCTCCCTTACACAAGTACGTGGGGATATCTACTATCTCTGCATTGAGCACACAAGTGCCATTAGCTTGCTCTATGATGGTAATTTCCTTGCCAGTTGGCGTGACAGGGAAGTGAGCAAAGTTAATAGTCACTTCCGGGCAGGTGATGTAGTACACTTTGATAGCCAGGATTGAGCAGCAGGCCCCTTGGTCTCGGAAGGCGAAGTAAACCCCTCGCTTGGTGATGGCTATGCTCTTAACTTCCGTGTTGATGTTGACCTCGGAGTTGGCATTGAACCTTCCGTCGCCGGCTGCTATTCGGCCGATGAGCTTGTAGCTGTCTGGCTCCCACGGGGGCTGCTCGTTCATGGCCACATCGAATTCGTAATACAGCAAGCTGAATGTCTCCTTGCAACTGAGGGCATTGCCCGGGAACAGGGAGCAATCTCTAATTGTAAACTTGACTTCGATGTATATTCGGTTGGCTGATCGCCTTTCGATGAACGGCGTCCAGAGCCAGTTGTTGACGTGATTGTAGGCGACGTCGCAGACTACGTAGGACCGCCAGTTGATCCCCTTCTCAAAGTTGGTGAAAGACTCCTCGACCCATCCTGGAGTACTTGCAGATTCTCTGAAGGGATATTTCGTCCACTCTAGTTTCTCTTCGACCGAAGTGTCTAGAAGGATAACTTGATCACATAAAATGTTTCGAACCGCAGCAGTCAAAAACATAAAAAGAAATATCGGTGCCATCATTGTTGTTTATGGCCAAACCTTTAGAACTCGAGCTATCACATGGATTATTCCGATATAAGTCACACAAACTCACTACTACTTTTTAAAACCATGACATGGCATGGTAAATACATCGACTTTGTCCATTTTAAAAGGAATTCGTCATTTTTTTTAAATGTATGCACGGTAACACGTATCAGAAATTCTTTAGAATCTTGTTGCCAACATAAAAGAACACCCTTCAAAAATAAAAGAATACACTTAACGAAGACATTCCCACAAATGTTATACCTCACATTGTTATTGTGATTCCTTTTGTATTTTCTTGAGAAAATGCACTTTCATTAACAATGATCCAGAAGGAAAGGTCTCATCAAGGGGTGGGGGGTACTGCCATTATGGAAATTGTTATTTTTATGTACGCGAAATACTCCATTCCTCTGTTAAAAAGTTCACATTTCACACAACTCACGAATAATTCTCATTGATTTGAACCGGGCATCTCAATCGGGGAACGCGAAATATAAGAAAACTTATCGCAAACCGACAGCGTTAAGACACACAGCACCCAGAGCACAAATCTCAAGCCACAAACGAAATATGTAGATTCCTACTGATTCCTACATACACATACCACTGTATACCTACCATAAATATACCATTCTAGTACCTACGTTCAGTGTTGCCAACTCGAAATCTTTGTTCCCGCTAGATCGTGACGGATCAACGGTCAGAAATCCGTCAGATACACAAATTTTCATCCATTCTGGGGGGGGGGGGGTGGCTAAAGAATTTTCAGGGATCAAAATTTCTCTATAAATCCATAAATATAGGCGTTTTTCGCGTATAAAGTATGTAATTTGTCACTTTTTTCGAATCCGCCAGAAAATCCGTCATACTGTAAATTCCGTTATACACAAAATTTTCCCGTTTCGGGACACTCCAATCCGCCAGATATGACGGGAAATCCGTTAAGTTGGCAACACTGCCTACGTTCCTTTCAATAATCTGACTCGTCATAGACACGCGTTTCTAGATTGCCACTACTCTTTTTCGTGTACAAACATAATACTATTTCCTTAAAAAGGATCAGACAAAATGGTCTGTGTTCTTCAACGTTGCCTTACGCTAATACATTGTTTTGTATTGATCCTGAAAAACTGAAATCAAAAGCACGAGAATTGTGGATGAGGTGAAAAATTTTTTAGTAAGTTAGCTTTATGTTCAGTAATAGTATTGCTTTCGATAAATAAAATCTTTCTACTATGAGCGGAAAGAAAGGTATGTTTTGATATTTTTACTCATAAATATATTTACTACCATATCGTTTTTTGCATAAAATATTTTTACTCGTATTTACTATCGTATCGTTTTTTGCAAAGATAATATAAGATTTTGATTCAAACTGTGAATTTTTTTGTGCCTGACCTTTAATTTTTACGTCAAAACCACATTTCAATTTATCAAAAATTTATTTTAAAGGGGAGTCAGTAAATAAATCTTATTAATCGATTTAACCTAATTTTGATATTAAATTTACTAGCTGGTTTCCAATATTTGAAAAACTGTCAAAAGAGCGGCCTTTGAGTGAAGAATGCAAGTTTTTTACCGGCGCCTTTATCATATTTTATTGTAATTTAGCAATGGAAAGGACGAAGAAAAAATATTGGGTAGGTATCTAAAGTAAATTTTAAAATAAGAATTTTAAAAAATTGATTAAATTTTGACACGTACATTGAAATTTTTCAAAACGAAAATCAATCAGAAAATGCTGCGGTCCAATAAAAATATTAGGACCTATCTAATTATTTTGGGAATAAATTCGGTGTTTGGGTAAAATTCCTAAAAAATAAAACTAGTTATTTTTATACTAATTTGGGGTCGGGGAATCCGAATCTGAAAGAATTAGGCGGCGGCAAGCAATATTAACTGAATTAAACGACTTTAAAAAATTTTATACACATACAGGAAAATAGCCATTTTGGAAGCATTTTGATTCCTAGAAAATCAAACTAGTTATTTTTATACTAACTATGGGCTGGGGAATCCGAATCTGAAAGAATTAGGCCGCGGCAAGCAATATATGAATTACACGACTTAAAAATTTTCTATACACACACACTTGAAAATAATCATTTCGGAAGTATTTTGACACATGTAGTACAAAGATCATAGAAAAACAAGAAATATACAAAAACATGTGCCGGTAGTGTTACCAGCTCTCAAAAACATACCTTATAAATCGACCAAGTCTTCTTCGTCCGTCGTATTAACACATTAACCTGATGAATTACGACTATCTCAACGGCGTATTCTTAAATCAAAAGTATGAAAATTCGTAGTCTTAAAAATGCGTAACCTAACCTAACCTAACGTTAGGTTTGTGTAACATGGTTTGTGCCCCTTTATACCGCCTGCTCGCGTCCCTAACCTAACGCTAGGTTTGTGTAACATGGTTTGTGCCCCTTTATACCGCCTGCTCGCGTCACGGCAAGAAAACATCCCTGTTTTCAAGTAGTTTAGCGGCTACGCTAGGTTTGTGTAACATGGTTTGTGCCCCTTTATACCGCCTGCTCGCGTCCCTAACCTATCCTAACCTAACGCTAGGTTTGTGTAACATGGTTTGTGCCCCTTTATACCGCCTGCTCGCGTCACGGCAAAAAAACATCCCTGTTTTCAAGTAGTTTAGCGGCTACGCTAGGTTTGTGTAACATGGTTTGTGCCCCTAAGGTATGTTTTTGAGAGCTGGTAACACTACCGGCACATGTTTTTGTATATTTCTTGTTTTTCTATGATCTTTGTACTACATGTGTCAAAATACTTCCGAAATGATTATTTTCAAGTGTGTGTGTATAGAAAATTTTTAAGTCGTGTAATTCATATATTGCTTGCCGCGGCCTAATTCTTTCAGATTCGGATTCCCCAGCCCATAGTTAGTATAAAAATAACTAGTTTGATTTTCTAGGAATCAAAATGCTTCCAAAATGGCTATTTTCCTGTATGTGTATAAAATTTTTTAAAGTCGTTTAATTCAGTTAATATTGCTTGCCGCCGCCTAATTCTAATATTGCTTGCCTTCGCCTAATTCTTTCAGATTCGGATTCCCCGGCCCATAGTTAGTATAAAAATAACTAGTTTGATTTTCTAGGAATCAAAATGCTTCCAAAATGGCTATTTTCCTGTATGTGTATAAAATTTTTTAAAGTCGTTTAATTCAGTTAATATTGCTTGCCGCCGCCTAATTCTTTCAGATTCGGATTCCCCGACCGCAAATTAGTATAAAAATAACTAGTTTTATTTTTTAGGAATTTTACCCAAACACCGAACTTTAGCCCTATTTTGTATTTATTAATTGACGTGCGCTAAAGACGAAATGTATATTTACGTAATTTATATATTTTTCTAATTTATTCGCATACAGTGCAGTAAATAATTGTGGCTGATATACAGATATTTAATAAAAACAAGGAAGAAAAAATCTAATAATATAAAAGTATCAGTATAATTTAACACCTTCATCTATCGAACTTCGGAGTTAAATAGTTTCATCAAATAAATTATTTGGATAAATGTATGAATTTGGGATTATCACCTTGGTCAGATTACAGGTATCATGATTGCATTAAATTGTTTGTAATGTTAGTAACATCAAAAGCACTTTAGCGACTGTAGTGCCGCGCGGCTTGGAAGAACACTAACAAAACCAGCAAACAATTCAGAGGAGCTACACTATTGCCGCCACTACATTCCTTCCTTTTCACAATCTTACGAACTGGAACTATCGAGAGCTGCAAAATGCACGAGTTTCCTTTCGGTTGGTGATGTTGGCAGTTTGCAATAGACAAGAATTTTAATAACAGTATCGAGATCGAGAATAAACAGAATTTAATCGACTCACCTGCGCCCTGCGCGAGTGTTCAGTGTACAAAACAAGAACGACAAACGACAAGAACTTTGTCAAAACCAGTTATTTCTCGCGTGTGACCACAACGACGGTTGATTCCCGTGCGTCTTTCAGGTATCATATTTTGATTTACAAGTAACATAACATGAAATTAATTCGCAGTTAAATTACAAGCCCGTATAATGTTTGCGACATCACATTCCTTTTATATTTAAGTTGATTTGTTGCGTTTCTTGTATCGCCATCAAATAACAAAGTGTGCCACGCCTTTTATCCACTTATCCAAGACACTTGTAAGATGGGCGTTATTCATTATTGTTGTTGCGTGCGGCTTTGTTAACTATATTTTTTTAAATAATTAATGTAACTATGCATTTGCCATGATTTTATATATATTTTCCAACTAATAAAGTCTATAATTCTGTTATAACCGAAATATTGGGGAAAGTTTGATTCAACTTGTTTTTATTTACTGATGATTCATTTGTAAACGTTTATAAACAAATTTAATATTATAGTTAAAGGCTTAATTCAATACAGAGTTTACAACTATATTTATTATTTCATAAGATACCTATAAATCCGTTATCATGGAACCTGCTGTTGACTTTATACATTATCTTTATTTATTTATATCTAACGTTCCAAGAAAAAAATATTATAAAGCCGTATTTGTAGAGTTAATCTAACTTACTGGCAGCGCCTAAATACATTGAATAAAAAAATATTTATTATATTTTGCATTGCGTGGTATCAAACCTGTAACCAACCGACTGAAAGTCTATTGCGTGGTTCACTGAGCTTTGATAACGAAATTCCTTTTTTTTAATAAAGTTCTAGATATCTTAAAACCAGGACATATTAGTCATACATGGGCGAGTCACAAATACAAGTACAGTCATCCCTCAATGTAATTGCTTACATTAGCAGCAGCAATTAAGAGGAAACCGGGCGGTTGTAATGGACAGAAATTATTTTAAAACATCAATATCCCACAAAAGAAAATGTTCATTTCACATAATTGTCTTTTATAGTACCTAGTTAAGTTGAATCAAAATGTTTTTCTCAAAAAACTATTTGTCTTAACCCATTCGCCACAAACGTCGGCATCCTGCCGGGCGTGCATCTCAGGTACTTAGCCACAAACCCCGGCACGCTGACGGGTTAGAGTAGGTCCGCCATAAAAATGGAAAACAAGCACGACAGTGACATTTTCGAATAAAATTTTAAATGCCGAATCCTCTGTAGGTAGTCAATCATTCATTTTGCAGAATTATCAATAATGTGTTTCTTATGTTTTTTCCCTGATATTTGTGTTCCAAGTTTTGTATGCAGCCAGCCGCCATTTGATTTCTTAAAAATTGCGAATGGTTCTAGGCTTTTGGTGGTGACCCTGAACATCCCTGATTGTTTTGAGAACTATCATACCAAATTATTTTATTAGTTATTAGTATACATGTTTGTAAAAAACAAAAATTATTATTGTTCGATTTATGAATATTATGTTTTTTTGTAACTTTTTGAATAAAAATGTGGGAAAAAACTTGAGGAAAAAGAGAAGGTTATGTTTCTATCCTTATTTAAACAAATTTTAATATTTTTAAATTTTTATATTTATGTTTTTCTTCGCCATCCAATATGTAATCAAATTTAAAGAAATTAATTCATTTGAACATATGATTCAAAAGTTACAAAAGATTCAGTACACCAATGCAGGTTTTCAATTTTTGGTACAAAATTAATTCAGTGGTGAAGGCTAATTTTTTAGCTCATTTATTCTGTGGCCAATGGGTTGCGTGGCCAGCGATCCTAAACGTTAACCATAATTTAATCTGAGGGTGCATTTTTACTTCTTGATAATATTGTTTGTTTTGCTTTGCAACATGTTTATTTATTGCCATTGCATTTAATTTATATTTTTATAATTTAAAATAAATCAACTTTAAATGTTATTATTAAATTCTGCAAGTGTTTTAGTTTTTTTATTATCATCAATTGTGACATTTGTTTTGGTATAAAGCTCAGGACGTTTTGATAATAGCTTTGAATTCCAAAATAGCTGTTACAAAAATAATTAAATAAAAAACCTAAATATTTGCAGAAATAATTCTATAACTTATTCTGTTAATTTATTTTGAATTAAAAAAAAATTATGTTAAAATAGCTACAACAGAACATTTAAAATGGAAGGAAGTATTGCTGCTTAGCGGTGGTTACAACAGCACAGCTTTCCTGTAAATAAATGTAATTTTTGCATAAAATATATAATTATTTTGATGTTGTTATTTGCTGTTTTGCATACCAATGTTTTATAATAAAATTGCCTTTGAAAATGATTTTTGCCAAATAAAATGTGTCTTTTGCTAATTTGATGTGATTTGATGTTAGTTGTTATATTACAATTTTGTTTTCTGTTTTCCCCAGTTGCTGTTTGTGGAGGTATGCAATAATTGGAAATGTCGATTATTGAAGAGAGAGGCGACTACAAGAAAAATCCTTTCTTCACCAAGCACGAGTACAGCGATTTCTCGCCGTTCTACATCATCATCGCCATCTGCACTGTGATTGGCTTTGCCCTGTTTGTCCTGAATATTGTCTGCTGCTGCTGCTCCAAATATAGCGAGTACTGGCAAGATCGTCACACGGGTAACTATTATATTAATGGAATTATAACACTGATATCGCCATAGCAACCTCGCCCCCTTTCTCACTAACTATGTTGTAACTATCCTCTAACTCATTCAACAATATGTATAATCAAAATGTTAAATCAATAGGTGCTCAGCTCACCACAGCACAGTTTGTTTGGACCGTAACTTGGAAACTTTTTGTAGTTATACTAATTAATATATCTGTTTTGTCGTCCCCGGTCAATATTCCTAGCGGTAGTCTCCAAAGTGATTATTGCCTTGATGTTTCCCGATAGGAGAATCCACTAAAAGATGATGAAACTGTTTTAGACAGAAAATATATGCAACCGTAAAATTCCCTGTTGAATGAGTTGTAAAGGGACCCACTGCTTTCACGGCATTCTGTATTCACCGGGTTCTTTTGGACGTTTGTTCCTCAATACAGTGGTGTTTTCTCCTAAACCATTGTTTTTAATATTTTTTTCGGAAAGCTTCTAAATATGGATTTAAAAATCAGGCAAAGCTGTCTTGACCACTAGGTTTCTCCTGTCAAAATTGAAGGGACTATTTTGATTGATTTTTTGTTTTGAAAACTTTAGAATGTATAATATTTTAATTCCACATTAACATGCATATTATTTTAGGATACCAAATGTGTGGTTATATCTTTGATAAACTGACCTCAAAATGAGAATCTTTTAAAACTATTGGAAATTACGAATTAATGTCTCCTCTGGACTAATGGAATTAATCCTCTGGAGCAGCGTTTCTTAACCTTTTTCAGCAACAGGCCCCTAGGAAATCAAGCACAATTTTAAAAGACCCCGTTAATAAAAAACAAGCAATAAATTTCGGACCATTTATTTTAGTACTACAAACACGAAAAAAAACTTTTTTTATAAAGAATACTTACATTAATAATTAACGCACAACAGCAACACCAACATTCACATTAATTAACGGTTAATTAATGTGAAGGTTGGTATCGCTTTTTGCAACTAAATTAGTAATATTCGGATTGATGTTACCACTAAGTTGTAATCTCAAATCGGATTCCACTTGTAATCTGTTTCTGCATTTGTTTTTAGTATGTACAAGAATAGAGAATGCCCTTTCACAAAGGTTTGTGGTTGAGAAAAGCAGTAATTTATTTAGTGCTTCTTCTGATGTTTCCTTATAATCTACGCTTACTTAGCACACCGCCCGCTGTCGCACATTCGTCGTGCTAAGTAAGCGTCGAGCTTATGAGACTTTTGGTGGCAATTATCTATTATTATTAAATGGTTCAGAGACAAGACTGCGGACCCACGTACATGTATTCGCAGAACCCCAGGGGTCCGCGGACCATAGGTTAAGAAACACTGCTCTGGAGAAATTTTTGCGTGTTCCTTTGGTCGGGTCCTGAATCCTGAGGAACGATCGCCCTTTACGCCTTTCTGAAATGCTATTATAAATTAATTTAAATAAAGACAAAGTAAAAATAGTTAAAGGTGTGTTTACAAAGCACGCAAAAAAAGCGCTGAACAAAATATATCAGGAGTGATGATGAAGGCATTTTTGTTTGTCAGAATTGTTATGATTTAAAAGATGACTGACAGATCTGTGAACATCAAAACGTTATACAAATATTGAAAGCACATTATTTTTTGTCTAATTATTCATCTTTGATATTTTTTTAGACTTTTTCCATAAATTGACAAGACTTCTTAATTATCTAAAAGGCGCATTGTTTTATTTATTATTTATAAAGAATTAGTTGCGTGCTGTCCAGAGGCATAATTACTGTCCAGAAGAACATTGTCGTTCTTCTCCACAAAAAACATATTTTTCTTTAAGTAGAAACATTTACGGTATAAGTTTAAATATAATAAAAATAAGAATGCTAACGATCATTTATCTGAACACCAAAAAAAAATTACTTGCATATTAAATAGTTTATAGTTTAAAGTTAAAAAAAAATGTTTACCTAAAATTGGGAATTGTCCAGAGGAACACGGATTGTCCCTACAGCCCCGCATCATGAAATGCAATTTGAAATAGATGTGCGTTTCGCTAGAGACATGTATCATCTTCTTCTAATTGTGTCTAATTAATATTTCTTATTGGAAAGGTAATCGGTGGTTAGTGTCACTGTGGTCGACCACTCCCCACAAGCAGCCTCCGCTAGACTACACCGAGCTCGAGAAGGGATACGTGCCTCCCCCAGCGCCCTTCGCCAAGACTTCCCAGGAATACCTCGAACTGCACAAGCGAGAGAGTGATATCTAGAAGACGAATACATTCCCATCAGCGACAATGGCTTTCATTGTGCTATACCCTGCCGTAGCGGCCCTGGCGATGTTTGTCATTGGAGTGATAGTGGTGATCCTGCGCTTTGGTCCTCGTATGTGCGGTGTTCGTCACACCGCACTGACGAGCCACCACGAGTGGGATGATCAAGTCTACGAGCAAAAGGTTTCTTATGCCTGAATCCCCTTAGCGATGCATAGTTAAATGGCGTGATTTCCCAATCAAAAAATGAGCCACATGACAACAATATTACAACAAATTCTGCATTACAGTGACTTTCATCCTGGAAAATCGCCCGCATCACTTAGCTATGAGGGACACATTATTATGCTTGATAATGTCATTGATTTTTTTATTATCTTTAGGTTAAAGTTATAAGAAGCTATGATGTATCACCACAAAGGAGTGCCTTAGTTTGTAATAGTAGATAAATACACAGTTCCATTAGTTATGTTGAATGGAGTCTAATAATATAATGACTTGCCCGTACTAAAACTTTCTGTTTTTGTTGTTAAATTTTATGCTTAGAGTTTCATTTATTTTTTCCAGAAAGAATTTTCTATTTTGATGTTATTTTTAAGAAGACCCCGCCGTCTTACAAAAAAAAAGTTATACTTTTCATTTTCTTTAATACCTTTCTCATTATTTTATTTACCTAAGTACTGAAAATATTCGACATTAATACTCATTCAGTACTTTTCGCAATCTCATTGAATATAAAGGCGCACAGCTTTTTAGAAAAAAGTTTTATTTTTATGCATTAATTAATATTATTTGGTTCATGTAACAAAGAATAAAATAGTACAAATTATTTATATTTAAGTAACTCTGTCAATCAAGAATCTCACTCTCCATCTCAATAATAGTATGGGTCTATAAATATTTATAAAATATAATTATTATAACCTATTTAATACATTTTTTAATATTGTGGACTTTGCAACTATAAAAATGTTAAAATAAGCAATATCTTCCTTCTGTTTATAAAACGTCCCAGAGTACTTCAACAGTACCTATTTATAAGATTTTTTTTGATTTGTATAGTCTGTCAAATAAGAGTAGAAAATATAAAAACTGGAACTACTAAATTTGTAGACTGGCAACACCAATTTAACTGTCAAATATTTCTTTGAAGTGCAATGACACTGACTGTATAGAACACAGTAAACCACGTTTTAAAAAACATTTTTTCTTCATGACATAAATTTGATTAAAAGGTGATTTATAAAGCGATGTGCTTTAATTTAATTTATCATAAATTTGAATTTAACATAGATAGAAAGGAAGAATCACTAATGGTGAGTTTAGTTACACTACTTTTAGATCAGAATGAGTTAAATATATTCAGATCTAAAATTAGAGACATGATCTAAAGCCCAGGCAACGCTAGGTACTTTATCTAGTATTAAATAAATGTGAGCAATTTCTAAACTGTGCTTTATATTTTATTACATTATAGTTATTCTTCATTATGTTAACACAAAATTGCAAAGGTATAATAATAATATACCTATATGCAATTCTAATTTTGAGGTTGGTGGGTATCTATTCTGCAATTAAAAAAATATTTTTTCCACTATTATGCCTTTTTAATTTTTTATAAAAATGTAAGTTACACAGCTTTACTTTAACACCATGAGTTATGTGTTTAGTATTGCCATTTGATCAACAGTGGCGCCCTCATATATTTTCTACTCTTATTTGACAAACTGTAATTTAATTTTAGAATTCTCCGTCCATTTTTGAATTGTTTACAATATTTTGTACTTGTGCAATTTGCATGATTTTTCTATTAAATTTTTTACAGAGAAATGTGTTTTTTATTATATCCCGATTCATTTTATACTGCCAACATTTTTTATTAATCATCATTGTACTGGTTAATAACTGGAAATCGAACCATATTAAGAGCCTAGCAGACTGTATGGTTGAAATTTAAGAATACAGCCCTAACACAGCACCTAATGCAAAACCGTTTTCGTATGTGGAGTTTATATACAAATCTACTTTTGTAATAAAACCGAATTAAAGCAATGCTAAAAGATGGCACCACTTACAATACCAGCTAGCGTGAGGAGCATTGCCTGGCAGGCGTAAGTACTATTGGATTTGTAATTTCATGAATCTCTCCAGATGTGGAGAGATTGACGATAATATGATTATTATTGTAACTGGCAGTTGTGAATAATAATACCACATGTGATGTCATTGCCTTACATGGTTACTTTGCCCCGTGACTGACTCACTGGATCCGGCTATTTTTGGAACCAGTTCCTATTGGATTTATAATTGTTTTTTTTTTTTTTTACATTAACTCCACACAGGAGGCCCTGAGGAAAATAATTTCCCTCAGGGCCTATGTCATCTGGGATGCTGTGTGGAGGGTCTTTTTGAGGAGAGGAAGGAATGAACATTCGTCTTGAAGAGACCCATGTTATAGGAAGGAGGCACACAGAGGCCGGCCAATCATTCCACAGCCGAGCTGTTGAACACAAGAACGAGTCGAAGAAACGATCCGTTCTCATGTGAGAAATGTCACCGTGTACAAATGTTGGGCACGCGTTTGGCGTGTTTCCCGACTATGCACCGGTGCCGAAGGGATCAATGATGCTGGTTCCTCCGAGCATCTTCCATTGTAATACCGGTAGAACAAGGATAGCATTCCCACCCGAGGCCTGTGCTCTAAAGATTGCAATCCGTCTGTTAAGATGGGAGAATCTATTAAACGGACCGCCCGTTTCTGCACAGAGTCGAGGGTAAATACCTAGGGTAATTTCAAGTATTTTGGAGCTCCAGACCAGAGGTGGCTGCCAAATTCAACCGTGGGGCGCACTTGATTGTCACCAACACTCAAACTGGGCGAAGCTGAACCATAAGCCGCCCGCAGGGACCTAGCAGCAAAAACCTGCGGAGCAGGTCTTATTTATTTAGTGAATGAAAAATTAGAAAAGTTTTATTTTTGGACATTTTTATTGTATTACATTATTTCAGTTACAATAAACAATTCAAATATTTAAATAAACAATAAACTACAAATATCAGAATAAGTATGACATCAGACAATACTTTCTTGGGCTGTTAGTTGAAACTGAAATTTAGGTAATCATTATCAAGGATGCAAACAACGAAAAATGGATTTAGAAAGAAACAAAACATATTTTCATCAATATCTGAACATGTAAAGTTGCAAGTATGAGCTTATTATGGTTATATTAAAAACAGATATCATGCCTACATTTCAACAGATAGTTAAAAACATAGATGGATATTTAATCTTGTTTCTAAAATGCATGCCAAAATGAAAGCTTATATATACAAAAAGGGGAGATCATAAAAACATAGTATTTATAAAAAATAATAATTATATAATTTTGATTACAAATAAAAACTGAGTACAGTACCTACTCATTCCAAAATTAACTTTAGCCATTTTTAAAGTGCTGTTGATAAAAAACAATATTATAATCTCATTGAAAATATTCATCCTTAGGTGAATGCTCTTACTGTAATACTATACACTTAGAGCCTTACTAATTAAAACGTTAGTAAGAGGGTTACTGTCATATTTTAGTAGTTCTGGGAACAGTAGACCTCACGCAAGATTCGTAAAAAATGTATTTAACAAGGTGGACTACCTTCAGCCTATCGACATACCCCAATGGCTCTAGAAGGGAGCAGTTGGGACTCTTGTGAGGTAGTAAAATAAAAAATATACTTTTAATTTTAAAAAAAAAATCTACGAAAGTAATATACAAGGCACTACTAATCTCAAATCTTCTCTCATTTCCTTGTATATTACTTTCGTAGATATTTTTTTAAAATTGAAGGTATATTTTTTTAAGTTACTTTACTACCTATCATGAATGTAGAGGTAACACTATTTTTCCATTTTCTTCCGAACATTAGTTTTAATAAATTATAATTAGTGTGATATTATCAATGTATTATAAATAAAACATTACAAATGCATTCAGAGTCACTTGACACTACTTGTGTCGCAGTAAATTCAAGCGTACCTTGTTAAATATATTTTCTACGAACCTTAAACCTTGTGTTCAAAAAGTCAGTTTCTAGTTCTCTCTTATTTGATAAATAAAAACCTAATTTTCCTTTGGAATCATAAAATTTGTAAGTAGGTACTTAATTATAATCCATATAACATTTTTTTTTCAAATAAGGTATTATTATACCAGAGAAAAGTCACTATCTCAATGACAATTCCTTTTTCAAACTTTATTCAGGCAGGTAAGTACCATAATATTGAAAAGCTCAGTCAAAGTAAAAGCTTAAATAAGAAAGTGGATGATTCAGATTTTCGAAAATGCAAATCAAACAACTATCCAGTAAAAGTTAGCCTCCTAATCAAAGTTAGTCATCAAGTCAAAGTAAGGCTTGCTTGAAAAAAAAAACATAAAAAATACAGAACAGAATGTAAAGGCTAGTGAAATGCCAAACGGTTGTGTTAAAACGGGAGTTCGCTATGCTCAATCAATTATCATAATAAAAGAGTAAAAATTGCAAGTACATTATGGAGAAATTAAATAGGAAAAATTCAGAAAACAATAAAATGCGTAAAAAATTGTCGCCCCGAAAGCAAAAGGCCATTTTTATGATTTTTACGGTGTGGAGTTATGAATGCAATGAAGTTGTCTTCTTACTTATTTTTTTTTATTTTGATTAATGTACACTTACAGAGTTAATAATGACACCAAAATTAGTTATCCGTATCGAAGTAAACATTGGTAAAATGTTAGCAATAGTGTCCTGTGACATCACACGCAGTAGAATTGTAAATCCGAATGGCAGTGCAGTACCTGTGCTAGTGCCACACTTCCATGTGCTAGTGCCATGCAAATACTGTTTCGGCAGGCTGCAAATATCAATGTTTAGACTATTCAGTTTTCAAAAAGTTCTGACCAGAGCATGATACATTAATTTGTAAAGAACATGAGATCAGGTTGTAGGAGACAACCTCATTTACGGTCTTTTGTTAATTTATAAGAACAAAATGTATTTCAATCTCCAAAGAAATATTATTATTTCAAACTAATGAAAAATAACATACAAATTATTTTTTTCACTCCATAAATAGTTAAAATGCGTTGAACTCAAAATCAACATTAGCGTAAGTGCCTTTCGGTTTTTGGACGATGAAATAGTCTCAAGAGATTTATGCACTAATATAGAATGGTTATGTATATCTAGAAGAAATCGCCACTGTTCCAGTAGGGTACATGTTCTTGTAAGAAAGTTCTTAATAACGGAGATCATCCACAGGTATTCTACATTAATTTATATCTAAAATACGACATTCAGTTGGTTTCTTATAATAGTAAAATAATTCTCCTACAACACGGGCATCTCTCCGAGACCCAGATTCACTTCTTCTTTTCCTCAAAAAAGACCCTCCAAACAAATCTCCAAAGATGACACAGATTTCCCTCAAGGGGACTACCATGCAGGGTCATCATTTATGGGGTATATGTATATATTATTTAATGTTGTCAAAGACATATGCTATCAACTGTACTAAAGTACAAATCAAGATATTGAAAAGGAGGAATGTGAACAAATCAGGGTCAGACCCTGGTTCATGACTTCCTTTCTCAAAAAGACCCTCCACACAGCACCTCCAAAGATGAGATATATTTTCCTCAAGGGAACTACTGTGTAGAGGTATGAATATTAAAAAAAATAATTGCCAAAATCACATGCTGGCAACTGTACTAAATTACATATCAATATATTTAAAAGGAGGAATGTGAACAAATTGAACAGGGTCAGCCTCCATTCGCTCATCTTAATGACTATGGTTAGGTTAGGTTCAGGAATACAGTGTTCTTTGAGTAGATTATTATTGTGTATTGATCGTTAACTTTGATTGACTATGTTTTGTTCTATCCTATTAAAATAAAGTGTAGTCCTCAATGATTTATTAACACATAAAATAATTTTATTAACTGCAGATTAACAGGTGGATTGTTCAACAAATCTTTCAATTTAGCAAGAAACAAGGTTGAAAACATAATATATTTCAAAAATTTCGGACCATTGCCAACAAAAATTTTCAGAAAAATGGGAGTTTAAAGAAAGTAAAAAAAAAAACAGGTTAGAAAAAATATATTCTAGATCAGGGGTGCTCAAACGGTCGATCGCGGGGGCTTTTTGAGTCGATCTCGAGAAAAATTTGCCGATGGAAATAGATCTATTCTCAGTTTTTGTTTTAGTTGATCCTCAATTAATAAGACCGCTTATTTTTCATGCATTTTTGTTTATTATTTATTTGTAACTTATATTGTCAATGGTCGCGCCTTTTGTTGTTGTTTACTCTATCCTCATCTATGGTGTAGGACTTCACAAGTCCCCTTAGAAAAAATCGTCAAATTATTGCATATTCAGTGAGAAATATTGTCGAAAATTTGCCCCCTTCAAAAGCCCGAAGTTATCAATCTAGTTTCTAGTGTGTAGTTTGGTATATTTATGAATCAGTCAGTCCGAGTTGTGACTTGAAGGCGATAAGAAGTTTATTAATAAATAATACAAAATGACTGCGGTGAATAGATTCACTCTTAATTTAAAACCAGTTATGTGATCAGAATGAAAAATTCTAGTCGTGGATTCATCTGCTGACACATTTTGAAGGAAAACATTCTCTTATTCGACGTGCAGTTATAAAATTCTAGTTGCAGACTATGTACGTGCTGCCAGAACAAAGAAAAATCATTTTCATCTGAGTGTAGTTTTAATTCACCGCACAAAGATTTAATTTAATCCAGCTCGTAGTGTAAAATTTCTGTTGTAATATTTCGAAGACAAACATTCTCTTATTCAAAGTGCAGTCATAAAATTCAAGTTGCATACCACGTATGTGCTACCAGAATCAAAGAGAAACCATTTTCATGTTCTGAGTTTAGATTTAATTTGCCGCACATAGATTTAATTTAAACCAGTTTCCTGTTCAAAACCTAAAATTCCAGTTGTGGATTTATCTGACACATTTCGAAGGAAAACATTATCTTATTCGAACTGCAGATATAAAATTTTTGATGCAGACTGCATGTGCTGCAAGAATTAAAAAAAACATTTTCATGTTCCGAGTCTAGTTTTAATTCGCCGCTTACAGTAATTTAAACCAGTTTTGTGTTCACAATGTATAATTCGAGTTGTGGATTCATCTGCCGACACATTTCGAAGGAATACGTTCTCTTATTCGAAGTGCTGTTATAAAATTCTACTTGCAGACTATTTATGTACTGCCAGAATCAAAGAAAAATTATTTTCATTTTCTGAGGTTAGTTTTAATTCACCGCATACATTTAATGTCACCTACAGATTTAATTTAAACCAGTTATGTGTTCAGAATATAAAATTCAGTTGTGGATTCATCTTCTGACACATTTCGAAAGAAAAACATTCTCTTATTCGAAGTGCAATTATAAAATTCTAGTTGCGGACTATTTATGTACTGCCAGAATCAAAGAAAAACCATTTTTGGGTTCAGAATGTAAAATTGCAGTTGCGGATTCATCTGTTTACACATTTTGAAGTAAAACATTATCTTACTCGAAGTGCAGTTATAAAATTCTATTTGCAGACTATATATGTACTGCCAGAATCAAAGAGAGACCATTTTCATGTTCTGAGTGTAGTTTTAATTCAACGCATACAGATTTAATTTGAACCAGTTTTGTGTGCACAATAGAACGATAAATTAAATAACAAGTTGCCGATTCACCGTGTACCGAGTGAAGCTTTGTATTTGAGTTGCATGACATATTCCGCAAAATTCTGAGAAATTGACTGTTCCGTGTGTAACTTTTATTTCTGGACTCTTACGCTGAAGCGATTTTAAATAAAAAAAAATTATTAACTTAAATTAATAAAAAAAAACCTGCGTTTTGTGATGAGCATGTGAAATCATATTATATGGATACCATTTCTTATTTCCAAAAGCAGTTAATTTGTAGTAGAATTTATGAACATGATTTTGATTGGATGAAACTCATCTCGTGTGATATAAAAATCGGCATAAAATGAAGTCGCAATAAAAAAAAGGATTTCTAGCCCCCCCCTCCGGCGCCACAGCCTATCAGAGTCGATCGATTGTAGTCTAATAATATTGAGGTAGATCGCTAGCAGTTCAAGATTGAGCACCCCTGTTCTAGATGGTCTAGAACGCATTTCGCAGCATTTTCGGTGGTCCATTATTGTCGATAGTAGACCGGCCCCTGGTAGAGGTACACCGGACCTCAGGAGGTGGCCGCCTGGACTATTTCATCGAAAGCAGTCTCCAAGCAGTGCTTGAGCTCTGCATAGGACACCACCAGCGCACTCTGCTCATCCCTCGAGGACAAATGGATCTAAAAAAAGAATAATAAAATCGTTATGTAACACTTGTTAATTTTATTTTATTAATTGCAGATAGAATGGTTCTCAGATAGAATTAGGTACAGCCGAAGACGAAATCTCTTAGAAAGTTCAACAAGAAACTATTCACTTGTGTTGACTAATTTTAAACAAAATCCTTTTACAACTGGCTTCATACAATCGCGAGTTTGTCTTTGAAAAAAATCTGATAAAAAGAAATCTGTTTTTGTAAGCTACCTTAATGCGCACGTGTTTCGACCAACGAGCCTTATGGGATCAAAATTAAGAGTTTTACTATTGTGGCCCATCAAATTTCGTATTTTTTTGGCAGTTGCAAAGGGATAAAAAAAAAACATCTTTGCAGTTCATACACAGTAGAAGTGAAACTTCCAGAAATCTAAAATAGACAAGAGTGGGAGGCTACAAAGCAATGCACAAAGAAGAGACCGATTAATCTATCTCATTCTCTCGCAAGCTAAATCCTATAGATGTATGGGTTTGTCTCCTTTTAATGTCGTTTTTTCTCGTCATCAAGTTTCAAATCACAACGGTACTGAAGAAGTTTTCACTGGGAATGAGGCGATGCAAACAATGATGTGGCGAAAAAAGCACCTGCACAGTGAGCGAAGACCAGGAATTACATATGTTTGGAATTATACATATTATTTCCCAAGGAACAGATTTCATGAACTCAGATGAGAACTCACCATCAGATGTGTCCCTATGTCCAGCTGGTTCAGGCAGTTGACCATGTGGGCCTGGTCCAGCCAAGGCCTTCCGTCCGCCATTACAGGATGGAAAATGTAGTCTCGGAATAGCTTCAACATATACCGATTGCCAGTCTCCGACCAGGAGTTATCCATTTTTAGCCTGAAATAGACAGAACATTTTGGAAACTTTGAAAAAAAATTTACAGTAACACCTTTTCACATTTTTCAAAGGAACAATGAAAAATGTGTAAAACCGAGGAAATAAAAAATGTATGATAAAAATGGAATTATTAAGTACCTGTTCAATTCGATTAATTTAAAAAACTAAAATAAACATCTGTATTACATACAAGCTCTAACGTAATTATTTTTATGGTAGTTATTCAGTCGGTTCTTGCTCAGAATGAGAACAAATTCAAGTTGCCTAGACGTTGCTCGATTGTTTTAAAGAAAAAACTGTTATAAGGGCCACGTCATGACATAACAATGGATTGGTCGGAAGTTTGATTTGTAAGGAGTTTTGATACTCGTAAATGATTGTGTAAATTTGCAATATTATGCGACTACACCTTCAAATTAGTGCTGTGAAGAAATATTGCTTGACGCTCGTAATGACGCGGCAATCAACCCACCGAGAAATAGCCATTGGGATTTACTGATCACAGCTTGATAAATTGATGTCTTGGGCGGGCGAGTTTACAGCCACGTACAATCCAATATCACCATGGACAACTTTGATGAAGATTGCAGGCGCTTCTTAAATGACATCAACAGTCTAGAACTGCGGGTTATATCCTTTCAATGCTCAGAGCTGGTCATCGGACGCATTGTGATCAGCGGGCCTCTGTGGGTGGACTGGAATCTCGGCTCCTTCACGGTGTCATGGGCTTGCGAAACGGCAGCTCTGGGGCTCTTCTCCAGCTATCTGGAGCCCTTGTCGCTGAGGCTGGAAGAGGTGCGCCATATTAACTATCGCAAGCTACGAATGATCATTTGGAGTGGATTCTACTAAAATAACTGAATTATCTCTCTCTCTCTACATTTTTTTGAGTTTACAAAGGTATTTATGTAGATTATGTTTTTGCTTGTCAATAATAACAAGTACATTTTGTTTAATGTGAGTTCTTTTATTTACATCAGATAGTGGCTTTCTCTTTATCCCACGCAGGGCCCTGAAATGATGATGAGAGCTCATGCATACGGAATTTCTTTGCTAACGGAGCAAAGATCCGTGTCATTTTTGACGCCCAACGTTTTAAAGAGGGTAGATTACTCTCTTGGTGCACGATTAGAGACTGCTGTCTGTTATGTAACATATGTTTTTGTTATTTGTGAGAAAATTTTGAGAATATTCTTAGTATAATATAGTGTTATAGTAAGGTTAATATTGTTAACACAAAATGGCCGCTATACACGCGTGCGTAGCTTAATTGATATAATTTATTGTTGATTGAATTTGACATATTTCCGTTTTTTTTTTTCGATGTTAATTTATGAGTCTCTATCTTGATTTATTTTATTTACAAACGTGTTCGCTAATTAGCGCCACCATCGTCATGGTTACCAACCTAATAATGTGATGACTTACGTTGATTATTTTGCGGAAGCAAACAATAATATCGAAGTTACATTTTTGCCCTAGCGAGAGAAACTCGAAACAACATTTACGCCGATAGTTGATTTGTATTTTGGATAATGGATACTTGGTTATTTACCTAACTACGACCGGTCCTTTGCTTTGTCTTTTGCCCCACGTTGGGCGCCAAAAATGACACGGATCTTTGCTCCGTTAGCAAAGAAATTCCGTATGCATGAGCTCTCATCATCATTTCAGGGTCCTGGGTGGGATAAAAAGAAAGCTACTATCTGATGTAAATAAAAGAACTCACATTAAACAAAATGTACTTGTTATTATTGACAAGCAAAAACATAATCTACATAAATACCTTTGTAAACTCAAAAAAATGTAGAGAGAGAGAGAGAGATAATTCAGTGATTTTAGTAGAATCCACTCCAAATGATCATTTGCAGCTTGCGATAGTTAACATGGCGCACCTCTTCCAGCCTCAGCGACAAGGGCTCCAGATAACTGGAGAAGAGCCCCAGAGCTGCCGCTTCGCAGGCCCATGACACCGTGAAGGAGCCGAGATTCCAGTCCACCCACAGAGGCCCGCTGATCACAATGCGTCCGATGACCAGCTCTGAGCATTGAAAGGATATAACCCGCAGTTCTAGACTGTTGATGTCATTTAAGAAGCGCCTGCAATCTTCATCAAAGTTGTCCATGGTGATATTGGATTGTACGTGGCTGTAAACTCGCCCGACCAAAACATCAATTTATCAAGCTGTGATCAGTAAATCCCGATGGCTATTTCTCGGTGGGTTGTTTGCCGCGTCATTACGAGCGTCAAGCAATATTTCTTCACAGCACTAATTTGAAGGTGTAGTCGCATAATATTGCAAATTTACACAATCATTTACGAGTATCAAAACTCCTTACAAATCAAACTTCCGACCAATCCATTGTTATGTCATGACGTGGCCCTTATAACAGTTTTTTCTTTAAAACAATCGAGCAACGTCCAGGCAACTTGAATTTGTTCTCAAGTCGTTCCAACGGCACGCCGAAATTAATAATACTCATTCTGAGCAAGAACCGACTGAATAACTACCATGAAAATAATTATGTTACAGAGCACTCGCCCACTTTAACTTGTGGTGCCAGCTCGTGGATGTATTGTTGTCTAAATAGAGTGTGAAAGAATGATTGTTGAGATTTCAATGGCCGCATCAAACTGATGATCATCTTGTGATGATGTTGTTTTTATAAAATAATGTTCACTTCGCAGAAAAAGGTTCATGAGATGAGGCATAAGACTTCAGCTTTTTGACACAAAAATGGGTAAAACATGAAATTCGGATAACGTAAATCCAAAGTTTTACTATAATTAGTTTCCAATTTACCACCATCTTGGAGAGCTCTTCCATGGGTCACCCCAAGTGGTTCGCAACGTTTGGTGACTCAACTTTGGGTTGATAGGGTAAGGTCTGTCCATAAATCTTGACGGTGGATTTATTTGAATCAGACACATCTGAGCAATTCAAACATTTGAGCAACACTGTTGATGATCTCTTGCCCCGCTACCCTTCGGCCGAGTTTTTTGTTCTGGGAGACTTCAACGTACATAGTTCGAACCATGATTATGAACCGTGGTTCGAACTTCGACGTTCATAACCGAGTTCTCAGGATCAATGGACTCGGCTGGCCGACAGGTGGATCCTTTGCCCTTTGCCATGGATTGGAGCAACTGGTTCAGGAGCCAAAATGGTTTCTGATGTCCAGACTCACCACCCCAATCTGTTAGACCTATTTTTAACTACCATGCCATATATGCCATGATTATAAGATTGATGTCATTGCTCCTCTAGGATCTTCTGACCACTGCCTAGTGACGACATCGATCCCCATTAACTACAGACCACCAAACGAGAAGCTGAAGATAAAAGTGTTGTCTCCCAAATAGAAGTTTTATTTTTTAGATAGAGTCAGCTATTCTTGGGAAAAGACATGACTAATAAGATACATTATCTGGTAAACAGAAAACAATTGCAAAAAAACATAAATCGTAGTTTTTATTCTAATGTTTGAACAAAACTCATCAAGGTAATTTTCGCAAAGTTCTGAGAATTATCGGCGGACATTCAAGAGGATAAAAATATATTTTTTGGAATTAAATTGAAAAAAAATCACAATATCCTGGAAAAAAAACAACGCACAAACCTGCTCCAAAATTGTGTTTGCGAGACCTAAGAATGAAGGATAGATTATACATTGTGCAATTGTTTAGCTTCTTGATGCCTACTCTCCTGTCACACTTTTCTTCAGCAATCTATCCCCTAGCAGTAAGCACAGCCCTGGATCTATGATTTTTTCAAACCGGGGCAGAAACTTGATAGTGGCACCCCCTCGAGATGAGTGGCACCCCCTCGAGATGAGTGGCGCCCCCTCTCGTGATGTGAGTGAATAAACCTGAGCGGTTGAATGTCGAGCAAACTATGCACGCATTAAAAATCGACTGGGGATATGTTCATAAATCAACTGGGCGTTTTAAAATCAAATGAATAATTGAAAAAACAATGTGCGCTGGATGCCAGGCGCTTTGTCAATCAAGTTTTATTTTCAATCAAACATATAAATTACAAATTTGGCGCCATATTAAACTGCTGCCCGGGCAGAAGCCCGGGTTAGCCCCCCCTAGATCCGGGGCTGAGTAAGCATTCTATAACTACATTTGAGGTTATTCTTTTGGTGATAATTAACTTGTTTATTTTCATAAACAGTGTTGAGTCAGATAAATTAATATCTCAAAGACGGTAAAGGTATTAAATTGCTTCTAATTTTAAGATCAACATATTTTTGGGTTAAATAAGCAAACCATATGGTTGCAAAAAACACCTAAAGAAATGATTAAAAATAAGAGGGTACTGAAATCTACTGTAGCTGAAATCTTCCAAAAACATAATGAATTATAGAGGAGCAAAAAAAACTAAAATGTTTTGGAAGAAAGCAATCACTTTGTGATTTAAATAGTATAAATTGGATTGGTATAAATTGTTTGGTATAATCTGATGAAGCTTAAGCCAAGCGAAACCGGTTGATAAATACATATACATACATAAATTTGTATTAAATTTAAATGAATTAGGTTTAAAACAAAGTGTTTATCTCATTAAATAAAAAAAATAAATGCCATCAGTTTTCACTTGAAAAAATAATAAGAATGGTATTAAATTATTATTTTTACCTAAATGGTGGGTTAGTGGGTTGGATATTGTATGTTTCCTCACGGGAACAATATTGAGCTTGACGTCTCGTGGTGAGATCCAATGGAGTCTTCTTCCTTTCAAGAGTAAGACATTGAAATTGTGAGTCTTGGGATAAGGTGAATAGAAAGGACAGGCAGGAAATTCAACTTCAGTTTGGTAAGTCACCAAATTAATAGTAAATTACTCACTCGGGGCGTTCGTTGATTGAGGCGAGTTTGCTCAGAATACGGAAGAGTCTGGCGTTGTCCAATTCCATGGCGAGCTGGTCTTCCAACACATCGGACCTGTATTGGTGGGCCTCGATCTGTGTGTAGAATCTGGCTCCAATCATCGGCATTAGGTCGGTGACGCTGCGCCTTGAAGAAACTGTCAGCAAGTACCTAAACATGACAAAATTTTGTTATTCACTCATCAAAAAATGTGTTGACCCACACAAAGATTACCAGACTAAACGAAAAATCATGTAATGGGATCTAGCTGCAATCATCTTTTTGAAGTGAAAACTTCTTAGCACGATTGTGATTTGAAAAATAGCGACAATAAAAAGAGACAAACACATACATCTATAGAATTTAGCCTGCGAGAGAATGAGATAAACTAACAGTTCTTTGTGAAGAACTTCGTAGCCTACCCACTCTTGTCTACTTTAGTTTTCTGAAGGCTTCCTACTACTGTGGATTCATTAGGTTATTTTAATATTATGTAGGGATTTTTTTAAACAAAGTAATTTTTTTAATAATATACCATAAACTTCAAAAACATTTTTTTAAATTTTCTAGTAAAAACATGCCAGTCTTGTGAACACTTCTCAAACATTCATCTTATTCTTTTTTGGGTAGGTTTTCCTATCCGAGATCAGCAATTTCCGCTTTGGAGATGGGTAAGTACATACATAAGTGATTCGTGAATCTTGCAACAATTTTACAAATTTGTGAATCACAGTATTCATTTTATTTTCCCTTGTGTTGTTTGGAATCAAATTACAGAAGCTCTAAATAATAATACATAATATTTTCGAGCATTGCATAAACCAAATATTTTAGAAGGAGAAACATTCTGAATTCTGGTATAACGAAACTTACAATATCAGGTTTTTCAGGTCTGGTGAATATGCCCTGGTGAGGAGTGCCATTTGTGTGTGCGTAACGGTCGGAGACAGGGGGGACCTGCAAGCCAGGGCCAGGACCATTCTCCCCAGGGCCGTCAGGTCATCTTGCTGGGCCTGCGAACTCAGCATTATTATTAGCTGATTATATTACAATCGTAACCAGTTGAGCGATAGTCACTTAAATTTGGGTAGCTGTGGGGTGATTTTCATGAATTACAATGATTTTATTTTGAACTTCCCGCAATCAGCTAATTTGTTTGGTAGCTAGCTTGCAAGCTGCCACCAAGTACCAAAAGATGTCACTAATAGTACTGTAATTGTGGAATATTCTACACAGGATGATGGACTTTGGTGTTTTTTTAGGACAGTTGGGGGGGGGGGGGGGAAGGTCTTTGGTCTCGTTTTTTTTATAAAACAACATCTAACAAGTCACCAGAGACCAAAATTTTAATAAATTTTTTTGCAACTAATATTAGGTCTTTACATATGAAATTGGCTTTTTGCCGTACTGGCAACTTTGATCTCAAATATCTTCTCTTTTGTTAGGAATTCCAAATTCAAATTTATACAGCTATTTACTCATGTATTTGTGTTTCGAAAATTGTAATTCATTTGTTTTTCCTTAATTGTTTTTTTTCTTTGCGTAACTTAGTTTACAAAATGGAAAACTTGAAATATCGCGTTATTTACGAGTATGAGTTCCACCGTGGCACCAGTGCTGCAAAAAAGGCTCGAAGGATTAATGATGTGTATAGCGACGGTGCCGCAAAAGAAAGCACAGTTGTGTTTTTTTTTTTTTGTGTCGTTCACTACAGCTTTCTTAAATCTGGCCAGACGATTACGGCAGATGTCTATTGCCAGCAACTGCAAACCATGATGGAAAAGCTAGCTGCTAAACAACCGAGGCTGGTTAATCGCTCCAGGCCACTGCTGCTTCATGACAACGCTAGACCACACACTGCACAACAGACGGCTACCAAATTAGAGGAGCTTCAATTGGACATCCACCGTACTCTCCGGACCTTGCCCCAACAGATTACCATTTTTTTCGAAATTTGGATAACTTCTTGCAAGGGAAAAAATTCAACTCCGATGGGGCAGTCCAAACCGCCTTCAAAGATTTTATTGATTCCTGTCCGAATGGTTTTTTTAGTAAAGGGATCGATGAACTACCTATGAGATGGCAAAAGTGCATAGATAGCAATGGTACATACTTTGATTAAATAAATATATTATATTTAAAAAAAATCTACTTTATGTTCCTCCCATACAAACCGGCAATTTCATATGTAAGGACCTAATATTTAATGTCAGAAATAACCGGTTAAAGTAAGTCAAGTACTTCTCTTACCGCCCTGAACAATAATTTGTATTGTGTAGTCCGCACATATAAGTCATTCAAAATTATTTCTAAAGGCATACATTTCAAAAATAGCATTTTTTAATTCTGTGACTATTGACATCTCAATACTTAAATTGCAACTTAGATGTATTTTTACACTGAACTCCTACAGCCTTACTAAAAAAAACCACAGCTCGGCCGATAACCTGTGTTGCTGCAGCAACATGAATAAAACAAAAATACACTAAAACACGATAACAATTGCAATGCAATTTGATGACCCAGATGCAATGATAGCCATGTTTGATGGAGTCATAAGAAGTAAGCTGGAGTATGCCAGTGGTGTGTGGACTCCGCACCAAGCGAAATATATTAATATGCTAGAACAAGTTCAGAAAAAATTCCTTAGGTATGTCTATATGCGGATGAATGGAACGTACCCGAGATTCATGCACCATATGGAATTACTTGAGGCAACAAATAGATTTAGCTTGGAAACTAGACGTTATGCAAATCTTGCAATTCTTAGTTTTAACATAATCCATAATCGTATTGACAGCCCATTCCTCTTGAAATGTTATGGCTTATACGTGCCTGAAAATTTCAGCCGTAGTCGTCGACACGACTTGTTCAAAATACCATACGGCAGAACAGATGTTCTAGCACAGCATAGCATGACAAGAGGAATGGTGCTGTTGAACGAAATATCGGAAACACTAGATATATATAACTCTTCTTTAGATAGCCTTAAGATTTTTTGTATATTAATCATCTTCCTAGGTGTTAAGACTGTTAAAATGAGAAAATTGTACAGTAATTGGATAAAAATCTGTTGTACAATTAAAAAAAAAAAAAAAACATTACTAATAAGATTTGTTCTTAAAATGTATTTTAAATCTGGCAACAATGTAATTTTTCATAGTGTACATAATAAATTGTTTGTTTTCCTACAGAACCGCTAGGTGGCGGCGCCTGCACATTCATCGTTCACGCTTATTCGTGCTGAAAATGCGAAAAAAAAAATCGCTCCGCAGATGTGTGTGTAATATTACTTACATGTGACTGTAATTCTATAAATATGACTAATTCACTCTAATATTCATATAATTAATAAATGTACCGTGTTTTTTGTGGTTTTTCATAAGTTTTAGTCAAGTTATGATAACAATAATCGTTCTTTGAAAATTGAAATGTCAAAAAGTATTTTATATGATACGTGAAAATTCAAACTAACATTTAAAGGATTTTATTTTGTGAGAATTTCATAAAAGTGGTGTTTTTTATAAATATTAATATCTAATACATGTGTTCCTAAACGTATCAAAGAAATAAAAGTCTTTAGAGATCCAAGAAATCTGTTATAAAAGTCAGTATTGTTTTTAGGTTATTATTTTGGCAATAAAAAAAACTTTGAAATTTTTTATTATTTTTTTATTGTATGCACGAGGAAAAAGTGAGGTGACAGTTTCGTTCCAAATTCATTATATAAAAGGACTGTATTTTTTAAATTTTGTTTTTTTATAAATTTCTTTACACTTTCATAAAAAATGTTTGAGTAAGAAATTTTTTTCCATTATTTTCCGCGTTTGAATCTTAAAATATGGCAGTTTTTTAAAACTAAATTGACTAAACTAAAGTGTATTTTAAATACACAAATCTCTAAGCTAATTTTATCTAGTTTTCATAAATGGTATTTGTTTTTACGACACCTTCAAAAATAAGAAATATATAGAACATTCAAAATACATAGTACTAAGATCGAAAATTTCCGCGTCTCATATAAACTAGTCTAAAAATAAATAGCAGTTGTTTGGAGGCAAAAAAATCGATTAAATTAAAGTTTAAACGCCCTACCTTTGTGGGATCAAAAAGTTTTAGTTTAAAGATATAGTGTGAGTGATGTTTACGCATGTTTACGCAAATCCCAAGTCATAAAAACATCAACTGTCAATTTTAGTGACTTTGTCTATGCCACAGTCTATGCAATAAAATAAATAAATAGTGATTGCCACAAACAATTTTCTTTCAAACATACTTTGTGAGGGGCATTTGTGAACTAACTAAAATAGTGATGACTACACGTAGCAAAACCCCAATAATTTCCGAAGATAAAATAAACATGGATAAAATTATTGAGTACATCGATAAAAAATTTGAAACCCTTAAAAAAGATATATTTACAAAAATTGATTTACAAACTTCCGAAACTACTAAAAGCATTGATTTTATCAGTGCTCAATACGATGAGATATTAAAAAAAATTGAGGTCTCAAATAATCTAAATCGGGTAATTCAAACAGATTTTGAGAATATTAAAAAAGACCAAACGGAAAAAAATATTATAATAAAAAAGCTTGAAATCAGGCTGTCTGATATGGAGACCCTAACAAAATCAAATAGTTTGGAAATAGCAGGAATTCCACAACAAAACCGCGAACAACCTTTGGAAATTGTAAAAAAAGTTGCTGCCGCAGCAGGAATCCACCTTCTACACACAGATATAACTGACGTCACGAGAGTCTCAGACAGACGAAATGGAGCCCCTCCAAAACTTCTTGCGATCTTTTCAGATAAAAGAAAAAGAGATTCCCTCCTTGAAAAGAAAAAAGAAATAAATTATGATGAAATAAAGGATTTGACGACATCTCCTATCTACATCGGCGAAGAATTGAGCCCGTACCATAAAGAAATATTATGGAAAACGAAACAAGTAGCCAGGGAAAAAGATTATCAATACGTTTGGTACAAACAAGGCAAAATTATGATCCGTAAAAAACAAGATGATAAAATTATCTACATAAAGCACCTAGATGATATGGTAAAAATAATTTAGCAAACTATATTAAAAAAAAACATTACTAAATCCACTTAATAATTTATATTGTGAAAATGAATACCACAATAATTACTTCTGAACCAAAGGCTTTAACAACTTTAAATGATAATGAAACAATAACTACAAACAAACCAGATGAGCTGTCAACTCTTAAAAACAATTTTAATATATTAAATAAAAATATACGAAGTATCAACAAAAATTTCGATGAACTTCAAATACTAATTAAGAATCTAAAAATAAATCTAGATATAATTATCCTCACTGAATGCTGGATAAAGGATAAATATTCACCCTTGCAAATTAATAATTACACGTCATATGCAACCAATTTGAATTACACAAAAAATGATGGTGTGATAGCGTACATTAAAGATGACATTAAAACTGAAGTCAATGAAATAAAATTCCCAAATGCAAACTGTTTAAAGATCAAAGTGGGTGATGAAACCACGATATTAGCTCTGTACCGATCACCAGCTACAACTAATATTAATCAGTTTCTTGAAACGCTTTCTAATGAACTCAATCTTCTAAAAAACACAAAAAATGTCTTCCTTATCGGAGATATAAATATTGACATATTAGAAAATGGTCATCCCAATAGAACTGATTATCTACAAACACTGGCCTCCCATGGACTCCAAAGTATGATAAATAAACCTACGCGTGTAACTAATGACAACAAATCTTGCATCGATCACATGTTCAGTAAGACTATTAAATCAACCAAATCTATCATATTCACCTCTACTATAACCGACCACTATACAACAATTTTATCTATTACAAAAAAGAAAATACAAAGATCGCAGCCCTACCCAATTATCGTGCAAAAGACAGAAACCAAATGGAATGATGTAAAACAACAGTTACTCAATACAAACTGGATAAGCCTACTGGAAAACCTTGATGCAAATAATGCCTGGAGTAAATTCACTGAATATATAACATACACCATCGTATCAAATACCAAATCAATAGAAAAAAAGATTTCGCATAAAAACCAACATCTTAAGCCATGGATAACTCAAAGCGTTATAAATTGCATTAGAAAAAGAGATGAATTACATAGGAAATCTAAATTAAATCCTTGTGATATTTTTATACAACGATACTACAAAAGGTACAGAAATATTTGCAAAAATGTTATACGAACTGTAAAAGAAAATTATTATAAGAAGAAAATAGACGAATGTAACAATGACCCGCGCAAATTATGGAAGATCATTAATGAAATTACAAATGCAAAATCATCCCATTACAAGAACATGGAGGAATTAACAATTGAAAATACCCAAATCTCTTTCGCAAAGCATCCGGACAAAATTCTCGAATACGTAAACGAATTTTTTACTAATATAGGGTCACAATTAGCAAAGAAAATCAGACAACCAATAACTAGCATTTTACCAGAAGAAAAGGAAAATATGAACCAGATAGACAAATTAAAGTTAACTGATGTAACCAATACTGAAATCAGAAATGCAATTGTATCCCTTAATATTAATAAATCATCGGGAAATGACATAATCTCAAATAAAACAATAAAACAACTACAAAATGAACTGACCTTCCCATTGACATACTTGGTCAATCTGTCTATATCTACAAATGTATTCCCTTCATGCCTTAAAAAAGCTACAGTTATACCCATACATAAAAGTGGTAACAAAAAGGATATATATAACTACCGACCCATAAGTCTCTTAAGCTCTTTTTCAAAAATCTTGGAAACTGTAATGAAGAAGCAAATTGTTCAATTTCTTGAACAAAACAAATTACTATCACCATCCCAATATGGTTTTAGAGAAAATCTGAGCACCAATGATGCCATAGAAAATCTAACAAGCATGGCCATAAAAAACATAGATGATGGGAAAAAATGTTTAGCTTTATTCATAGATCTTCAAAAAGCTTTTGACACAATAGACCATAAAATATTACTAACTAAACTAAAAAAAATAGGAATGGCCGAATCAACAATTAACTTATTGGAGTCATATATAACAGGGCGAGAACAACAAGTACAAATTGGCAAACAAAAGAGCAAACTTCTATCTTTAAACTATGGCGTTCCTCAAGGAAGTGTACTGGGACCGATTCTGTTCATTATCTACATCAACGATTTAACTAACCTTACCATTAAAGGAAACGTAATCAGTTTTGCTGATGATACTGTTTTATTATTTCAAGAAGAAAATTGGACTGATACATTTAATGAGGCTGAAAAAGGGCTTAGTGCACTTCAAAATTGGCTTAAAATCAACTCGCTTACCCTTAATATAAGCAAAACAAAATATATAACATTTTCAATGAACTCAAGGGGCCAACCAATAAAATCACTAGAACTAAAATTACATGAATGCCATGGAAATAATATACAATGTTACTGCCCCGTCATCGAAAAAACACAAAACATAAAATATCTCGGAGTAATAATTGACGAAAATCTTAGATGGGACCTACACATCAAAGGAATTACGGAAAAACTCACAAGCCTTACATATTTCTTCAAAAATCTAAGAAACGTGCTGAATAAAAAGGATATGAAAAAGGTCTACTATGCGTTATGTCATTCTCGAATTGAATATGGAATCATAGGATGGGGATCTGCTGCAAATACGTACCTACACAGCCTGAATACGATTCAAAAAGGAATCATAAAGACCATATTGAAAGTACCAATTAGAACGCCTTCAACTGAAATTTTCAATAACTTTGACGTACCAAATGTACAACAAATATATTCCAAAAATATATTATTGAAGCTCTTCAAAAATAATGAATCCTCTACTAGACCGTGTATGCATAACACTAGATCGAATAAAAATGATATAAAAAATATTCCAAGTTATAAAACCACATTTGGACAAAGAAACTATACATACTTTGCAACAAAACTCCATAACATCCTCCCCCAAGACATAAAACTAATAAAAAATCCAATTGAATACAAATCAAGAATAAAAATATGGCTTAAAGAGGTCAATGAGAAAACCCTAGCGAAGACGCTAAAAACGACATAGAAGACAAATGAACTATATTTGAATAACTTTAGTCCTCCTCGGCACAGGACCCCCTAGTGAGGAGGACTAAGAAATACAATATTTTGTACTTAATTTCACATTTCATTTTGTATGTAAAATTTTTCTATATAGTCGCTATAATAAAAAAAAAAAAAAAAAAAAACTTAAATTCCAAATTTCGTTCAGACATCATTAATAAAACAGAGATAAACTACCCTCTCAGGCTGTGTAAACCATGGTGTATTTTTTTCCATGAACAATTTTTTAATTAGTAATGTTTTCACATCTGCGGCCGTTCGTCAATTGAATAAAATTTTCACTGGGTTTTTTAGTAAGGCTGCTAATGTGCATTTGATTATTATAAAACAGGTATAAAAGCTGTGTAAAAACAACGAGTTAACTTTTTGAAAAATAAAAGTTCAAACATTGTGTAAATAAAAGTTCAAACTTTATGCAAACTAAAGATAGATATTTTAAAAAAGAGCACCTGGTCGATAGCCTCCGTGCTGGCTTCGGGAGCTCCGCCCACCGCAGCCGCAACCTCCTCCACGCCGCACCAAGAAATTCGCACACGGTAGCCATTTACTATCACGCGGCTTGGATCTAGGTTCCTAAAAGGAAATGTTATGACTACAGGGACATGTCCATGAAAAACATTTAATAGGCAATTTTACAGTAACAACATTCATGTAAGAGACAATGTGAACAGTATTATGCAAGATAGTCAATTGACAAGTTGATCGAAGAAGTGTTAACACTGGCAATTAATTCAACTATGTATTCCCAACAGTGGAAGAGCATATGCAACTATTTCAGAAAGAAGGTAACAATTTTCAGATTGCTTTAGGCAATGAGTTTGATTTAGAAATACAATAAATCAAAATTACTCAGAATATTGTTCAGAAAGACGCCAGAAAAAAATTAAGCACATTATGAGGGATATGAAGAATGTATATACATCGACAGTAGAAATTTGAAATGCCGGAAAGGACAAAATGTAAATTGTTCAGGAGAGCGACAAGAAAGTTAAATTAATTTAATAACAGAATTTCATTTATATTCAATTTTTCAGAAAAAAAAAGTTATTACAATACACTTCGTAAATGACACACTTTTTTTCTAAAAACATTTTGACGAAGCAGATCTAAAGAGAGAAAAGAAGGAGAAAAATGACATGTTTAACTCATTTTTGGATTTCTCGTCATTTACAGCATTTCAAATTTCCCCTATCGATGTAATTAAAATCACTCATTAATAGTATTCAATTTTTTCGCACTTAAACCATCAACATTTAAAAAATGGGAGAAATTTACATTTCAATAAGCAAGATCGTATTCAAATCAGCTGAAGTGTATTTGACGGACGCCGCTGACTTACTTCCAGTCTTTTGAAACTTGTTCATGTGATTATTGTACAGTTAACTTACTCTTTCATAGCACCGTCCAGATTATAAATGGAGTATAAATTATAAGTATTAATTGCAAGTATTAATTAGAAGTGTTATACCAAATTATAAGTAAATATTATAATTAGAGCAAAGCCAATGATATCTTATATTACGCTACACAAATAATAAGTAACGCTAAGGGCATTGTGATTTTGATTTAATTGGTGGCCATTTTTCTGGCGAGTATTATAACCCTCAAGAAATCTGCCCGGTAAGTCCTCTGCATCATCTGCTTGTGCATAATATAAATATGTAATACATACATTTTGACCTAGCATATTAGTGGTGAATATTCATATGTCAAACATCATTTTTTTTTTTTTTTTACAGTGAATACTGCACGAGAATCTCAACTGCTCCCGTCTGGATCCAGTGAGACTATGGCATCCCCAATTGGGGTATGTTGTGAGGCTGAAGGTAGTGGGGAGGGGAAGGAGGTGGGGAAGAGGAAGGTTGGGAAGTACCTGGCTATTCAGATCTGGTCACCAAACATGGCTAAAGCCATTTTCAAGCAACGTTTCAATTCTGAATGGTGGTCTTACACCAGGGCGATACTGAGAGTATCTTCCACTCTGGAACATGCCGCAAATATACTATATATTATTTTAAATGAATTAATTGTGAAATAACACAAATTAATCGAATAAAATTTATTTACCCATGCCGGGTTCGAACCCGCGACCTCCGGATTGTGAGTCAAGAGTCTTACCCACTGGACTACGGAGGTCGTCCAGTGGGTAAGACTCTTGTCGCTGATCGTCAATTTAATTGTCATTAAATGAGATGGAGTTTGAAACATCCTGACCTTCGCACCGGACGCTTTTGGAGGGGCTTTAAGTATTTGATACTGAAGACCAATTAATTATTGAAGAAGTAGGATTCATAATATCGCATCGCACAAGGAAATTAAAAAATATTTTAAAAGAACGCCATCTTTCTGATATTTTTGTCCATGCTAAGCAAAATCATCAAAACACGTTTTGTTAAAAAAATACAAACTTCATTACCTACAAATAGAATAAATTGTTAACAGTTTAAAAAACAAAACTTTTTTAGCAAAATTCAAGGTCAGTGCTCGGCAAGCGTTGACAAATTCGAATGTGTGAATCAGGTTTGGATTCACATGCACAGACTTGCAAGCACCTGCCGCCAATGGGACAGATGGTTGGTGTTTTGTGCACAAGTCAAAGGAACCTTGTGGCAAGTGCTTGCGAGACATTCGTTAATATAACATCCAACCTGGTGACAGACGGACGCTGTTTTCGCTCTACGCGGTTTGTCATAAATTGTATTAAAATAATTGTAATATGCAAAATAATAATTGAATACACAATATATTTTGTGTGTACAAGCGTGTAGATGTCGATGTATGACTTGCCTATGCTTGCCAAGCATAGGAAAAAGTATGTAGATGCAGCACAAGGTAATATTTTATTAGGAAAACAATAATATAATAATAATAATATGTGATCACGCAATGACTGATATTTCTTTATGAGATTGCAAATATTATCATAAATCCTAAAGTTTATGTTTAGACATACGGCACTCAATTCTTTAATTTGTGGGAAAACACCATGAAACAAGAATCATCACATTTTGTAAAAATAATGAACTTTATGCAAAAGAATTCAACATTATTTTAGGTTAAAGTTAACTCACTTAGGACACAACTACTCTACCTTTGAGGTATATACAGTGAAACTCTCTTATAAAATTTTCCAAAAGACTGGAAAAAACATCTTATATGAAAACGTTATTGGTGTGTTCAGCCTTCAAGGGACCGAAAAAAACAAAACTTGGTATGAAAACTTCTTAAATGAGTTTCGCTTTGGTTTGATAAGTCAACTTCAGCATCAGAGAGGTATTATACCTCCTCTCTAGCGATAAGGTCTGTATTCTAGTTAGTTAGCTTATAGAATAAGTATTGTTGTTAACATAATCTGTGATTTTAGTACTGTTTTCACATAAAAACATCACGTGAGTCATTTTCACATTTTTTTAATGTTTGCATTCTAAATTTTAATATTTACAAATGTTAATATTTATTTGTAATATAATAATTCGAAAGCTTATTTTGTAACCTGTCCAAAACAGTTTTTACTATTCGGCTACGTTCAGAAATGTTTCATTTATTCGGAGGGGTTAAACTCAAATAAAGTGGAGAGTAAATAATGTCAAATATTCATAGCCATAAGAACAAAGAATCAATAAAGGAGGCGGCCAAAATAGGATAAAACATTTTTTTTGCATTGCTAGCCCTAATACCACAGAACAGATAATCTCTAGAAGTGTGATGTTATAAGGCGGTAAGGTCAATTTTATCTAAATTAGGATGAAATTTATCAAATAATTAGAAAATTATTTCTTGAAGGTTAATAAAATTTATTGGACTGTTGCCTAAGTCTTTCCCAAATTGGTATAGATCACACATCTATTGATTTTCTGTCCAGCAATCGTGTTCTATTTAAAATCAAAAGTAGCGCCGCCCCCTGCTGTGCAAAGAGCAATAACTATTTTTATTATTCCGCCGCAAAGTATTTTACAAACGAGAATATATGACGCAAATGTGAATGGTAGAAGTCGAGAACGCCCAAGAAAGACTTGGCACGAACAAGTGAATCGGATACATGAGTCGGGCCATGTCAAGAGTCAGAATAATAGAAGAGCATGTATGAAATGATGTATGAATGTAATCGAGGCAAGGGGTGTATGCCAAGACCAAGTTGTTTGGCGGTCTGTCCTGTCTGCTTAACTGTGATGGTTAGTTACATAGTTCATTATTTTTGAAGAAGCAAAAATAACAAAGTTTTTGAAAATCTTTGAAATCTATAACTGTAGGACTATCTGCCATTTTGTTGATGTTTTGTTATGTTAGATGTGGGCATACCTGCAAGCCAGTCCCTGGATGTGAATGGAGCGCAAGGCGGCAGTCAACTGAACCAACAGACTCCAAATTGTTGACTCAGGTAGCAAGCTTCCAAGACCTCCAGCGTGAGAGTTCCTCAGAGTTATGTTCTTCTGTGGTTATAAATATGTTTAATTAGAAATACAGTTATACCCTCTTAAGAAGTTTTCCAAGGGACTGAAAAAAAAAACTTCTTATGCGGAAAAACCTTATGTGATGGTTAAATTGGGTCACTCGGTCTTCAAGCGACCAAAAAAACCAAACATCTTAAGCAGGAAACTTCTAATGAGGGTTTAACCTTTTTACCTGAGCATATTTGGAGTAAAAATGTAGTTTGAAATTTAGTGAAAACATAAAAAAATCAGTAGGTACTTCTAGCAGTTAGGGTCGAGGTGGGAGTGTCGGGCGGTTACTTGACAAGTGAAAGATTTTAAAAAAAAAATGACCAAAATGTAAATGTAAATTTATTTCTCCAAATAAGCCCAGGAATCTCTGGTTAAAGTTTGTCGGGAACAGCCTTGTTGACTAGTTATTTTAATTGACGACACGAGATGTATCGAGAAGAGGTCATAAGTTTTAAATAATATGATGTTGCTGAGTAAGTTTTGACAGTGAAAGATATGTAAGAAGAAAGGTAACCGAAGAAGCCTTGCCTGGTGTGAGTATGGTCGCGGCACATCAGGATCTGGGAAGGAATCGTACTGCCCATTGGCATTGATGGAGTTCATGTACTTCTCCATTAGAGTCAGGCACCCGGGGTGGTACTCATATACAAAGATGAGAGCTGTAACAGACCAAACAAACAAAAAATGATTAAAAATGTCTTTTTAATGTGAACCTCTTCCTAACCGAAATTTTAATAGAAATAGATTTGAAAGGAAACCACTATCGGCACTGAAGATTATTACACTGAGACAGCCAATCAATGTTGCATACTCTGTCTTTATTACACTGCCTGATATTGTATATCACCATTCCATTTGATTTTGAATTTTAACAGAGACCAAATTTTCTGAATTTGAAATTTTGAATGTTCTGACTTTTCTTGTTCATATCGCATTTCTGGGGTCCTAGCATGGTCGGTGGATATAGGTTTTATCGAAAATGTCGGTAACTTGACATCGCTCCCGAGCACGACTGCAGGCCGCTAACGAACAAACAACAAATCACATCGACTAAGGGTTCCTTATTTATTTGACGTAAACTGTTATTTTGTGTTCCGTATCGATGCCTGGAATCCATTATGAGAGAGAGCTAGCTCTTTCGCCCTTATAGTTTCAGTTTCGAGCGTGTTTATTCCCTATATTTGACCTTTTTTTATACGACTTGCCACATTTTCTCTCTGCTGGCAACACTAGTGACGCGCATCTCAGATCACGTGATGTTATTGTTTGTCATATGACGCCGTTTTTTGCGCCGAAAGCAGTTTTCGTGTTTCGCTGTACTTAAAAAACCAATTTTGAGTCGAAAATCGAAGTTTATTCCCTGCTCTTTCAGTTTAAACATTAAATATACTGTGATAGATAGTTTTCTGAGAAATTGACTAATTGTTTAGTGTGTTTTTTTCGGTTGTTTACGTGTTTAAACTGTGCAACAAAATGAGTGATATCGACAACAAAGACGCTTCGCCGGTCGGAAACAATGATCAAGCACGAGTTTCTCGGAAAAGCCGAATGCCGCGCGAAAGCTCCGGATCCGACACTTCGGAAGAAATGCATTACTATCGGGATCCTCGGGTAGACATCCTGATGCAACAGATGTCGGCCATGACGGACGTTTTATCCGGGAATCGCGTAGAGTTCGCGGAGAAAACGGTCTCGGACAAAGAAGACTCCGCGGGAGAGATGCGGCAAGAGGTAGAATCGGGGTTTTTAGAGGTGCCCGCCAGCCTAGCCGCTCAGAAAAACGTTTTGGAGTTCTGCAATCCAAGCACATTGGTGAAGGAATCGCTGATTCCGAAGGCGGACGCAAGAAGAGTCGCAGTTATCTCGGCTCTTCTTGCGTCATTATATTATTAGTTATTTCGGCTCGGAGGAATGGTCGCGTGTTCACTATGCCGAAACACAGAAAGTATACACCGCCAAGCCCGCCTTCGTAGAGCTGGAGGTAAACGAAGAACTGAGGAGGTTTGATAAGAACAACTCCTTCGCGCCAGCCCTGGACCGTTCCCTGGGAGCCCTCTCCAATGCAGTGCTATCCCAAACAGAGTCGGTCAGAGGAAACATGCAGGCACTGGTGAACTGGGCATCCGAACCAGGCACCTGCTTGACCCCTGCGACTCTGTTTGACAAGATTCAGGGGATGTTTGCCAAGGAGTCAACATACAGTAAGACCACGGACGACGTCCTACAGATTTTATGCGGAAGGCGAACGGAATGCCTACAAAGTAGGCGAAAGGCCCTGCTAGAGGGAGTAAGGGACCCGTACATCAAGGAAGGCCTTGCCAGGATTCCTCCGAGCGCCAGTCACCTCTTTAATAAAGAGGAACTAGCAAGCTATATCGTGGCAAACGGGGGACGAGACAAGATATTCGGTAGAGCATCCTCGTCGTATATCCCCCGTCAACCTCAACCCTCTACCTCACAAGCAGCAAGACCGGTGATAGAGGCTCCACCCTCCCGACCTAGGAAGCCCTTTCGACCTGCCCCTAGGCTGGAGAAAGACAAGACGTCCCGTCAGGCAGCCCGCCAAAAAGCCAGAGCCCTCTCGCAAGGCGGCCAGCGATCGGGGTAGGAGGCGATGGAGGTGACTGGAGGCCGGAGCCATTCTGGGGAGGATGCCTAAAGGCGTATCAGGAGGTGTGGAGGGAGCTGGGAGCATCACCGCTAATCCTGAACATTCTAAAAGGAGAAAGGATACACTTCATATCAAAACCTCCTCTGGCGCTCCCATCGGCCGAGCTGAAGCAGAATTTCAGGACAAGGTTGTCTCCAGGCATGACCGCACACATTGAAATGATGAAAGCGTCAAAAATCCTGGAGGCAGCAGACGACTCCCCAAGCTTCCTGTCAGGTATGTTCCTTACCTCCAAATCAGACCACACCCTCAGGCCCATCTTCAACCTGAAGGCCTTGAACGTCTTCATAGACTCAAAGCCCTTCAGACTCTTCAGTCATTTTCGGGTCCTGGAATTCCTCCAACCCGACGACTGGCTGATAAAAGTCGACCTCTCCCAGGCTTACCTCCACGTGCCGATCGCAAGATCACACCGGAAGTTCCTGCGCCTCGTGTACAACGGAGAGCTCCTTCAGATGACGTGTCTGCCCTTCGGCCTGTCATCAGCGCCAAGGATCTTCGCGCTGCTCTCAAACTGGGTAGCGGAACTACTAAGGAAAAAGGGACTCAGGATTGTAGTCTACCTAGACGACTTCTTAGTAGCAAACCAGTCCAGAAAACTTCTCACCTCCCAAGCCGTTGCTATAGTGCACACACTTCAACAGCTAGGCTGGTGCATAAACCCCGACAAGTGTGTCCTGACACCCACGCAGAAGTTGGAGTTCCTGGGTATAACATGGGATACGAGAGCAGATCAAAAGTCTCTCTCCGACCGCAAGTGCGCTGGTCTACGCCAAGCCTTGCAGGTTCCCTTGGAAGTCGGCAGTTGCTCTCCCAGGCAGGCTCTCGGTCTACTGGGAAGACTCAACTTTGCAAATTTCGTGATCCCTCGTGGTCGCTTGCATTGCCGCAGACTGCAGAGGTTCAGCCGCCGCATACAGCATCTGAAACCATCGCGGCCCGTTGCTCTGCCCAACGCAGCACGGCAGGACATACAGTGGTGGCTAGCAGCCATTGGAAGGACAAGCCCATTCAACCTCTCCCTTTCCATCACTTCCTGACAACAGACGCAGCGGACACAGGATGGGGCGGACAAATAGACACCACAGTTGCGGGCCAATGGACAGGGGAACAGGCACTATGGCACTCAAACCGGAAGGAAGCATACGCCGTGATAGAGGTCATCAAAGATCAAGCTCATGCCCTGGCAGGGACGAATGTCTTATTGCAGACAGACAACAAGACAGTAGTGGCTTATGTCAACAAGGAAGGGGGTACAAAATCGTTTGCCCTTCTGGAAACAACGCGGGAGCTACTGGATTTCGTAGACCAGATGGAGATATCTCTGACAGCCCAATACATTCCAGGAAGATACAACGGAATTGCGGACCGTCTCTCTCGGGGCGCACCGCTTCCAGAGTGGCATCTACTAAGTCCGGCAACGAACGAGATATTCAAAAAATGGGGTCGCCCTCAAATAGACCTGTTCGCTTCAGCCACTGCTCACGTGGTACCAACATACGTCTCCAGAGACTCAAGCGACTGCTTAGCCTGCTTTCCCAACGCGTTCAGTCAACCTTGGGACTACAATCTAGCTTGGGTATTCCCTCCGCCAAACCTCGTTCCGAGAGTGCTCACCCACCTAAATCAGGCAAAGGGCATGTTCCTTCTAGTCGTCCCAAAATGGGAGAAGACTTTCTGGAGAAGCGACCTAAAACAGCGAACAGACAAACCTCCCATACGCCTGCGCAACCTAGGGGGAGTCCTCATAGACACATCGACAGGACTACCCCCTCCCAGGATTCAGGATCTGGAACTAGAGGTCTGGAGAATTGCGGGTGGGAACAATCCCTGACAACATGGAGTCAGGAAGAACGTCAACTCCTCAAGTCATCCTGAAGAGAGTCTACACTGAAGACCTACAAACCTGCGTGGGATAGGTGGCGTAAATGGGGCACTCAAAACGGTGTGGACGATCCCCCACCAACTACGGTTGCCGGGTATCTAGCCCACCTATTTGTTCAAGGAGGCCTAGCCCCAGGGACCATTCAGGCCCACAAGTCAGCCATTGTTACCTTCTGCGGCCCAGCTCAGAATGCGAGAAAAATCAGCTCTGATTTCTTGGTAAGACACGTTCTCAAGGCAATCTCAATGGCAAGGAGGACCAAGGAGAAAGCCCCTATCTGGGATCCCAGACAAGTAATAGACTGGCTGGTCAAGAATTCCCCCGCAGAAGACTCGCTGTTTGAAGCGTCACGGAGGGCAGCAATACTCCTCGTCCTGGCGTCAGGCAGAGAGTTCATGATTTGACACTGCTCAGAATCACCCCAGAACATTTCATCGACAAGAGGAACTCTATTACCCTGTGGCCAATTTTTGGGGCAAAAACCGACACAGCCAACCATAAACAATCGGGTTGGAAACTGACGGGCTCACAAAAAGATAACATCAACCTCCTTAAATGGTTGAGAAAAGTCGTTGCCCTCTCTACAGCCAGAAGAGGTCCACTACTAAAGAACCTATTTGTGACCACATCAGGAGAAACAAAACCGGCAACGCAAACAATAATAGGGGGATGGATCAAATCAGTCCTCAGAGAAGCTGGAGTCCTCGCAACCCCGGGAAGTGTACGTTCGGCTGTAGCCTCCTTAAACTGGTTGGAAGACTACCCCATAGAGGAGATTCTTGCTAGAGGGAATTGGAAGTCCGAGCACACCTTCCGGAAGTTCTACCAGAAGGAGATAGTGCACTCCAGAAGCGAGCACCTCCAGCACTCTATGGCTCCATTCTTTACTCCAGTGTAAATAGCATCAAATATAACGCTAAGTTTTCAGATCACCAGGTGAGAGCAAACACATCTCATAATGGATTCCAGGCATCGATACGGAACACAAAATAGAATAATTTTACCTACCAATAAAATTTATATTTTGTTTCCATCGATGCCTGGAATCCAGGTAATCCCTACCTGGTGCTTTACGAGTCATATGACAAACAATAACATCACGTGATCTGAGATGCATGTCACTAGTGTTGCCAGCAGAGAGAAAATGTGGCAAGTCGAATAAAAAAAGGGCAAATATAGGGAATAAACACGCGCGAAACTGAAACTATAAGGGCGAAAGAGCTAGCTCTCTCTCATAATGGATTCCAGGCATCGATGGAAACAAAATATAAATTTTATTGGTAGGTAAAATTATTCTATTTTTTCATTAGCGTCCTGCAGTCGTGCTCGGGAGCGATATCAAGTTACCGATATTTTCGATAAAACCTATATCGATCGACCATGCTAGGGGGCCAGGTGTTCTTCTTTATTATCACTGATGAGATAAACCGAAAAGTATACTTTAAGCCTGAAGTAAGGTCAATTTTATCCTACATGAGATGAAATTCATCATTTTTAAATATCTACATTCTTTCTTGGGCGGATAATCAATTTCTTTGGTCTGTCTGGGACCTATGAGTCGAAAGGCCTAAAAGAAGATAAAATTTGTGACTAAATTAGTAAAAATCACACTTCTAAAGATTTTCTGTTCAGTGCTTAAAAAAAACAAATAGAAATGTTTTCAATTTTAATGTGAACCTAATTGTGAGTTTACCAATATAGTTTCATTTGTAGATACACAGTACACAGGTATCAGACTGTGTACTGGCATCGGTGTCAAGGACAACAGGTTGAAGTAAATTGTAGTTTTTTTTTAGTGTTATAATTGCTATTTTGTTATTGTTATAATTGGTGTGATTTGAAAAAGATTTTATTAAGAAAAAGATATCTAGAAATATCTATAACAAAAGAAAAAAAGAGATGATAAGTTTCATTGACTTAATTGGGGTTCGGTTCATCTATGATCATTATAATATTTGAATAGCAGGTACTAACAGTTATCTCCGAAAGCCTTAGTGGAGAAGACTTGCAGGAGCTTGACTATGTTGGGGTGCTGCAGGTTCTTCCAGCTGTCGATGAGGGCTGGACACTTGGTGGAGGAGAGACGGAAATCGTGCAAGCGCCGCAGAGCAAACAGCTGGCCGGTCACGTTGTGTGTCCCGCGGTATGAAGATGTGCTCCCAAAGCAGTCCTCAATCGGCATCAAGTCCACATACTCTTCCACGGCAAGCGGCATTTCTACCATAACACAATATTTCGCTATAAACATTTTGATGGAAATATTATACGTACAAAAAACTATATAAAAACCCTACAGTAGCAATTTACAGCCTGCTCTGCTCAAGAAAAGTATATCTCCTTACTTATGCACCTCCAGCCCTATTTAACACAGGGAGAGGGAGTAATATGACGGCCGGCGTGGTCTAGCGGTAAGGCTTTTGACTAGCAATCTTAAGGTAAAATAATACATAGTATATTTGCGGCACGTTCCAGAGTGGAAGATACTCTTAGTATCGCCCTGGTGTAAGACCACTATTCAGAATTGAAATGTTGCTTGAAATGGCTTTAGCCGTGTTTGGTGACCAGATCTGAATAGCCAGGTACTCCATACCTTCCTCTTCCCCATCTCCTTCCCTTCCTCACTACCTTCAGCCTCACAACATACCCAAATTGGGGATTCACTAGTTCCAGATGGGAGCAGCCGAGACTCTTGTGAGGTATTCATTCTTTTCTTAATTTTTTTTTTTTTTTTTTTACAGTGAATACCGCACAAGAATCTCAACTGCTCCCGTCTGGAGCCAGTGAGACTATGGCATCCCCAATTGGGGTATGTTGTGAGGCTGAAGGTAGTGGGGAGGGGAAGGAGGTGGGGAAGAGGAAGGTTGGGAAGTACCTGGCTATTCAGATCTGGTCACCAAACACGGCTGAAGCCATTTTTAAGCAACGCTTCAATTCTGAATGGTGGTCTTACACCAGGGCGATACTGATAGTATCTTCCACTCTGGAACATGCCGCAAATATACTATATATTATTTTAAATGAATTAATTGTGAAATAGCACAAATTAATCAAATAAAATTTATTTGCGCATGCCGGGTTCGAACCCGCGACCTCTGGATTGTGAGTCAAGAGTCTTACCCACTGGACTACGGAGGTCGTCAAATCAAAATTGTTAACTATAGAAAGGAGAAGAGAGGATGCAGATTTACGAGGCCTTCGTCTAGCTGGTAATGGTGATAAAATTAATGCACAATAAATAAATCTTACCAGGGTACATGTTGGGGTCGGGCTGCTGAAGAGCGATTTGGTTACGAAGCAGTACTTCCGAACGCACTAAGTCAGGATTATGGAATGTAGCAGCTAAACCTGTAATACATTATCATATTATTTTAAAGCACAAGGGTTAAAATAGTAATTTACCAAGTCCGTTGAAAAGTAAAAAATTGGATTTAGAATATTTACTAATGTCTTGAAGACTTCTACATATATATATACACATTATTATAAGTAAGTTGTTCAGTAGTGTGATAATAATGAATACCTATTACGTAACATAATATATAGAATTTGAAAGATGTATGTAAGCTAGTACAATACAAGTAGTAAAGTTGTACAAAGGAGTTCAATAAGTGGAAGTATATAATGAATAAAAAAGAAGTATTTAAGGTACTTAACATAAAATTTTAACCATAAATTGCAGGTGCAATGTTAAAATATTGCAATTATGGTTTAAAATTAGCATGTTGCACTTTCTCTTTCTTTGGCAAGCTTTGGAAAAGTCTCGAATCCTTTAGGTTTATTTTAATGTATCCAGTTACATACTCAAAAAGAGAAACATCATTATTAACTCATAATCACTGAAGAGATGAACAGATATAGGCGGGATGCATTCCGATTTCAAATACGACTCCTAGGCCCCGGAGAGGTCAGTGAAATTGATTATTTGTAAGAAAGAAATTTGATATTCGAAAATGTTTGATCAATTTAAGATTGACCTTATTTAGGGAACACGGAGAAGTTAACAACACACTCTTAAGAGCTTATAATCGGTGTTAATTACCTGCTTTAATGTTTTGCGGAATGTGTGTTGGAGTCCCCGAATACATTTGGGGGAGGTTGAACTGCGATCCTGAACCACCGGCGGCTAGTTCCTCCATGTTCCCCACATTCTGGTGCTGCGGCTGATGCTGCTGAATTGGAGCAGATTCTCCGTTGGAGGAGTAAAAGTAGACGGTGCCACCGACATTTTCCTGGAAATTTAATACACATAGATTGTTAGAAGTATACTAAAATTACAATAATATATTTTATGATTTTATAAATCAAAATATAGATGTTTATAGACAGTTTATCCTAGATAGTTTATAGACAGTTTATCCTGCAGGGGTAAGTGAAAATACAGTAATAAAGGGTCAAGTTTTGTTTAAAGTTTTAGTTGTATTTGTCCTAGTGTATTGATTTATTACAAAAACTAGCAGACCTGGGCACACGTCGCTGCCCACTGCCGCTTGGCCAGATATATTATGTATTTCAACCAATTCACACAAAACCTTGACAAATTATATACCTAAAAACCTTCCTTATGAATCACTCTATCTGTTGGTGAAAACCGCTTGAAAATTCGTTGCATAGTTTAAAAGATCTAAGCGCACATACAGCGTGAGCGACTTCATTTTATACTTTAAAAAAAAGATAAAGATACTTGTATGTAGACACTACAAATTGTGTTCTACTGCTTTTTTTTACTTACCAATGGATAATGCTTATCAAGTAATTATGGTAAGTAAAAAGCAGTATAATATTTGTAAGTAGATTAAGATACTATCTTCTTAGAACCTTCATTTATTCATAAAAGAAGTTTAAGAATGCAATGATCAAATTTCACTCAAACATAAAAAAATCAAGGTTATAATAACATGTCAGCCAGGGGACGCAGCCATAGAGCAAACGACAATGCTGCGGGAGAGTGTATTTCAAGATGGTAGATGAAAACACAACAATTTCACAAATACATATAAGCATATGCATATGTACACGCACACGGAATTTGAAATTTGACATAAATACATATGCACACACACACAGACATCATGACATGATAGAGATGGTCAAATTCAAATTCTGTGTGAGTGTGCATCAATGGATGTGAAAAATTACAGCTTTACGCAGTGTTACAGAAGGACTACAGTCGAGGCCTAGGAGTTAATAGAAAAAAATCCTACCTGGTGGACTTGATTTGGAATTTGTGCCGGCATTTGCGCATGTGAGAGCTGACTGTGTGTCATCTGCGGATGAGCCATAAGTGGCATGTGCGTGGGCGAAGGTTCCTTCGGAGGAATTGTCATCTCATCCAAGTTTGAGTAGAAAGTCCCCGGGATAAACTCAGCATTCTGTGAAACACAATAATGACAATTAATATAAATACCTACATCATACAAATTTAATAATAGAAGCCAATATGCCTAAACTACTTTATGTGGATTGGAAATTGATGGATTAGCTTGACAGACTTACAGGATTCAGTTCTGTGGGAGATGTGCCTATCCTCCCAAGATGCTGCTGACTGTTAGCGCCTGATAGATTCTAAGAAGAGAAAAACTCTATATTAATAATGAAATTGTCAAACTACAGCAAACATCAGAAAATAGATGAAATGAAACAATGTTTGCCTTTAGGGAATATGTGCTGAAATAAGTTGAAATAATATGCAATAACTCTAACTGCAACAATTCCAAGTGATCGCATTTGTTTAGTCATGGATTCCTTTGTCCATAACTATAATTAAATTATTAAAAAAAACTCCTTTCTTAGATTAGGTAAATGCATCTACAAGCACATAAGAATGGATTGCCACAAACCATTGATGTTTACAATGATTCTGAATTATAATAAAAGCATAACTAGTTTTACAATTGAAGATATTAGAAATATTGTAAAGAAACTGATCACATATTTGGCATATTAATTACTAGTTGGTTCCCGGCATGCGTTGCTATGCCATTTAATTTATTTTTTTAAATTTATTTATTCATTTCTATGCTCTTACATACAGTTAATAAATAAAATGACATACAGTTAATAAATGCAATGACAATGACATTAGGTGGAAGTAAAACAAAAAATATTCTTAATATGAAACATAGTAGGTAGTAGAGTGAAATATGATCGGCAACTGTATGTAATTGGTTAAAACGAATGTGGTTATGGATTGTGAACACCTCTCTGGGAGAACCCGTGCTGAGGTGTACGCATGTATTATTATGCCATCATAAGTGATAGCACAGTATCCCCCTTGAGACTCTCAAGGAGGACTCCGTAGTACCACCCATGGTGGCAGTATAATACATATATAGTAGGTGTAGGTAGCTGTGTTGAGATGGTCATCATAATATTATAAGACACAATGTAGTAAGTTGAGCATCATAATATACTAAAGTCGCAATGGATAATACATTATAGTAAAAAGAAAAAAAATAAAGAATATACAAGAAGTGAACTTAGAGAGCAGTTGAGACGAAAAGAGAATAAAAGAAACAAACAAAAGTAGATGATATTAGTGCCAATATTTTAAAAATATTAATCCATTTTGTAGATCTAGTGGTATAATTTAAATACCAAGTTAATTTTTATGTTTGGCTTGGAGTAAATAGGTTATGGAAAAATAGTGTTCCTTTAGTTTTTATCCAGTCTGTGATTTGTTTTTTTAGTTTATTTGTTGGTGAATAATCAGCAGGTTGTTTCAAAGAAGGTGGCATGCAGTTATATAGTTTGATGGAATAGTAGTTAAAGGATCTTTGTCCGTGGGTCGTGTGCTTTAGCGGGATGTTGAGTGTTAGGTTTGTTGAAGACCGGCTTGTTATTGAGGACTGAGAAAGTAAAGGGATATGTAGTTTGAATTTGAAGAGGTGAAGAATAGACGATTTAGCGTAGATTTGTCTGATTGACAAAACGTCGAGCATCTTGTAAATTTTTTCAGAGTCTGTATCATACGCTACTTGAAGAATTAGTTTGATTGTTGCCTTAAATAATAAAGAAATTGTTTATCCCTCCTTTCCCATTCCTCTCCCGCGTCTCCTTCCCCTCACGCGTTCTCACTCCGCCTCCTCCACCTTCCCTCACCCCACTCCACCTCTTCCCGCGAACCCTCCTCCCAGGTTCCCCTCTCCCGTCCCCCTTCCGAATTCCATACATTCATTCCCGGTACATTCAGTTTTCAAACAGCTCGCTCAAAATTTCCCTCAAATATATCAGCATAGTTACCAAGACAACGATTTGTTTTGTTTTTCATCTGACGTTATCATAACATATAACTACATATCTCTACTCTCTAATTACCTACTGTTTATATGTATATTGTTTTTTTGTTATTAACTTTTGTTCTAATGTTACTTTTAAAATATTGTAAGATGTACTTTTTTCTTGTAGTTAAAAATCGTAAAATTTTTGTTCAATAAAGATATATTATTATTATTATAATAACTTGCTTTTGTAAGTGACAATAAACATATAATAAATATAATATATTAATATTTATAATTTCATAACGCTAGAGCTTACCATTATATATAGCCTATTTTTTATTCTGATGTACGAGCTATATTATTGTAAAGATTCATTAAAATGGTTCAGTGGTTTTTGCGTGAAAGAGTAACAAACACTGATATACATCCACACAAACTTTCGCATTTATAATATTAGTAAGATGTGTATAATATGACAAAATATTATAAAAAAGATTAACTCAAAAGAATGAACTTACCATGTATGTAGCTAACTTTGATTCTTGCGGGATAGTGTTCAATTCTGGAGTAAAGTTGGCTGATGGAGTAAAGTTGGACGGCGGGGAAAAGTTAGTAGGGGGAGAGAAGTTGGTTGGGGGGGAGAAGTTTGTTGGTGGGGAAAAGTTGGTTGGCGGAGAAAAGTTGGTGGACGGGGGAAAGTTGGTTGACGGAGGAAAGTTGGCAGACGAGGGAAAGTTGGTTCCTGGAGGGAAGTTAGTTCCTGGGGGGAAGTTGGCATTGGGAGTAAAGTTTGCACCAGGAGTAAAGGCGTACACCGATGGGTCCATTGTGTAGGCTACAAAACAACAACAAAAAAACAAACATAAATTTGATGCAACAAAAAAGATTTTTGGGATCAATAAAAAGGGTTACTTGAATTAGTTAAACTATGAATCTCAAACATGGTTTACTAAATGAAAATATATTTTTAAAATGCTCTTCTAATAACCATATTAAATCAAGAGAATATACATAAGAAAGTAGGTTCTTAGGCTGGGGTTAGACTCGTAATTAAAATTTACAGATTACGTAAGATTTTGACAGGTTACTCACAGGAGCGTTTACATATGCATCCGACTTGTGGTAATTAATGATCACAGAAGTTGTTCGGAAGTTTGACCCGTGTAAATGCTCATGCGACCGTTTATATCTGTAAAATTTACGCAATTTTGCCAATAAAGACGAAAAGGCCCAAATAAAGTGTTGAAATAGGTTTTCGCTTTAATTAAACAATTCTCCACGCGCTTTTGTGCCATCAAAGGCGGCAATTAATTTCCTTTTATCCGAATGACAGCTACCTGACATCTGATGACAGCAACCGACTTCGAATTCAAAATTTCAAATACGTAAATGTTAAAAACAGAAACATTATGATTGTAAAGGATTGGACTGATAAAATAGAATAGAAGTATGCTATTTTCCAGAAAAATTAAATAAGTGGAAATAAATACTAGTTTTGCAGGAAAAAATCCCATGAAAACAATTGCCTTTTAATTTTTGACATTTCGCAACAGCGTATTTCGATACTATTTCTTGCGGTAAGTCTCTATTAAGGCGCGATTAGACCTGTCAAAAAACTTCCGAAAGAATAAGTTCTGTAACTTGCTATAAATTACGTTAAGTGACTTTTGGTGTCGTTTACATTGGTAATTTGGCCATAATTCGCTTACAAGAGCAATTTACAGGAAAAACTTAAGAGTCTAAACCCGGCCCACTATAAGATGAGAATAAAAAGAACAGCAATGATATTGATATGTTTTTCGATGCAGAATGATCATAAATTCTGTGAGCGAAAAGAAGAAGGTTATGATTTTTAATAAGTTCCGATGAAACAAGAACACTCCAACAAATTTTTCGCAATTACATTTTGAAAATGGAATGTAAGTAAACTAGGTAAAAAAAATAGATTAAATTAATACACAACAATTAATACACAACTTATTTAATAAAATTATCAACATGTTTCGAAACCAATGGTTTCTTCTTCAAAATTTATTTATTTGTTTGTCTATTGTTATTTTTGTTCATTTTAATTTTATCTTGATGAAGAAACCATTGGTTTTCGAAACATGTTTGATTAAACAAGTGGTGAATACAAAGTGAATTTAAAATTATTGAAGAAAAAAAAAAATTTCTGCATCTCCTTCCTTTCTTACATAAATTTACTAAACAACAGGTTAAGAAAGAAAATATTCTTGGAATGGAGACCATTAAGTCATTTTCAACAGTGGTTTAGGTAAAATGACAACTCAGAAGTCTTAAAACACTTCAAATATCTCAGGTCAATGATGTAAATATGAGAAAGAATTCTTGAGTCGAGTGGGTAAAGCAAGAAACGATGTCTGTGAATAGTGTGAAGTATCTCAGAACACCTCTCTTATACACTTTGTTATATATCCCGAGAGCGACCACAACTTGCAAAATACCTCCAAGGCTAAGCGGGTCTATCGACACTCCATAAACTTATGGAGGTTGATGATAGCTGACAGAAAACTTGCTTCGGACAGAGATAATCTAGTCTTCTTCAATGGAAGCAATCTTCTCAACAAGCTTGGTGTAACCATGTGACCAGATGTACAGGGCTCGCAGATACTTTTGTGTGAATACTGCAAAAGTGTCCTATCCATCTATGGCATCCCCAATTGGAGTATGTTGTGAGGCTAAAAGTATTGAGGAGGGAAAGGAGGTGTGAAAGAGGACGGTGGGGAAGTACCTGGCTATTCGATTTAATCACCAACCATTCCTAAACCAAGATTCTGAATGGTGGTCTTTCACCAAGGCGATACTGAGAGTATCTACCACTTTGAACTAGCATCAGATGTTTGGGCACCGTACCACCAGAAGTACATTGATATGTTAGAGCAAATCCAGAAGAAATTCCTCAGGTATGTGTATATGCGGAAGCATGGAACCTATCCAAGGTTCATGCACCATATTGACTAACTTGAGGAAACTGATTCTGTGAGTCTAGAAACTCGACGGAAAGCAAGTCTTGCTATTCTGTCTTTCAAAATTTGGAACAATTTCATCGATAGCCCATTTCTCTTGGGATGCTATGATTTATATGTACCAGACCACTACAGCCGAAGTCGACATCATGACTTATAGTACCGAACGGCAGAACAGACGTCTTGGCAAAGCATAGCATGACGAGGGGAGTGGTGCTGTTAAATAAAATTGCAAACCATTTGGATGTAAGTGACTGTTCTTTATATGCCTTAAAAATATTATTGAAGAGTCACTTGCCTAAATGCTGATAGGGTAACTAAATTGTAGTGTAATTGGAAGTATTCTGTTGTACAATAATAAAGTCGGGAAACATGAGAACAGTCACCCAAAATTTATACACTAATGGCTTTCTTCTACGATTCATTAGTGTGTTCAACAGATCGGCTGTGGAATGATTTACCAGTCTCTGTGTTTCCTCCCTCCTACAACAATGGTATCTTTAATATGCTGGTTCACTCCTTCCTTTCCTCAAAAAGAACATTCACACAGCATCCCCAAAGATGATATAGACCATAAGGCAAATTATTTTCCTTAGGGCCTCCCGTGAGGAGAAAGGCTTTTTAAAATACCACTAAAGGGGTCTGTCAATACTAAGATAAAACTGATGATAGCTAGAAGACTTGCTTTGGACAGAAATAGAAAGAACGGGGGGAAGAAGGACAAACAAGGGAGATCAATCAATACAGGTTAAATCATCATTTATTGCTTACTACTTGTTTATGTATGTTTTTTTTACCATTTCCCATTTATTGTAGCTTTATGTGTTCTACATTTGTAATCTCTGTAATGTATTGGCGTTGGAACTGTTTTATGGAGACTATAAAAATAAATATAGTTTCAGAATTCAGGGTTTCCTAGAAATATACAAAAGTCTTGACAAGATAGTAAATTGCCCACGTGGTCGCATAAAAAATAAATACACAAGGGTCTGACATATTTTCATCTGGTCATCAATTTGACAAATAATGAAATCTGGAGAAATTTAGATTGACAGCTCTATTCATGCGACGTAAGAAACAGAGTAATCATTTGTCATATCATTAGTTAAACGTATCACATTTTATTAAGTAGGATTTCACGAAATATTTGTTTAAAAATTACACATGTACACATCTGACAACACATAAATTATAAAATTCGTAAAAATGCAGTAAGAGATTGACAATACCTTCAGTAGACAGTCGATGGGGATTTAGTTCATTCCTGATCTTCAGTACTTCGGGAGCAAGATTACAAATACATGAACGCTAAACACGACAGACTCGATAAAGACAGCGAAACTAATATTATTTATAACTGTTATTATTCGAGTTTTATTTACGCTCAACAGTGTACTCCGCATAAATAAACCAATCCCCATTACTCATAGAAAACGTAGACTGAAAATCACAGATAAACTAAATTATAGATGACACGTTAACATCAAACCCATAGATAATACCACTCAGATTTCAAACGTTTTTCAAGTTACACGTTGCGGCTCGGCTGCTTTAGCGTATACAAGTTGAGCGTGAATTAAAGTATTTTGTACGATATTTCAACAAACGGCCTTCCCATGGCGCAAATTGACAGTGCCCTGGAATATATTAATGAATTGGCCAGTGGAGCGAAGTTTTCGTCCGCTAAATTTGATGTTGTATTTAAAGGCTTAAAAGAGTATGCTCTTCGAAAAGGGTTTTCGGATGAAGTTCTGAAAGAGTTAGTCACTTTGTGGCTCAAAATTAAAATTCGTAAGTTCGCAACCGATAAGAGGGCATATATTAATTACATGAGCTCAAAACCTCACGTTACTTGAAAAGAATAAAGAATATATAGGAAGAGGCTCAAATTATCTCACCAAGGGGGAGGGGGGTTGGGGTCTAGATTGAATTAAAACTGCTCACATAATTAATGTATGCCCCCTAAGTTTAAGTTCAGCTATCAAAACTTTTATAAAAAATAAAAAAATTCCCTAGCCGTCGCCAAGTGGTCTTCATTGGGATGTTGCTTGATACCCGAAGGAAAAGTATCAGATGAAACAGTACTAGCAGTGACGCACTGGATTTTGAGCAACAATTTTTTTTTTTTTTCATAAGTTTTTATTCCAGTTAAAAAGAAAATAACATTTTCACTTACTTAACTAGAATATTACATAGTTTTTACATTTCATAACCTTACATTACATTAGATTGCAATACTAACATTTGCATGATATTATATTACCATACGATATTATTCACTATCACTACTTTGTTTTTTGTGAATAAACATGAACTTGGAAGATAAAACGTTTAAAGTGATTGCTGCCCTCAATTGGTTAATTGGTGAGTTACTTCTTCCCTTTTTGTATCTCCGATGTTGTTTTTTTTTTTGTAAAGTTTGTTTGAACAACGAGTGTTTGCATTCGAAAATATCTGAAGAAAAATAGTTTAAAAATTATGAAACATTAATTCTGTCAAAATTAGGCGACTCCATCATACGGATCTAAGAATGCGTGATACTGAGAGCACTCCATTCCATAATTGTGGTGTTGCTTTTTTTTACATTCTCTTACTCCACACAGAAGGTCCTGAGGAAAATAATTTCTCTCAGGGCCTGTGTCATCTGAGATGTAGAGGGTCTTTTTAAAGAGAGGAAGGAATGAACATTGGTCTTGAAGAGACCCATATTGTAGGATCGAGGAAACATAGAGGCCAGCAAATCGTCCCACAGCCGAGCTGTTGAACTCGAGAACGAGTCGAAGAAGTGACCCATTCTTATGTGACAAATGTCAACATTGGTCTTGAAACACAGAGGCCAGCAAATCGTCCCACAGCCGAGCTGTTGAACTCGAGAACGAGTCGAAGAAGTGACCCATTCTTAGGTGACAAATGTCAACCGTGTACACGTGTTGGGCGCGCGTTTGGCGTGTTTCCCAATGCAATGTGCAATGAAGCCGAGGGGATCAATGATACTAGTTTCTCGGAACATCTTCCATTGAAATACCGGTAAACAAGGAAAGTATTCCCACCGGACGCCTGTGCTCTAAAGATTGCAATGCGTCTGTTAAGATAGGAGAATCTATCAAACAGACCGCCCGTTTCTGCTGAGTCGAGGGATTTTTTCAGGTATTTTGGGACCAGACCAGAGGTGGCTGCCAAATTTAACCATGGGGTGCACTTGCGTTTTGTACACGGTTAGCAGTATCTGCAGGGCCTGTACAGTATGCCCAGTTTTTGAAAGGCTATGTTAACTCTACACAGGCAAGATGTGGTCTTAATAGCTTCTCAATATTATCGTATCACCCCTGAGATCAGTTAAGAATTTATAAAAATGCCTTTAAAATATTTTTTTGGTTTTATTTTATTAAGTAGACACATAATATCAATAAGCATTGTGAATAAATATGAAGTTTCACAACCTCGTCTGCTGTGCATCCTAAATGCCGGATGGTAACGCAATGTCAATACAATATCGACACTTTTACTGATACAGTACAGTTTTACTGCTTAAGTTCATACAGCTCTACATCACGCGACACTGACAGTGGCATGGTGGCATTGATGATTTCATATCGACCCATAAGAAATAACCTATGTGCTTCGGTAGAATACTTGTACACCAGATATGGAAAATGTTATCTATGGAATCATAAAATTCCTGAGAATATATTAAGTACCGATGATTTACTCCGTACTGTTAAAACAAAAAAAAACTTAATACTAGATAAAGTACCTAGAGTTGCCTGGGCTTTAGATCATGTCTCTAATTTTAGATCTGAATATATTTAAATCATTCAGATATAAAAGTAGTATAACTAAACTCACCATTAGTGATTCTTCCTTTCTATCTATTGTTAAATTCAAATTTATGTTAAATTAAATTAAAGCAAATCGCTTTATAAATCACCTTTTAATCAAATTTATGTCATGAAGAAAAAATGTTTTTTTTTTAAATGTGGTTTACTGTGTTCTATACATTCAGTGCACTTCAAAAAAATATTTGACAGTTTATTTATTTATTTATTTATTTAATTATTTTCATATCACATTTGGTTATAAAATGACGTATTGCCCATCTCACTAGTTAAATTGGTGTTGCCAGTCTACAAATTTAGTAGTTCCAGTTTTAATATTTTCTACTCTTTTTTGACAGACTATACATTCTTACATCACGCGTTTTCTCCGCAGTGGTGGGTAGAGAGGATAAACCGCCAAACATAGGTCTTGGTACACACCCCTTGCTCTATTCATATTCATGCAATGCCTCACGCAGGTTTGATTTTCTTGCTTCTGTTAAAATACAAAAATTAAAAAATATATGAGGCATAAAAAAAAATCCGCCAACCAACGCGATCAAAACTAGCAGTTTTAATCCCAGTTTTATAAACGATTTAATTATCTGCCGCACGGTGTCTATGCTTCTCCGACTAATTAATGTTTATGGTTTTATTGATAAGTGTCATCAGAGTGTCATGCGAAATACGAGTGCAATTCCTAGGTGTTATTGTAGTAGGCTTAATTTGGTGACTAATTGCTTGCGCCGTTAGTAATTCCGTTTCAGGACGGCGGCAGAAAACCTCCAGTGATTTCGAGTACTGTTTCTTTTCCACGACCATGGAGGGACTACATTCCGACAGGGCTGTCAGCGGCCCTGCTTCGCAACAAGATTTCCAAAAATTGTCCCAGACAATCGAAAGCAACATACAGAAGATTTCGCAGAATGGTAAGTTCATTAATAATATTGTCACATTTCTTCATTATTAACAGTACTCGTAACCATACCGATTAGGTACATAACATATTGTTACTGTTTATAGCTTATCTCTGCATATTTTTGGTTTCTTGTCGCTTCGGCGATTGGTTCAGACAATGACATTTTTATGTAGGTATAAAGACGTTTTTATCATGTTATGCACCAATGTAAGTCATGAGGATAATTGGCTTAATTTTTGTTGATATTTGAAACATTATTATTATTTTCTAACACATTTTATGCATAAATATCTGCGTGATGAGATTACAATATAATACTAAACCTATGTTGTTGGCAAAAAAGATTATAAATAAATATTGATTAATTTTATACAAAACCGGGACCAGCTCATTTTACACTAAAAAAAATAAATTTTTACCCCAGTAGATAGGTAATAATTAGATGTAATTAATTCCGTCAGCGGAAATTGAAAAAAATGTATATTATCGTTAATTTCTTAAATTTAAAAATACGAAAATGTCATTTTTCATTGACCGCCATGTTGTAAATTACAGCGGTAAATATGCACTTTTTCACGAAAAAACACTTTGCAGAAGTTGAATAATTGTTATAATTACGTATTTCGGAAACTTTTTGCATTGGGGGAGGCGGAAAATGATGCATTTTAAATTTCAATTGCGTAAAATCGAAATTCACTTCGCGTCCCGGCAAACTGACATGGCGCGGCCGATCTGTCACACAAGCCCGCTAGACAAACCCTGCGTAGCCAGACAAACCATTTAAAAACGTAGGCTGTTTTTTAAAGTAAAGATAATATTCACAAACCCGCTATACAAACCCTGCCTTGCCAGACAAACCATTTAAAAACGTAGGCTGTTTCTTAAAATAAAGATAACAACATGGAGGTCATTGAAAAATGACATTTTCGTATTTTAAAATTTGAGAAATTGACGATAATATACATTATTTTCAATTTCCGCTCACGGAATTAATTACAGCTAATTATTACCTATCTACTGGGGTATATATATATATTTTTTTGTCCAAAATGAGCTGGTCCCGGCTTTGTATAAATTTACCAAATATTGCTACCATGAGCATTTCCTCTTTATTAATCATACACAAAAATCAACTGTAAAAACTGTCTTGTGGCAATATTGAGGTGTGTAGTTAGGGTGAAAGCAAGATATAAGATTCTCGGGTATAGGGTGGTTCATAATTCATATTAATCTCACTCAAAAATATATTAATTTATATTTGACCCAAACCAAAACCCTGCAGGAACTACTATGAACCGATTTCTTTTGGAAACTGGTTCCTTGAAAACACATTATTAAAATCATCTGCCAGGGATTTTGGAGTTAATGTATGTCGAAGTAATGTAGGCTTAGTCAGTAAAAAGTAAAAACCCACCTTCTATTCAATATTTCCTTTGAAGAAACATTATAAGTACTATATTGACAAACTGCTTAATTGAATTACCATGATTTATTTTTGGGATATTATGCCTTGTTGCACTACCTCTTACTATAGCCAACATTTCGGACAGCAATTCCAGACTCCATCATCAGGATAGATGTGTAATGCCAGGACATTATAAGTTTTCGAAATGTTCCAACACATTAGCAATTACTTTTTTGGTTTGCCGTTGCAAAGGATTACCACGCCTAAGTTTTATCATGAAAACAATTTACAGAAGAAAATAATTTGGCGAACTTCCTACACTTTTTTTTCAAATTTGAATATTTTGACACATGCACTGGCTTACAACTACGTCCGTCCAATAGTGTAATGTCTAACAGCGAAAGGTCACCACACACTTATGCGTTACTTTGAAGTCAAGGGCTATTTAAAGTTTGGTAGGGATCTTATGAACATGCTTTCACTCTAATAATAGAATAATTTTACCTACCAATAAAATTTATATTTTGTTTCCATCGATGCCTGGAATCCATTATGAGAGAGAGCTAGCTCTTTCGCCCTTATAGTTTCAGTTTCGCGCGTGTTTATTCCCTATATTTGCCCTTTTTTTATTCGACTTACCACATTTTCTCTCTGCTGGCAACACTAGTGACGCGCATCTCAGATCACGTGATGTTATTGTTTGTCATATGACTCGTAATGCACCAGGTAGGGATTACCTGGATTCCAGGCATCGATGGAAACAAAATATAAATTTTATTGGTAGGTAAAATTATTCTATTTTGTGTTCCGTATCGATGCCTGGAATCCATTATGAGATGTGTTTGCTCTCACCTGGTGATCTGAAAACTTAGCGTTATATGTGATGCTATTTACACTGGAGTAAAGAATGGAGCCATTGAGTGCTGGAGGTGCTCACTTCTGGAGTGCGCTATCTCCTTCTGGTAGAACTTCCGGAAGGTGTGCTCGGACTTCCAATTCCCTCTAGCAAGAATCTCCTCTATGGGGTAGTCTTCCAACCAGTTTAAGGAGGCTACAGCCGAGCGTACACTTCCCGGGGTTACGTGGACTCCAGCTTTTCTGAGGACTGATTTGATCCATCCCCCTATTATCGTTTGCGTTGCCGGTTTTGTTTCTGCTGATGTGGTCACAAATAGGTTCTTTAGTAGTGGACCTCTTCTGGCTGTAGAGAGGGCAACGACTTTTCTCAACCATTTAAGGAGGTTGATGTTATCTTTTTGTGAGCCTGTCAGTTTCCAACCTGATTGTTTATGGTTGGCTGTGTCGGTTTTTGCCCCAAAAATTGGCCACAGGGTAATAGAGTTCCTCTTGTCGATGAAATGTTCTGGGGTGATTCTGAGCAGTGTCAAATCATGAACTCTCCTGCCTGACGCCAGGACGAGGAGTATTGCTGCCCTCTGTGACGCTTCAAACAGCGAGTCTTCTGTGGGGGAATTCTTGACCAGCCAGTCTATTACTTATCTGGGATACCAGATAGGGGCTTTCTCCTTGGTCCTCCTTGCCATTGAGATTGCCTTGAGAACGTGTCTTACCAAGAAATCAAAGCTGATTTTTCTCGCATTCTGAGCTGGGCCGCAGAAGGTAACAATGGCTGACTTGTGGACCTGAATGGTCCCTGGGGCTAGGCCTCCTTGAACAAATAGGTAGGCTAGATACCTGGCAACCGTAGTTGGTGGGATGACTTGAGGAGTTGGCATTCTTCCTGACTCCATGTTGTCAGGGCTTGTTCCCACCCGCAATTCTCCAGACCTCTAGTTCCAGATCCTGAATCCTGGGAGGGGGTAGTCCTGTCGATGTGTCTATGAGGACTCCCTCTAGGTTGCGCAGGCGTATGGGAGGTTCGTCTGTTCGCTGTTTTAGGTCGCTTCTCCAGAAAGTCTTCTCCCATTTTGGGACGACTAGAAGGAACATGCCCTTTGCCTGATTTAGGTGGGTGAGCACTCTCGGAACGAGGTTTGGCGGAGGGAATACCCAAGCTAGATTGTAGTCCCAAGGTTGACTGAACGCGTTGGGAAAGCAGGCTAAGCAGTCGCTTGAGTCTCTGGAGACGTATGTTGGTACCACGTGAGCAGTGGCTGAAGCGAACAGGTCTATTTGAGGGCGACCCCATTTTTTTAATATCTCCTTCGTTGCCGGACTTAGTAGATGCCACTCTGGAAGCGGTGCGCCCCGAGAGAGACGGTCCGCAATTCCGTTGTATCTTCCTGGAATGTATTGTGCTGTCAGAGATATCTCCATCTGGTCTACGAAATCCAGTAGCTCCCGCGTTGTTTCCAGAAGGGCTAACGATTTTGTACCCCCTTCCTTGTTGACATAAGCCACTACTGTCTTGTCTGTCTGCAATAAGACATTCGTCTTGTTAAGATAAGACATTGGGCTTGTCCTTCCAATGGCTGCTAGCCACCACTGTATATCCTGCCGTGCTGCGTTGGGCAGAGCAACGGGCCGCGATGGTTTCAGGTGCTGAACCTCTGCAGTCTGCGGCAATGCAAGCAACCACGAGGGATCACGAAAATTGCAAAGTTGAGTCTTCCCAGTAGACCGAGAGCCTGCCTGGGAGAGCAACTGCCGACTTCCAAGGGAACCTGCAAGGCTTGGCGTAGACCAGCGCACTTGCGGTCGGAGAGAGACTTTTGATCTGCTCTCGTGTCCCATGTTATACCCAGGAACTCCAACTTCTGCGTGGGTGTCAGGACACACTTGTCCGGGTGCAGTCTGCGGCAATGCAAGCGACCACGAGGGATCACGAAATTTGCAAAGTTGAGTCTTCCCAGTAGACCGAGAGCCTGCCTGGGAGAGCAACTGCCGACTTCCAAGGGAACCTGCAAGGCTTGGCGTAGACCAGCGCACTTGCGGTCGGAGAGAGACTTTTGATCTGCTCTCGTGTCCCATGTTATACCCAGAAACTCCAACTTCTGCGTGGGTGTCAGGACACACTTGTCCGGGTTTATGCACCAGCCTAGCTGTTGAAGTGTGTGCACTATAGCAACGGCTTGGGAGGTGAGAAGTTTTCTGGACTGGTTTGCTACTAAGAAGTCGTCTAGGTAGACTACAATCCTGAGTCCCTTTTTCCTTAGTAGTTCTGCTACCCAGTTTGAGAGCAGCGAGAAGATCCTTGGCGCTGATGACAGGCCGAAGGGCAGACACGTCATCTGAAGGAGCTCTCCGTTGTACACGAGGCGCAGGAACTTCCGGTGTGATCTTGCGATTGGCATGTGGAAGTAAGCCTGAGAGAGGTCGACTTTTATCAGCCAGTCGTCGGGTTGGAGGAATTCCGGGACCCGAAAATGACTGAAGAGTCTGAAGGGCTTTAGTCTATGAAGACGTTCAAGGCCTTCAGGTTGAAGATGGGCCTGAGGGTGTGGTCTGATTTGGAGGTAAGGAACATACCTGACAGGAAGCTTGGGGAGTCGTCTGCTGCCTCCAGGATTTTTGACGCTTTCATCGTTTCGATGTGTGCGGTCATGCCTGGAGACAACCTTGTCCTGAAATTCTGCTTCACCTCGGCCGATGGGAGCGCCCGAGGAGGTTTTGATATGAAGTGTATCCTTGCTCCTTTTAGAATGTTCAGGATTAGCGGTGATGCTCCCAGCTCCCTCCACACCTCCTGATATGCCTTTAGGCGTCCTCCCCAGAATGGCTCCGGCCTCCAGTCACCTCCATCGCCTTCTACCCCGATCGCTGGCCGCCTTGCGAGAGGGCTCTGGCTTTTTGGCGGGCTGCCTGTACGTCCTGTCTTTCTCTGGCCTAGGGGCAGGTCGAAAGGGCTTCCTAGGTCGGGAGTGTGGAGCCTCTATCACCGGTCTTGCTGCTTGTGAGGTAGAGGGTTGAGGTTGACGGGGGATATACGACGAGGATGCACTACCGAATATCTTGTCTCGTCCCCCGTTTGCCACGATATAACTTGCTAGTTCCTCTTTATTGAAGAGGTGACTGGCGCTCGGAGGAATCCTGGCAAGGCCTTCCTTGATGTACGGGTCCCTTACTCCCTCTAGCAGGGCCTTTCGCCTACTTTGTAGGCATTCCGTTCGCCTTCCGCATAAAATCTGTAGGACGTCGTCCGTGGTCTTACTGTACTTGGCAAACATCCCCTGAATCTTGTCAAACAGAGTCGCAGGGGTCAAGCAGGTGCCTGGTTCGGATGCCCAGTTTACCAGTGCCTGCATGTTTCCTCTGACCGACTCTGTTTGGGATAGCACTGCATTGGAGAGGGCTCCCAGGGAACGGTCCAGGGCTGGCGCGAAGGAGTTCTTATCAAACCTCCTAGTTCTTCATTTACCTCCAGCTCTACGAAGGCGGGCGTGGCGGTGTATACTTTCTGTGTTTCGGCATAGCGAACACGCGATCATTCCTCCGAGCCAAAACGCTGAAGAGCCGAGATAACTGCGACTCTTCTTGCGCCTGCCTTCGGAATCGGCGATTCCTTCACCAATGTGCTTGGATTGCAGAACTCCAAAACGTTTTTCTGAGCGGCTAGGCTGGCGGGCATCTCTAAAAACCCCGATTCTACCTCTTGCCGCATCTCTCCCGCGGAGTCTTCTTTGTCCGAGACCGTTTTCTCCGCGAACTCTACCCGATTCCCAGATAAAACGTCCGTCATGGCCGACATCTGTTGCATCAGGATGTCTACCCGAGGATCCCGATAGTAATCCTTTCTTCCGAAGTGTCGGATCCAGAGCTTTCGCGCGGCATTTGGCGTTTCCGAGAAACTCGTGCTTGATCATTGTTTCCGACCGGCGAAGCGTCTGTTGTCGATATCACTCATTTTGTTGCACAGTTTAAACACGTAAACAACCGAAAAAACACACTAAATAATTAGTCAATTTCTCAGAAAACTATCTATCACGGTATATTTAATGTTTAAACTGAAAGAGCAGGGAATAAACTTCGATTTTCGACTCAAAATTGGTTTTTTATGTACAGCGAAACACGAAAACTGCTTTCGGCGCGAAAAAACGGCGTCATATGACAAACAATAACATCACGTGATCTGAGATGCGCGTCACTAGTGTTGCCAGCAGAGAGAAAATGTGGTAAGTCGAATAAAAAAAGGGCAAATATAGGGAATAAACACGCGCGAAACTGAAACTATAAGGGCGAAAGAGCTAGCTCTCTCTCATAATGGATTCCAGGCATCGATACGGAACACAAAATAATAATATTTGGATGATTTATATAGCGCCGTTTTTGTGAAAAATCACCTCAAGGGCACTCTAATATTAAATTATGCATTTCCCAACAAATACCTACGTCGAAATTGAGAGAGAGTTAAAAATTATATTACAAAGTTCATTGAAAAACAGTAAGTTATAAATGACGTTATATTACTTTCCATCTCACAGAAGAAACTAATTATTTTATATTTCGGTTCTTTGACGTTGAGATTTTTGAATTTTTTTTAATGCCCCTTTCACGTAGCCTCTAGCTATTAAGAACAATTGATAAGGCAGTGTATGTGAGCAATGAAACAATACTTTTTGTGGCCGGGATGGTTGTTGCCGGGAACTGTTTTTTTTTACTCTCTAATAATATATTTTTTTAAAGGTTCTGACATTATTGACGGAGCATGTATGAGACAATGTATGAATGTGAGCGAGGCAAGGAGTGTCAAGATCGAGTTGTTTAGCGGTCCATCATCTCTGCCTACCCCTGTGGGCAAATAGTGTGATGGCTAGTTAGTTAGTTTTTGTCAGTATTACTTATTCTCTCATCTCATGTCTTCTGTTGTTGATAATTAGCTGTATTTATTATGAATCTGGCACTTTATCTTTGCTAATTTGAGAGAAATGCATTGAAATCCGTTGTTTCTTTTTGAAGTGAAAACTTCTTTAGCACCATTGTGATTTGAAACTTGATGAAATGAAAAATAGCGACTGATTTAGCCTGCGAGAAAATGAGATAGTATAATCGGTCTCTTCTTGATGAAAATGAGAGACTATAAGCGGTGCTTTGTAGCCTTCCCACTCTTGTATACTTTAGTTTTCGGAAGGTTTCACTTCTACCGTTTCACTTCTAATGCATACTCTGATTTCTTCTGATCTGATACATTTTTTCTTTAGGTTTCTTCTTAAGTCCACATCAAAATGTTGCTGTTTTCAGTTAGATCCATTTGTCTTCTTTCGCATTATCATTGGTGACAGGCTTCGCCAGTGCATTAAAATATTTGATATTTTCGCAACAAATAAATAAATGATTTTATATTGATAATGTATAATAGTGTCGTACTGTCTTTTAAGCTGTCACCCACTTTTATTGTTTGTGTCTCAATTTTTCACAGATCCAAAGATAAACAATCATAGAAAAATAATAGTGATAACGTAAAATTGAAACTTTAATTAAAACGGACAGTAATTTATTTCACTTTGTAATGTGCGTGGCAGGTTTGAATGATTTAGGATTTTCCTACTGACATGAAGTCTGTGACATTTTGAAATGACCTAAACAAAGAATGATTACTTATAAAAATATCATTAATGATCCAAAGGGATGTACGTAACATTATACACATCTTACACATGTACAAGATATTTTTTCCCACTTGCTTTGTTGCCACAGTTGCGTTTCTCTGGTTTCGCTCTTATAATTTAGCTTTTACATGCATTCTTAGAAGATGGCGATCTTGGTACACTTGGTCATGCATATTATACATTTGTGTATCTTGAATTTATTAGATTATTAGTTTACAAGCCTATCACTAAGTAATTTGCCGTGTTTCTCTTTGGATGTATTTGTGTGGAAGCATTGTTGATCTGATCACCAGGTTTCATGGTGCAGAAAAGTCTGTATCGGCCATTAGACACTTTTATAATTACCGTGATGGCATAAAAATGGTAGTAAACATACCTTGCAAATTGCATATTTGTTTATTAAGACATACACAGTACATTATAATACAAGTTATAAGATGTTAAATTTTTACATAGTTATGTACCTATTACGTAAGTCATAGAATGTCATTTGGTAGTTACGCCTGACATATGTAATAACGGGTTTTAAAACTTTATTAGTGGAATGAATTAACAAGTAATAATAATAATAAAAAGAAAGAAAGGGAGGGGAGGGGGGGGCATAAAGAGACATTTAAAAATTAATAATTATATGCTCACTGAATTGTAATTGACTGATTAAGGTTTAGTGAAATGTTAAGTGTAAGTAGTTTTAAATATATAATATGTATTTACATAACGCATGAAATTTAATAAATTAGTTTTGTACCTTTGCAAGGAATCATGGAAAATGTCTAAATGTAGTAATTTTTCATAGTGGGAATAAGTTGTGATTGCGCGAGCAATTGGTGAGTTACTTGCTGCATTAGTGTTGTTAGCTTCAATATGAAAAAGGGAAGTGTGCCTGGTACGCCTCATAGTTCCTTAACAATAATGCTGCAGCTCTTTCAAAAGATGAGATACACAATGTACGTAGGTCTGATTCCTCCAAAGTAAAAAAGTCATCATTTTCTTGCATCTCTCTCACACACCCCACCGAAACTTCTTAGAAGACTACTACAATACCACTAGCCGTGTCGATAATTTTCAAAGTATGGAATGTAGTTACAAGGATAATATTGAAATTTGTGTGAATTCCAAAAATTCAAAAACGTCATGTCAATGCGCCAATGGTTTTGCTTTTGTTCTAAAACATATAATGCTGCAACTCTTTCTTAAATAACAACAATCACAAATGAGATAAACGGTGAATGTATGCCTGCACCCTCCCAAAGGAAACATGCAATCATTATCATACATCTCCCACACACGTATAAAGAAAAATATATATAATACAATTTCCACAAGTCGCAAAAAAGGAGTACTTTGGAGGAAACAGTCACATGTATTTTGTGTGTCACAAATAAAGTATGTTTATTGCCTTTTTTGCCATCACGGTACCATAACCGTGAAATGTCACGGTAATCATAAAAGTGCACATTATCATTAGTGATGATACAAAGTTAGCTATGTTTTCGTGTATGGGAAAGGAATACATTTTCTTTGCTAATTTATGCATTAAGGTCAACGATTACAATTTTATCACCGTCATGGTCACGGTTTAATGCTCATGTCTGGGACATTCTTAATATATATTTTTGCATATTCTTCTAAAGGGAATGACAGTTTATAATACCATCGCAGGTAATAAGAATCATCCTTTTTAGGTTGGAAATGAATGTTCTTACTTACCGGAAAACTAAAACCCGGCCCCAACTGGCATAACTCTTTGTTACAGCTGTAGTATTTACGCGGTTGATTTTCTCCAGCACCCCTATTCCTATTGAAATTCTTTTGAAGCGTTATGACGGCAGTGTTTGTTTTAGTAAGTCCACCTTGTCAGTAGAGTAAGAAAATGTGTAAGGCCTAAAGCACGCCTTCCACTGCAAGCGAAAAAGAGTTGAGCTGAGCGGGGCTGGAGATATGCGAAATAGCTTTGACCTTACACCAAAAGTCACTAAGAAGATAGGTGTTTGCCTTCCACTGCCCATGCGAGAAATGTGAGCGAGGCGAGTGGAGCGAGGTCAACGAAAAATGAAAAACGGTTTTGCCCTTCCATTGAAAACAAGTTATTGACGCTCTATCTCCAAGTGAACAGATTGATTTTTGTGATGTCAAGCACCGTTTCTAATGAGGATGATTTTTGACTGCGCGCATAAGCAATGAAAAAATGTTTGCTAATTTACATTTTTAAAAAGGAGCGTGAAAAACCAAGTTTTTTGGATAAGTAACAAAACTTTAAAACTTTATATCATTGAAGAAGAAGATAACACTAAAAATCTAAACGAAAATATGAAATAGAATAGGACACAGAAAAATAAGAAAGATGACGGAATCTTTTTATTTTTCTGTGTCTTGTTCTTTTTCATATTTTCGTTATTAGTGTTATCTTCTTCTTCAATGATATATTAAATTGATGGGAAAAAGCTTCAAAAGTTATAAAAAGCGAGTTGGTCTGATAAAAATGAAAAAATTAGGTTAAAATAAATTTGTTTAAAAAAAATTTAAAACTGTCTTATTTCCGGCAACTTCATCTTAATGATGGTTTTCCAAGCCGCATCCTTTTTGTTGACATAATTACATTATTTGCTAGTCGTATCCTACAAACACGAAAATTGGTGAACGGCTTCAATAAACACCTCCATCTCAACAAAAATGCAGTCGAAGCAACTGAATTGATGACAGTTCTTGAGCGGAGTCCGCTAGAAACTAGTTGGCGATGGTGTGCGCGAATGGACTCATTCAAACCAAATTTTAACTCGTTCGGTCCCCTCCACTAAACCTGGTTCTTGATGGAAGCACTTGTATGCAGTTAAAGTTTGTGAGTCGAGCGGAGTGCGCTCCGCTTGCAGTGGAAGGCGGGCTTAGGACTTAACTAATATGTACTTTTCATTGGTGATTTCATTTTTTTTTGTATGCGACACCTTAAAAGAGCACCCCTGTCTACACAGATGTAAAAACAGGGGAACTATGCCACCTGGTTGGGCAGCATTGTGGTTGGGATTATATTCAAAAGGGAAAACAGATGCCGATAATGAATGATAAAGATGCCCTCATAAAGCCAACATCAACTGTACGGGTGTTCTGCTCGTGTCCATTGAGTTTCACATATGTGTACCGGTGCACCGGGAATCAATGCTGCTAGCTCCTTAGAGCAGGCTCCATTAAAATATCTGTAGAACATACTCAGCATGCCGACATTGCGTTAGAGATGACAATCGGTCTGCTAACAACGGATTACCAATCAGACTTGTTGGGTGAACTTGATATTTGTACAGGATTAGCAGTTGGTCACTATTGAAGAATAACTCTAGAAGAACTATCCTAGAATTTACAGATGAATCATTTGTGGTACTGCTTGAGTTAGGAGATTAGAAAGTGATATACAGATCTATTTTTAGTGCAGAACATCTAAATTCGTTAGCAATGTTCCTTTAAAAAGTTGTTTAATTTTATGGGCCGGGGTTTGAACCGTTTTTGTTGGTTATTTTCAACAGACAACAGGTGAGACCCAAACGGTTGCACTGGACATATCCAAGGCCTTTGACCGGGTTTGGCACCGAGGACTTGTCAACAAACTGCATTCTTACGGACTTTCCGCATCCTTGTGTACGTGGATTGCCGACTTCTTGAGGGAGAGGTCGATTCAGACGGTAGTCGATGGTTTCACCTCTTCCTCTCACTCGATAAATGCTGGCGTCCCGCAGGGATCGGTTCTGTCTCCAACTCTGTTTTTGTTGCACATCAACGACCTTTTGTCATGTGCACCAATTCACTGCTACGCGGATGACAGTACAGTTCATGATAGCTTTTTGTTTGACAAGCCCCCAAAGGGCTCACAAACTCCAACAGCTCGTAAGGCTTTGAAGCAAAGAATGGACGGTTACCTCGAGAGTGTTTTCTCTTGGGGTAAAAATAATCTCGTTGAATTTAATGTTTCAAAGACCCAATCTTGTCTGATTACGTCTAAAAGGGATCGCAATGAAAATCTAGTCTCTTTCAACGGAAGCAATCTTCCGAACAGGCCCTCCATTGATTTGCTTGGTGTAACCCTAAGTGACCAGCTCAGGTATGGGGGCTCCATCGAAGCCAGAGTAAAGTTAGCCTCCCAAAAACTGGGCGTACTGTACAGGGCCCGCAGATACTTTAAAAGTACACAACTGCTAACCCTGTACAAATCGCAAGTGCGCCCCACGGTTGAATTTGGCAGCCACCTCTGGTCTGGAGCTCCAAAATACCTGAAAAATACCCTCGACTCTGTGCAGAAACGGGCGGTCCGTTTGATAGATTCTCCCATCTTAACAGACGGATTGCAATCTTTAGAGCACAGGCGTCGGGTGGGAATGCTATCCTTGTTCTACCGGTATTACAATGGAAGATGCTCCGAGGAACTAGCATCATTGATCCCTTCGGCACCGGTGCATAGTCGGGAAACACGCCAAACGCGTGCCCAACATTTGTACACAGTTGACATTAGTCACATGAGAACGGGTCGTTTCTTCGACTCGTTCTTATGTTCAACAGCTCGGCTGTGGAATGATTTGCCGGCCTCTGTGTTTCCTCCTTCCTACAACATGGGTCTCTTCAAGACCAATGTTCATTCCTTCCTCTCCTCAAAAAGACCCTCCACACAGCATCCCAGATGACATAGGCCCTGAGGGAAATTATTTTCCTCAGGGCCTCCTGTGTGGAGTTAATGTAAAAAAAAAAAAAAAAAACAGACAGTTGTTTTACAGGATAGGGTTGAAGACCAACCAATCGTCTTTGTCCAGGTTTTTAGACCAGCATCAATAAAGATATACCCTGGCTGTGGATTCAGTGAAAGTATTTTATGAGGTTTTCCAAGGCACTGGAAATATACTTCTGTGGGAAAACCACACCGGAAATAAATTGTACCAATTTTCAAGTTCAGTCTTCAAAGGCCTAAAAACTAACCAACTTATTAAGCATGAAAACTTTGTATGAATATAATAGGGCGTTTACCAAAAAATTTGTCTACTCGAAAATGACGTGTCCTACGATTTTCAACAAGATATTCTATAGGTTAATAATTTTAGAACAAGTTTCTTAAAATAAGTCCTATAAAATAATTTATAAAACTAATTATTTACATAGCAAAAACCCATAAAATACATACAATTAACATAAATATTCGTCAAATAAGTTAGAAGAGAGGCGATTTTTTTAGTGTCCTACCCTACTTTTGCAAAATTCCGAACGCAGAATATCAATGTTTGCCCAGTCAGGTGTTTTACATTTTGTGTTAATTTAAATGGTCATATGTTACAAATTCATTAATATACCTTACCTTTAGCAAAGTAGAGTTCAAAATAATAAAAAAAATCTGTTTTATTCTGTGCCTAAAAATGATCTAGGTGGAAAATTCTGCAAGGCTACGACAATAAATCGATTTTGAATGAAAAATTACCTTTGAAATCATTGTGGGAATCGGTTTATTTTGATAAATGGCAACATTTGCACCATAAACAATTGCCATCTTAGTTTGGAGACGCTGAGTATGTCTCCTATGACACACTGAGTGGTTGGGCGTCATGTTGTGCTGTTTTTATTTTCCACCACGAACTTGGTTTTTGTTGGTAAGTAATAAAGATTTTACTTACGGCTTTTGAAGGTTAATTACTTAAGTCATGTAGATTTTGATTAAAGTTAGTTTGTTTCTATACCGGCATCAGACGTCACATCCAAAACGCGTTGTGATGTACAAGTGGAACGCAAAATGTGACGTAATGGAACTGCTGTGTTGCAGGACGTAAACCTGTCTTTATAGTTCCTAACCGTGACATTTTTTTCCATTAACGACACTTGTCCTATTGTGTTGTGATAAAAGATTTAACTTTATTTATATTAATTTGTTTAGAATAATGCTCAGAGATTAGATTTATAAAAAACATGATAATTTTATTATCCGTATACATTTAAAATTATATTACTTACTTTAAAACAAAAATGCCAAAGTTAGACTAAATTGTGCCACTGAATTTACCATATAGTAGCGTTGTGCATTAGTTTTATTAAGAAAAGATTTTATTTCATTTAATTACCTATCTTAAGTTGTGTTTTTGAAGACTGTTTAATTTAAATGATAGATTAATAAATAATTAAATTAAATTGCCACAGAATTTTACTTAAATCTTGTCTAAAGTTTGTGACGTAATGGAACTTCTCATCACCTGTATATCAATAAAACATTGATTTCCTACTAAATAGTAGACTTTTCTTATTTATATTTACTATTTTTACGAAGTTAGATATATTATAAACTCAATAAAAAATCGTTTGTTACTAAAAAAAAAATATTTTTTGGTGGAATTCCATTACGTAATGGACAATTTTTTTTGATAAATGCCCTATATACTTCCCTTGAACACTTAAAATTTTTAAACTTAAAAAATATTTGTTATTTTTCAAGATAATCTCCATACATTTGCAGAGTTGAAAAAGTAATTGTATAAATAAAATTAATTTCCCTTTATAGAAAAAAATCGCAAAGCATGCCGGCCGGCCTATAAAATTAAACAACTTTTTAAAGGAACATTGCTGATAAATTTAGATGGTTCTGCAATAAAAATAGCTCTGTGTATCACTTTCTAATCTCTTAATTCAAGCAATACCACAAATAATTCACCTGTAAATTCTAGGATAGTTGTATAAAATACATAAGTTTTCCAGTGATGAAAATCCTCATTCTAAATTCTTTGAAATAAAAAGAAAAATGCCAATAAAAAGTGCAGTTTCGAAACCATTGAGGGAATCCGAAAATTATTAAAAAAACACACCTCTTATGTTATTTAACATCTTATATGTATGAAAAGATTCACAGTGTTGCTTTAAATTCTACTGAAGACATTTTTGCTCTATGATAAATATTTTCACTTATACCTATTAAGTATAATGATTTTTTTTTAAATTAGCGTGCTCCCTCTAACTTTCTTATTTACATATTTAATATCTCCCTTTCAAACCTTCTTCTCTTTGAATGCTTACTTTTACCCTTACCCAATTTCACTGTAATTACTGTTACATACAGTCGCGATTCGTGCTATGAGGCAGCAGCGTGCTGTGCCTCCCCAAAAAAATAGAGATGAAAAGGGGAAAAAGATACACGTATCCATACATCGAAAATGTAGTAAAACTTTAATTTAAGTAACACTTAAAATTACTTCAGTTTATATAATACCCATGAATATTTTCGTATTTCACTAGGACTGGTTGTCTTTATATTATGTAACTGATCACACACTACAATGCGGCTGGTCACACCCAGATTTCCCTTCTCCACACAGAGTTACTACACAACACAGTACAATAATACGCTAGTGAGGCAGAGATAGGGCCCGCTTCCGAAAGCCGCTGATTTCATGTGAGTGGAGGGGAGTGGGGAAGTCACATGGAATCGAAATGATCGGTAGCCATTGTGCGGTCGTGTGTTGTTCTGTTAGAGGCGTGCCTCAAAAAACGAACACTTCGGAAGTAGAACTGATTATTTGCGATTAGCTCTAGCACTCTAGTAACCAAGTTTTGTTTGGTTTTGTGATTATTTTTGATAGTACATGTCAGTGGGTACCTACGGAGCATGACTATTTGGATTAATTTAATAGTGTGAATTTGCATATTATTATGGTTTGACTTGAGTAATATATCCATTGTTTTTTTTCTAGGTTAGGTATATTAGGTGTAGGTATACATAATATTTGTGCCTCCCCACTTTTCAATCCTGTAAACTACCACTGGTTACTGAATATCTGGTTTGAACTAAACTGGATTTTGAATATTTATAATACAACATTTATTTATTTTATTTTACAGTATCTTCTATGCAGAAAATGGTCAATCAACTCAATTCCTCCCAAGATTCAAATGACATCCGTAATCAATTGTAAGTGTTTACCCCAAACCTGTATAATTTATGTAAATTACCTTTTTGCAGCTACGTTTTATGAGATATGAAGAATGATTTTTTTTTTACTACACTACTCTACAGCTCAACTTAGATAAATCTCCCAGCTCCTTGTAAGATTCCACGCACAGAATCGACGCAGATAAGATAATTGGTCTAGTCACTTGAGTTCCAACTGGGAAAATTTAATTAAAAATATATTTATTTTGTAATCCTAAATTGATCAATAAATGCCAAAATTGTTGATAGTTTTTGTTTATCTAAATCACATACAGGGTGTATCAGCATGTACCTGACAAACAATAGGATTGTAATCTTTAGAGCAGGCGTCAGGTAGGTATGCTAGCTAGTAAGAAACTAGCGTCATGAATCCCTTCGGCACCGATGCCTAGTCGTGAAACACATAACCGCTTGCTCAACATATGTGCGCGGTAGACATTTGTCACATGATAATGGGTCGTTTCTACGACTCATGGGTTGCTTCTTTTTTGTTTGAATTTAAAAAAAAATTATAAACAACCAGTAAAAATTTCTCTGGAGAAAAAAATTTTTGTTTATGTTTTTACTCCAAATAAGGCCAGGAATTACTGGTTAAAGTTTGTCGGATACATGCTGATTCATCCTATATAATATGTACTACTAATTACATATTAAAAAATACATAAGAACTTGATAGTTTGAATGTTTTCAGTTCTCCAATAAACCCATTTAACATAGGATGCCTACCTGTTCTTGCTATTTAAAATTCTTTTACACCCTTTGACTTATATTAATACCAAAATATGTATGCGCAAAATACAGACTTTTTGAAAAAGATCTGTGAGTATTTTACTTCAACCTCTAATCGTACGCTAAATATAAACAAATACATAACATGAAATTGTGCAGAGAAGACTTGTTTTCTATAAAAGTTATCATTTACAGCCAGCAGATACAAAATTACACAGAACAACTTGCAAGAGACACTTCATCCTTGCTAAAGCGAATAATGACCATGACTCTGCAAGGACCCGATCAGCGCCAACAAAAGCTCACCAGAGAGCGCCTGGGAGAAGAATTCTTCAGTGCGTTGCATGTTTTTCAAGTGAGTTACTAATCACTATGATTTTCTGTGACCTTAGACTGGAATCCATAAATTTATTACTAATTTAGTCTTCTGAATCACCATCAATTTGCTTACTCTTGACATTTCTAATTTTCCCTTTGATTGCAAATAGGATTTTGGCTTCCTACTTCTCTTCTATCAATGTAGCCCTTAAATCTTTATAGTAGCCAATATTAATTTGGTCTCTTTGCTTCTATTCTTTTTGAGATGTTTAACACTATCAACACTCCTGGCCTATAGATGCACATTATTTACCTGCATTTCAAAAGCTTGAAGTAAATTTTTTTAACCCCTCCACAACGTAAGCAGATATAAGCGTTAGAAATAGGACAGCAGTCAAGTACAATAAGCGTGTTTATACGTCAGCGCGTGTGTTTCCATAGAAATCGTTCTAACTCCGTTATTGTTTTAGTTACATCCCTAAAACAAAAAGTAAAAGGTCGATAGTAGATCAAGCTGCACATCCCTATCAAGTTGTCTATGGAAATACATAACAGGAATCAGCTGTCAGTCGTGTAGTAGACAAAAATATTTACCTGCGCAAATTTGCTACCGGCAGCTCCACTGCGCTCCACATTTTAAATTTTTATTAAATATTTTTATATGAAATGATAAAAAGTGAGGTGACAAAAGTGTTTAATACGCATATATACGATAGAATAATTATTGTTGTTTACATAATCTGTGATTTTAGTACCGTTTTCACATAAAAACATCACGTGAGTCATTTTTACCTATTTTTAATGTTTGCGTTCTAAATTTTAATATTTACAAATGCTAATATTTATTTGTAATATAATAATTTGAAAGCTTATTTTGTAACCTTTCTAAAACAGTTTTTACTATTCGGCTACGTTCAGAAATGTTTCATTTATAGACCTTTAATTGTGAAGCGGTAATAACAAAAAGTTTTCGTAAAATGTTATTTTGTTAGAGACACCAAAAGCGAATATTCTCGAAAATTCGGAGGGGTTAATTTGATTTATTTTTTCGAATTAATTTAATATAAGATTCTGAATATTTTTGTGATTCTAACAGTGTAATATTTTACAACAGGCGACACAGAGAACTGCTGCTCAAAAGACCAATGAGGAGGTTCGACGACACAAACCACAACAGACCCAAAAGAATAATAGACAAGCTGATCCATTCAACTTAGGTTTGTATATTTATCTCTATCACTTTTATAAAATACTAAGAAAAATCTTTATTGATATTCGTAGGTACATACATTAAAGAAAGTTAAAAATAAAATAATGACCTTGATTTCTTTCTAGATAGTATTTAATTGTGTGTGTGTTTTTTTTACTGAAGGCAACGCAGCCAGTGAACTTATTGAGCTGGAATCCTCATCTGGAAAACGAAGAGAACAACTGCAAATGCCGACAGAACAAGAGTTGAAGAATTACGAAGAACAAGAACAGCACGTGTTAGAACTTGAGGTAAGGAAGTTAAGATGTCTTTACAGAGAAAATTCACTAAATTAAAATTTATGACAGGAAAAAAACACAACCGGCACACAGTTTTGCCGAGAGGGCATTGCTTGTCTAATATGAATGCGCAGCATTCAAGGCCAGTGGCGGCTCGAGCACTTCTTTGATGGTGGGGATCGATATTTTTTACTTGTACCTACTGTACCGTAATCTCACCACCCGGAGAATATAATAAAAAAATTTTCAAATCAAAGTTTTGATGGCCAAATCATAAATACAAAATAATATGAGATGTCTGTAGATGTACCCCAATTTATAATATAGCATAATAAAAATAACGCTTTATCTTGCAAGATTATTACAGAACTTAATTTGAATGCGAGTGATTCCCACCTGAAACTACGCAAGCAAATGGTTCAGTATTTTGTCTTGAGGGGATTCATTGGATTGTCCCCACGGTATTTAAAATTCACACATGAGTGTGCACGTGCGCGATTCTCGGATTGCCTACAATCGAGAAAGAAATACAAAGAATTACCCAAAATGCCTAAAGGGACAACTCGGATGGTCCTCCAAGTGCGCGGTAGGTTCAGCGCAATGGTCGGCTATCCGCTGGTCAGCCTGGGTGGTCGCCGGGTCGCATTAAAATCATCCGTAATAATTTTTTATATTTTTTTCTGCAAATGTTAATTGATTTTGTTTAAAAATTCATTCATTTTGGTGAAGACAAGGCATCGACTGTTATTTCCTTTAGTAGGTTTCGGGTGTAACTGATGGGGACCGTCCCTACTATCCCCCTGTGAAGAACCACCACTGTTCAAGGCTGTTTATAGACAGCTGAGATTTGATGTAACTGAGGGGAAAATGCATACTTGATTGATTTTTTTGGTCTTGTAACACACTTGTACAAAAGGCAGAATGAATCAAGCCTAGTAATGATTTTAGACAGACGTATGCCCGTGGTGTGGTCACTCGGCTGTAAATATATTGTCACTGTGTAAATATATTTGTAAATATTTGATGAAAAATTTTATTATGACTCTTTTCAGAGGAATATCACCAGTGTGAATGACATCTTTAAGGAGTTGGGCTCCATCATACACGACCAATCCTCAGTCATTGATTCCATCGAAGCAAACATTGAGAGTTCATCGGGACATGTGGAGACTGGTGTGGAGCAACTTCGACAAACATCCAATTACCAGGTACCATATTGAAATCCTTGGTTAAACGCGTACCAGTACTGAAATTTATTTCATCATCATCTTCTTTCCTATTCGGATCAGGAACTCGTCAAATTGACTTATCTTGGGCTAGTTCTGCCCTTCCGTCCATTGCGGGCTGATCCTCTCCTCACACAGCCTCTGGAGTTTCTTTCCCCAACTTTATCTGAGGTGGCCAACTGAACGTCTTCCTTCTGGAATTTGCCAACAGAATTTAAAATATGGTAAAATGTGTCCAGGCCATCTGCGACTTATACACCAATGAATATAGACTAATACGAAAAGTAGAAGGGGTTCGATGCTAAGCACTTCTCTAATAGATGAGCTTCTCACTCAAACCCATTTTGTGACTCCTACCACATTTTTCGAAAATCTCAGTTCGGCAGCTTGCACCCTTTCTTTTGTGCATGCCAAAAAAAAATTACTGATTAGACTAAAGTAATGGACACTGGAAAATATGAAAGTTGCTGGCTTCAGAGGGCACAGCAGATAGTTTTTGTGCTGTAAATTTAAATGGAATAATCATTTTTCTTGGGTACTTATTTTTAATCTTCTTACCAGAGAAATCTTATCATCCGGGAAATTAATTAAATCAGAACAAAGTGAGTAATTTTGCTAGCTGTTTACAGGAGATCCACGTTATTAAGAGCATGTTTTCAACTAAAATTCTCCTATTTATAACTACACGTTTCCACACATAAACAAAACAACTACCATTGTTAATCTAAATAATATACAGATTCCAGAAATCTGCTTTATCGTCTATCCTTAAAAACAGTGCGGCCCTATGGCCGTAGCCTGTAATCTGTAATCCAAACAGTCAAGTTACAAAATATACCGCTAGGTGGCAATAACCTTCACTTTTTGAACATACTGCCGGGCGGGGAATGAGAAAAAACAACAAGTTTTTTTGAAATTAAAAAATCAAACTACAAATTCCTAAATTTACAACAATATACTAAAATTTTACCAGATGTGTACCTCTCTAAATTTAAAGGGTTCGGGAACCTAACCAACCATTAACAATAACCTTAAAATTTACAAATTTCTAAAAAATCATAAAAAATTTCATAAAATATAACAAATCACAACATTAATAATAATTTTGTAAAATTAACAATTCAATAATGTCTCATTGTCTCTATGGAGATTTTTCACTTCAATTATATTATTTAACCAACACCAATTCACAAATAGCAATAAATTGTTAGTTCGCTGTGAACTGACTATCAGTTTATCTGTTCACTTTCACTGGCATGACACTGCCAAAAACAGAAAGAACACTTCACTGGGTAGACTACTCGGCCATCTTGTCCAGGGTGGTCATCATATTTGAATAGTACATCACCATGTACTTCTGTGTGTCATCATTGGGTAGATCATCATAATTTATGGGGCGGCCGTGCCCTGGTAATCAGATAGTACCATTAATTCTGCAGCGAGGATGATCAACTCGCTTTTGTTAACTGGAAGCCCCAGTGGCTTCAGACAGGATACAGTGGTGTCAACAACACCAATACCGATGCTTCATAATTATAGTTGTGGTTTGGTTGCATCGGTTCAGCCCTAATTACAATTAGGCTGTGACCTTGGGAAGGTCCGTGGTTTGCCGGGTCGGGAAATTTGGATCCAAGTTTGCTTCTATTGGCATCAAACATATTTTTGTGATGGGTCTCACAAAGGTGCCTTGTGCTGTTTTGAGGGTAACCACCCTCACTACTCCATCCGGGCCTGGATGAGTAGTTAATATGCGCGCCATCTTCCACAATGCAGGAGGCAGATTGTCTTCCATCAAGATTACCAGATCGTCCTTCTTTATTGCCTTTTGGTTGCTGGCCTGCCATTTGGTCCGTTTTTGCAGCTCGGCAAGGTAATCTCGTTTCCATCTGAACCAGAAATTTTGAATTAGAGCGTTTAATTTTTGATATTTGCTTAGTCTGTTCTCCGGGAGCTCGCGGACATCCACCTCGGGAATAACCGAAGCATCCCTGCCCATGAGGAAATGGTTGGGGGTTAAAGGGAGAAGGTCGTCTACGTCATCAGACAGGGAAGTTAAGGGACGGGAGTTCAAACAAGTCTCTATCTGACAAAGCAAAGTATATAATAATTCAAACTGCAATGGGTTATTTTTAGTAATTCTATATAAATGAAACTTGGTGGACTTGACTGCGGCTTCCCACAGCCCCCCATGATTCGGCGCCCTAGGCGGTATAAAACTCCAAGAAATTCCCTTATCAGCTAAAAACCTATGGATTTTGTCATTGTTCAGTCTCAGACTGACATACAGTTCTTTGAGCTTATTGGAAGCTCCTCTGAAAGTGGTTGCATTGTCAGAAAATATTTTTTCCGGCTGACCCCTACGGGCAATGAACCTCTTTAAACAATTTAAAAAAGCATCGCTTGACAAATCTGTTACGAGTTCCAAATGAACCGCTTTGGTAGAAAAACAAACAAATATGCAAAGATACAACTTAATGAGCGGAGATTTCCTCAGCGCTCCAGCCTTCGTGTCTATCGGTCCGGCAAAGTCGACCCCTGTGACAGAGAACGGTAGACTGGGAGTGATTCTCTCAACTGGAAGGTCTCCCATGATCTGCCGGCAAACCTGAGGTCGGTATCTAAAACATACAACACACTTATGTAGGATACGCTTAACAGTGTTTCTCCCAAATATCGGCCAATATTTCAAGCGTATTTCCGATAACAGCGCTTGGGGACCTGCATGTAAATGTTCATAATGATAATTACGTATAATAAGTTCAGTTATTTTATGTGACGGTGATAATATTATCGGGTGCCTTTGATGATGCGATAAATAAGTAGCTAATTTTAATCGTCCACTTGCGCAAATTAAACCTTCCATTAAACAGGGATTGAGAGCTTTCAATCTACTGTTTTTGTTTACTAACCCATGCTTCTTTAGGTCCTTCAATTCTCTTTTAAATGAGTGTTCTTGAGATGATTTCAGTAGGCATTTTAAAGCTGCTTCCAGCTCGGAGACAGTTAAATTGCCATACGTTTTATCCTTAGGGTTACGACAATTATGTATAAATCTTAACGCTTGAGCGCTTACTCTTTTTAATTTGGTTAGCGATGAGAATTTTTCGAAAATATCCCATTCTTGAGCATCAGCTACCAATAGTACATTTTTACTTTTTAATTTCGGGGGATCCAAACATGACATATTATTCCAAATTAATCCAAGTATTTTTTCATTCTTGGAATTGTCAGTGATCATTTTTTCACAATTGCCCTGTTTGGCAATTTCACCTTGGCCCCGCCCAGATGACAATTCCAAAACATTTGATCTCCACTTCCTCAGGGTCATCCCTGCGGACAGCAAGATATCACTATTTTGTTTCTATAACTTGAAACAAACTTCCAAATCATCCCCTCCAGTCAATATATCGTCCATATAAAAATCATTTTCTATGACTTGACTTGCTACTGGGAAATTAACTTGTTTATCCATACCAAATTGTCGAAGACATCTCGTTGCTAGGAAAGAGGAAGGTCCCAGCCCATAGTTAATGGTCTTCAATTTGTAATGTCGTAGTTCCTCTTCTTGTGATTCGCGCCATACAATCTTCTGAAGGCTGTGATCCAACTCGCATACGTTGATTTGACGGTACATTTTTTCGATGTCCGCAGTCATGACGTATCGATGTTTTCTGAAATGTAATAAATGGCTGTATAAGTCCCTTTGAATGACAGCTCCCACCATCAGAGCATCGTTCAGGGATATTCTGGTCGACGTCTTTGTCGAACCATCAAAAACTACACGCACCTTCGTCGTGGTGCTAGCTTCTTTAATAACCGCGTGATGCGGCAAAAAATAGGATTGCTTATCCTCTCTCCATTTATCACATAACTCCATATGACCTAGTTGTTCATATTCCCGCATAAATTGTACATATTGCAATTTCAATTCAGGATTTATTAAAAATTTCTTCTTTAAGTTCTTAAATCTTTTCTCCGCTGTGTTTAGTGAGTCACCAAGTTGACTCACACAAGGGCGGCGCGGCAGACTTACAACGTATCTACCATCGCTCTCCCTAGAGTGCGTGGCGACGAAATCTGCTTCACACGCCTTCTCCTCATGATTTTGAAATCTCGCAGGATTCACTACCTCCATTTTCCAGAATTTTTCTACTTGATTGGATAATGTGTTTATTGATAAACTACAAATTTGCGGTACTGGCCTTTTTTTATGATGAATGTTGATCGGGCCCGATATGATCCATCCTAATTCAGTCCTCTGAAGAGTAGGTCCGGTATCCAATCTCAGCCGATCATCTTGTAGTATATCCCAAAAGCTCTCAGCGCCTAACAGTATATCAATAGGCGCCGCTACGTTGAAATTTGGGTCCGCCATTTGTAATCCCGGTGGCAGCTTAATATTTTTTCTGGCCACTGTTGCTTGAGGTAGGTTTGTGGTTATTTCCTGTAATATTAGACAAGTGATATTTTGGTTATAATTTGTCCTCAGAGATTTAATTTTAATAGCAACACGTTTCTTTATATGAGTAACATTGTTGTGTATGCCTAACACAGGCTTGTTTATGTTTTCACATCTTAAATTTAATTTCATTGCGAACTTTTCGCACATAAAATTGGCTTGAGCTCCAGAGTCAATCAGGACTCTTGCCTCATGCACTTTATTATTGTGATATATATATCATACCACCTATATATATATATACCACCCCTATGATAGCAGTCAACAATAAAATTGTTTTTTCTGCCTTCGCTAAGGCTGAATGGTTTGACACTGAAACTCGTTCAGCATCCATTTGGCAGTCACCTCCGGGGTGATCTTCACCTTTATTCATGGAGTCATCGCTCGGATGCATCTCCCTGTGCAATAACGTATTGTGGCTCTCGCTATCACAATGCTTGCATTTCAAATTAATTTTACAATATGGGGCCGTTTGTCCTAACCTCAAACATTTGAAGCAGGCACGGTACCTCCTTATTGCGTTGGCTCTCTCTCCTGAATTTAATTTAAAATTTTTTTTACAATAATATATTTTATGTCCCTTGTCATTACAACAAATACAATTATTGTGGGTAGCAGCTAAAAATACCGATTCCTTTTTAGGATTATTGCTGCTACCATTTGCTTTCGGGTGGGTAGGAATTTTTTTCGAATCTGAATTTAACATTAATTCCAAAACTTGTGCACGCGAGGTTAAACATTTAAGAAATTCCTGTAACGTAGGTAGCTCATCCTGCAATGGGGTTTGTTCCCAATGCTTTCTAGAACTTGCATCCAATTTATTAGAAATTACGTATATAATTAAAGCATCCCATTGTTCGACTTTCACGCTTAAATTCTGCAACGCCTTGAGATTTACATTTGTCTCATCAATCAGGTAACGCATGGCTACTGGATCCTCATGTTTCATCTCTTTTAGTTGAAACAGAGCTTGGATGTGTCTATGTACGGTAGTTCGCAAATTTGCAAACCTCTGTTGCAACAACTCAAAAGCCGATATATAATTCAGGTCTGATACCTCGAAATTGGCGATTATCTTTGCTGCATTCCCCTTTAAACAGGATTGCAGATAATAAAACTTCTGTACATTGCAAGGCAGTATTGTTATGAACTAGTGTCTTAAATGTTTCTAGAAAATTAATCCAATTTTTTGGATCGCCGTTGAATTCTCGTAATTGGAGGTTAGGTAATTTTATTTCCAATTTGGGAGTCTCCATAGACTGAATTACTCCCTTTGCAGTCGCTAAAATTGAATAATATTGGTTTTCAAAATTCTCCCTTTGCAAATTATTATCGATTTTGTTGGAATCCGGAAGGCTTTCGATTTGTTCCTGGATTTCTTCGAAATCATCAATTATTTTCTCAATTCTAGCATAGCGAATTTTAATTTCGTTAACCGATAATGCATTTAATGAATCCGCAAATCTCGTAAGTTTACCTTTCAACACTCCTCGTTTGTTAATCAACGATTTTAAATTATCCATTTTTATTACGTATTTGACAATACTTCAACAATAAAAAATGCTAAAAATGTTCCTTCAAAAACAATTTCTGTGCAATAATCGCGTAAAACAACAGTAATAACCAATTCAAGCTATGAACAATGACAGAATCTTACAATAATCATCTTCTAAACAATTAACCTAAAATAAATTTGCATGACTTGCATTTTACACTGAGGGTAGTTAATTTTTTTGTTTTTAAAATAAGTACATCGACACACAAAAAATAGCGCTTGTTTGAACAGGAATTCAAGGTATAATAGTGAAAGGATGGCAGGGATACTTATCTTTTGATTCTTCGTTCTTCATGTTTTCATCTTTCTGGTTTTTTTATTATATAGCTCGCTGGTTCATTCTGGTAATTCCTTTGATGCCTTCATCCGCTCGTAAGGGCTATGCGGCTAGAAGGACCATGTTATAATTGGGTAATTTAGCAGAAAGACTTCAAGAAAAACATGGTTTCACGTAGGAAATCTTCTAGTTTATTTCACGGCACATTTTACAATAACTTTGTTCCCGACCCGAACAAAAACACTTAAATTGGCCACTTTGACCACTCGCTAGATAATGCTAGCTGTTTACAGGAGATCCACGTTATTAAGAGCATGTTTTCAACTAAAATTCTCCTATTTATAACTACACGTTCCCACACATAAACAAAACAACTACCATTGTCAATCTAAATAATATACAGATTCCAGAAATCTGCTTTATCGTCTATCCTTAAAAACAGTGCGGCCCTATGGCCGTAGCCTGTAATCTGTAATCCAAACAGTCAAGTTACAAAATATACCGCTAGGTGGCAATAACCTTCACTTTTTGAACAGTTTGGTATTTAATTTTAATATCTTTTCTGTTTTCATTTCAGACCAAGCTGAGGAAGAAAAAGCTCTATCTGATAGTGATAGTTGTGATAATCGTGGCGATTTTGGCCATTGTTATTTTTTCGCATTGATATTATAAATTTTGAAGAAAATACCATTTACCTTTTTTTTAGTGTAAGTATTAAAAATGAAATTGTTTACATATTATAAAACTATTTAATCATAATTATTTAAAATACAACCATGTATCCATCAATGTGTATATTATATAACTATGTATTATAAATTCAGAAATAAATATTATATTAATTTTGGTATAAAAATATTAGCATTGTAAGAATAAAATAAGCATTGTCTTTAATTATTTGCATTTTAGTTACCTTTTAATGGCTTTTTGGAAAGCCATCTATGCGGTTTATTTTGTTTAGATTCTGCTGTTTAAATTCAAAAAGTGTTTTGGCCATAGGTGTTGGTGATATATTTGCATGTCATAATATTTAAATAATATAAAATATGTATGTATTACAGTTTTCAGGAGTCTTTGGAGAAATTGCCACTGCCAATTGTTATTTAAGTTCTACTCTGTCAAAGAGCATAGATATGCTCAAAAATTACTTACTGAAAACACATATTATAGATTTTTGCAATATTACTTTAAACAGTCTTACCAAGCATACAAGTAATGTTTGTTTTTTTTTTACTAACCTCTATTCAAGATCTTGTATTGAGGCAAAACACTTTCAAAACTTGAAACAGAAACCAATAGAAGCTCTATTCCTTTACAATAAAATTGGATAAAGCTTTTTAAAAATGAAATTCACATAGCATTTGTTGAATGAATTAGTGGTGCATAGTTTATAACTATTTTGATGATCTACATAAAATAAAATTTTAGCTTGATGTTAAACTATGTGTAATGTAATATTCCAAGAATAATTAATAATTCTTATTGTAGATACTTATAATTTGACTGCGTCTCTTGCAATTGTGAATGTATCGCTTGTGACTAGCTGTTCTTTAAAACATATTTTTGATGACTTTTCATATGAATTTTTGATCCCTTTGTCCCTGTCCCCATTTATCTTTGCAAGCGAGCGATTGCGAGTTGGCGCACGGTGTATAATTTTTTACAAACAAAAACACTTATATAAATTGTATGTAAAATAGATTTATTTTTTGTATTTTTTTTTAACTTTAATTAGGAGTACCTGCTCTTTTCAGCATTTTATTCTTATTATTTACCTTTTTACTATTGTAAAGCGCCATATAGATAAGTAGCGTTAACTAAAGCATTACTTAAAATTTACTGAGATTCCATTTAGCTTTAATTTCTAATGAAATAGAGCTTGAAAATTGGCTATGGAGACCACTACTTAAACTATACAGCTCTTAAATAATTGTTTGCCGGGGCTAAGCGTAATTTTGGACATTGCAATATGAAATATTAATTTTAACTATATACTTTATGTTAATTTGTAGATCTGCTAATGAGTGAAAATAATATACTTTGATATTATTATTTTATGCAATTAAATTATTTTATTTGACCAATGAGACTTTAATAACCTTCCTGCTATAAATTTAATGTCATTGTTTGATTCATGAATTTTTCATTTATAACAATATACATACATAATATTAACTTTCTACCCTGTTGCAACCTATATCTCATCTACATACTTCTATAAATATATAAATATGAAATGTATTGATGAATTATTATTAATAAACTATGAATTTTGATATAAAGTGTTTTTATTTGAAAAATGGTAAGGGAATAAAGCAGACTTTATGTTTATTTTATTCTATGGTATTTTACGGTGACCGGACAACTCAAATATAAGCAACTCAAACACCCCCTCTGAAAAGTCATTAAAACAGATAATTTTTTTGATTAAATAGGTTACGTGAGGTTTTAGAAATAAATAAAAAAAACTGAATAAAAAAAAAAAGAAAAATATTTAACCCTTTTCTTTATTTCGTAGAAACAGACTTTTAACTCAGCCTCTTAAAAAGAACATAATTTTTTGTACTGTAACTTTAACAAAAATTACTCTTTCATGTGTTAATTAAAAAATCTAATAAATTAAAGTATCAAAAATAATAAAATATTATAAAAAATTAGAAGTATAATTTTTAGGATTTTTGGTTAGTAATTTTTTTCTTTTCTTTTAAGAGCAGAGACGGTTTACATATATATAGTTCCCGTGAGCACTTAGGCCATAGACCCATTGTACTCTCTCCTATTTTAGCTCATTCCTTTGACAGTAACACAGTCCCTTTTATAAAGTTCATCAGGATTGTCTTTGGAAATGAAGCTGTCTTCATGTTCGACGATGTGTCTTCCCAGGTCTCATTTCCCCTCTTCACTACTCCTTAGTTCCATGAGGCCCCACGAGGGAAGAGGGCTTCATCTCTCCTCTCCACTCCTTAGCTCCCCGAAGGCTCCGGAGAGTTCACCTCCCCTTGGTTCCCTAAAGGTCCCACAAGGGAAGAGTCCACCCCACTTCAGTTTCCCGAGGGACCCAGGAGGGAAGAGGACTTCATCTCTCCTCTTCACTCCTCCTTGGTTCCCCTAAAGGCCCCACAGGGGAAGAGTTCACAGAGATAGCCTCATTTCTCCTCCTCACTCTTACATGGTTCCCTGAAGGCCCCACATGGGAAGAGGACATCATCTCTCCACTTCACTCCTCCTTGGTTCCACAAAGACCCCGCGCTGGAAGAGTGCCCTTCCCCTTGGTTCCCTGAACGCCCCACAAGCGAAGAGTTCATGAAGGTGGCCTCAGCTCATCTCTCCACGGTTTCTCCTCTTGGTTCCTCCTACTGGCCCCAGGAAGGAAGTCCACAGAGGTGGCCTCAGCACTCCTAGGTTCCCAAAAGGCCCCTAGTTTTCGAATGGTCCAATTTTTGTCCCACGAATTTCAAGGGTAATAGAAGGTCCACTCCAGCAGAGCCCCGAGTGCTGGAGTATAAATACTCCGAGATGCGACCTTGTTTCTCGGAGGCACCGTTCGTGACACTGTTCCCAGGACATTCAGCCTGAGCACACACCTTGGCTTGGGATGGTTGTTGCAGGTTTGTGTTTCCACTCCCTGAGCGATGGATTTGTCACACTCCCTACGCTAATAATATTGTTACTCACCTAAAAGACCGATAACAGTAAAAAAAAGTATCACACGTCCACTCAGCACCAATGTGCGCGCTGCACTAAACAATGCCTTATGACAAATTAAGAAACTACTAAAAATCTCAAAGTCCCATTGTTGTTAATTTTTGAGAAAACAACGAATTATTGATTCGTTGGTCTGAGAGACCAACACGTGAGTATAGATATAGAAGGTTAATTACAAATCTTATATTTTATGAAACATTTTTTTTATTTCAATTGTACAATTTGTCCAAAGAAACGTCACTGTCTCAATGAAAATGATTTTTTCAACTTTCTTCAGGAAGTACCAAAATATGCAAGTAAGTCCAAATAAACAACAATTTCACATTTGAAAAAAAATCTACTGAACCATTAAAACAGTCACTTTCTTGAACTGGAAACGGAACGTACACAAACATCTACTCATTGATGAATGCCAAATGTTCGAGATAAAACTGGTCTTGGCTACACCAAACAATACTTTGTAAAACAGTATGATAGTTTTTAAATGAAAGTACAGATTGACCAGCTGATCTATGCAGGCTGCCAAAAGAGGAACTAATTAACACGTTTAAAAAAAGATTTAGTTTTTTTCCACAGTTTCTACAGCAGTGACGCTCCCAACTGCACAGAAAAGTATTAAACGTTTTTAATTTTTCTGTAATATAGGTCCTTACATATGAAATTGGCGTTTTGCCGTACTGGCAACTTTGATCTCAAATATCTTCTCTTAGGTTAGGAATTCCAAATTCAAATTTATACAGCTATTTACTCATGTATTTGTGTTTCGAAAATTATAATTAATTTGTTTTTTCCTTAATTTTTTTTTTCTTTGCGTCACTTAGTTTACAAAATTGAAAACTTGAAATATCGCGTTATTTACGAGTACGAGTTCCACCGTGGCACCAGTGCTGCAGAAACGGCTCGAAGGATTAATGATGTGTATGGCGACGGTTCCACAAAAGAAAACACAGTGCGTTTTTGGTTCCAACGTTTTCGTTCTGGAAATTTCGACCTGCAGAACAAGCCCCGTGAACGGCCGGAGACCAAAGTTGATAATGAAGAATTGAAGGCTATTGTGGAAGCGGATCCATCCCAAACCACGTCCGAGTTAGCTGCAGGCTGCGGTGTTAGTGATAAAACTGTTTTAATCCACTTGAAGCAAATTGGGAAGGTGAAAAAGCTTGAAAGGTGGGTACCTCACGAATTGAGTGAAGCAAATCAACAAACGCGCGTTGACCGCTAGACCACACACTGCACAACAGACGGCTAGCAAATTAGAGGAGCTTCAATTGGAATGTCTAAGACATCCACTGTACTCTCCGGACCTTGCCCCAACAGATTACCATTTTTTTCGAAATTTGGATAACTTCTTGCAAGGGAAAAAATTCAACTCTGATGGGGCAGTCCAAACCGCCTTCAAAGATTTTATTGATTCCTGTCCGAATGGTTTTTTTAGTAAAGGGATCGATGAACTACCTATGAGATGGCAATGGTACATACTTTGATTAAATAAATATATTATATTAAAAAAAATCGACTTTATGTTCCTCCCATACAAAACGCCAATTTCATATGTAAGGACCTAATAATGTATTGTCAATCAGAAACTTCGAAAATAAATAATTCTATTATAAATGTACAATACCTGCTACCTATCCTAGGGAAAAATTATAATTTACTTATTTTTTTTTATTGTAAAATATTTATCTTATCAAAATATAATGTAACTTCAAAACCCAACTTATTTTAATGCCTTTGCCTATTTTGTCAGAAGGTCAAAATATTTCGGCTTTGCAATAAAATCTAAATAAATTGTATATTTCTAAATGAATTTGAAAACTTAGAACTGTTTTTGAAACTAAATAAAATATGTTAATTCGAAATAAAAATATAATTTCTAAACATAAAATTTTGAATGCAAACGTAAAAAAAATTTCAAAATGGCATCATCACCTATACTAAAATTAATGATAACGAAAAAAAAACACATACAGATTTTATTAGGCAAATGAATTATTTATCTTTCCAAACAATTCCCAAGGTTTCATAATTTTTTTTAAAATTGCGTTCAGAAACTTTGGTTTCTTAAAGGTAAAGGTTTAGATGTGAATATAAAGCTTGGTGTTTTCTCTTTCTAACATCGTTTAGTTCATATTTTTAACCATGATAGGGAAGGAGACACTAATATTTCTATGAGACCTATATGAGTTTGATACGCCCGCGCCTTATGGCGGGTTCAAACGTAACTATAAACCAAAAATTAAGGAGGAAACAATTAAAAAAGCTACTGATTTAAGAAACTACACATTAATTCTAGTAGGACACAAAAGGCAGGTGTTAATTATTAATCTAGTGTTAGTCTTAAAACTACTTAATTAATTAGTCTTAAAATTAGAAAGTATGTTTGCTTAATTCTACGGTAAAGTCTTTGTGTAATTGTTCAGAGTCTAATCACTTTGGTGGTTAATATAAATAAAATGTTCAGTCACTTCCCTTTGGATGCTGATGATGGAGTCTCCACGTACGCACTAGGCACTTTAAACTTAGTTATCTATTTTTTTCACTTGTTATTGCACAGGTAGGAAGTTGCGAGAGTTCTTTGTAGTGAAAATATGTGCATAGTGGAGTTTGCACAAAACCCTAGTGGGAATTTTCGCGGTCACTTGGTTGGACTTCCTGGTGGAAGTTCGCGAACGTATTGGCGGTTCCTGGTCGAAACCCGCGAGCCAGTCTGTTAATTTCCCTGGCCGGGAAATTGCGAGTGCAGTTCGGAGAGCGTTTGCAAAGCCCTGGTCGGGTTGCAAACGCAACTATTATTTTTTTTATCCCTGGTCGGGACACTTCGTTGGCGGAGTGGAGTACTACCCCCTAGGCCGGGCAAATGGTGACTGACTTTGTGGTGAAATTCTCCCTCGTGTCTTCCTTTTTAGCTCTGGGGTAGATCTTCAGAACTAATTCCATCGGCGGCGACGGCATAGAGGGTCAAACGAAAAGGTTTATGGACCTTCGCTCGGCTCGGCGATATTGGGTTTTATTTTATTATTTTGTGTGTCCCTGCCGACAATAAGTTCTAACTTTCCAAATTTTATTACGGTCCTTAATTGCTTTCGCCGTTCTGTCTTCGCCGCAGGTTGCAAATTTTATTATTATATTATCCTTTGTAAAAATAATTTTATCCCATTCTTCATTACTTTCTAAAATTATATGACTATTTCCGGTCCTTTGACTAACCTTAAGCTCCTTGTGTCTACCGCCAACTCCTATGCTAGCGACCTTATTGTAGATGGTACCCATTTGTTCTGAAAAGCGAACAAATTAGCCTGATGGGTTAAAATAATCATAAATTAATCGTAAAAAAATTTCTGTCACTAGTCGAACTGCTAGATGAGGAAGAATTAACAACATAAATGAATGATTAACAATTACAAAACTATGACCTTTAAAACCAATATTTTTTTACGCCGAAATAATAAAAATAGCAACATTATTTACAAGTGCTGACCTCTATGGGAGTAATTAAAAAGTTAATTATCCTGTAACTAAAATAAAGTGGTTTGTGACCTAGCCTATATAAATCAAGTTTTGTAATAAAAAATACGTGCTGTTTTTACTAAAAAAATTTCATTTATGACTTTTTCGACAATTTATACATTATTAATATGTCGTATGAAGATATTTTTTATTTGTAAAATAATATTTCGACCGTTATTATGTGTAGGCATTTCGAAACTCTTATCTCGATAACGCACATCACTAGTTTCAGAGAAGACCACAGAAAAAGTGCGCCAATCAAATGTCAAACATGATGGTTTATTTATGTATTGGATGGTGAATCTATGCTTTAGATTGGACCAGGGGCGTAAATCTTGGCTTTAACCTTGAAACTGACAGGAGTGGACCAAATTCTTATAGATAAAGCTGAATTTTATTATAGATAGGTCTAACTTTAAACGTCAAATTGCGTCATGCGATTATCAAACGAACATGAATTTGTGTTGTTGACATCGCCATGGGCATATTTAATTTAAAAATCGTTTACAGGAATTCCAGAGGTGGAAAAATGTTTCAAATGTATCCGCAATTGATTCAGAAATCAGGTAATTACATGAGACATTAACATTCAGCTTAATTTATCTGTAAATCTATTTGAGGTTAAATGACATTTGTATTGATAAAATATTCTTTCAGTTTTACTTTAGGGAACGTACCCATACTACGTGACACGTTTAGGGGGGGGGGGGGGTCTCAAAATGTCACGCTCCATACAAATGAGTGGCGGGTTGCTTAGGTTTTTGGTCACCGGGGGTGGGGGGGGGGGGGGGGGTTAAAAATTGCAAAAAGTTGGTCACGTAGTATGGGTACGTTCCCTTAATAAGTATAATTGTAATACGTACGCCTCGTACGTCATACATATGTCTGTTAATGTTATATTATCGTTAAAAGAAGCTTATGGGTCCGAGTGGTTAATGTTTCACAAATATTGTTTCAGAAAATGTTCCAGACTTTGAATGATTTTGGAGCTTTACGTTAGGAACACCTTATAACATTGTTTGGCAGACCATAACACTGTTAATGGCAGGTAAAATTAATAATGCTTTAACTAACTAATTGTCACGCTATTTTCCCGCAGGGTATTCAGAGAGGACGGATCGCCAAACAACTCTGTCTTGGCATACATTCCTTGCCTCATTCATATTTATACATATTATTCTATTATTCTGACTCTTGACGTGGCCCGACGCAAGCAATGATTCACATGATCGTGCCAGGTCTTCCTCTGGTGTCCCCGACTTCACTACCACACACATCTGCGTCATATATTATTGTTCCATTCATTGTTCATTCACTTTAAATGCCCAAACCATCTGAGGGTCCCTTTCTCAATCTTACTCATTACGCTTACATCAGCCTTGCATTTTTTGTGTATCTCCAACGATCTTACATGGTTTTATTCTCACTTCTGTTCATATGAACTTACTTTTCCCTTGTGATAAACAAAGTATGTCGTCTCAAGGGAAAAATACTGTATATTCTGTTCACAAACTTTGTTTAATGTGATATATTTTTTTCAGAACACATGATGCGGTTTTTACTGTGAGATGGCTGAAATGGGTCCCTGATGAAGGTATAGGTACTCTGTTTAATTTCGGTTGAAAGGAAATTTAGAATATGTAGATTTTTTATTTCATTCTACAAGAACTGTACGGTGACTGCTGGAAAGGAAAAATGGCTAAAGCGCTATATAGATGTGACATTGAATATGAACGTATATAAACAAACAATACAGCTATTGTTTACGTTAATCTTTAATGTCACAGCTGTATGACGCTTTAGCCATGTTTCCTTTCCAGTGTCGATATTCTTTTTCAAACCATTTTTCAATTCATCGAATTCACCGAACCAGTGTTTTTATGTGCTATTATCGATTGTCTTTCTGAAAATAAAAAGAATTTAAACATGTACCCCCGAGTTATCATTTTTCAAGCAGAAAAATGTAAATTCGTCGTAGAAAACCATAATCATTATTTGAAAATGTTTTCCTTTTATAAGGAGTTCATATTTCAAGTATTTTAGGTTTTTTACTAACGCTTGAATTTTTGATTTCCTCAGGATAACAGCTTTCCATCTGACAAAGCTCCTTGCTGAGAAAATGAGCTTTAAAAATTATGTAAAGCTCATTCCCTCGGGCTTTGTCAGATGGAAAGTTGTTTTCTTGGGGAAACTAAAACATTTTTCTGCTTTCAAGCATTTTTATTTTTAAATAATTTATTTGGCTAATGAATTAATAAAGTAGGTCGAATGGAATTATATTGTGTATGGTGGCAAATGGCCTTGAACTTCCTTTAAGTTATTGTCTTTGGTGGACCATTTTATTTTTGGTTAAGTTGGTGACAGTGATGACAAAACTTCTAGTATGGAGAAGGCCCGAAGATATCGATCTAGGGATTGGTTTATTTATGGATTGGACTATGTGCGATTGGTTAATTTATGGACTATGGAGAGTAATATTATTATTGCGAAGCTATTGTTATTTATAGCTTTGTCATCTTTATATTTATAATGTCACCCCCAAGGTGGTAAAACACATTGTGCTAAATTAACAGACGTTCGTGTGCTATTCTAATAAATAAATTCTTACTAATGGATTGGCCAATTTTTGACCAACTTTTTGTGATGCCTCGCGCTGTTCAATTGTTTTTATTATTTTTTAGTCCCTTTATTTGGAATTTGGCTAGTAGAGGTAGTAGAGAATATGAATAGTGTGAAATGTGTATTGGAATTGATATTTGAAATTCATATCGATATTCATATCGATGGGTAGGTATTTTATAATGAAATCACAGTTTTACAATTTTAGAATAAATATTTAATTTAAAAAATATTATATATCTACATGTACACATAAGTCGATATTCGGATCATTCTCTACACATCATAATAAATTGCACCTATATTACGTCTCCCTTAGCAGACATGATCCAATATCAGTATATATACATGTACACAAAATAACTTGCATATAATTATATACCATATAAGTAATATATATTTATATACGCATAGAATATACATATAGTTTCCAAATAAATACATGTAAATATAAAATTTTTATCACAGTATTTACATAAGTTAAATAAATACAAGAGTTGCTTCAATGTTAGTTAATAAGTTACTTAAATAATTGCTTGGCATAGTGCCATATTCTAAAGAAGTATTCATCCCTTCTTAGTAGAGATCCCCTGGCGTAGCTGCAGATGTCTGCGTCCATGTTGGCCTCCCTCATCCACGAAGTGCTGGTCTCCGTGCTGAAGCCCGTTGGCTCTGTCATCTCCGTCAGCTCCAGCGCTTCCTCCGTGTTGAGTTGGTCTGAAAAAGTCAATACCATATTACTTTAGGCTCACACAACAATTCCCATCAATAATGCTTCTCTGGACAGAAATAACGTGAGTTTATTATATAATTTATTATTGTAGGTAAGATAATTGTTTTTATATTCTTCTTCATAACTTTAGTGGTGGATTTGCCGATTCCCAAAATTGCTCATATCAGTTGGGTATCCAAATTAAATAAAAATATATTATTTCAATTAAACTTATATTATCTTAGATTAATATTTAGTTTTGTTGTTGTTGTTTAGTTCTGGCAAGAATATAATATCTTTATTGCCCTCAGACTCAGTGCTAAGTGAAAGATGCGTACATAACACCTTCATCTGAAAACGACAGGTTTTGAATCTTGTTCAATAAAATTGTGATGTGCAATTTTTCACATTTTTAGGATATTCGGTACCAATGCAGATTTCCAATGTTCGGTACAAAATTAATTCAAGAGTTAGGGTCATTTTCACAGCTTAATAATTCAGTTTTTACCTTGGCAGACAACTACTTTGAATGGCTCATCAGATTCCAGGGGTTCGCTTTGTCCAACTTCGTTTCTCGCATAAATCCTGATGAGATAGTGATGATCTTCTTGAAGATCCCTGATGTTGAACTTCTGTGTGGTGGCCGAGACGCGACCGACTTCCATCCACATGGTCTTACGGGTGTCGCGGATGGCAATGTTGTAGCCCAGCAGTGGACAGCCTCCGTCGAACTCGGGCTGGCCCCATTCAATGATGATTGAATTGGGTCCTGTGCTTCTTATCTCAAGTGGGGCAGTCGGCGCTGATGGTACCGCTGCAACAAACAAATCATACTACTCATGAGAAATTCGTAAGTTTAAAAATCATGTGCTCTAGCGGCTGTTTTTAAAAGGAAGTTTTGAAGAGGGCGCCCGTCGTCAGATTTTTTGACATTCCATTTTTTAAACGGAAGTGAGACAGGGTGCCTGATGTCCGTTTTTTTCATCCATTTTTTAAACGGAAATGGGAAGGGGCTCTTATGGATAATAGAGACCATTCATAAATCAAACTCTTTTATTCAATACAATAAAAGAGTATGATTCAGAAAGAACAACGGTTCGTCAGTTTTTATAGGTAAATGATTAACCTTTTTCCCGCGTTGAACTACTCCGTTTTTTCAATACCCATATGCGGTACATGTATATGTCATATGTCAAATACCTATCCATCCAATTTTATGTCAAATTACAGCATATTATGGCTGATTTATCATACTATATAAACAGATGAGATTATTACCTACAATTTGAAATCAAATCGTCGTCTGTAAACACTCCTAGATGTTTATAAAAACAAAAACATTAAATTCCATACAAAAAACATACCCATGTTATCTTAACCCGTCTAATCACAGGAGACCCAAGTTGTCCCAAAACATCATATGCCGTTATAATAACAGGAGACCCAGATTGTCCCAGAGCGAACGTGCATTATTAAAAGTTAGATATCTCTCTTTCTGTCATGCGAATATTTGTGATTTCTTTTATGGTAGAAACGGAATGAAATAATGCTTCTCATTGTCTTAGAATTATATGAGCTAGGTTGTTCAGATATTTTACAAACCCGATCAAAAGTGACGGTTTAATTTTGCGCCAATTTGTGACGTAACAAACATTTAATTTTAAAATAAAATTGTATGAAAGGGATAAAAAGTGAGGTGACAGTTTTATTACAAATTTTGTTTAGAAAAGGAATCTGTATTTAAAATTTTGGGTTTATTCTATTTTAATTACTTTAATTCAAATATTCGCAGGTGTGCATTTTTTAGCCAATTTACATTTCCAATATTAAAATTTTAATATTTAAAAACAAAAATGCTGATTTCTAATAAACACATCGGAAAGATTATTTTATCTACATTTTAGAACAATTTTTGTTTTTGCAAAAGCGTTTAAAAGAAAACAATAAATAGGAACATTTAAAATGCATGGGATGAACCAGGAATTTGGCGCGCAAACCTTGACAGGCAAAAGTTGACAGAAAATTATTTTCTTATTATTCGAAGGGTTAAAGACGGCGCCATTTATCCGCATGCTTGTACTCAGGACACTGCGTTGATAGACACAAGTGGTACCTCAATCACTTATTATTATTAATTCGTATAAACAAGTTCTAAAACTCAGCACTTAAAAATAACACGAAACGAATAGATTTTGTCATATAATAAAGTCAAAATCACAGTTTCACAACACAAACAAGCGTTTAGAATACGCGCGATCTCTACAATAAATGTTTTCGACGCTTGTCCAATATGGTCAATCTGAATCGCATGCGCAAACTGCGATTTACTACTAGTGCCATCTGTCGACTAAATTGTGAACTATGGCACTCAAAGGCACGAGGTCACATTCACTTGATTATAGATGTTCCTTACGAAATACAATTTTAGTTTCGAAATATGCCTAAAGATGTCAGCATCGTGATAGTTACACGAATGTCCTAGCAAGCGGGAAAAAAAACTGTGACATAGGAGCGCTGTGATATTGGCAGCCGAAGTTAGCGTAACAAGGGCTGATACAGGCGCGTGTGAGGCATGGCTTTTTGCCGTATCAACTGTTGTTACGATCGCGTGGAAAAAGTTAAACTCAAGCTATTCTGGTGGTTTCTGTTTTTTACAATTTCATGAAAGACATGTAAGAAGGAAAATAATTATTGCGGAAGAATTTTGCACAGCGAACATTCGTTGTCGATATCTCACAAACGCGCTCTGCTGAGTCTTTAGTTACTTTCAGTTTGTAGCCACTGAAATTTTATGAATATGAACATTCCCGGTTATCGATAAAACTGACATTGATTGATTTTTCCCTTTTCCCATCATAAAAAGCTACAAATGAAGCTTGTTCTTTGGAAGACTTGGAAAACTTTTAAAAAGTGAGTTATATTTATTGGATATATATATGAGTTGAGATGTTGTTACTTACTGGCATGCTTATGTAGATTTACAATTTCTGACATGGCTGGTAATCCAAGACCAACGGCATTTTCGGCAGAGATTCTAAACATCACATCAGATTTTTCTTTCAGTTTTTCAAATCGGTACTCCAGTACGTTTGCGTCGATTGTAGCCACTTTGGTCCATGTTTCGGATGCAGCATACTTGTATTCCAAAACATAACCTACGGAATTAAAAAAATATATAATTACCACATGTGACTAATTGAATTTGGATAAACTACCTTTACTATTAAAAAAATAACTTGGCAAAGATTGATCTTATTAAATATTTTTTAAGAAAATAAAATGTGCTCTTTTACCACCCACTGAAATGCTTACAAAATTAATTTACATATTTACAAGTATGCATTATGTAGGTATGGGAGACATTTAGTACTATACTGGCTTACAATTTAGGCGGCGGATATGGGTACTGCCACCCCGGGAATCATTTATTGGACAACCAATCTCTGCCATAGGTCACCCCAAGTGGTTCACTATGTTTGGTGACTTAGCAGGGGTGAGGTTTGTCTAGATCTTGGTGGAGGTTGCATCTGCCCATTTACTGCACGGGGAGGCATTTAGACCTCTCCACTGGATTATCTCGATTCAGTTGATGCGCCGCCCACCAGCGGTATGGCGGGCTGGATGGGGAAAGGCCGGTTAAAGGCCTTTGATCTCTCCAGCCGGACTCTCTTGACCCGTCGCCTTGCACCGCAATGGGAGGGATGGACTCATACATCCGTTACTCCTGGACACACTGACTTCCAGATACCTACCTATCCCTCATACCATTTTCCTTCCCTAAACTACCTCTCCTTCCCTTCCTTAAAAAGACAGCATCCACCTCCACACAGCATCCCAAAAGATGTCATTGGCGCTGAGGGGAACTGTTTTCCTTAGAGCCTCCTGTGTGGGGCTAATGTAAAAAAAGTAAAAAATGTATGTGCATACCAAGAATAACTGATCCACCGTCTAGAAGAGGTTTGGACCATTGTACAGTTGCACTTCGAGATGTTGTGTCTGATATTAACACATTTACTGGAGCAGATGGAGTGGCTGAAATCAAAAACAAATTAATGAATTTAACAATTAACACAAAAATATTAAAAATATAAATCTATATGTATGTATATGGATGATTTGTATAGAATTTGCGTAACATAAGGTTCCATAAAGACAACTAAATCTTGTTTGGGTCGTCTGTTAATTTCTAGGACTGTATAAAAATGTAGTTAAGTAATGTGATTTATCTTTAAGTAATGTAAAATTTAATTTTGTGATGAATAATATGTTTCATTACTAGTGTTTAGTCAAAACCCTTATAACTTGATGATCCCTTTTAATGCCAGTCTTTTCGGTAAAGAAAGTACAGTAAAAGGCAGCGCTTATTTGTGCCTCAAAAAATTATCTCTAAAAATAAATAGCATAAAACTTACATAAAGTCACTCCAACAGTTATATGATCGTCAACTATATAAGGAGAGCTTTGACCGACTTCATTGCAAGCTATTATTTTGAAAACATATGACGTTCCCTTCTTCAAGCTGTCTATGAACAAGGATGTAGTTTTGCTCGATCCAACTGACTTCCACGTTTTCTTGTTCAGTTGTTTGATTTCTATCAGATATTCTGTGATCTCGGTGCCACCATTGTTCTCCGGTGGGTACCAAGAAATAGTCATGGACGACTCGGTCATGGCACTCACATTCAGTGGGCCGAGGGGTGGAGAGGGGACATCTATATTAAGGGCACATTATGTTAGCAAAAACATTAAACAAAACACTAACTATTATTCACATTTGGATTATTGTTATATGGTTGTTGTGCACAAATAATCTGAAAGAGGGGGTTTTCCATATTGACAATACATATTTCCAATTGCGGTATTTAAAATGCTCTCCTGCATTATTTAATAGTTATTCTGTTGTGCTGTATATCGACGATGTGTGTGATAACATGAATATTTATGAACTAAAATATATTGTAAAATGACACACTTGAGTCAGTAAAATATGGGAAATTATTCACATTTGGATTATTGTTATATGGTTGTTGTGCACAAATAATCTGAAAGAGGGGGTTTTCCATATTGACAATACATATTTCCAATTGCGGTATTTAAAATGCTCTCCTGCATTATTTAATAGTTATTCTGTTGTGCTGTATATCGACGATGTGTGTGATAACATGAATATTTATGAACTAAAATATATTGTAAAATGACACACTTGAGTCAGTAAAATATGGGAAATTTGATAGCTGTTAGTGAATACTACAACAAGGGAGTGCTGGTGTAACACCAGATAAAACATAAACGAATGAAGGATTTGTTTATAATAATCAAAACCATTAAAATCTCACCATGGACAGGTCTTATCACCACAGGTTCACTCTCCAGAGCTTCGGAGTAACCCACGGGGTTCTGAGCCATCACCCTGAAGAGGTATTCGCAGTTTTCATTCAGTTTCTGGATGCAGTATGTTATCACATCCTTGTCCACGTCTGCCACCCGGGTCCAGACTTGCTTCTTTGGGTCTCGTTTCTCAATGGCATATCTAGTCAATGCTATTCCACCATCGTCCTTAGGAGGACTCCATTCTATCATTACTGATTCATTGTCAATTCCTTTAACAATTACTGGACCCTCTGGTTTACTCGGTTTATCTGTTTTCAGAAAAAGGAATATTAAAAGTTGCAAATGGTACGTCATTTTATACACTCTGGTTTAACGGGCTCGATAAAATAATAAAAAAATGTGTAAAGAGTATTTCCCATGAATAATTGATTTAATAATTAGGAACAAATAAATTAAATAAAGCTTTATTTTTTTAATATAATCCTACCATTAATATAATATCAATGGTGGAAAGGCAGAATGACTAACAAGCTATACAGTCGGAATTTTTTCATTACAGGTAATGAAAGGGAATATATCGACGGTGGAAAGGCAGAATGACTAACAGCTGGAAAAAAAATGTTAAAAAAAATTCCATCACACCTTTGATGCCACTGCAATTAGCATTCATAGTAGGTAAGTAAATTGAAAATCCTTTAATATTTTAACTTCATACATTTTTTCCCAGTGTCAGATATCAAACCCATAATGTCCAAACCCAAAAGAAAGTGTACCAATCACATAGGATATATCAAAATATTATATCAACAACAGTTATCACCCCGATAAATCTAATTTCTATGATTTGATCCAGAAACATAGTGAATTCTTTTACACAATAAATAAATCATAGTGTTAGAACAACATTGATGTTATAAAGTATTTAAATATAAAGTAAGATGTACAAGAGTTAAATAGTTTGTTGACTGTGATTATGGTTTCCGCCTCTTTGCTGCCTATTGCTAATACATACTTCAGTTTGTTCAGGAAACAGCATCAGATAAACTCTTTTGATGTTCAAATTCAAATGCATGTAACACTCCAAAACTAAGTAGGTAAAGGCCATAAGCCATAGGCGACTCCAGTGAATGCAGAAGGTCAGTAATAATCTACGGATAGATCTAGATGTTATTTTCTAAAAATGTCTACAGTTGTCAAGTGAAAACAATTACGTGTCCAACTTTACTTTTCACATAATTTCTGATGCTTTTATGTTAGGGATGTTATAATATTTCAAATAGTTTTTAGATCTCATAGATTAAGTAATATACATATATGTAAAACACCAATAATTGATATAATTCTAGGTTGACATGTTTAAACAAGCAGAACTTTTTTATATTTCATTTATAGTTCGTTTGTTTTAAACATTTTCGATATTGTAATACCATTTTTTTCAACCTGTAAGTATGTAATGATTATAGCGAGAAGAAAGTTTACAATATTGGACACAAAAATTAGATATTGTTTTACCAATTCTATCAGGGCTCTTTGATTTACTTCGTCTCTCGTTGTTATCTATAATATAGGAAATATTTGTGTATTCTGAATAAATCATAATTAATATCATGTGTTGATTGTTTTTGCTTGGTTGTACATGTAGATATACATTTATCTTACGATTTCTATTTAATTTTGTAAGTATTCCGCCACTTGGTGTTTTGCTTTAATAATTATTGTAGAAAGTCCGAACCAGTATTCCGTACTTGTAGAAGTTTTTAAAATGCAATGATAAATTCTTACCCAATACTCTGAGAGATATTTCCATTTCATCACGGCCGACAAAGTTCTCCGCGGCTATTGTGTACTTTGCAGAGTGTGATCTCTTACTGGATGCAATCGATATGGTGGAAGAGTGTTCTTCGTAGGTTATTTCCATCTCTTTAGTACTTTTGATTGAGCTGTTGTTTTTCAGCCATTTGACGCTCGGTTTCGGATATCCCTTGATATTAGCAAAAACGCTCCACTGGGAGCCAACATTGACTGTCTGCGATATCAGACGATCTTCAATACTAATCTTGGGCTTTTCCTCAACAGACAGGGTGCATTTAGTCTCCACCGAGCCAAGGCTGTTGGTGGCTTTGCAGGAATACACCCCGATGCTCTCCACGATTGTGCTGTGGATTGTCAGTGACGCAGTCCTGTTCTCGTAACTGAGGTTGGTATTGATGCTCTTGCCATCCTTATACCACTCCACAGTTGGGAGCGGAACCCCTCTGAAGAGACATGAGAGAGTGATGGTTTGCTCCAATGTACACGTGATGTCATGCAGGGCTTGCTGTACACTGGGTGCTTCATTTACTGCCAAACGTTTTATCAACACTTCCACACTGGCCTCCGATGGCTTACTTGCTCCTACTTCATTGTGAGCAGTTACTCTAAATAAGTAATAATTATCGGCAGATAACTTTCTCACAGTATAAGACGTGTTCTTAATGTCGGTTATTTTCTTCCATCTAAAATAAATAGAAATATTTTATATTAACATGATATTGATGTTTATTTATTGGCACAAATTATCAATTGGTATTCTATGGTCCTTCTCTAAGCCTACTGTGAATTAAAATATCGTGTGCTATTTATTAGTTACTGAGTGAAAATGACTCATTCTTAGCTAAGGCAGTAGCTCTGGTCAAGACTTACGCAGTGTCCTTTTTATTGCGGTATTCCAAGGTGTATGTAAGGGGTGATGAATTTCCATCGAATTCAGGTTTCTGCCAATGAAGTGTGACAAAGTCATCTCCCACTTCTAAAGGTTCCGGGACACCTGGCTTATCAGGGCATTCTAAAATAATACTCTTTGTTAGATTATGTTTCTTAGGGTGACATAACATTTTACGAAATTCATGATCTATAAATGATGATCTGAAAACCTACCTAAAACAAGCAACTCAATGTCAACTTGCGCTGCTCCACAATTGTTTGTAAGGGACAAATTGTAAGATCCGGAATCAGATCTTTGCAGTTTTTTCACCGTGAGCGTTGCAGATTCTTCGTGTAATGTTATTTCTGTTCTTTGGTCCTTTTTCAATACTCTACCGGTAACGGTCCATTCATCTTTTGGCTTGGGTAGTGATGAATATTTAACAGTGAAAGTGACGTCTTTGCCAAACTCTACTCGGTATATTTTTTCATAATCAAGTATTCTTGGTGCAGACTCAACAACTGAAAATGAAAATTAAATTTAGAAATACTTCTTTAGAAGATAATCACATAAAAAAGAAAGTAGTAATGAAAGGCAACGTCTATATAAAATATTTGTATATCACCTTCAATGAATAGTTTGCAGGTGGTTTTCACGCTATTCAGTTTGCAAGTGTAGCTAGATTGATCTTTCTCTGTAACATTGCGAATGAGTAAAGTTCTCTGTACATTGACCGAGGTAATAGTGTAGTTGTCAGATGGATGTATTTGCTTTCCATTCTTGAACCATTGCACTTCCAGGTCATCGGCGGGAACTTGCACGGTGAGGGACACATCTGAGTTGATGGGTGCCGTGAGCGACTCAGGCAGCTTCAGGGTGAAATCTGCTGCCAGGTCCTCTACAGTCAGGTTGGCAATGCATACATCATTTCCTACTTTGCAACTGTATTCTCCCATATCATCCAGTGTACAATCATAAATTTTAAGTTTTTGTTTCTTTCCATCTATGCTTAACTGGATGTGATCAGAAAACTGTATTTCTGTACCATTTTTAAACCATCGCACCAAGGCATCCCCTTTAGTGAGTTCTATCTCAAATGTAGCCTTTTCACCCTTGGATATCTTGATATTCTTCATCCGGCTTGTTATTTCAGGTGGCAGTTCCACAACTGTCACTTCAGCCGAGCAAGCCTGGTCTCTTAGGATACATGAGTATTCTCCTTCGTCGTGAACTGAAGAGTTTCTAATCAATAATTTCCTTAGGTTTCCCTTATTTTCAAATTCATATTTCTTCTGTTTATGTTTAATGATCTTGCCATCTTTTTGCCATACAACATCAGCCGTCTCTGAAGATATTTCTACCTCAAGAATAGCAACCTCTTTTTCTTTAACTTCAAAGTCTTGTAACTTCCTAGTGAACTCAGGAATTGTTTCCTTTACAAGAAGGTATGTGTTGGTTTCTTGACCTTTCACAACACATTTTATTTTACCTGTATCTGTTATTTTAGTTTTCTTTATTCTTAACTTATGTATTCTTCCTTCTTGTATTATCTCTCTGTGGTCCATTCCACTAATTTCTTTGTCATTTTGATACCATTTAGTGGACACTGTGTGTGATGTTTCACATTCTAAAGTAACAGTTTCACACTCATCTACTTCGTAAGTCTTGTTGAGATTTCTGACAAAAGTAACTTTCTCCACATCGACTGTTACTTTGGCTCCGTGGGAAATCTTGCCGGCCAGATTAGATGCTATACATTTATAATCTCCAGAATCGATTTCAGAATCAGCATTTTCTATTTTGAGAGCTATGTTCTCACCGTCAAACTGCAAATTCACCCTACTGGTAGACTCTAGAACTTTGTTATTTCTTAACCATGTTATTATTGGAACTGGGTTGCCGATTACTTTAGCTGTTAACACAATAGTGTTTCGCTCGGGAACCGAACATTCTTGGAAACGTTCAACAAAAAGTGGTGGTTCACAATTTTCTTGAGTTGGTTCTGAAATTATAATTTTTTTTTTATTGGGACTAATTAAGGAGAAAAAGATTACATGCTTTGTTAAAAAATACACATCCTACTACACGTATGCAGGTACATAAATAATATTAACATTACAAAAATAGAAAAATATACATTTATTTTTAAATATTACCTTCAATAGTCAAAAATGCGGATGTCTCAGCACTGCCTTCACTGTTAACAGCTTTTACGGTGTACACTCCATCATCTGTTCCCCTTTTGGGACCAATCAGTGTTAAAATGTGAGTATCTCCATCCGATTTGGTAGACAATGTTTTAATGGCCTTTTTGTTTTTGAACCAAGATATTTTAGGTGTTGGGTTTCCAACTATTTGTGTGGTAAGTACAACACTTTCTCCCTCTCGGATTGTTAAGCTTGTGAATGGCTCAATCACTTCAGGTTTCTCTTTCTTCCCAGTTTTAATTTTAAGAATTATTGGTAGGGACGCCTCTCCTTCCCTATTGACTGCGGCAACTTCGTATGTCCCTTCGTCTGCCTTTTTGACATTGTCAATTTTCAGAACACTACAATACATATGCATGTCGGACTCTGTTGCTATAGTAACTCTGTCATTGGGAACAATTTTTTTCCCAGCGTACAACCAAGTAATCTCAGGTTCGGGTACAGCGACAAGTCGACACTCCAAGAATATTTGTGTCCCCTCATCGACGTATTGTGCTCTGGGTTTCTTAGAGAATGTTGGTGGGATTCCTTCTAATATATCTGCAAGAGAGGACTCCCTCGATAAGCTCTTTCGTGATAAGATCGTCATCTCGGAGCCGTGGTCGGAAAGTGGTGCTTCCACCACAAGCTCTGTGGTACTGGACGCAAAGCCAGCTGCGTTCTTGGCCACACACGTGAATGTGCCAGCGTCTTCTGGGAATACTTCCCTTATGATAAGTGTTGCTACGTTGTCATCATCGTAGTATATTTGGAAATCTTGCGATGGCTTAATTATGGCGGTTTGCCTAAACCAAGTAATTTGTGGCCTTGGGTATCCTTCAACTTGACACTCAAATTGCACTGTGTAGCCATCAGGTGTGTGCTTGGGGCGCAACTTTTCAATAAACCTAGGAGCCACCGCAATTTCTTCAGCCGAAGGTTCTGTAATAAAGTAGTTATATAACTTAACAGTGAACAATACGAGTATCTGTGGTCCTGTGTGTGATTTGATCGATGTTGCGCAATCTTTTTTAATTGTTATGCACCTCACCTCACAAGAGTGCTCCTTCTGCATAATGTAAAGACAGAGGAACTATATTGCTACCCGGTTGGGTAGCGTTGTGAGGCGGGTTAATGTAGGGGCCTTATGGGGCTTCAGCCAATTTTGACTGATGGTGAAACTAGAGTTATGCTTTGTAATTAACACATTTGGTACTTACTTTCAAACACAGGCAACTTGTCAATTTTTTCATTGAGTTTCTTTTGCAAGTATACGGTATAATTAGCTTCATCCATGACGTACTGAGCTGGAACCCAACCCTTTTCCTCGGTTAAGTGCTTTTTGACAAACCACCAATCTTGGTTATGTGTTTCTGCAAACAGATGTTAATTTAATGATAAGGAAGCAAATAATAATGGATGAGAATATATGGATCCTTTACGCAATAAAAAAATTGAGATAAGCAACATCTGTGAAGTTTTTTTTTAAAAACCTTTTTTCTTAAGGAGGAATTTCTATTGAATATATACTTTTTCAATATTCATGATCTAACCTAATTACCGCTATATTTCTTTAAAAAGCTTTTTTATAGTATTTTAGCAAGTATGCATAATGTATTTAGCACCAAAATCAACTGTCAATCTCATGTTTTCTGAACTCATCTTGAGTGTTCAGAAATATGTTGATTATTAAATAATATACCTTTTTTATGTAGATACAGGGTGTAACACCAAAAAGGATTTTAATCAGCATATTATCCTGAGCATATTATTTGGAGTAAAAAACATATGCATGACATTTTGCTGTTCGATGTTATTTTTTTTAGATTAGAAATTTTTTTTTTTCCATCACTTTTTGCCACTGATCACCCTACTACATGTCTCAACTGATCATGTAATGCGCTCTGTCTCGTCTGTTACCGTTCTGCTGAAACGAGACAGAGTGTACGTGGCCTGCTGGGCTGTACCCAACTAATTAGTGGCGACTTTAAAATATTTTTTTTTTTTAGTTTTTAGTTAAAGTTTAAATATCATTGGACGGCAAAATGACATCTAAATTTTTTCCCCAAATATACCCAGGAATCGCGGGTTGACATTCTTCGAATATTTGCTGTTATACCCTGTATATTAAAATTTAACCATTTTTAAAAAGCAATGTATTATTTCTATGAATCAGTCAATGCTGTTTTACCCGGTCTTTTTTTTATCCACTTTTGATTTAAAATGCCCAACAAAGCATTATGGTATACATTCTTATTAACCCCCGTACATACTCTACCCAATAATAGTGTAGGAATAAACTTTTGAAGTAAAACTTCTTTACGCACGCTTGACTTGGGGAGTAAGCTGGTGAATGCGTGATGAGAGCTTTACGAAAAGCGAGGCGAATGGTAGTTGAGAAGCATATATAAGTTAGTGAAGATAGAAAGAGAGAGAGTTACGTTTCGTATATTACTGTAGGGGCAAGAGAGAGAGGTGCGAGCACACATTTTATTTCTCTCTTTCTCTCATAGCCAGTTACGTTTCGTATATCTAAAGGCCCTCGTCGGTAAAGCTCGCCGGTGTATCATTGCAATACCGCGGTTTTGTGAGCCTGGCTCGCGGCTCGTCATGTTTGCTTAATTTTTTACTCGGTTTGTCGTTCAAAATCGCGTGTCGATCACAGCCGGCGAGCCAAGTCGCCAGTTATCGGCGACAGTACTGGTTTTTTTTTCTTTAATAATTCTTCCCAAAGTTTACCTCGATATTAAAGTAGAATACTGCAGACCGGTTTGGGTTTTACCTTCTACCAGGTATCTCATTGTAGCAGTCAAACGTTCATGAGGAGAAATAGCTTCTCGCATTGTAGTGTTTTGCTTTTGTAACATAGGTGTTACTAAAGACAATAATTCGTTGTACAATTCTTCAGACATTCTCAGATAATTTCTGTAATCGAGTGGTTCTGCTGACAATTCTCATTAAATGTGTATGCCATAACGCTTGCCTTTTCTCAATCCAACTTTTAACCCAAAATCTCGGGCATTTTCATTATTTTTTCTTAATTTTGTGGTATCCTATAATACTAAGATAATACAAAACTTCAGACTCTGAACAAGACATGTTAACCTCAATTCGACTACGATACGACTGTTTCACTCGCTAGTTGATCAGCGTCAACGAGCTGCGAGTAAAACTGACGTTCTTTAAAAACCGCGGTATAGGCTCGTACGTCGATCACCCACTTTAGACACAGTGCAGGCCTATTGTCTGTATCACACTGTAGGGGCAAGAGAGAGCAGTGCGCACTATCATATAGATGGAGCTAAAGAAGTTTTACTTCAGTCCTGTGGTCTAAAGCACACTCTTTTTTTTTACATCCAGAGTGATACAATACAATAGAATCTATCTTGCATTTTCCTGTACATTATGAAATTATATGTTTTTAAATATTTTTGGAATGTGGAATTCATCCCTGTGTAAAAACTGAATTAAGTGTACCTTAAAACATAATAATATAATAACTACAATTTTCTAAATGCATGTTTGTTGATCTATATGAATATATATTTTTTGAAGTTACATATGAATGATATTATATGTATTGCATACATTATTTTTCATCGGAATTCCTTATTATTAGTCTTCACAATTAACACAAAATAATCTGACTAAACTGCATTTAGGAAGTGTTGGGAAAACTAACAGAAATTGACACTGCAATTACCAGCTATGATGGTTGGCAAATTGATGACATGAATTGGGTTTATCTAATCTATCAAAAGGGTGCAGTTATTTTTTATTGTAACTGAATTGGGTTTGAGTGTAGTAAAATGATAAAAGTAATGAAATAAATAAATAATAATAAATAATAAATCATGATGTACTTTTTGTTTTTGTAGTTATAAATCTTCATTTTTTTTGTTCAATAAAGATATATTATTATTATTATTAATGAAAAGTGATTTAAATGGAGTTGTAAAATACACACCCAATATGTAGAGCCTCTCACCCTCCACCAGGTTGATAGCTTCGGGTGTTTCTGCCACATAAGAGTACACGGCGAACACGATGTCTCCTTCTCGTATATCCATATCGGCAGTATCTACATAATACAGGGACATATTTATTTAAAAAATCCTGCTTTCAATTATTGATTAATTAAAATAAAAGTAAAGACCCATAATATTAAGTTACCTTCAATAACGTTAGCTTCCCGTGCTATGCTCATCGATGCTGCCTCTGTAAATACGCAAGTCAATAAATTAGTTTAACATGTATTTCTTGCATATAAATTATTCAATGTGAAATTACCCAAAACAAGGAAATAAAAAAGATTTGTTCATTATAATTTATTTCAAAATATTAATTAAGCAAGTAGAGTGAGTAACCTTGGTCGAATGCTGGTTTTGGCGCTGCTCTCTTCTTCGAAAGTGTCAAATTATCTTCGTCGAATATTTGTGAAATTTTTCGGGTAGGTTTTATGCCTAACATTATTTCTTCTTCATGTTCATTAACCTGGTATTTCTTTTCTTGTTTTTTCTTTTTTAGTACCATTTCAATATTGTGCTCCTCAGATTCCGACTCACTCAGTATAATTTCGTCGACAAAAGGACCATTGTCTTCTACTTCTTTTGTTACTTTAATTGAAGTTTCCCCGGTTTCTTCAGAATATGATGGCTGAATTCGGTTTTTAATTTTGATTTGACTAGACAATGATACATCTTCTTCATTATTCATTTCCTGTTGTGCTTTAATATCAAATGAGACTTCATCTTCATCTTGGATGTTATAACTCTTTTTCTTCATATTCAATTTCACACTTACATTGTCTGGTTCATCAACTGGGGCCCTAATAGTGACCGTTTCTTTGGCTTCACCGCTGTCTGTTTTTTTGGGTTTCTTTCTTAATTTAAATTCTTGAGACGTGTCTTCATCTTTGGGTTTTGCAAATTTCAAATTAAATTGATTTTCTTCTTCACTCTTTTCTTGTTCTTCAGTCACAATTTCAGACTGATCTTCGTCAATAACTGGCCTTAATTGAATAGATGTCTCCTCAGACTGCTCATTGAATATTGGTTGCTTTTTAGGTTTCAATATAACTTTTCCTGAAAGAGATATCTCTTCTTCTGCGTATGAATCTAATTTAATTTTAAACTCTTGCTCCACATCTTCCTTGGATTTGCTACTTTTAGGCTTAAATGTAACTGTGTCTGGCTCTTCATCTTCCTTAGGTTTAGTGATTTTAGACTTCAATGTGATAGTGTCTGGCTCTACATCTTCTTTGGATTTAGTGATTTTAGGTTTCAATGTAATTGCATCTGGTTCTACATCTTCCTTAGGCTTCACTATTATAGTGTCTGGTTCTACATCCTCCTTGGGTTTTTTTACCGTAGGTTTCAGTGTAACTGTATCTGGTTTTATCTCCTCAATTGGCTCATTCTCATCATAAATTTCTTTATTTTCCTCAACCACGATTTCTTCATCAATTTCTTCTGAGACGGGAACAATTTTTATAGATGCTTCTCCCGATTCTTCAGTAAACGTTGGAAGTTTTTGTGATTTGAGTTTCACCTTGCTAGACATTGATATTTCTTCTTCAGCATAACTGTCTAGATGGATTTTAAACTCCTGTTCTACATCTTCTTTAGTTTTAGTGCTTTTTGGTCTAAAAGTGACCGACTCTGGTTCCGTTATTTCCACAATATTTGGTGCTGAAACTTTTCTAACTGGCTTTAGTTTTTTTATGGTGACTTCTTCTTCTTCATGTATTTCTGATTGTTTTGGTTTTTGACGAGGTTTAAGTTTCATACTAGCAACACTTTCTTCTTCAATAATTGTAGGTACATCTTCACTTTGAATAGCTGGTTTAGTTATTAATATTTCATCGCTAGCCGTATCTTCTATCTTTTCTATCTTTTTCCTCTTAATCTCTACACTTGCATTTTCTTCTTCTGCAGAACTTTTCTTGGGAAGTGTTATTACTTTTTCGACATCTTCTTCTTCTTTTTGTCGAGGCTTAAATACCACGTTAATGCTTTCTTCTTCAACACTGGTATCTTCCTTTTGAATGACTGGTTTGATTATTGCTGTTACATCACTAGCAATATCTTCTTTCTTATCTTTCTTTTTCCTCTTAATCTCTACACTTGCATTTTCTTCTTCTGCTAAACTTTTCTTGGGAAGTATTATTACATTTTCGACATCTTCTTCTTCTTTTTGAGGAGGTTTAAATTTCACGTTAATGCTTTCTTCTTCAACACTGGTTTCTTCCTTTTGAATGACTGGTTTGATTATTGCTGTTACATCACTAGCAATATCTTCTTTCTTATCTTTCTTTTTTCTCTTAATCTTTACACTTGTATTTTCTTCTTCTGCAACTTGCAATTTGGGCTTGATAGTTGCAAATTCCTCTGGTAGTTGTTCTTCTAGTTTTTGCACTGGAGTATCCTCCTTTGTAAGAGGCTGGGTAGATACGATATTTTTATAATCGATGCTGGGTTTTTCTAATTTCACTTCATCCACTTCTCCACGAATAGCCTCCTCAACCTCAAATACATCAGTATTCATTTCAGTATTAGTTTCAGTTGTAATAAAATGTTCATTTTCTAATAGATTGAATGCAATATTCTTTGGGGATATTGAGAAATCAGATATTTTGTCAACAGATTCCATTACAAGTGGTACACTGTGCTCAAGTGTTTCGAAAGCATCAATATTAGCATTAATTTGTTCAAATGCTTGAGGTTGTTTTACAATGGCAGATACAGATGATGTGGGTTCTTCAAGAATATTATCCTGTATAGCTGGGTGTTCAGATGGCTTATCACTGTCTAAAGACTCTATTACAATGCTTGTTAATGGTTCTTCTCCATCTAGTTCTATTGTGGTTATTTCGGTTATTTCATCCCTTGCACCTACTTTTTGTTTAATCACACGCTTTTTAACCTTATCAACTGGTGGCTGTGGTTTGGTTGGCTTTATTTCAGGACCTTCCGTTCCGGTGATCGGTGAAAGGGTGAGGTCGTAATTTTCTACATTTTCAGTCTCATCAATAACAGGTTTTTTATCAAATGGTTTCAAATTAATTTTTTCAATTTCTTCAACTGTAGGAGATGGAGTTGGTTTTCTGAATGTAATATTTTCTGGTTCATCAGGTACAGGTACTTTCGGAATACCCTTTTTAAGAATGCTTGGTATGCTTTCTGGTGTTTTCTTTTTCTTTTCTGGTCGAGTATACTTTTCAGTATCTTTATTACTCTCGAGGATATCATCATTTTCTGGGGTTCTTTCATATATTTCTTTATCAATTTTGTTCATATCAAAATCTAGACTTGGAATTTCATCGAATTCTGTAGGTTTTTCTGGAATTTTGATAAACTTTACTTCGACCTCTTCATCATTTATTTTCTTGGTCACAATATCATGTTCTTCTTCAGGGATTTTAGACACAGGAATTTTCTTGAGCGTTATCGTTTCATCAGTATCATCTTGATTTGGAATTAAACCCTTTTTAACTGTGAATTGCCTTGGCTCATCAATTTCAGCATTTTTCACATTTACACTCTCAATTTTTCTAACTTCAGGAAGTTGAAATTCATTTGTTTTTACGATGTCTTCAATAGTGAAACTGGGCTTTTCTAATGTTGTTATCTCAAAATCTGGCAGCTGCACGGGTTTATATTGCTTTCTTTTAATTTTCAATGCTTCTTTGGTGTTTCTTGATAGAATACCAACATCTTTCATAGATCCAATAAATGTAGTAACACTGTGCAATTCTGCAGGCGGCCAATCACTAATGTACTTTATTCTACTTTTAAGTAAAATTTTGGGAACCGTTGTAGCTTTCACTTCCTGCTTTTGAGATCTGGGAGTCTTACTTAATTTGACAAGTGCGAATGAAGCTATTTCAGAGGTGTCGGTGACTTGAATTTTCTTTGCTATCTGTTGCTTATGTTCTATTTTACACGGAACCAGACCCATTTTTGTCAATTTTTTTGTGTCAAAAGTAGATTTTTTTCTTTTTATATTTATTGGACTATCGACGGGTTCAATATAGTATTCATTTTCAATTACGACTGACGTCATCAAGTCATCTTCAAGATCATATGATGTTACCGTCTCGATTTTCTCTTCACGTCCTTTTTTCTTTTTCGGGACCACTTTTTTCACAATTTTACTTGTTAAAGATTCTTCTAATGATTTTGATGGAATAATTTTTTCTACAATTTTTTCATTTTCAGGGAAAATTTCTTCAATGTTTACAGCTTCAGAACACTCCGGAAGAACTAGTTTTTCATCATCTTCGAATTCTATTGTTGATCTTTCATTGACCTGTGAATTTAATTCTTCGATATTGGATTCATATTCTTCGATGCTGATGTTATCATAAGTAGGTGAAATTTTTTCTGGTTTAATATCTTGATTATCATCATCCCACATTTCTTCAATTATTACATCACCATTATTCTTATCACCCGGGGAATACTCAGATGCAGTTTTCTTTCCCTTTTTCCGTAGAATAGTTCTTTTAGTAGTAACTTTCCTTGCATCTCGTCCATCGGGTGATCGTTCGAACTTGGTCACAATTTCTTCTGTTTTCTCATTATCTGATGACTGAGGTGATGTTATATCGTCTGTCGTATGCATGATTTCAGTAATATTATCTTCATCTCTTAAGGTTTCATCTTGCGGAGTGTCTGGAATTAGGTAGAAATAATAAATCTAAAAATCCTTAATTATTTTTTAAAAGTAACATATGTTGTTATAATAAAAATGAAGTGTATACATACGATGAATTCAGGCAGATCTTTCTATAAGTGGAAGGTTTTTAATTATATTTAAAGAAGTAAAGTGTGTATATGTTGATATTTTACCTTGAGTAATAATTTCGTGTATGTATTGTTCTGATGTATTTGGAGCTTGAGGTTGAATAATTTGATCAAATGGTAATGTAGTATCTTCAGTGAAGATAGTTTTTTTGAGTGTAGGGTGAAGTTTTTCCAAAGATGGTTCTGTGTTCAACTGATCTAGTGGATTGATGAATTCTGAAATGTTTGTAATAGACTGAGTACCAAATGCAGACGCAACCACATAATCTTCAACAAGTGTAAAACATGAACTGACAAGTGTCAGATTAAGTATTTTTAACTCACCAGCTACCTCAAGATCTGATTCTATTAACTCAGACTTGGAACCTTGTTTCTTCTTCACAATACGTTTCTTGACAATCTTTTCTTCCTCATTTGGTTTACAAACATCTCCTGTCACTTCCTCAGGAACAATGGATTTAATAAAATCTTTTGTTTTTAATTTAATGAGCTTGTCTTCAGGTTGCGTGTCTTCTACAATATTTTCCATAATAACGATAGACGATAATAGTTCACTATCATCATCAAGCGTTTTTACGATTTCAGTGACTTCTTCTTTAGGACCACGTTTTTTCTTGATGGTTTTGGTCATTGGTTTTCCATCTTCTGTCTTTGTTTCAGTAAATGTAACTTCTTCTGGAATTTCTTCAACCTTTGTAGAAGTGTCTTCGATAATTGGTTGTGTTTCAAATTGAATAACCTTTTCTTCTGGAAGGGTTTCTTCAATGATATTTTGTGTAACAATTACAGATGTTTGTGGTTCTTTACCATCTTCGATGGTTGTAACAATTTCTGTAATCTCTTCTTTCGGGCCTTGCTTTTTCTTAATAATGCGTTTTTTGATAGTTTTTGTTGAAGGTTTGCCTTCTTCTATCCGTGCTTCAGTTATTGTAACTTCTTCTGGCATTTCCTCAACCGTTACACTAGTGTCTTTTACTTTCTGCTTTTCAAATGGAATCTTCTTTCCTTCTGGAAGAGTTTCTTCAATGACATTTTGTGTTACAATTACAGACGTTTGTGGTTCATCATCGTCTTCTACAGTTGTGACGATTTCCGTTACCTCTTCTTTTGGACCGTGTTTCTTCTTGATAATGCGTTTCTTGATTGTTTTTGTTGAAGGTTTACCTTCTTCTGTTCTTGATTCAGTTACTGTAACTTCTTCTGGCATTTCTTCAACTGTTATACTAGTTTCTTTCACTACCTGCTTTTCATTAGGAATAACCTTTTGTTCTTCTTCAATCACATTTTGTGTGATAATAACAGATGTTTGTGGTTCATTATCATCTTCGACGGTTGTGACAATTTCCGTTACCTCTTCTTTTGGACCATCTTTCTTCTTGATAATGCGTTTCTTGATTATTTTTGTCGATGGTCTGCCTTCTCCTGTTATTGTTTCAGTTACTGTAACTTCTTCTGGCATTTCTTCAACCATTATGCCGGTGTCTATGACTACCTGTTTTTCGAATGGACTAACCTTTTCTTCTGGAAGGGTTTCTTCATCGACATTTTGTGTTACTATTACAGATATTTGCGGTTCATTATCATCTTCGACAGTTGTAACAATTTCGGTAACCTCTTCTTTAGGACCTTGCTTCTTCTTAATAATGCGTTTCTTGATGGTTTTTGTTGAAGGTTTGCCTTCTTCTGTCATTGTTTTAGTTACTGTAACTTCTTCTGGCATTTCTTCAACCGTTATACTAGTGTCTTTGACTATCTGTTTTTTTAATGGAATAACCTTTTCTTCTTCAATTACATTTTGTGTAATAATAACAGAAGTTTGCGGTTCATTATCATCTTCGATGGTTGTAACAATTTCGGTAACCTCTTCTTTAGGGCCTTGCTTCTTCTTAATAATGCGCTTTTTGGTTGTTTTGATTGATGGTTTGCCTTCTTCTGTCCTGGTTTCAGTAATTGTAACTTCTTCTGGCATATCTTCAACCGTTACAGAAGTATCTTTGACTACAGGTTTTTCAAATGAAATAACCTTTTCTTCAGGAAGTGTTTCTTCAATGATACGCTGTGTAACAATTACAGACGTTTGTGGTTCATTATCACCTTCAACGGTTGTGACGATTTCCGTTACTTCTTCTTTTGGACCATGTTTCTTCTTTATGATGCGTTTTTTGACAGTTTTTGTTGAAGGTTTGCCTTCTTCTGTTATTCTTTCAATTACTGTAACTTCTTCTGGCATTTCTTCAACCGTTATGGTAGTGTCTTTAGCAACCTCTTTTTCGGACGGAATAACCTTTTTAACTTCTTCAATTACATTTTGTGTAATTATAACAGATGTTTGCGGCTCATTATCATCCTCGACAGTTGTAACAATTTCGGTAACCTCTTCTTTAGGACCTTGCTTCTTTTTAATAATGCGTTTTTTGATTGTTTTGGTTGATGGTTTGCCTTCTTCTGTCCTTGTTTCAGTAATTGTAACTTCTTCTGGCATTTCTTCAACTGTTACACTAGTGTCTTTGATTACCCGTTTTTCAAATGGAATAACCATCTCTTCTGAAGGGGTTTCTTCAACGACATGTTGTGTTACAATTACAGACGTTTGTGGTTCATTATCATCTTCGACGCTTGTGACGATTTCCGTTATCTCTTCTTTAGGTCCTTGTTTCTTTTTAATAATGCGTTTTTTGATTGTTTTGGTTGATGGTTTACCTTCTTCTGTCCTTGTTTCAGTAACTGTAACTTCTTCTGGCATTTCTTCAACCGTTGTGCTAGTGTCTTTGGCTACCTCTTTTTCATAAGGAATAACCTTTTCTACTTCTTCAATTATATTTTGTGTAATAATAACAGAAGTTTGCGGTTCATTATCATCTTCGATGGTTGTAACAATTTCGGTAACCTCTTCTTTAGGGCCTTGCTTCTTCTTAATAATGCGCTTTTTGGTTGTTTTGATTGATGGTTTTCCTTCTTCTGTCCTGGTTTCAGTAATTGTAACTTCTTCTGGCATTTCTTCAACCGTTACAGAAGTGTCTTTGACTACAGGTTTTTCAAATGAAATAACTTTTTCTTCAGGAAGGGTTTCTTCAATGATATGCTGTGTAACAATTACAGACGTTTGTGGTTCATTATCACCTTCAACAGTTGTGACGATTTCCGTTACTTCTTCTTTTGGACCATGTTTCTTCTTTATGATGCGTTTTTTGACAGTTTTTGTTGATGGTTTGCCTTCTTCTGTCCTTGTTTCAGTAATTGTAACTTCTTCTGGCATTTCTTCAACTGTTACACTAGTGTCTTTGATTACCCGTTTTTCAAATGGAATAACCATCTCTTCTGAAGGGGTTTCTTCAATGACATGTTGTGTAACAATTACAGACGTTTGTGGTTCATTATCATCTTCGACGCTTGTGACGATTTCCGTTATCTCTTCTTTTGGACCATGTTTCTTTTTGATAATGCGTTTTTTGGTTATTCTGGTTGATGGTTTGCCTTCTTCTGTCCTTGTTTCAGTTACTGTAACTTCTTCTGGCATTTCTTCAACCGTTATGCTGGTTTCATTGACTACCTGTTTTTCAAATGGACTAATCTTTTCTTCTGGAAGGGTTTCTTCATCGACATTTTGTGTTACTGTTACAGAAGTTTGCGGTTCGTTATCATCTTCGAAAGTTGTAACAATTTCGGTAACCTCCTCTTTCGGACCTTCCTTCTTCTTAATAATGCGTTTCTTGATGGTTTTTGTTGAAGGTTTGCCTTCTTCCGCCGTTCTTTTAGTTACTGTAACTTCTTCAGGTATTTCTTCTACCGTTATACTAGTGTCTTGGACTACTTGTTTTTTTAATGGAATAACCTTTTCTACTTCTTCAATTACATTTTGTGTAATAATAACAGAAGTTTGCGGTTCATTATCATCTTCGATGGTTGTAACAATTTCCGTAACCTCTTCTTTAGGGCCTTGCTTCTTCTTAATTATGCGTTTTTTGGTTGTTTTGGTTGATGGTTTGCCTTCTTCTGTCCTTGTTTCAGTAATTGTAACTTCTTCTGGCAGTTCTTCAATCGTTACAAAGGTGTCTTTGACTACAGGTTTTTCAAATGAAATAATCTTTTCTTCTGGAAGGGTTTCTTCAATGATATGCTGTGTAACAATTACAGATGTTTGTGGTTCATTATCACCTTCAACGGTTGTGACGATTTCCGTTACTTCTTCTTTTGGACCATGTTTCTTCCTTATGATGCGTTTTTTGACAGTTTTTGTTGAAGGTTTGCCTTCCTCTGTTATTCTTTCAATTACTGTAACTTCTTCTGGCATTTCTTCAACCGTTATGGTAGTGTCTTTAGCTACCTCTTTTTCACATGGAATAACCTTTTTAACTTCTTCAATTAAATTTTGTTTAATGATAACAGATGTTTGCGGTTCATTATCATCTTCGATGGTTGTAACAATTTCGGTAACCTCTTCATTAGGTCCTTGTTTCTTTTTAATAATGCGTTTTTTTATTGTTTTAGTTGATGGTTTGCCTTCTTCTGTCCTTGTTTCAGTAACTGTAACTTCTTCTGGCATTTCTTCAACCGTTATGCTAGTGTCTATGGCTACCTCTTTTTCATAGGGAATAACCTTTTCTACTTCTTCAATTACATTTTGTGTAATAATAACAGAAGTTTGTGGTTCATTATCGCCTTCGATGGTTGTGACGATTTCCGTTATCTCTTCTTTTGGACCATGTTTCTTCTTGATAATGCGTTTTTTGGTAGTTTTGATTGATGGTTTGCCTTCTTCTGTCCTTGTTTCAGTAACTGTAACTTCTTCTGGCATTTCTTCGACCGTTATGCTAGTTTCTTTGACTACCTGTTTTTCAATTGGACTAACCTTTTCTTCTGGAAGGGTTTCTGCATCGACTTTTTGTGTTACTGTTACAGAAGTTTGCGGTTCGTTATCATCTTCGAAAGTGGTAACAATTTCGGTAACCTCCTCTTTAGGGCCTTGCTTCTTCTTAATAATGCGTTTCTTGATTGTTTTTGTTGAAGGTTTGCCTTCTTCCGTTTTTGTTTTAGTTACTGTAACTTCTTCTGGCATTTCTTCAACCGTTATACTAGTGTCTTTGACTACCTGTTTTTTTAATGGAATAATCTTTTCTACTTCTTCAATTACATTTTGTGTAATAATAACAGAAGTTTGCGGTTCATTATCATCTTCGATGGTAGTAACGATTTCGGTAACCTCTTCTTTAGGGCCTTGCTTCTTTTTAATAATGCGTTTTTTGGTTGTTTTGGTTGATGGTTTGCCTTCTTCTGTCCTTGTTTCAGTAATTGTAACTTCTTCTGGCATTTCTTCAACTGTTACACTAGTGTCTTTGATTACCCGTTTTCCAAATGGAATAACCATATCTTCTGAAGGGGTTTCTTCAACGACATGTTGTGTAACAATTACAGACGTTTGTGGTTCATTATCATCTTCGACGCTTGTGACGATTTCCGTTATCTCTTCTTTTGGACCATGTTTCTTTTTGATAATGCGTTTTTTGGTTGTTTTGGTTGATGTTTTGCCTTCTTCTGTCCTTGTTTCAGTTACTGTAACTTCTTCTGGCATTTCTGTTATGCTGGTTTCTTTGACTACCTGTTTTTCAATAGGACTAACCTTTTCTTCTGGAAGGGTTTCATCATCGACATTTTGTGTTACTGTTACAGAAGTTTGCGGTTCGTTATCATCTTCGAAAGTGGTAACAATTTCGGTAACCTCCTCTTTAGGGCCTTGCTTCTTCTTAATAATGCGTTTCTTGATTGTTTTTGTTGAAGGTTTGCCTTCTTCCGTTGTTGTTTTAGTTACGGTCACTTCTTCTGGCATTTCTTCAACCATTATACTAGTGTCTTTGACTACCTGTTTTTTTAATGGAATAACCTTTTCTACTTCTTCAATTACATTTTGCGTAATAATAACAGAAGTTTGCGGTTCATTATCATCCTCGACAGTTGTAATAATTTCGGTAACCTCTTCTTTAGGGCCTTGCTTCTTTTTAATAATGCGTTTTTTGGTTGTTTTGGTTGATGGTTTGCCTTCTTCTGTCCTTGTTTCAGTAATTGTAACTTCTTCTGGCATTTCTTCAACTGTTACACTAGTGTCTTTGATTACCCGTTTTTCAAATGGAATAACCATCTCTTCTAAAAGGGTTTCTTCAACGACATGTTGTGTAACAATTACAGATGTTTGTGGTTCATTATCACCTTCGACAGTTGTGACGATTTCCGTTATCTCTTCTTTTGGACCATGTTTCTTCTTGATAATGCGTTTTTTGGTTGTTTTGGTTGATGGTTTGCCTTCTTCTGTCCTTGTTTCAGTTACTGTAACTTCTTCTGGCATTTCTTCAACGGTTACGCCAGTGTCCTCGGTTGCCTGTTTTTCAAATGAAATATCCTTTTCTTCTGGAAGAGTTTCTTCAACGATATGCTGTGTAACAACAACAGACGTTTGTGGCTCACTATCACCTTCAAGGGTTGTGATGATTTCCGTTACCTCTTCTTTTGGACCATGTTTCTTCTTTATGATGCGTTTCTTGACTGTTTTTGTCAAAGGTTTACCTTCTTCTGTCCTTGTTTCCGTTACTGTAACTTCTTCTGGCAGTTCTTCAATCGTTACAGAAGTGTCTTTGGCTACACGGTTTTCAAATGGAATAACCTTTTCTTCCGGAAGGGTTTCTTCAATGACATGTTGTGTAACAATTACAGACGTTTGTGGTACATTATCGCCTTCAACGGTTGTGACTATTTCGGTTACCTCTACTTTTGGACCATGTTTCTTCTTTATGATGCGTTTCTTGATTGTTTTTGTTGAAGGTTTGCCTTCTTCAGTTCTTGTTTCAGTTACTGTAACTTCTTCTGGCATTTCTTCAACTGTTACGCTGGTGTCTTTGGCTACCCGTTTTTCAAATGAAATAACCTTTTTTTCTGGAAGGGTTTCTTCAACAATATGCTGTGTAACAAATACAGAAGTTTGCGGTTCATTATCGCCTTCGACGGTTGTGACGATTTCCGTTACCTCTTCTTTTGGACCGTGTTTCTTCTTTATGACGCGTTTCTTGATTGTTTTTGTTGAAGGTTTGCCTTCTTCTGTTATTGTTTCAGTTACTGTAACTTCTTCTGGCATTTCTTTAACTGTTACGCTAGTGTCTTTGACTACCTCTTTTTCAAATGGAATATCCTTTCCTACTTCTCGAATTACATTTTGTGTAATAATAACAGAAGTTTGCGGTTCATTATCATCTTCGATGGTTGTAACAATTTCCGTAACCTCTTCTTTAGGGCCTTGCTTCTTTTTGATAATGCGTTTTTTGGTTGTTTTTGTTGAAGGTTTGCCTTCTTCGGTTAATGTTTCAGTTACTGTAACTTGTTCTGGCATTTCTTCAACTGTAACGCTGGTGTCTTTGACTACCTCTTTTACAAATGGAATAACCTTTTCTTCTTCTTCAATTACATTTTGTGTAATAATAACAGATGTTTGTGGTTCATTATCATCTTCGATGACTGTAACAATTTCGGTAATCTCTTCTTTACGGCCTTGTTTCTTTTTAATAATTCGTTTTTTGGTGGTTCTAGTTGATGATTGGCCTTCTTCTGTTCTTGTTTCGGTTACCGTAACTTCTTCTGGCATTTCTTCAACTGTCACACTGGTATCTTTGACTATCTGTTTTTCAAATGGAATAACGCTCTCTTCTTCTTCAATGACATCTTGTGTGATAATAACAGATCTTTGCTGTTCATTACCATCTTCGAAGGTTGTAACAATTTCTGTAATCTCTTCTTCAGGGCCATGTTTCTTCTTGATAATGCGTTTCTTGGTAGTTTTCGTCGATGGTTTTTCATCTTTGGTTATTGATTTTGTTATACTAATTTCTTCTGGCAATTGTTTAATAGTTGTAGCTGTATCTTTTTGTATTGGTTGTGTCACGAGTATTTCATTAATGATTTGTGTCATTTGTTCAGGTTTGTCTTGAAGGAGTGTTTGTTTGTCAACGAGTTGCATTTCTGTTGTATCACTTTTGTTTGTATGAATGGTTTGTGTTTTTTGATCAAATGTTTTTGTGCTTTGAGAAATATGTTTGTTTCTTTGTAAAGGAATATCTATGTCACCTTGTTTTGTTTGTATCTTTGTTGTTTTAGCTCCTTCAAATACGGTTTCCTCAATTAATGTAGTTTTCAATTTTTCTTCTGGTAAAAATTCGGAAACTTCCTCGTCTTCTGTGATAATCAATTCTTCAACTTCCTTGGAAATGACTGATGTTGTAAGTCCACCCCGTTCTGCAGTTAACTCTTCCGCCTTACTCTTTTTCTTCTTGATTGTTTTTTTGATAGGTCTATCTTCAATATTTGGAATTTCACCTACTTCGGATGTGGTGCTGTATTTCTCTTCTGGAACCATTTCCGAGATAACTCCTTCGGTTGTGTCATCAATTATCTTTTCAGTTACAATTATTGATGTTTTGGGTTCTTCGTCTCCATCCACAGTCGTGACGATTTCAGTGAATTCTTCTTTGCCATCCTTCTTCTTTTTAATAACTCTCTTTTTGATTGTCTTTGTTTTAGTGATTCCATCTGCTGTTTTAACAGTAGATGTGCTGACTTCCTCTGGTAATTCTTCAATAGTTACACTACTGTATTTTTCTTCTGGAGTTATTTCTGAGGCGACACCTTCAGATATCTCATCAATAGGTTTTACGGTAACAGTTATGGATGTTTTCGGTTCATCATCACCTTCGACAGTGGTAACAATTTCCGTTCTTTCTTCTTTTCCGCCCTTCTTCTTTTTTATAATTCTCTTTTTGATTGTTTTAGTTGTAGTAGTACCATCTTGGGCTTCAACTATTGTTGATATTACCTCCTCAGGTAACTCTTCAATCGTTGAAACACTGAATTTCTCGTCAGGCATGATTTCAGTGACAATAGCATCCTTTGTGTCGTCGATGGGCTTTTGGGTTATAATAATAGATGTTTGAGGTTCTTCATCGCCTTCGGTAGTCGTAACAATTTCTGTGAATTCGTCTTTTCCATCCTTCTTTTTCTTAATAGTACGCTTCTTAACTGTCTTAGTTTTAGTTATACCTTCTTCTGTCTTAACTGTTGTTGTTTTAGTTTCTTCTGGCAATTCTTCAATGGTAACGCTACTGTATTTCTCTTCTGGAACTATTTCCGAAGCTACTCCTTCGGTTGTATCATCAATTGTCTTTTCAGATACAATTATTGATGTTTTGGGTTCTTCGTCTCCATCCACAGTCGTTACAATTTCAATAAATTCTTCTTTGCCATCCTTTTTCTTTTTAATAATTTTCTTTTTTATTGTCTTTGTTTTTGTGATTCCATCTGCAGTTTTAATAGTAGATGTACTGACTTCCTCTGGTAATTCTTCAATGGTTACACTACTGTATTTTTCTTCTGGAATTATTTCTGAGACAATGCCTTCAGATGTCTCATCAATAGGTTTTTCGGTAACAGTTATGGAGGTTTTTGGTTCTTCATCACCTTCGACAGTGGTAACAATTTCCGTTCTTTCTTCTTTTCCGCCCTTCTTCTTTTTTATAATTCTCTTTTTGATTGTTTTAGTTGTAGTAGTACCATCTTGGGCTTCAACTATTGTTGATATTACTTCTTCAGGCAACTCTTCAAATGTTGAAATACTGAATTTCTCGTCAGGCATGATTTCAGTGACAATAGCATCCTTTGTGTCGTCGATGGGCTTTTGGGTTATAATAATAGATGTTTGAGGTTCTTCATCGCCTTCGGTAGTCGTAACAATTTCTGTGAATTCGTCTATTCCATCCTTCTTTTTCTTAATAGTACGCTTCTTAACTGTCTTAGTTTTAGTTATACCTTCTTCTGTCTTAACTGTTGTTGTTTTAGTTTCTTCTGGCAATTCTTCAATGGTAACGGTACTATATTTCTCTTCTGGTACTATTTCCGAAGCTACTCCTTCGGTTGTATCATCAATTGTCTTTTCAGTTACAATTATTGATGTCTTGGGTTCTTCGTCTCCATCGAAAGTCGTGACGATTTCAGTGAATTCTTCTTTGCCATCCTTTTTCTTTTTAATAATTCTCTTTTTGATTGTCTTTGTTTTAGTGATTCCATCTGCAGTTTTAATAGTAGTTGTACTGACTTCCTCTGGTAATTCTTCAATGGTTACACTACTGTATTTTTCTTCTGGAATTATTTCTGAGACGATGCCATCAGATGTCTCATCAATAGGTTTTTCGGTAACAGTTATGGATGTTTTCGGTTCATCATCACCTTCGACAGTGGTAACAATTTCCGTTCTTTCTTCTTTTCCGCCCTTCTTCTTTTTTATAATTCTCTTTTTGATTGTTTTAGTTGTAGTACTACCATCTTGGGCTTCAACTATTGTTGATATTACCTCCTCAGGTAACTCTTCAATCGTTGAAACACTGAATTTCTCGTCAGGCATGATTTCAGTGACAATAGCATCCTTTGTGCCGTCGATGGGCTTTTGGGTTATAATAATAGATGTTTGAGGTTCTTCATCGCCTTCGGTAGTCGTAACAATTTCTGTGAATTCGTCTATTCCATCCTTCTTTTTCTTAATAGTACGCTTCTTAACTGTCTTAGTTTTAGTTATACCTTCTTCTGTCTTAACTGTTGTTGTTTTAGTTTCTTCTGGCAATTCTTCAATGGTAAAGGCACTATATTTCACTTCTGGAACTATTTCCGAAGCTACTCCTTCGGTTGTATCATCAATTGTCTTTTCAGTTACAATTATTGATGTTTTGGGTTCTTCATCTCCATCCACAGTCGTCACAATTTCAGTGAATTCTTCTTTGCCATCCTTTTTCTTTTTAATAATTCTCTTTTTGATTGTCTTTGTTTTAGTGATTCCATCTGCAGTTTTAACAGTAGATGTACTGACTTCCTCTGGTAATTCTTCAATGGTTATGCTGCTATATTTTTCTTCTGGAATAATTTCAGAGACAACCTCTTCAGATATGACTTCGATGGGTTTTTCGGTCACAGTTATAGATGTTTTCGGCTCTTCGTCACCTTCTACAGTGGTAACAATTTCTGTACGTTCTTCTCTGCCACCCTTCTTCTTTTTTATAATTCTCTTTTTGATTGTTTTAGTTGTGGTAGTACCATCTTGGGCTTCAACTATTGTTGATATTACTTCTTCAGGCAGCTCTTCAATTGTTGAAATACCGAATTTCTCGTCAGGCATGATTTCAGTGACAATAGCATCCTTTGTGTCGTCTATGGACTTTTCGGTTATAATAATTGATGTTTGAGGTTCTTCATCGCCTTCGGTAGTCGTAACAATTTCTGTGAATTCCTCTTTTCCATCCTTCTTTTTCTTAATTGTACGCTTCTTAACAGCCTTAGTTTTAGTTATACCTTCTTCTGTCTTAACTGTTGTTGTTCTAGTTTCTTCAGGCAGTTCTTCAATGGTAACGCTACAGTATTTCTCTTCTGGAACTATTTCCGAAGCTACTCCTTCGGTTGTATCATCAATTGTCTTTTCAGTTACAATTATTGATGTTTTGGGTTCTTCATCTCCATCCACAGTCGTCACAATTTCAGTGAATTCTTCTTTGCCATCCTTTTTCTTTTTTATAATTCTCTTTTTTATTGTCTTTGTTTTAGTGATTCCATCCGCAGTTTTAACAGTAGATGTACTGACTTCCTCTGGTAATTCTTCAATGGTTATGCTGCTATATTTTTCTTCTGGAATAATTTCAGAGACTACCTCTTCAGATATGACTTCGATGGGTTTTTCGGTCACAGTTATAGATGTTTTCGGCTCTTCGTCACCTTCTACAGTGGTAACAATTTCTGTACGTTCTTCTTTGCCACCCTTCTTCTTTTTTATAATTCTCTTTTTGATTGTTTTAGTTGTGGTAGTACCATCTTGGGCTTCAACTACTGTTGATATTACTTCTTCAGGCAACTCTTCAATCGTTGAAACACTGAGTTTCTCGTCAGGCATGATTTCAGTGATAATAGCATCCTTTGTGTCGTCGATGGGCTTTTGGGTAATAATAATTGATGTTTGAGGTTCTTCATCGCCCTCCGTAGTCGTTACAATTTCTGTGAATTCTTCTTTTCCATCCTTCTTCTTCTTAATAGTACGCTTCTTAACTGTCTTAGTTTTAGTTATACCTTCTTCAGTTTTAACTGTTGTTGTTCTAATTTCTTCTGGCAATTCTTCAATGGTAACACTACTATATTTCTCTTCTGGAACTATTTCTGAAGCTACTCCTTCGGTTGTTTCATCAATTGTCTTTTCAGTTACAATTATTGATGTCTTGGGTTCTTCGTCTCCATCGAAAGTCGTGACGATTTCAGTGAATTCTTCTTTGCCATCCTTTTTCTTTTTAATAACTCTCTTTTTGATTGTCTTTGTTTTAGTGATTCCATCTACAGTTTTTACAGTAGATGTACTGACCTCCTCTGGTAATTCTTCAATGGTTACACTAGTGTATTTTTCTTCTGGAATTATTTCTGAGACGACACCTTCAAATATCTCTTTAATAGGTTTTTCGGTAACAGTTATCGACGTTTTCGGCTCTTCGTCACCTTCGACAGTTGTAACAATTTCTGTACGTTCTTCTTTGCCACCCTTCTTCTTTTTTATAATTCTTTTTTTGATTGTTTTAGTTGTGGTAGTACCATCTTGGGCTTCAACTATTGTTGATATTACTTCTTCAGGCAACTCTTCAATCGTTGAAGTACTGAATTTCTCATCAGGCATGATTTCAGTGACAATAGCATCCTTCGTGTCGTCGATGGGCTTTTCGGTTATAATAATTGATGTTTGAGGTTCTTCATCGCCGACGGTAGTCGTAACAATTTCTGTGAATTCCTCTTTTCCATCCTTCTTTTTCTTAATAGTACGCTTCTTAACTGTCTTAGTTTTAGTTATACCTTCTTCTGTCTTAACTGTTGTTGTTCTAGTTTCTTCTGGTAGTTCTTCAATGGTAACGGTACTATATTTCTCTTCTGGTACTATTTCCGAAGCTACTCCTTCGGTTGTATCATCAATTGTCTTTTCAGTTACAATTATTGATGTTTTGGGTTCTTCATCTCCATCGAAAGTCGTGACGATTTCAGTGAATTCTTCTTTGCCATCCTTTTTCTTTTTAATAACTCTCTTTTTGATTGTCTTTGTTTTAGTAATTCCATCTACAGTTTTAACAGTAGATGTACTGACTTCCTCTGGTAATTCTTCAATGGTTACACTACTGTATTTTTCTTCTGGAATTATTTCTGTGACGACGCCTTCAGATATCTCATCAATAGGTTTTTCGGTAACAGTTATGGAGGTTTTTGGTTCTTCATCACCTTCGACAGTGGTAACAATTTCTGTACGTTCTTCTTTGCCACCCTTCTTCTTTTTTATAATTCTCTTTTTGATTGTTTTAGTTGTGGTAGTACCATCTTGGGCTTCAACTACTGTTGATATTACTTCTTCAGGCAACTCTTCAATCGTTGAAGCACTGAATTTCTCGTCAGGCATGATTTCAGTGACAATAGCATCCTTTGTGTCGTCGATGGTCTTTTGGGTTATAATAATTGATGTTTGAGGTTCTTCATCGCCCTCCGTAGTCGTTACAATTTCTGTGAATTCTTCTTTTCCATCCTTCCTCTTCTTAATAGTACGCTTCTTAACTGTCTTAGTTTTAGTTATACCTTCTTCAGTTTTAACTGTTGTTGTTCTAATTTCTTCTGGCAATTCTTCAATGGTAACGCTACTATATTTCTCTTCTGGAACTATTTCTGAAGCTACTCCTTCGGTTGTTTCATCAATTGTCTTTTCAGTTACAATTATTGATGTCTTGGGTTCTTCGTCTCCATCGAAAGTCGTGACGATTTCAGTGAATTCTTCTTTGCCATCCTTTTTCTTTTTAATAACTCTCTTTTTGATTGTCTTTGTTTTAGTAATTCCATCTACAGTTTTAACAGTAGATGTACTGACTTCCTCTGGTAATTCTTCAATGGTTAGACTACTGTATTTTTCTTCTGGAATTATTTCTGTAACGACGCCTTCAGATATCTCATCAATAGGTTTTTCGGTAATAGTTATGGAGGTTTTTGGTTCTTCATCACCTTCGACAGTGGTAACAATTTCTGTACGTTCTTCTTTGCCACCCTTCTTCTTTTTTATAATTCTTTTTTTAATTGTTTTAGTTGTAGTAGTACCATCTTGGGCTTCAACTATTGTGGATATTACTTCTTCAGGCAACTCTTCAATCGTTGAAATACTGAATTTCTCGTCAGGCGTGATTTCAGTGACAATAGCATCCTTTGTGTCTTCGATTGGCTTTTGTGTTATAATAATTGATGTTTGAGGTTCTTCATCGCCTTCTGTAGTTGTAATGATTTCTGTGAATTCCTCTTTTCCATCCTTCTTCTTCTTAATAGTACGCTTTTTAACTGTCTTAGTTTTAGTTATACCTTCTTCTGTCTTAACTGTTGTTGTTCTAGTTTCTTCTGGTAGTTCTTCAATGGTAACGGTACTATATTTCTCTTCTGGAACTATTTCCGAAGCTACTTCTACAATTGTATCATCAATTGTCTTTTCAGTTACAATTATTGATGTCTTGGGTTCTTCGTCTCCATCGAAAGTCGTGACGATTTCAGTGAATTCTTCTTTGCCATCCTTTTTCTTTTTAATAACTCTCTTTTTGATTGTCTTTGTTTTAGTAATTCCATCTACAGTTTTAACAGTAGATGTACTGACTTCCTCTGGTAATTCTTCAATGGTTACACTACTGTATTTTTCTTCTGGAATTATTTCTGAGACGACGCCTTCAGATATCTCATCAATAGGTTTTTCGGTAACAGTTATGGAGGTTTTTGGTTCTTCATCACCTTCGACAGTGGTAACAATTTCTGTACGTTCTTCTTTGCCACCCTTCTTCTTTTTTATAATTCTCTTTTTGATTGTTTTAGTTGTAGTAGTACCATCTTGGGCTTCAACTATAGTTGATATTTCTTCTTCAGGCAACTCTTCAATCGTTGAAATACTGAATTTCTCGTCAGGCATGAATTCTGTGACAATAGCATCCTTTGTGTCGTCGATGGGCTTTTGGGTTACAATAATTGATGTTTGAGGTTCGTCATCGCCTTCTGTAGTTGTAATGATTTCTGTGAATTCCTCTTTTCCATCCTTCTTCTTCTTAATAGTACGCTTTTTAACTGTCTTAGTTTTAGTTATACCTTCTTCTGTCTTAACCGTTGTTGTTTTAGTTTCTTCTGGCAGTTCTTCAATGGTAACGGAACTATATTTCTCTTCTGGAACTATTTCCGAAGCTACTCCTTCGATCGTATCATCAATTGTCTTTTCAGTTACAATTATTGATGTTTTGGGTTCTTCGTCTCCATCCACAGTCGTTACAATTTCAGTGAATTCTTCTTTGCCATCCTTTTTCTTTTTAATAATTCTCTTTTTGATTGTTTTTGTTTTAGTGATTCCATCTGCAGTTTTAATAGTAGATGTACTGACTTCCTCTGGTAATTCTTCAATGGTTATGCTGCTATATTTTTCTTCTGGAATAATTTCAGAGACAACCTCGTCAGATATGACTTCGATGGGTTTTTCGGTCACAGTTATAGATGTTTTCGGCTCTTCGTCACCTTCGACAGTGGTAACAATTTCTGTACGTTCTTCTCTGCCACCCTTCTTCTTTTTTATAATTCTCTTTTTGATTGTTTTAGTTGTGGTAGTACCATCTTGGGCCTCAACTATTGTTGATATTACTTCTTCAGGCAGCTCTTCAATCGTTGAAATACCGAATTTCTCGTCAGGCATGATTTCAGTGACAATAGCATCCTTTGTGTCGTCGATGGACTTTTCGGTTATAATAATTGATGTTTGAGGTTCTTCATCGCCTTCGGTAGTCGTAACAATTTCTGTGAATTCCTCTTTTCCATCCTTCTTTTTCTTAATTGTACGCTTCTTAACAGTCTTAGTTTTAGTTATACCTTCTTCTGTCTTAACTGTTGTTGTTCTAGTTTCTTCAGGCAATTCTTCAATGGTAACGCTACTATATTTCTCTTCTGGGACTATTTCCGAAATTATTCCTTCGGTTGTATCATCAATTGTCTTTTCAGTTACAATTATTGATGTCTTGGGTTCTTCGTCTCCATCGAAAGTCGTGACGATTTCAGTGAATTCTTCTTTGCCATCCTTTTTCTTTTTAATAACTCTTTTTTTGATTGTCTTTGTTTTGGTGATTCCATCTACGGTTTTAACAGTAGATGTACTGACTTCCTCTGGTAATTCTTCAATGGTTACGCTACTGTATTTTTCTTCTGGAATAATTTCAGAGACAACCTCTTCAGATGTGACGTCGATTGGCTCTTCGGTCACAGTAATTGATGTTTTTGGTTCCTCGTCACCCTGCATTGTGGTAACAATTTCAGTTCGTTCTTCTTTTCCACCCTTTTTCTTCTTGATTATTCGCCGTTTTATGGTTTTGGTTTGTGTTGTCCCATCTTCTGTCTGTATCTCGGAAATAGATTCTTCTTCAGGAAGTTCTTCAATAACAGCTGATGATTCGTCCTCCACGTTGACTTCTGTTATTGATTGTATTTTTTTGGTTGTGGTTTTTCTTGCTGGCAGTGTTATTTCAGATTTATTTAGTGTATCGATGGTTATAATTTCGACAATATTACATTCGGCATTTGGCTCTTCATGTAATAATTGTGTTGGTGTTTTTCGTGTAGTTTTGGATAAGGGTGTGAAGTCATCTAATTGCTCTGAAATGATAAAATAAATATTTAGAAACAAATGTTATGGTATCGATTATTAATTGGTTAAATTTAGTGTTATGTTTGTGTGTTTACCTTGTATTGAATCAATAAGAGTCATTTTTGTTTGTGTATTGTGGATCTTTGTAAAATTAGTATTTCTGTGTAAATCGTCTTGAATTAGTGCGCCTGTACATTCGTGTGGTGTGTCGATTTTATTCACAACTTCCGGTAGAATGATGGTATTTTCAGTAACGGTTACAGATATAATGGGTTCCATATCGTCTTTAGTTGTTGTTGTTATTTCTGTGATCTCTTCCTTGGGACCATTTTTCTTTTTCACTGTCCTTTTTCTGACTGTCTTAGTGGATTGTTTTCCCTGTTCTGTTTCTGTAACAGTTGTTATAACCTCTTGAGGTAATTCTTCAATGATGACAGCGTTCTTGTTATCAAAATTAGTCAATTTAATATCTTCTAGAGATTCTTCACTTATGTTCTCCGTCACTACCACTGATACTTTGGGTTCCAAATCCCCCTCTGTTGTGGTTGTGATTTCAGTAATTTCTTCCATCGGACCCCTTTTCTTTTTCAAAATACGCTTATGAATAGTTTTAGTTGTCGGTTTACCCTCTGCAGTTTCTGTTACCATGGTAACAATTTCTTCAGGCAATTCTTGAACAACATCAGCTGACTCATCCAACATTTTCTCTGTTGTAACAATGGTAGTAATTGGTTTCAAATCACCTTCTGACGTTGTAGTTGTTTCGGTGACTTCAGTTTTACTTCCTATTTTCTTTTTCACAATTCGCTTTCGCATAGTTTTAGTTGTCGGAGCGCCTTGTTCAGAATCTGTGATAGTTGTTGTGACTTCTTCAGGAAGCTCTTCGACAAAGTCTGCCTGCTCATCAATGATATTTTCGGTAACGGTCACTGATGTAAGTGGCTCCATATTGTCTTCCGTTGTTGTTGTTATTTCTGTGATCTCTTCCTTGGGACCCTGTTTCTTTTTCACTATCCGTTTCCTGACCGTCTTAGTGGATGGTTTTCCCTGTGCAGTTTCTGTAACTGTTGTTGTAATCTCTTGAGGTAGTTCTTCAATGATGACAGAGTTCTTGTTATCAACATTTGTCAATTTAATGTCTTCTAGAGATTCTTCGGTGTTGTTCTCTGTGACTACGACTGATACTTTGGGTTCCAAATCCCCTTCTGTCGTGGTTGTGATTTCAGTAATTTCTTCCTTCGGACCCCTTTTTTTTTTCAAAATACGCTTACGAATAGTTTTAGTTGTCAGTTTACCCTCTTTAGATTCTGTTACCGTAGTCACAACCTCTTCAGGCAGTTCTTGAACTACATCAGCTGGGTCGTTCAATATTTTTTCTGTTGTGACAGTGGTAGTAATGGGTTCCAAATCACCTTCTGACGTTGTAATATTTTCGGTGACTTCACTTCTACTTCCTCTTTTCTTTTTCACAATTCGCTTTCCCATAGTTTTAGTTATCGGAGCGCCTTGTTCAGAATCTGTGATAGTTGTTGTGACTTCTTCAGGAAGCTCTTCGACAAAGTCTGCCTGCTCATCGATGATATTTTCTGTAACGGTAACTGAAGTGATTGGCTCCATATCGTCTTCCGTTGTTGTGGTTATTTCTGTTATCTCTTCCTTGGGACCCTTTTTCTTTTTCACTATCCGTTTACTGACCGTCTTAGTGGATGGTTTTCCCTGTGCAGTTTCTGTAACTGTTGTTGTAATCTCTTGAGGTAGTTCTTCAATGATGACAGCGTTCTTGGTATCAAAATCAATTAATTTAACGTCTTCTATAGATTCTTCAGTTATGTTCCCCGTCACTACGATTGATATTTTGGGTTCCAAATCCCCTTCTATTGTGGTAGTGATTTCAGTAATTTCTTCCTTCGGACCCCTTTTCTTTTTCAAAATACGCTTACGAATAGTTTTAGTTGTCGGTTTACCCTCTGTAGATTCTGTTACCGTAGTCACAACCTCTTCAGGCAGTTCTTGAACTACATCAGCCGGGTCGTTCAATATTTTTTCTGTTGTGACAGTGGTAGTAATGGGTTCCGAATCACCTTCTGACGTTGTAATATTTTCGGTGACTTCACTTCTACTTCCTCTTTTCTTTTTCACAATTCGCTTTCGCATAGTTTTAGTTATCGGAGCGCCTTGTTCAGAATCTGTGATAGTTATTGTGACTTCTTCAGGAAGCTCTTCATCAAAGTCTGCCTGATCTTCGATGATATTTTCTGTAACGGTAACTGAAGTGATTGGCTCCATATCGTCTTCCGTTGTTGTTGTTATTTCTGTGATCTCTTCCTTGGGACCCTTTTTCTTTTTTACTATCCTTTTTCTGACTGTTTTTGTGGATGGTTTTCCCTGTGCAGTTTCTGTAACGGTTGTTGTAATCTCTTGAGGTAGTTCTTCAATTATAACAGCGTTCTTGTTATCAAAATTAGTCAATTTAACGTCTTCTAGAGATTCTTCAGTTATGTTCTCCGTCACTACGACTGATATTTTGGGTTCCAAATCCCCTTCGGTTGTGGTTGTGATTTCAGTGATTTCTTCCTTCGGACCTCTTTTCTTTTTCAAAATACGCTTACGAATTGTTTTAGTTGTCAGTTTACCTTCTGTAGATTCTGTTACTATAGTCACAACCTCTTCAGGCAGTTCTTGAACTACATCGGCTAGCTCGTTCATTATGTTTTCTGATGTGACAGTGGTAGTAATAGGTTCCAAATCACCTTCTGACGTTGTAATAGTTTCGGTGACTTCACTTTTGCTTCCTCTTTTCTTTTTCACAATTCTCTTTCGCATAGTTTTAGTTATCTGAGCGCCTTGTTCAGAATCTGTGATAGTTGTTGTGACTTCTTCAGGAAGCTCTTCGACAAAGTCTGCCTGCTCTTCGATGATATTTTCTGTAACGGTAACTGAAGTGATTGGCTCCATATCGTCTTCCGTTGTTGTTGTTATTTCTGTGATCTCTTCCTTGGGACCCTTTTTCTTTTTTACTATCCTTTTTCTGACTGTTTTTGTGGATGGTTTTCCCTGTGCAGTTTCTGTAACGGTTGTTGTAATCTCTTGAGGTAGTTCTTCAATTATAACAGCGTTCTTGTTATCAAAATTAGTCAATTTAACGTCTTCTAGAGATTCTTCAGTTATGTTCTCCGTCACTACGACTGATATTTTGGGTTCCAAATCCCCTTCTGTTGTGGTTGTGATTTCTGTGATTTCTTCCTTCGGACCTCTTTTCTTTTTCAAAATACGCTTACGAATTGTTTTAATTGTCGGCTTACCCTCTGTAGATTCTGTTACCGTAGTCACAACCTCTTCAGGCAGTTCTTGAACTACATCAGCTGGCTCGTTCAATATTTTTTCTGATGTGACAGTGGTAGTAATAGGTTCCAAATCACCTTCTGACGTTGTAATAGTTTCGGTGACTTCACTTTTGCTTCCTCTTTTCTTTTTCACAATTCGCTTTCGCATAGTTTTAGTTATCTGAGCGCCTTGTTCAGAATCTGTGATAGTTGTTGTGACTTCTTCAGGAAGCTCTTCGACAATTTCTGCCTGCTCATCAATGATATTTTCTGTAACGGTAACTGATGTGATTGGCTCCATATCGTCTTCCGTTGTTGTTGTTATTTCTGTGATCTCTTCCTTGGGACCCTTTTTCTTTTTCACTATCCGTTTTCTGACCGTCTTAATGGATGGTTTTCCCTGTGCAGTTTCTGTAACGGTTGTTGTAATCTCTTGAGGTAGTTCTTCAATGATGACAGCTTTCTTGTTATCAAAATCAATCAATTTAACGTCTTCTAGAGATTCTTCAGTTATGTTGTCCGTCACTATGACTGATATTTTGGGTTCCAAATCCTCCTCTGTTGTGGTAGTGATTTCAGTAATTTCTACCTTCGGACCACTTATCTTTTTCAAAATACGCTTACGAATTGTTTTAGTTGTCGGTTTACCCTCTGTAGATTCTGTTACCGTAGTCACAACCTTTTCAGGCAGTTCTTGAACTACATCAGCTGGCTCGTTCAATATTTTTTCTGTTGTGACAGTTGTAGTAATGGGTTCCAAATCACCTTCTGACGTTGTAGTAGTTTCGGTGACTTCACTTTTACTTCCTCTTTTCTTTTTCACAATTCGCTTACGCACAGTTTTAGTTATCGGAGCGCCTTGTTTAGAATCTGTGATAGTTGTTGTGACTTCTTCAGGAAGCTCTTCTACGAAGTCTGCCTGCTCATCCATGATATTTTCTGTAACTGTAACTGATGTGATTGGATCCATATTGTCTTCCGTAGTTGTTGTTATTTCTGTGATTTCTTCCTTGGGACCCTTTTTCTTTTTCACTATCCGTTTTCTGACCGTCTTAATGGATGGTTTTCCCTGTGCAGTTTCTGTAACGGTTGTTGTAATCTCTTGAGGTAGTTCTTCAATGATGACAGCTTTCTTGTTATCAAAATCAATCAATTTAACGTCTTCTAGAGATTCTTCAGTTATGTTATCCGTCACTACGATTGATATTTTGGGTTCCAAATCCCCTTCTGTTGTGGTTGTGATTTCTGTGATTTCTTCCTTCGGACCTCTTTTCTTTTTCAAAATACGCTTACGAATTGTTTTAGTTGTCGGTTTACCCTCTGTAGATTCTGTTACCGTAGTCACAACCTTTTCAGGCAGTTCTTGAACTACATCAGCTGGCTCGTTCAATATTTTTTCTGTTGTGACAGTTGTAGTAATGGGTTCCAAATCACCTTCTGACGTTGTAGTAGTTTCGGTGACTTCACTTTTACTTCCTCTTTTCTTTTTCACAATTCGCTTACGCACAGTTTTAGTTATCGGAGCGCCTTGTTCAGAATCTGTGATAGTTATTGTGACTTCTTCAGGAAGCTCTTCATCAAAGTCTGCCTGATCTTCGATGATATTTTCTGTCACGGTAACTGATGTGATTGGCTCCATATCGTCTTCCGTTGTTGTTGTTATTTCTGTGATCTCTTCCTTTTGACCCTTTTTCTTTTTTACTATCCTTTTTCTGACTGTTTTTGTGGATGGTTTTCCCTGTGCAGTTTCTGTAACGGTTGTTGTAATCTCTTGAGGTAGTTCTTCAATTATAACAGCGTTCTTGTTATCAAAATTAGTCAATTTAACGTCTTCTAGAGATTCTTCAGTTATGTTTTCCGTCACTACAACTGATATTTTGGGTTCCAAATCCCCTTCGGTTGTGGTTGTGATTTCAGTGATTTCTTCCTTCGGACCTCTTTTCTTTTTCAAAATACGCTTACGAATTGTTTTAGTTGTCGGTTTACCTTCTGTAGATTCTGTTTCTATAGTCAAAACCTCTTCAGGCAGTTCTTGAACTACATCGGCTGGCTCGTTCATTATTTTTTCTGATGTGACAGTGGTAGTAATAGGTTCCAAATCACCTTCTGACGTTGTAGTAGTTTCGGTGACTTCACTTTTGCTTCCTCTTTTCTTTTTCACAATTCTCTTTCGCATAGTTTTAGTTATCGGAGCGCCTTGTTCAGAATCTGTGATAGTTGTTGTGACTTCTTCAGGAAGCTCTTCGACAAAGTCTGCCTGCTCATCGATGATATTTTCTGTAACGGTAACTGAAGTGATTGGCTCCATATCGTCTTCCGTTGTTGTTGTTATTTCTGTGGTTTCTTCCTTGGGACCCTTTTTCTTTTTCACTATCCTTTTTCTGACCGTTTTTGTGGATGGTTTTCCCTGTGCAGTTTCTGTAACGGTTCTTGTAATCTCTTGAGGTAGTTCTTCAATGATGACAGCGTTCTTGTTATCAAAATTAATCAATTTAACGTCTTCTAGAGATTCTTCAGTTATGTTCTCCGTCACTACGACTGATATTTTGGGTTCCAAATCCCCTTCTGTTGTGGTTGTGATTTCAGTAATTTCTTCCTTCTTACCTCTTTTCTTTTTCAAAATACGCTTACGAATTGTTTTAGTTGTCGGTTTACCTTCCGTAGATTCTGTCACTATAGTCACAACCTCTTCAGGCAGTTCTTGAACTACATCGGCTGGCTCGTTCATTATTTTTTCTGATGTGACAGTGGTAGTAATAGGTTCCAAATCACCTTCTGACGTTGTAGTAGTTTCGGTGACTTCACTTTTCCTTCCTCTTTTCTTTTTCACAATTCTCTTTCGCATAGTTTTAGTTATCGGAGCGCCTTGTTCAGAATCTGTGATAGTTGTTGTGACTTCTTCAGGAAGCTCTTCGACAAAGTCTGCCTGCTCATCGATGATATTTTCTGTAACGGTAACTGAAGTGATTGGCTCCATATCGTCTTCCGTTGTTGTTGTTATTTCTGTGATCTCTTCCTTGGGACCCTTTTTCTTTTTCACTATCCGTTTTCTGACCGTCTTAGTGGATGGTTTTCCCTGTGCAGTTTCTGTAACGGTTGTTGTAATCTCTTGAGGTAGTTCTTCAATGATGACAGTGTTCTTGTTATCAAAATCAATCAATTTAACATCTTCTAGAGTTTCTTTAGTTATGTTCTCCGTCATTACGACTGTTGTTATGGGTTCCAAGTCCCCTTCTGTTGTGGTTGTGATTTCAGTAATTTCTTCCTTCGGACCCCTTTTCTTTTTCAAAATACGCTTACGAATTGTTTTAGTTGTCGGTTTACCCTTTGTAGATTCTGTTACCGTAGTCACAACCTTTTCAGGCAGTTCTTGAACGACATCAGCTGGCTCGTTCAATATTTTTTCTGTTGTGACAGTTGTAGTAATGGGTTCCAAATCACCTTCTGACGTTGTAGTAGTTTCGGTGACTTCACTTTTACTTCCTCTTTTTTTTTTCACTATTCGCTTACGCATAGTTTTTGTAATTGGGGTGCCTTGCTCAGAATCTCTGATGGTTATTGTGACTTCTTCAGGAAGCTCTTCTACGAAGTCTGCATCCTCATCAATGATATTTTCTGTAACGGTAACTGTTGTGATTGGTTCCATATCGTCTTCCGTAGTTGTTGTTATTTCTGTGGTTTCTTCCTTGGGACCCTTTTTCTTTTTCACTATCCTTTTTCTGACCGTTTTTGTGGATGGTTTTCCCTGTGCAGTTTCTATAACGGTTGTTGTAATCTCTTGAGGTAGTTCTTCAATGACGACAGCGTTTTTGTTATCAAAATTAGTCAATTCAATGTCTTCTAGAGATTCTTCAGTTATGTTCTCTGTCACTACGACTGATACTTTGGGTTCCAAATCCCCTTCTGTTGTGGTTGTGATTTCAGTAATTTCTTCCTTCGGACCCTTTTTCTTTTTCAAAATACGCTTACGAATAGTTTTAGTTGTCGGTTTACCCTTTGAAGTTTCTGTTACCGTAGTAACAATCTCTTCAGGCAGTTCTTGAATAACAACAGCTGTTTCATCCAACATTTTCTGTGTTGTAACAATGGTAGTAATTGGTTCTGAATCACCTTCTGACGTTGTTGTTGTTTCGGTGATTTCACTTTTGCTTCCCTTTTTCTTTTTCACTATTCGCTTTTGGATATTTTTACTTACTGGGGACCCTTGTTCAGCTTCTCTAATTATTGTTGTTACTTCTTCAGGAAGTTCTTCGACAACGTCTTCTGGATCGTCGACAATATTTTCTGTGATGGTAACGGATGTAATTGGTGCCATATCATCTTCCGTTGTTGTAGTTATCTCTGTGATTTCTTCTTTAGAGCCCTTTTTCTTTTTCACTATTCGCTTCCGCACTGTCTTCGTGGATGGTTTTCCTTGTTCAGTTTCTGTCACAGTTGTTGTAATTTCTTGAGGTAATTCTTCAACAACAACGGCATTATTATCATCAAATTTATTAAAATTGATGTCTTCAGCGATTTCTTCTGTTATCTTCTCTGTGACAACAACCGATATTTTGGGTTCCAAATCCCCTTCGGTTGTAGTTGTTATTTCAGTAATTTCTTCCTTTGGACCTTTTTTCTTTTTTAGTACACGTTTACGAATGGTTTTAGTAGTCGGTATTCCTTGAACCGAATTTGTTACCATGGTAATGACCTCTTCAGGCAGTTCTTGAACAATTTCGGCTGGCTCATCCACAAATTTCTCTGTTGTAAATGTGGTTTTGGATTCGATACCATCTTCCAATGTTTTAATTGTTTTGGTATCTTCCTTTTTTATTCCTTTTTGCCTTTTAACAATTGGATTTCTGATTGTTTTATTTTTTGTGGGGCCCTGTTCAGATTCTGTGCTAATTGTTTCTACTTCTTCAGGAATCTCGTCGACGATGGCTTCTGGTTCGTCAATTGTATTTTCTGTAACAGTAACAGATGTTATTGGTTCCATATTGTCCTCTGTGGTTGTTGTTATTTCTGTGATTTCTTCCTTTAAACCCTTTTTCTTTTGTACTATTCTCTTTCTGACCGTCTTGATGGATGGTTTTCCTTCTTCAGTTTCTGTTACAAATGTCGTCACTTCTTGAGGTAGTTCTTCAATGATTACAGCACTTGTGTGATCAAATTTATTGAAATTGATGTCTTCTATACATTCTTCATTAAACTTTTCTGTAACGATGACAGATACTGTGGGTTCCATGTCGCCTTCTGTTGTGGTAGTTATTTCAGTAATTTCTTCGTTTGGACCTCTTTTCTTTCTCAAAATACGCTTCCGGATAGTTTTGGTAGTCGGTTTACCTTGTACAGATTCTATTACCGTAGTTATGACCTCTTCAGGCAGCTCTTCAACAACGTTGACTGGTTCATTCATGAATTTTTCTTTGGTAACAATTGATGTTTTGGGTTCCATATCACCTTCGGATGTTGTTGTTATTTCAGTGATTTCTTCTTTGTTGCCCATTTTCTTTTTCACAACTCGCTTTCGAATTGTTTTAGTTATTGGTGTACCATGTTCAGATTCTATAAACGTTGTGACTTCTACAGGAAGCTCTTCTGTAAAGTTTGCTGGCTCATCAATAACATTTTCTGTGACAGTTACAGTTGTAATTGGTTCCAAATTGTCTTCTGTCGTTATTGTTATTTCAGTGATCTCTTCCTTGGGACCCTTTTTCTTTTTCAGTATTCGTTTTTGAATGGTCTTGGTGGAAGGTTTCCCTTGTTCAGTTTCTGTTATAGTGGTTGTAATCTCTTGAGGTAGTTCTTCAACGATTACAGCGTTTTTGTTATCAAATTTGGCTAAACTGATGTGTTCAGGAGATTCATCACAAATCCTCTCTGTAACGAAAATGGACACTGCAGGCTCCATGTCTCCTTCTGTTATGGTGGTGATTTCAGTAATTTCTTCACACGGTCCTTTTTTCTTTTTCAAAATACGCTTTTGGGTAGTTCTAGTAATCGGTTTTCCCAGTACAGATTCGATTACTGTAGTTGTGACTTCTTCAGGCAGTTCCTGCAAAATGCCGGCATGCTCGCCGAAAACCTCTGTCGTAACAATATATGAAATGGGTTCCATATCATCTTCTAACTTTATTATTGTTCCGGTGGATTCTTCATTGCCTTCTTTTTTCTTTTTCACTATACGTTTTCGGGTAGTTTTAGTTGTTGGGGTGTCCTGTATAGATTCAATTATAATCATGGTTTCTTCTGGTAGTTCTTCAACATTTGATGTTACGGGTTCTACGCTATCAAGTTTTGATGTTGTGATTTGAGTAATTTCTTCTGCAGGTAACGTTTTCTGTTTTAGTGAATGTGTTTCTATTGGTTTTTGTATCTTTAAATGTTTCTGTATGTGTGTTTGTGATATGTTCACACTTTTGTAATCATTTATCTGAGAATCTTGTGTTTTCAATGTCAGTGTTTTCTGGTGTGTTATTGTAGGTGTGCAGACATCTAAAGTATCTGAAATAATAAATGAGTGTCACTAAAAGTAAATTAAATTGTCAATATTTTGTGTTAAAAAGCGATTTGTGAATAGTAAAATATACCTTCAGCGGCATCTAGTGTGTTCGAATTTGTTGTGTGTGTGTTTTGTGTTTCAAGATTTGTGGTTAATGTACTATATTTCTCAGTTACCGAACTATGGATATCGTTTAATGAATTGACGCGGGTAAAATCTTCACTTGGTGTGACTGTATTATGTCCACATTCTGATAAATCAAATAATTTTCCGGTAACCATCTCAATTGTTTTTGGCTCGATGTTATTGTTATCTTCGGTTATGATGGAAGTATTGAACTGTTTCGGTATTTTTTTAACTGTAGAAGTTTTGTCACAATTTTTTAATTCTGCTGTGACTACGAATATTTCAGATTCCATATCATCTTCACCCGTTGCGATGATCTCGCTTACCTCTTCCTGAGGTTCTTTTTTAGTTTTCGGTGTGAGCTTTCGAATAATCCTACTATCGGGATTACTAAATTTGTCTTCTGTCATGGTGGTTCCAATTTTTTCAGGCAATTCTTCAACTGTTGCATGTGGCTCGTCTATGGATTTCATTTGTACCACTACCAATGTTTCTGGTTCCATGTTTGTTTCTTCTTTTGTGATTATTTCAGTGATTTCTTCCATAAGTCCCATTCTCTTTTTAAAAATACGCCTTTTTACTGTCGTTGTAGTCGCCAATCCATATTTATCTTCAGTTATAATAGTTTTGACTTGTTCAGGTAATTCTTCAATTTTTGCAACTGTCTCGTCACTCACAACATCTGTTACAAAAACTTTTATTTCACATGCTAGATCGTCTCCTTCTGTTGTTATGATTTCTGTGACCTCTTCTTTCGAACCCTTCTTTTTTTTCAGTGTACGTTTTCGTATAGTTTTAGTTGTTTGTTTTCCATCACTACTTTCATTAACTATAGTAGTAATTTGTTCTGGAAGTTCTTCTATGACATCAGTCAATGGCTGTTCTATTGCTTCTAACGATTCATCTAAGACTTTCTCTTGAACAACAATAGAGGTAGTAGGTTCCATTTTTTCTTCATACGTTGTTGTGATTTCAGTAATTTTTTCATTTCCTCTCCTTCTTTCTCTAAGTACACGTTTTCGGATCGTTTTTGTAACAGCTTTTCCTTCACTATTCTCTGTTACAGTAGTACTTATCTTTTCTGGCAATTCTTCGACTATAGCTGCCAATGCATCATTGGATTTCATCATTACCCTTACATATGTTTTTGGCTCCATTTCACTTTCTTCTTTTGTTATAATTTCTGTGATTTCTACTCTCGTACCCATTTTCTTTTTCAGTATGCGTTTTCGAACTTTCTTTGTAGTTGTCTTTCCATTTTTATCTGTAGTTATGGTGGTTGTGAAATGTTCTGGTAATTCTTCAACTGTTGGTGTTGATTCAATAACCTCGGATTCAGTTACGAATACACAAACTTTGGGTTCCATGCCATCTCCTTCAGTTGTGATGATCTCAGTGACTTCTTCCTTGGGACCCCTTTTCTTTTTTAGTACCCGCTTTTTAATGGTCTTGGATGTATGGCTTCCATCATCGTTCTTTTTCAATATTGTTGTAATTTCTTCGGGGAGTTCTTCTATTAAAAAAGCCAATGTTGGTTCTAATACTTTTACTGATTCGTGTAGGACATTTTCTTTGACAACAACGACAACCGAAGGTACTTGGTTTTCTATATGTGTAGTTGTGATTTCAGTGATTTGCTCATTTCTTCCCTGTCTTTTTCTGAGCGTACGTTTTTGAACTATTTTTTTGATAGTTTTTCCTTCATTATTTTCTGTAAGTGATGTGGTTATCTGTTCGGGTAATTCTTCAATAATAGCTGATAGTTCTTCAATATATTTTTCAGTTCCTTCATCGAATGATGCTTGTTGTTCACTAGTTTTGTTAGAAGACAATATTTCTACAAATTTGTCATGGGGCCGCTTTTTCTTCGTAAGTACGCTCTTTTGAATAGTCTTTGTGGGCGAATTACAATTTTTGTCTTTAGTAATGGTATTTGCAATTTGTTTAGGTATATTTTCATCAGTGATACTTGGTTCAGCTACTGATTTTGTCTTTACTATTTTAAATGTTTTTGGTTCCGTATCAGACTTTTCTGTTGTGGATATTTCTTCCTTAGCCATGGTAGTTGTGCTCTGTTCTGGTATTTCTTGGATGATGGGCACAAAATCATCGATCGCGATGACTTTTACGATGACAGTTATCTCTGGTTCCATATCATCTCCATCAGTTGTGATGATCTCAGTGAACTCTTCTTTGTCACCCTCTTTCTTTTTTAATGTGCGCTTTCGAATAGTTTTGTATGTTTGTTTTCCATTCTCGTTTTCATTAATTAGAGTTGTTATTTCTTCAGGAAGTTCTTCCATAGCATTAGTGAAAGGCTTTATTAAGTTTTCAGATTCGTTTACCATTTGCTCTGTTACAACGACAGTTGTAAAAGGTTCCTCACCATCTCTGCGTGTTGTCATAATTTTAGTAATTTGTTCATTGAGCCCTTCTCTCTTTCTTATCAAACGTTTGTGTTGGGTTGTAGTGATAGTTTTTCCATCAACATTTTCTGTAACAGTTGTAGATATCTGTTCTGGTAATTCTTCAACTATAGCCGCTAATTCATCAACGGATGTCATTGTTTCCGGCTCCATATCACTTTCTTCTTTGGTTAGAATTTCTGTGATTTCTTTCGTTTTCAGAAGACGTTTTTTCGTAGTTGTGATTTGTTCTGGTAATTCTTCCACTAAAGGAGCTCTGTCATCACCTCGAAACTCGGTTACGAACACAGATATTTTAGGTTCCTTATTATTTTCTTGAGTTGTGATGATCTGTGTAACCTCTTCCTTGTCACCCTTTTTCTTTTTTAATATACGCTTCCGAATTGTTTTGTATGTTTGTTTTCCGCTGTCAGGTTCATGAACGATTGTTGTTATTTCTTCTGGAAGTTCTTCCATAACGACAGTTAACTCTGGATCAAATGCTTCATTAGATGCTTCAAATACATTTTCTGTAATGATGACAATTATTGTAGGTTCCATGTCACCTTCCTGTGTGGTTGTGATTTCAGTGATTTCTTCTTTTTGTCCCTGCCTTTTTCTAAGAGTCCGTTTACGAATTGATTTTGCTACAGATTTTCCTTCATCGTTTTCTGTAAAAGTTGTGGATACATGCTCTGGTAATTCCTCAAAAATAGCTGCTAACTCTTCAATGCATGTATCAGGTAATTTAACAAATGATTCTAATTTCTTACTGGGTTTGTCTTTTGATATTATTTTATCAATGTTGTCCTTGGACTCATTTTCTTTTTTACATTTATTTACGGTGTGTGTAATACGTTCAGGTAATTCGTCATTGATGGAGAATGGCTCATTTATGGATTTTGTCATTCCCATGACAAGTGTTTCTGACTCCGTGTTAAGCTCTTCTATTGTGGCTTTTTGAGTGATTTCTTCTTTTTTATTATTTTGCTTTCTGAATGTTTTTGTCGTTGTCTTTCCATATTTATCTTCAATTATAGTAGTCGTGAACTGTTCCGCTGATTCTTGAATTATGGGAGGAAACTCGTCAATCCTTAACTCGGTTACAAAAATTGATATTTTGGGTTCCGTATTATCTTCATATGTTGTAATGATTTCTGTGACTTCTTCTTTGTCTCCTTTTTTTTTTCTTAATATACGCTTGCGAATTGTTTTAGATGTTTGTTTTCCATTATAAGGTTCATAAATAATTGTTGATATTTCTTCTGGGAGTTCTTCCACAACAACAGTCAACATTGGTTCAATTACTTCTTCCGATCCGTCTAAGATATTTTCTGTAACAACAACAATGTTAGAAGGTTCCATGTCATCTTCATGTGTGGTTGTGATCTCAGTGATTTGCTCATTTCTTCCCTGCCTTTTTCTAATTGTGCGTTTATGGACTCTTTTTGTCAAAGCTTTTCCTTCGTGATTTTCTGTAATGGTTGTGGATAAATGCTCTGGTAATTCGTCGACAATAGCTGCTGACTCTTCAGATATTTGATCAGATATTTGAAAAAATATGTCTAGGCTCTTGGTTTTGTCATTTAAGAATATTTGATCAATATCACCCTTCGACACCGTTTTCTTTTTCACAACATGTTTTCCAACAGGCTCTTTAATGTTTGTGTCTTTATTAAGGATGTCTGTACTACGCGCAGTAAATGGCTCATTTAAGAATGTTTTCATTACCACAACAAATGTTTCTGGCTTCATGGACTCCTCTGTCGTGGTTATTTCGGTGATTTCTTCCTTGGGTCCCATTTTCTTTTTAAATGTTCGCTTTCTTACTGACTTGGTTGTCGTCTTTCCATATTTATCTTCGGTTATTGTAGTCATGACCTGTTCTGGTAATTCTTCAGTAATAGGAGCTACCTCATCAATTCTTATTTCTGTTACATCTACACATATTTTGGGTTCGATTTGATCTCCTTCTGTAGTGGTTATTTTGGTGATTTCTTCGTTTTGACCATTTTTCTTTTTTAATACTCGTTTTCTAATAGTCTTGATCATTGGTTTTCCATCGTTTGTTTCTTTAATTATATTTGTAATTTCTTCTGGTAGTTCTTCTACAACAACAGCTATAGGTTTGATTTCGTCAACGGATTCATTTACCAACTGCTCCGTTACAACGACGGTTGTAAATGGCCCGATTTCGTCTTCATGTGTGGTTACAATTTCTGTGATTTGTTCGTTAGGCCCAATTTTCTTTCTAAGAATACGTTTTCGAATGGTCCGTGTGATCTTTTCTCCTTTTTCGTTTTCCAAAACTCTTATCATTATCTGTTCAGGTAATTCTTCGACAATGGGTGCTAATTCCCCGATTTTCTGTTCTGTTAATACCACAAATGTTTTTGGTTTTGTGTCAGTTTCTTCTTTTGTTGTTATTTCTATAATTTCTTCATTTGGACCCTTTTTCTTTTTCAGAATGCGCTTTCTTAAAGTCTTGGTTATCATTTTGCCATATTTATTTTCAGTTATGGTTGTTGTGACCTGTTCTGGTAATTCTTTCACTAAAGAAGCTTCGTCATCAACAACTAATTCAGTTACGAATACACATATTTTGGGTTCCATGTTATCTCCTTCTGTTGTGATGATTTCAGTTACTTCTTCATTGGAACCCTTAATTTTTTTCAGTACACGTTTTTTAATAGTTTTTTTTGCTTGTTTTCCATCCTCAGTCTCTTTAAGTATTGTAGTAATTTCTTCTGGGAGTTCTGTTATAAATTCGTTTACAGGTGCAATTATTTCTACAGAGCGGTCTAAGACATTCTCTGTAACAACAATGGTAGTTGTAGGCTCCAGGTTATCTTCTTGTGTGGTTGTGATTTCGGTGATTTGTTCATTATGTCCTGTCCTTTTTCTAAGTATACGTTTTCGGATTGTTTTAGTGACGGTTTTTCCCTCATCATTTTCAGTAACAGTGGTTACCTGTTCTGGAAATTCTTCAACAATGGCGACCGAGGTAGTGTATGGATGGTTACCGGAATTTATTATATTTTCATTATGCTTATTAATATTTGGACGAGACACGCTATTATATGAATCATTTTTGTGTGTGGTTTTTGAATATGTGTTTTTGATTTTTTCTTCTTTAGAAGTGTCAATTTGTGTTTGTGATATCTGTTGTGGGTGTTGTGTTATTTGTATCGGTGTTGTAATAGTGTGTGTGTTTTCTGAAATTAAATAAAGTATCCCTTTTAGTGTAATGTTAATCATGTATGTGCTTGCTTATTAAAAGTGTTGGCTTGTTGTATATGTGATCAGTAATTATTGGTTTGTTTAGTTAGTTAAGTGTTTTTACTGACAATGATTTGGTTTCAGTCATCGTTTTTTTTTTCGATTATGGTTACCAAGGAGTTTTGTTAATATTTTTGATTAGTCATTGTTTGTCTGTCCAGGCACATGTTCCAGCCGTATCTGTTGTGGTATGTATTTACAAAACAATTTCAATCAGAAAATATGAATAAACACAAGAAAAAAAAATTAATCATTGTTGTAAAAAATCAATCAAACCGTTTTTCGTTGTTATTTTCTTGCAGTTTTTGGTACTCACCTTCTTTATGCAGAATTGACACAACATCAACTGAAATGTTAGAGTGTTCGTGTATATTAATTTTAGCCTGAACAGGTTTTGTATCGGGATATGTGTTGGTTTCACAACTATTAAATGCAAGTAATTCTTTAATTTCAATAGATTCGTGAGGTTTTTCACTGTGAGCGTTAGCAAACAAATGGGTTTCTTTGTTGGATTCTATTGGTTTCAGAGAGTGTTCTGTTATTATTTCTGATGTCATTGCTGTTTTATTTGGTATATATTCTTCTTGTGCTATTACTGGTTTATCCGAAATATTCACTAATTCTTCATCATGATACTGCGGATATATTTCATTGACATTAAATCCTTGATTTTCGTTGATAACTATTTGAGCACTCTGTGTTCTCACGCTTTCTATGTCAAATGCCTTATTGAAATCGTTTGTAATAGTTTCTTCTTGTGTCACACTGTTCATCTCATCTTGTTTTGGATAAATTTGTAAAGGTTTATCAATTATCTGATTTTTAACTGATGTTAAACTTTCTAAAACAACATTGTCACTGCTGCTAATTGCAGTTATTGTCTCCAATTTTATTATACCTTCCTGACTCTCAGGTTGTATTTTCGTTTCATACATTTTTTCTTTATCTTCTATTACGACGTCGAGAGTGGAAGCACTCGATAAAACGGCTTCAATGGTGACATTTGAATGTGCTTCCATTTCTTTGTTGGTATCGCATAAATTAGATTCCCTTTGTAAAATGGGCGTTTCTGTTGTTGAGTAATGTTGTGCGACAATGTGAGTTTTTTGAGCTTGTGACTCTAAAGCAGCATCTTTTTGTATGGCTTCTGCATTGGAGTTTGGAATTATTATTTCATTTTGCACAGCGCAATATTCCATAATATTCGGTATTGCAGTTTTACTTTCTGTAACTGAACCTGAATCGATCAATTCTTCTTTTTCATCCAAACTTATTTCAGTTACGCTTATGCAACTTATTTCGTTAATATTGATCTTTGCGTTCTGCAATGATGGTAGTTTATTTACATCAGTTGCGATATCCTCCGAGTCATTAACGAAATGTTCTTCAACACTTATCCCAGTCTCAGGTACATATTCGATTGATATATTTTCTTTCTTAAATTTATTCTCAGACAGTTTCATCACATTGGATTCTGAGGTGGTTTCAGATGTTGTGACGTGCGAACTATGGATAATGTGGCTTTCTGCTATAAGTCCAACAGGTTTATTTAAACTTAGTTTTCCTTCACAATAATCTGGAATGGTTTCCAACACACTCAAGGAAGATAGATTTATTACTTCTTTAGATGGATAACATGTGTTAAATTCTATTTGAGTTATTCCTTCGCCCTCATTTTCTTGTACGATGTTTTCTGATACTATGATGCTTTCACTGGGTTTTTGTTTGGGAGTTCCCTTTTCACTATTGTATGGTACAGTTTCAAAATTAATAGATTGCTCATTAGATATAACTTCTTGCTGTTGTAGAGGTAATTTATTTTTGAAATCTGTATGCGCTGTTATTTCACGTGGATGTTGGGGTGACTCTAGTTCATGTTCTTTTTCTTCATAGCTAGAACTAGACACTAATAGACTATAGTTTTCTGGTAAGAGTGTCTTTGCAAAACCAGTTTCATGGGATATGTCACGCAAATCGGACGATCTCTCTTCTGTTATTAGTTGTGCGCATGTTAAACTTACAGATGGTTCTTGTACAATATTAGCACTTTTCAAATCACTTTCCTCTATTGGTAACTTTTCAATTGATTCTATAGCATCTATAGTCGTTTGTTCAAGAATATCAAAAGCATCTAATTTTGTAGTAGCAATCATTTTCTCCGGAATTTTAAATGTTGTCATTGAACCCTCTTTACTATGAGGAATAATTTCAGTTACAGTCTTGGAATCATGTTCTTGTATTGTTGTGCTTGCTGTGCTTTTTGATGGAACAGAGATTTCTTCGATTTCTTGTTCCGATTCTGGTAAAACATTTTCATTAATTGTAATGTGATCAGATTCCGTTTGAACTATTTTTGCTTTCACACTTGATGTGACAACATTTTGATGTTCTGCAACATGCGTGTCAGGAATTATTGAACTTTGAACAGCTATCATCTTATTGACATCCATGGTTGGTAGTGCATTTTTCCATTCATTTTCTTTTTCATGAGAATCAAATTCTTTTTCTGAAAAATAAGTTTCCGTCGTAATAATTGATTGATCAAACTGTAGTTCAATATTCGCCAGTAATTTAAACGGTTCTTGGTCTCTTTCAAACGATGTTTCTTTGTCATTAATTATAGTTTCATATTGCTGAACACTGTCTAAAGTAGACTGGGCTGATTTGGCCACTGTTGAAATTAGAACAGGAGTCTCAAAATCTTTGGAACTACACAAAGGAATAACCTCTGATTGTTCAGCAACTTTTCCAGATGTTAAGTTGGCTGTTGCTACCTCTGAATTAGGGAGATTAATTGGATGTAATATTCCTGTGTTGTCTGCGCATATAACTGTATTCACATTCAAACTTTCGATTTCACTAATATTTCGTTCCGCTACCCTAGTTTTTCCAAGATTTACTTGCTCAAAATCTTTTTCGTTTTCATTAGTTTGCACTTCATAGCATTCAAAGGATTCCAATGGAATAGTCTTTAAAAATGCTTTATCATGACTTTGGATTAATGGTGATACATTGCTAACATTGTCTTCAGGTAATGTTTCTGATTTTTGGGCAACTTTGAATATTCCCATGACACAATCTTTGACATTTATATTTTCGATTGCAGGTTTAAATTCGCCGATGGAATCAGCTTGATTGATTTCTCCATTTTGAGAGAATATTTCGGTTACATTGAGAGATTTTTTAAGCTCGTATTCGTATGATGGAACTTTACTGCTGAATGTATCAGCTTGAGTTTGAAACTCCGATTCCTTTTCAACCGGTATTTGTTTTGTCTGTAATATGGCCTCAAATGTTCGATGGGATGGAATTGCTTCCGAAACACTTTGAATTTGATCAGCAAAATCTATTGTTGAATCTTGAGATATAACTTCTGAGCTTTGCGCAACCATTTGATCAGAAAATTCAGTTGTCGCTTTTTCATGTAAAATTTCTTTTTCAGAATTAAGATAGCTTTCTTTGTCTTGAACGAATGTTTCAGTAGTGATTGCAGCATGCTCCCCATCTACTAGGGACTCGGCAAACTTCTGGTTTGGGAGAATATCTTTGTGTAGTATACCTTCGAGCTCCGCGGAAGATATGTTTGTGTTGACCAATGAAGTAAGAAGTGTGTGTTGTAAATTTGCGATCGATGTTTGAACGGGTAATATTTCTAAATCTGAAAGAGAGTTGTTTGGAATAACTTGTGTTTTTTGTGTACTTGTATGAAGAATTACATCTGATGTTGCTGTTGCTTCTTTTGGTTTTTCTTTTTGTAGCAGTTTGGTTTCTTTATCTTCCGTTACTATTATTGTTGTCACTAAACTCTCTTCTTTTGCTATATCTATTTCTGCTTTCACACTTAAATCAATTTTTTGTAAATTTAACATACCTTCTCTTTCCTCACTGATACATTCAGATTGTTCTACCGATGTGAGAGGTACGTGTTGAGTGGTGGCTACGCATACAGATTCATTTTTTACATTGAATTCTTCTGAATATGAAGATAAAATGATTTCATCCTTTGATGCCACTTTTCCCATACTCTCCAAGTTTTGTGTAGCCGAAACGGATTCTGCAGTACTTTTTAAAGTTAGTATATCCTCTTTAGAATCAGGATATATTTCAGATATACAAATTCCTCGTTGTTCAATAAAATTATAGCCTATCTTTATTTGGTCTGGCATTTGATCCTCAGTATGTCTTCCTTCAAATTCAGCCGCAATTACTTCATTGGAGCATGCTACAGTAAGAGGTTCATTAAGCGGTTTTGCTGTTTCGTTATGAACATCAGCAATACTCATTGCACTTGTATTGTCGTGAGACATTGTTTCTTGGCTAACTATAGCCTCTTTTTCGGTAATGTTGACTGTTGCTCTTTCATTATCTGGTACTTTAGCTTGAGATAGCTCAATTGCATTGGTATTCGCTACTGTTTCTTCAACAGAAATACTCATATCTGGAATTATATTCACGTTGGCTTCAATGCCTTTTGGCTCAATAAAGTTGTCCAAGCTCGAAATCTTCTCTTGGAAATCAGGTTGTAATACTGTGACTTCATTAAAAATTTCACTGGTGAGTGTAGCTTTCCTATGAGAAATGTCATCCACGGGCTGAATATAACCGATTGCCACATTTGCATCCAGCTCTAGTGACATTGCAATATTCCTTGCCGTCACGTTTGGAGAAGCTTGACATACATCGTACTGTAGGTTATTATCGAAAGCACCTTCTGATTCACCACTGATTATCTGTGATACTTTGATAGGTTCATGTACATCTTCTATTATTGATGAAGATACTAACTTTTCTTCTGGTTTTGTGAAAATAGCTAGGCTTATTTCCTTTTCCACTGCTTGTTGTGAACTCACTGAAATGGATTGCAGTGTTGTTTGCAGGCGGTCAGCTTTTTCACTTGCTTCGCTCATTTTTTCAATAGGTGAAGTAAATGGCTCTGCGTTAACTTCCATGGTAGATGCGACTATGTGATTTGATGAAATATCTGGTTTAGCAAATTTCTCATTTATTTTGAAGTCCATTACTAATGCTTCTTCTTTGTCATTTGACATCACTTGCTGAATATTTAATCCCGCATGTTCTAATATCTCAGATTGGGCTGTTATGATAACTCGTTTGTTTTCCTGTGTGGGTTGTGCGTTTTCTGATGTTATAGATTCTGCGATAGACAGTTCATTATGGAGAGATTGATTTTTTGAAGCGTAGCTTTCAATTACACTTTCTTTTTGCAAAATGTCTGTATGACTTGTCAAATTGACTTCTTCAACGAGAGTCGTCTGCAAGGTATGTGCTGATGACACTTTACTGAACTGATGTTGGGGTGCAGCAAGTGTTTTGAAATCATCTTCTTTTTCTGATACAGATGTATCAGTAACATTTAAATATTCAATAGGTGTGAAGTTGGTTGTTACTTGTTGTTTTTTCGTCATATTGAACTCTTCATTTATTTCATTTTCATGGGCTATAGTAAACGACACTTGCTTAGCGTTAAAAGGTTCAATAGATGGACATATTTCCTCGCTTACCAATTTAAGGTTATTCGGTAGTTCTGTCGGCTCATCAATTCCTTGTATCTCGGAGGTTGATATGTGTTCTTTAGCACTTACTGAAACAGATGCTTTAACCTCCTTATTTAATTCCTTTTGTACCAATTCATTTTCTGATTCTTGAACTAAAACTGAAGATATGTTACTACCTTCCATCAGATTAAACGTTGTAACAGCTTTTTCCTTAGCTTTTATCTTATCACCATCATACAGGTTTTCTTTTTCTGTTGAAAGAATGACAATGTTGGTTAAGTACTGTTGTTCTATCAATTCTACATCGGCTTTCCGTTCATCCGTTTCAATTTTAGGGAATGGATATTCGTTCATTTGAACATCTGGTACAAAATTTGATATGCTTTTTAAAAGAGAATACTCTGAGTTAGCTTCTAAATAGACGGGCGTTGCCGTTTCAGTAAAAATGTTTTCCTTGTCTTGTACGTTTTGCTCGGATATTATTATTCCTTCCTCGACATTAAAGCTTAAATCAGCAGCCTGTTTTGGAGGAAACTTTTCCAGAGAAAATTTGCCCTCAAATTCAGGTGCGTTAATGATTTGTGTAACCAATTGATTTTCTGATATAACTTTCGTTGTTGCCGTTTCAGTCGGTACGAATAGTTCTGGATAGTATTTGCCAGATTTATCATCTACAAACACTGAACTTATTTCCAAAGGCTCCATTACAGACATTCCAATGATAGGTAGAACGGGCGCATCTAATTGTTTATTGACCAGTTCTTTTTCCCTCATTTCATCTCGTACTTCTGTTACTACTATTGACTGTTGTGAAATTATATGTCCACGGGCTTTTTCTTCCCCTGTGACTTTATAAGGTTTGTACTCCTCTTCTGATTGTGAAATAATAGGTTCAGTAACATTCATCGCTTCTTGTAAAATCAATTGGGCATCTGCATAATCTTCCACTCGAGGAATTGCTTGAATAGCTGTTGTAGTCATATTTGTAAGAGTTTCAGATGTTATCAAACTGTCGTTACAAGTTATGCGCTCCTTCGACTGTACTTGAAGGAATTCTTTTTTAGCAGTAAAGTCATCTGTTTGGGATTGAGCTGATACTTCATTTATTTCTAAATACTGAGCAGGTAAAATTTGAGGCTTAGCAAAAGCTTCAATGTGCTTATGTAAATTCATGGCGTCTAGTTCATCTTGCTGTGACTCTATAGTGTTCTCTGAAAGAGCTTTGAACGTTTTCATTGTCACAAGCGCTATTTCCTCCTTTTCCTTTTTGGGTAATAGCATATTTGTAACTTCACTCAGTGGAACGGTTTCAGCCATGCTGGAGCTGATGTCGTAAGGTACCCCTGTCATGGAGTCTATTTCAGGTAGATAATCTATCATGTTAGTATTCTCTTCCGTCACCTGTTCAATCCTTTCGGATGAATTCTCTATTTTAAGATGCTGGAACTTCTTCCTTCTTTCTTGTTGTTCTATTGAAAGAGTTTGGTCAACGACTTCTTTGATTTCTGTGAAAGTATGTAAAGAGTTTAGAGATATTTAATATTGTAAAATATCAAATTACCTCAGTCATGGTTTACGAATTAGAAAAGTTTCACTGGTTCCAATAATGGAATTATAACTTCATGAAACCAATTAATTTAGGCGAGTACATTTCAGATAAAGTGCGGTACATTAACCGTGTAAAGAATTATTCATATTCAGTTTAATATTATTCAGTGGAACTGTGGAAACGTATTTTAATGTATGTAGAAGTTTTTATAAAATCTCATCCATTATGAGCGTTTATTCTACTGGATCACTATTTTATTTATGTGATAAGGAGCGTAGGTAATAGAATGAGTTCAGCTAGCTAGGCCCTAGATCCTAGGCCCTAGGCAAGACCGAAATCTTTCAAACCCTTCACCTAGTCTCACTCTATCGGAGCTGTTATTTGTAGATTTCTTTTATATATTTTCTTCGAACCATATTTATATAAAGAGTTTATTAAAACATAATAATAATTACGGTTTGTTTGTTTTTAAGTGATGGTAATTATGTAGGTATTCTTGAATATATACATTGAATAATTAGATAAAGACGTCTGCACTAGATGTCCTATGGTGGTATTTATTATTTGTATTTATTATGTTTATATTTTATTTTTTATTTATGTCAGTTTTCATGCCATTATGAAATAAGCGTATACTTACTTTGTCAGACACAACAGCAGCTAGAAGAGTCTTGCGTCAAATGCACTTTTTTTATTAATTAAGCCACTAAAAAAAACTTCTACAAAAGCCAAAGCGAAAACTGAAAAAAAATACTATTTGGTTAACATTGTTATTGTTATTGTTATAGCGAGTTAATTATGAGGACATAAGGAGACCGACACCGCGTTAAAACTATTTTTGGCTGAATATTACAAAACAACGAAAGACATATTCATATGTTTTGTTTAAGTTTTGACAAATCCATTTGCGTGTAGGAATGTTCGCGGGAAAAGCTTCCCTTAAAGGCACACTACTGATATTTTAACATTTGATGTTTTAAACACTTCCACTTGCTCAAAAACGGCACACATAAAAGAAAAAGGTAACGACGAAACTCCAAACGGTAGAACCATACTTAGATGTGGCGCCGCTCTCGACGCTGAGTCTCTCACGGAGGGTTCATTTTAGGGCGTTAGACTCTTCATAATTTAAAATTGTGTAAAAACGCCATTTAAAAAAAATAAAAATTATAAGAACTATGTCTGTAGTAAATACAATACTATCATTATCTTCATTGATCATAATTAATATATTTTCTTGTTTCTTTAAGGTAATCATGGACGGATGGTAGGGGAGTTGGTAGCAGCAAACATCCGAACTTTACTAAGTAAGTAAATTTGACAATTTTTACAGAAAGTATTTAACAAACTTAGTAACATCATTTAACCGGTACAGGTATTTTTATATTTGAAACATGATACATTGGCTGACAAATTATATATCAGCGAGAAATTATTATTTAAGGCAGTAATAATTTTAAAGCTACTCGTCTCTCTTGGTCTTCGGGACAGGTATTAATGCACTTAGGTACAGTTAACTAATTGCAAATGATGCTTTGTTTCTTAAAAAAGTAAGCTCCTAATAATAAAAATATTGAGTGTAATACATAATATAATCTTTTTTCATTGAACGTCAATTATAGCTTACATATTAAAAAAAAATCATGATTCTGATGATTGAAAATCATAAGGGTTTATTTATTAAGTTTTGCTATCTCAATATAATAATAATTACAGTTATTATATTACACCCAATAGAGCAATCTACAAAGAAGCAGTAAAGTTTGTTTAGCCTTGTAAATTAATTAAGCACTACTCTATTTTGGTAATTCTTTCTACTATTACTGTTTTTGGAGAACCGTAGAATAATGGGAGTCAGAGTGTTTTTTTTTTAAACTTTACTAATGCAACTAGTGAATCATTTTTTGGAAAAAAAATCTATATCTCAATTTTTTTTTAGGTGGTACATGGTTTTGTTATGTACTTTTAAAAGTCACTATTCAACGGTACTCCACTCAACAAAAACATCAATGCCACCACTAATTATTATGTGTAGAATACACTTTTAACTGAGTAGTTTTTTTAATGTTCAATTTAATTCAGTTTTATTTCTTAACTTAGGTTTTTCAATCAATGGAAGACATCTGACTAGTTCGTATCAGTATCATTTTTGTTCCTTTTAATGTCTAGTGATTTTTCAAATTTCATATAAATCTTAGATACTTTTAAGCTTTTCAATTAAATATCCGGATCCAAACCGAACAAATCTTAATTCAATTTTTGTATTCTTAATTCACTTAAAATGGATTTATTTAGTTTTACTTAAATAAGAACCCACATGTGATTTATGAAATGCATCTAATAAGTTTTGTTGAATAATATTTATAATTAATTTCATGTAAATAATATTTATATGGAAATTACCTGTTGATGTTTCACCGTGTACTCTCAGTATTCTTTTCTTATCTGAAATATAAAATGTACTTATAAATGTGGACTTTCAAAGTAACCATGTTAGGAAATAATAATTGGATGATTTTATAATTTGTACTTTCGTAAAAAAAATAACGATAATGAAGGTAATATTATTAACCATATATTATTGGTTTTCGATATGAAAGATAGGTATATTATAGGAGGTTGTTATGTAATTCAATATTATCAGTGGCTTCCAGTCCATAAAGGCTTAAAAGCTGTTCCTGCCTTAAGAAAAACAAGTGTAATTTGATTTAAAAACCCCTTTCGGGATATTCAAACATGAAAAACATAGTGTATCACAAACCAATTCACAAATATTTACAAAATACACATAATAGATCTAAATGACAGCTTTAAATAAGACAAATCAAAAGCTGCCAAAATTTTTCTATGATTGGTATGTGAATTTTGTTAACCAGAGAGCAAATTAAATTATAAAACATTATATAAAAATAAATCAAGAGCATTTAGCCATAACAATTATTTTTCACTTCTTTTCCTGTTTCATTATATGCGTGTACATATATATATGTATACAGGGTGTTAAGGTACGTACTTGACTTACTTCCAGTGATTCCTGACATTATTTGGAGTAAAAAATGTGAATGAAATTTTGGTCTCCGGTGACATTTTTGATGTTTTTTTTTTTTTTTTTTTTCTACAAAAACATAAAAAAATGGTAGTTGTTGAACAGTTGGAGGCGGAGTAAGGGGTTCATCGGACACCCGGCTGAGTGACCAGTGACGACATGCGGAAGACATTTTTTTTGGTTTGATTTTAAAGAAAAAAAATTTGAAAAAAAAAAAAAGTCGTCGAAAAAAGTCACCGGAGACCAAAATTTCATTTACATTTTTTACTCCAAATAACGTCAGGAATCACTGGTTAAAGTAAGTCAAGTACGTCCCTTAACACCCTGTATAGTTATTTTGCCTGCTTCATTATTATTTCGAAATATGGAATGTATTGCATTGTACTACTCCTTCATACATTCTGGAATAAACCATTATTATTAAGAGAATATGATAATAAAATGGCCATTTCAAAAAGTTCAACGCACAATAAAATTCATACCTGAACTTGAAAAACTATATGCCGCTTTCCTTTGGTCGTATTATTAGTTGCAGATAAACGTGTACCTACGTGCTTGTCAATCTACTTAATACTTTACTCGCAAGGAGGTTTGACAAAGGTAATTTCAAGGTTCTCTTGGTCTGGGTTTTTTTTATCTATAATAATATTGATCAACTCACCAATTTTTATTTGCCTTTCTTCTTCTACAACGTATTGTTTTTCCACGCTTTCAACAGTAACCTAGAAATAAAACACATTATAAAATTAACAACCCACTTATTTCTTAATTTATAATGGTTCTATTCGAAGTTCTTACATAATAATTTTGTAGATATATATATATATATATATATATATATATATATATATATATATATATATATATATATATATATATATATATATCTATAGTATATATAAAAATGTATATATTATGAAATAATTATTCAATATTTAAACAATTTTTGTATTCTTACCGGGGCTATTTGTTTACTTTCCCATTCACGAGATGTAAAATCTTCAGGGCAGAATTGAACAATAACTTCTTCCACCGTGGCATGCTTTAAGTCTACCATCTTCATGAACGCTCGGAACCCAACTGTTGAAGCGAGCGTCTTTTCATCATGAACCGTTTCTTCTGTCATAACTTCCGTGATGAGCGATTCGAACCCTTGGCGTTCTACCGCTTGCACCAGCGCTGATTGTGATTGAGGTGTCTTAAGAGCAGGGAATTGGGAAGAATCGTACAAAGTTATTATCTCTTGAACACTCACTCCATTTCGAACGAGAAAACCGATCCTGGCCAAGTCTCTTAGCGGACTCTCACCAGGACCAAAGCTTTTAGCGTTTATCATTTCTAGAATTTCGCTGACCTCTGTAGCCATATACTCACGAATTTCAGATGACTCGACATCTCCAATTGCCCTCTTAGCTGTTTCAATAATGATTTCTTCTACGATTTCATCATCTTGAACTATCGATGTTGTAAGGTGTTTGTGTGGTTGCACAACACGTTTTGCCTTTTCTTGTTCGGGTTGCATTTTGGGTTTCTCGTCGACCTTCTTGAAGGAGGCAACATCTGTAGTTCCTACAGAATCTTGAACTGAGATGACTCGTTTGGCTTTTCCTTTTTGTACTGTTTCAATTTCTGTTGTCGACTCTACCACTTGGACATCTCTGGTGTCAGCAATCTTTTTGTCGCTGTCTACAATCTTCTCTGTTACTTGTTGGTCTTCAACCACCACCTCTGTTGTTTCAACTTTTGTCACCTTTTCCAACTTGGTCTTTCCTCCTTTGGCTTTTTTCACCTTTGGAACATCACCAGAAGAAGACACTTGTAATTTGGCTTTAGTTACGGCCATACCAATATCGCTAGTAGCTTTGCATACATAGAGACCCTCGTTTTCTTTGCGAGCTTTGTGAATAGTGATGGACGTCTTGTTGTCTTTGATTCGGATTTTAGTGTTCTCATCATTGAGAATTATTTTGTCATTATGATACCAAATAATATCTTGAAATGAAAAGAAAATAGTAATTAGTTAATAATTTTTTATCAAAAGCATACTATGCACTTCAATTTATTTAACTGCATTTAGAGTATTTTGTGAAAAGGAAACGGGGGATACCTGGAACAGGATTTCCCGAGTATTGACAATCGAATTTGACAAGCTCGTCTTCCTGAGCTCTCACACCAAATATTTCCTTGACAAATGTCGGTACTGCTTGAGTAGCTGAAATTGAAGAACAAAACGTTTAATTCATAACAGTGGTCAGTTTAGTCATAATAACACTTTAGACCTAGATATGTTATTTTGTTATGTGTCAAAATTAGATTAATACCTTTGAGAGCTGCTTGTAACTCCTCCATGTGAGTCACCCATTCTGGCTTACGATATTCCTTTGTGCCCAAAATTCCTGTAAATTATACGAACCATTAAAATCAGCTTAAATATTCTACAAGCTTTCATTAAATTGAGTGCGATTTATGATGCTCATGTTTTTGTACAATGTAAAGTATAGTATTATGGGTAGGTATTTGTATAGATATTGGAAGGATTTTAAGGAGAAGATAGGGAACATTCTCATATCTGAAAATAGAATAAATTATTAGACATCAATTCATATCATCATAATTTGATTACCATTATCTATGTTATTCTCAGAAATTTTTTATGTAGAAAAAAGTTCTTGAAGATTAAAGCTAAATAACACAAAAAACATATCGAGACTGGAAGGTTTGATAAATGTGACTAAAAACAAAACTTCAAAATTTATTATCCCATTTTGACATGTCGCTTGCTCAGGATTGGTTGGTAGTATGTCCACAAAAACCCATATGGAGAGATAAAATTTTGAAGTTTAAAAAAATTATACTTTTGTTTCCTTTATTTCAAACTAATTGTTATAAATATTTTTTTTAAATGCAAGGGTTAGCTATCTACAAGTAAAAGAATAATATATTTGGTTGAATTTTTAACAAACTAACACATACTGCATTTTCAGCTTAAAATAAAACATAAATACAGGAATACAAACCAATCTCAGCAAGCGATGTGTTGTGCATCTATACATTATTTAGATGGCAAGCTTTGTTGCTGTTATCTTAAATATTTTCTCTCTTTTAAAAACTCTTTGAACTGTTAATTTTGTAATGTTTTTAAAATGAATAAATTAAATTGAATTGAATTATATAAAAGAACATTTCGTTTAAAATTAACTTTTCCATTCAAAGTCCTTTTCAGGTTGTAAAACCCTTATCATAAATCTCAAATCGACACAAAATAATGTACATACCTTCAACTTCCAGTTCGGTAACCGTGGAAACAACACCTAGTGGATTGCAAGCTTCGTATTTTATTTCACCTGAATCATCTGGGAAAACCTCTTTCATTGTCAGTATCGAAGTTCCGTCCTCAAATTCTTCGATGATAAATTCTTCACTATGTTTGATTTCCTTACCGTGTTTGAACCATTTTCCTACAGGTTTGGGTTTACCGATAGCCTTGGATTCAATTCTGTGGAAGTAGTTAAACACTCAAATAAAATACTGCTTAGTTAAGATTGAATAATAGATTTCATAATGAACAATGCTTAGTATAACCACCTTGTAAGTTGGCCTTCCTGTGTAGTAATGGTAGTTGGGAGGAATTTCACAATTTTGGGTGCCACTTCTGTATCCGATTCAATAATCTCCTAAAATGCATGAAAAATAGTTTAGCAAAAAAAAAAAATTCAGCCAAATTACCCACTAATATTTTAATTTAACTAAGCCTTTACTTTTCTGCTAGTGAGTCAGTCTATTTAAATAAATAAATAAATTATTTAAATTAATGACGGCAGCGCATTAGGCCACTTGCATCACATTTTTTAATTTTTTTTCCGGCTTAGGTAAATATTCTAAGACATTCTGTATTATTATTATTATTTTAATCATATTTTTGTAACCCTGGCGATTTTTTGAAAATTTCAGTCCGAAAAATCAGACCATTTTTTATAAACCGGAAAGACGGGACATAATTTTATAGGTGTGAAAAAACGATAATTACATAGCCGAAAATCATTTAAAAAAAAGAACATTTTCCCGAAGAAATGGCACAGGAGAATAACGAGGCATACCAAAAATTTATAATAGAATATTTTTTCCTCGATCCATCTCATTGTTCATAAATCATTATAATGTACAACATCTATATTACTAAATCCGATGTAATATACTTGTACTTGTAAATTATAATTATAATAAGAATATTATAAAATTTGATTTTGTTAAAATTAGCACCACAACCATTATACCTCTAAAACACGCACGGACAACATTAAATGTACGGGGTTCTCTTCATTACATCTGTCAAAAAGTCAAACCAAATGATAAGTTCGCAGAGAACAAACAATAAATCTAGTGAACGTTAAATGTCAAATTCAAAAATTCGCCTGAAATCAAAGTGATGCCATATAAAAAAAATAAATCAGTGTGGAATTTTACAAAATTAATAGGAACATTTTCGGAGACGGGACATTTTCATGTAGTGACGTCACGAGCCCAAAAAATGAATTTATTTATTTAAAAATTAAAAAAACTGTACATTTCTAAAAAAAATTTGTAACATTTTCGAAATCTTAGTAAAAAAATCTATCCACACGATTTTTTCCAAGTCCTTATGAAATCCATGCAAGTGGCCTATTACTATACATATTGTTTTCACAATAATATCTGCAGTTTTTGGTCAATATATGATAAGTGCAAATATAAAATTTCTCAAACTTTGAAACTTTCAATTTTGCCTGAAGTGAAACCAAATAAGTTTGACCGGTTCGTTTGTGTAAACAATATAAAATGTTCACGTGTTCAACCACTTTGTTGGTATACGTAATTAAATTATTATGTTATAAAACCCTGATCAAAGTTCAGGTTGAATCAAAACTGGTTGGTTTATAAATTAAAGATACAAATAATAAAGTGGTATTCAAACAAAGGCCCAAGCTATATGAGCAGTTCTATCGCCGCGGGAAACCGCCTGTAACCCGCAGTAGACACAATTTACTATGAACGTTGTATGACGCATTCTGAACGAGCGGTTCTTCCACCGCGGCTACTCACGGTTCACAAGCGGGAGAAATTCAACCGCCGCATGCAGCGGTTATCCCGCAGCGAATAACCGCCACGTTCATACTACACAAGTGGTTTCCCGCGATTGCATCATTTCATGCGAGAGAGCATTGATCGGTCGTGCGCGGTTTCTCGAGAGGTTTCCCGCACGTATGATGGTCTGAGGCAGCTCTCTCGGGCGGTTTCCCGCAGCGAGAGAACCGCTTGTGTAGCCTGGGCCTAAATTATTTTATTCTAATTATAATCAGAATAATGTTAAAAATTGGTTTTATTATATTATATAAAGTAAATATTTTTAAGTTCATTTGTCAGACTACTCCAAAACACAATCAATTTAAATTAGTAAAAGTGTACCCTTTATCTGGTTCAGAAATTAAACAAAATCTTGGCATTGTCAACATAAGACCCTATGAATGCGTGACGAGAGCGTTACGAAAAGTGTGATCGGGCGAGTCGAACGGTCAGGCGAGGCGAACGGAAGTTGAGAGAGAGAAATAAGTTAGTGAAGTTTTACTTCAGTCATGTGGTCTAAAGCACACTCGTTTTTTTTAAATTTTTATGTGAATACCTCATAGGTGCTCCCGTCTGGAGCCAGTGAGACTATGGCATCTCCAATTGGGGTATGTTATGAGGCTGAAGAAGATAGTGAGGAGGGGAAGGAGGTGAGGAAGATGAAGGTGAGGAAGTACCTGGCTATTCAGATCTGTTCACCAAACACATTTAAATAAAGCTAATTAAAAGAGAGAGATTTAATTAGAGCTAATTAAAAAGCCATTTCAAGCAACGTTTCAATTCTGAATGGTGGTCTCATATCAAGGCGATACTGAGAATATCTTCCACTCTGGAACGTGCCGCAAATATACTATATGTACATATATTATACCTAACGCTTATACTCGTGGGAGATCCATGCACTTTTTTATGCTCCGAAAGCGAGAACTTCAGAACATCAGAATGCACCATTAAGCAAGGCGACTCAACTGCTTAACGACTGTGCATTGAGCATCGACATCTTCAATGTCACCTACAGAGAATTCAGTAACTATCTCTTGACATATGTCACAACATAGTTAAAATTCCCCCATGCACTTTTAGAAAAAAAAAAATTGTAATCTTCTCCATAATTTTTTGGTGAATAAAATAAATAAATAATAATAAATAAATATTATTTTAAATTAACTAATTTTGAAATAACACAGATTAATTGAACAAAATTTATTTGAACACGCGGGATTCGATCCCGCGACCTTCGGATTGCGAGTCAAGAGCCTTACCCCTCGACCACGGAGAACGTTTACTGATGAACGGAATGATCGATTTTCTTTGTAATGTAAATGTATGGGCAAACAAATATGTAGCCGGAAATATTTTAATTGGGGTACCATAAATCGTAACAAGGCGACAAGTACTTTCTCATGCTAATTGGGTACTCGAGGAATTATATAAACACACTTGTATTTGTTATTTTTTCAAAGATAGTTCTAAAAGGTGAATGTCGTTTTAGAATTAGATTTCGTTAAAACAAAACTCTGCCTGTCCTGTTGTTTTTCTATAATAATATAATACATAATAAATTTATATTCTACATATATTACGTTCATTGTCTTTATATGTCGCTAAATAATAAATAAAATTTTGAATTTGCGTAAATTTATTATTATATGTCTGGCAATATAACAATAATGTCAAAATAACATTAATTTAAAAGTAGATGCTCAAAAACAATTAATTAAATGCTTTCACAGTTTTCAAAAATAACTTTGTTCATCTGTAATAATTATTATCAAAAAATGTTAACATGTATATTTACATACCTTTTCGCTCAAAACTTCTTCATCCGATCCGCTAGGAATGTATTCGTATGCTGTAAAATAAACATATTAATCATAGAAATATTTATCGACAACAGAAAAGTTAGAAAAAAACATATATAATCCTGAATCAACACGGAATTATATCCTGATATTCTAATTTTAGTACATTGTGCATTTAAAAGACGTTGAAAATAACTTGTTCTTTTATGAACTTCATAATGTTTTGGCTGAGAAAGGAATGCCCTTGTTTATGTGTGTTCTGTGGAAGTATTTCAGAATGTTTATAAATATTTGTGTTCGGCGTACCTTCTACTAGGACAGTAGCGAGACAAGTAGACTTTCCGTATTTGTTTTCTGCGTGACATTCATATTCTCCTCCTAATTCTGGGAAAGCCTCCTTAATAATAAGTTGACACTGTCCCTTAGTATTTTGGACCATAACAATGTCATTTCCTCGCTTGAGCATGTTCTTATTGTGAGACCAAATCACCAACGGAATGGGGCTGCCGATGACCTGACAGGAGAGCTTAATTTCTTCCCCATCCATGACGCGCTCCGGACTGGGGGCCACCGTGAACTCGGGCGCATAGCCCTCCGATGGCTGCTCTACGTCAGACACCGTGGCTGTGCACGTTATCGATCCAATCACGTTTTCCGCCCGACATGTAAATTCTCCCAGAGTGCTTTCGTCCGCGCTATCTACCATAAGCACGCTGCAGTTGTTCATACTTGTTATATGTATGTTCTCATTCTCTACAATCGGATTTGAGTTCAAGAACCATTGGAAAGATACGTTAGGATATGCTTCTACCACTGCCTCTAATATGAATACTTCATTAGCGGTAACCTGTTGTGGTGTGAATATTTGAATGAATTTTGGTGGAATCAAGTCACTGAAATCATCGCTTGCTATGTTAACAGAGCTTGATGATTTTGAAATGCTCTTAGATTCCTTTACTAAAACTTCGTATTTTCCACTTTGCTTTTTGGTTAGATTAGAAATATTGAGGCGTGTTTTCCCTTCTGTAGTTTCAATGCTAAAGGTTTCATCATTAACGATCTCTTTGCCATTTCTGAGCCAAGTAATTTCAGTGTCAGAATTAGATAAATACTCGACTTCCAGATTGACAACTTCACCAAGTTTTTTGACTTGTGCTTCGAGGGGCACAGTTATAGTAGAACTTGATTTAACTAATGTTGGTTCATCTGGAAGTTGTGAAAATAATTACATTTTTACACCAAATTTTTTGGCAGTATCGGTATTAATGTGGCAATGCAGGTTACTCAAATAAAAGTGTTCACTTTCAAAATGTGCAAGTTTAGTGTCAATCGACTTGAGTCTTAATTTAGTTCAATGAAAAAAAAAGTCCAAATCAAATAAATTCCGATCTCTACGCTTCACATGCAAGCTTTCAACGGTAATCGATAACTGGATGCAGGATGTACTTATTCGTCAAACTAAGAAAGCCATTTATCAACATTTCTATCTGGCTTAATCTTTATAGTTACTTTCATTACTTTCATGGAGTTTGATTCCATTCTAAGATATATTTAAACACTTGCTGAAGTTAGGCATTCCCCATGTTGCAAATTTCCAAATTGGTGTGCAAATAAAACACGACTAAGCGAACAAACTAAGGCGAGAAAAACGTGTGATAAAAAAGTTATAACTAATTCCATGCGAATTTGAAAAAAAATCTGTAAGTATGTACGAGTAGGTAAATTAGGTTTTTTTTAAAGAGCATTCCTAACCCAGATACCAACTGTGATATTTTCAATAGTATTAAGTACACAATGTACTCAAAGTCAAATAATAATATAGCAAATACAACGTTAGGCGGCACTAAAGCATTCTCTTACTAAATATGCAATTTATTATTTATATAATTGTAATACCTAGGTATTACATACTAGGTAGGTACTACAGAACACTCTGTTTCTCACTATTATCTCAATGGATTTATTATTTACGTATTTTCTAAAATAAATGTTAATGAAAGATTTTTTGTATTTATTGTTAGGCCTAAACAAAAATAATAATATCTGAAGGATATAATAAGATCATGCATAATAAATTTTTTTTTTTTGGTTAAAACATGCGAGCAGCACTTGAAAAGAAAGAGGAAAAATCTACCTTTAGACTCTTTCTTCACTTTGAGAATGGGTCTCAATACCACTTCTGTTTTTTCTTCAATAAAATCTACTTCATCGATTATTTCTTCTTTGGGCTTTTCTTTTTTCGTATCCTTCTTCAAAATTACCTCTTCGACAACAGTTTCCTCTTCTGACATTTCTTTCTTGAGTATTGGCTTTGGGGCAAGTTTTTCCTTTGGTTGTTCTTTTTTCGTAACTTCTTTAATAATCTCCTCAACAATTTCCTCTTCAGACACGTCACTCTTAGGAATTGGCTTGAGATTTATAATTTCCTTTGGTTCTTCCTCCTTAGGCTGTCTTTTACCCCTGGGCCATGCCTTAACTTCTAGTTTTTCTTCTTTAGGTTCATCTTTCTTTGTAATTTCCAGAGTTTTTTCTTCAACTATTTCTTCTTCTACCACTGTCTTCTTAGGAATTGGTTTAAGGGTAATTTCTTCCTTGGGTTGTTCTTCAACGGGTCTCCTCTTACCCCTTGGCCAAGACTTAACTTCTGGTTCTTCTTCCTTTGGTTTTTCTTTCTTTACCATTTCTTTCACAGTTTCCACTTCTTCTATTATTTCCTCTTCTGCAACCACCTTTTTAAGTATTGGCTTACGAGAAACTTCTTCAACTATTTCTTCTTCTACCACTGTCTTCTTAGAAATTGGTTTAAGGGTAATTTCTTGCTTGGGTTGTTCTTCAACGGGTCTCCTCTTACCCCTTGGCCAAGTCTTAACTTCTGGTTCTTCTTCCTTTGGTTTTTCTTTCTTTACCATTTCTTTCACAGTTTCCACTTCTTCTATTATTTCCTCTTCTGCAACCATCTTTTTAAGTATTGGCTTATGAGAAACTTCTTTAACTATTTCTTCTTCTACCACTGTCTTCTTAGGAGTTGGTTTAAGGGTAATTTCTTCCTTGGGTTGTTCTTCAACGGGTCTCCTCTTACCCCTTGGCCAAGACTTAACTTCTGGTTCTTCTTCCTTTGGTTTTTCTTTCTTTACCATTTCTTTCACAGTTTCCACTTCTTCTATTATTTCCTCTTCTGCAACCACCTTTTTAAGTATTGGCTTACGAGAAACTTCTTCAACTATTTCTTCTTCTACCACTGTCTTCTTAGGAATTGGTTTAAGGGTAATTTCTTCCTTGGGTTGTTCTTCAACGGGTCTCCTCTTACCCCTTGGCCATGTCTTAACTTCTGGTTCTTCTTCCTTTGGTTTTTCTTTCTTTACCATTTCTTTAACAGTTTCCACTTCTTCTATTATTTCCTCTTCTGCAACCATCTTTTTAAGTATTGGCTTATGAGAAACTTCTTCAACTATTTCTTCTTCTACCACTGTCTTCTTAGGAATTGGTTTAAGGCTAATTTCTTCCTTGGGTTGTTCTTCAACAGGTCTCCTCTTACCCCTTGGCCAAGACTTAACTTCTGGTTCTTCTTCCTTAGGTTTTTCTTTCTTCACCATTTCTTTCACAGTTTCCACTTCTATTATTTCCTCTTCTGCAACCACCTTTTTAAGTATTGGTTTACGAGAAACTTCTTCAACTATTTCCTTCTTCACAATATCCTTTTTGGTCACCTCAACGATAAACTCTTCCTTCGGCATTTCCTTTAAGATGACCTCTTTTAGGGTAACTTCTTCAATATTTATTTCTTCCTTAGATAAGTCTTTTTTAGGAATGGGTTTGAGTGTGATTTCCTCCTTGGGTTGATCTTCAATCGGTCGCCTTTTACCTCTTGGCCATGTCTTTTCCTCTGGAGCCTCTTCTTTCGGTTGTTCTTTCTTAACAAGAGGCTTAATAGGTACTTCTTCAGGTGTTTCGTCAACGGCCACATCTTTCTTAGGAATCGGTTTGAGTGAAATTTCTTCCTTAGGCTGTTCTTCAATTGGTCGCCTTTTACCTCTTGGCCATGTCTTTTCTTCAGGAACTTCTTCCTTTGGTTGTTCTTTCTTGACAAGAGGTTTGAGAGGTACTTCTTCGGATGTTTCCTCAACAGCAACATGTTTCTTAGGAATGGGTTTGAGTGAAATTTCTTCCTTAGGCTGTTCTTCAATTGGTCGCCTTTTACCTCTTGGCCATGTCTTTTCTTCGGGAACTTCTTCTTTCGGTTGTTCTTTCTTTACAATTGGCTTGAGAGGTACTTCTTCAGGCGTTTCATCAATGACGACATCTTTCTTAGGAATCGGTTTGAGTGAAATTTCTTCCTTAGGCTGTTCTTCAATTGGTCGCCTTTTACCTCTTGGCCAAGTCTTTTCTTCAGGCACTTCTTCCTTTGGTTGATCTTTTTTAACAACAGGCTTGAGAGGGACTTCTTCGGGCGTTTCCTCAACGGCAACTTGTTTCTTAGGAATCGGTTTAAGAGAAATTTCTTCCTTAGGTTGTTCTTCAATTGGTCGCCTTTTACCTCTGGGCCATGTTTTTTCTTCGGGAACTTCTTCCTTTGGTTGTTCTTTCTGAACAACAGGCTTGAGTGGTACTTCTTCAGGTGTTTCCTCAATGACCACCTCTTTCTTAGGAATGGGTTTGAGTGAAATTTCTTCCTTAGGCTGTTCTTCAATTGGTCGCCTTTTACCTCTTGGCCATGTCTTTTCTTCAGGAATTTCTTCCTTTGGTTGTTCTGTCTTGACAAGAGGTTTGAGAGGTACTTCTTCGGATGTTTCCTCAACAGCAACTTGTTTCTTAGGAATGGGTTTGAGTGAAATTTCTTCCTTAGGCTGTTCTTCAATTGGTCGCCTTTTACCTCTGGGCCATGTTTTTTCTTCGGGAACTTCTTCCTTTGGTTGTTCTTTCTGAACAACAGGCTTGAGTGGTACTTCTTCAGGTGTTTCCTCAATGACCACCTCTTTCTTAGGAATGGGTTTGAGTGAAATTTCTTCCTTAGGCTGTTCTTCAATTGGTCGCCTTTTACCTCTTGGCCATGTCTTTTCTTCAGGAATTTCTTCCTTTGGTTGTTCTGTCTTGACAAGAGGTTTGAGAGGTACTTCTTCGGATGTTTCCTCAACAGCAACTTGTTTCTTAGGAATGGGTTTGAGTGAAATTTCTTCCTTAGGCTGTTCTTCAATTGGTCGCCTTTTACCTCTTGGCCATGTCTTTTCTTCGAGAACTTCTTCCTTTGGTTGTTCTTTCTTTACAGCTGGTTTGAGAGGTACCTCTTCAGGAGTTTCCTCAATGGCAACTTGTTTCTTAGGAATCGGTTTGAGTGTGATTTCCTCCTTAGGCTGTTCTTCAATTGGTCGCCTTTTACCTCTTGGCCATGTCTTTTCTTCGAGAACTTCTTCCTTTGGTTGTTCTTTCTTTACAGCTGGTTTGAGAGGTACCTCTTCAGGAGTTTCCTCAATGGCAACTTGTTTCTTAGGAATCGGTTTGAGTGTGATTTCCTCCTTGGGTTGTTCTTCTATTGGTCGCCTTTGACCTCTTGGCCATGTTTTCTCTTCGGGAATTTCTTCCTTTGGTTGTTCTTTCTTTACAATAGGCTTGAGAGGTACCTCTTCAGGAGTTTCTTCAATGGCAACTTGTTTCTTAGGAATCGGTTTGAGTGTGAGTTCCTCCTTGGGTTGTTCTTCTATTGGTTGCCTTTTACCACTTGGCCATGTCTTCTCTTCGGGAATTTCTTCTTTTGGTTGTTCTTTCTTTACAACTGGCTTGAGAGGTAACTCTTCAGGAGTTTCCTCAATAGCAACTTGTTTCTTAGGAATCGGTTTGAGTGTGATTTCCTCCTTAGGTTGGTCTTCTATTGGTCGCCTTTTACCTCTTGGCCATGTCTTTTCTTCGGGAACTTCTTCTTTCGGTTGTGCCTTCTGAACAACAGGCTTGAGAGGTACTTCTTCAGGCGTTTCCTCAACGACCACATCATTCTTAGGAATAGGTTTGAGGGAAATTTCTTCCCTGGGCTGTTCTTCAATTGGTCGCCTTTTACCTCTTGGCCAAGTCTTTTCTTCGGGAATTTCTTCCTTTGGTTGATCTTTCTTAACAAGAGGCTTGAGAGGTACTTCTTCAGGCGTTTCCTCCACGGCAGCTTCTTTTTTAGGAATAGGTTTGAGTGAAATTTCTTCCTTAGGCTGTTCTTCAATTGGTCGCCTTTTACCTCTGGGCCATGTTTTTTCTTCAGGAACTTCCTCCTTTGGTTCTTTCTTAACAAGGGGTTTGAGAGATACTTCTTCAGTCGTTTCCTCGACGGCAATTTGTTTCTTTGGAATTGGTTTGAGTAAAATTTCTTCCTTAGGCTGTTCTTCAATTGGTCGCCTTTTACCTCTTGGCCATGTCTTTTCTTCAGGAACTTCTTCCTTTGGTTGTTCTTTCTGAACAACAGGCTTGAGAGGTACTTCTTCAGGCGTTTCCTCAATGACCACCTCTTTCTTAGGAATGGGTTTGAGTGAAATTTCTTCCTTGGGCTGTTCTTCAATTGGTCGCCTTTTACCTCTCGGCCATGTTTTTTCTTCAGGAACTTCTTCTTTTGGTTGTTCTTTCTGAACAAGAGGCTTGAGAGGTACTTCTTCAGGCGTTTCCTCAACGGCCACATCTTTCTTAGGAATGGGTTTGAGTGAAATTTCTTCCTTCGGTTGATCTTCTACCGGTCGCCTTTTACCTCTTGGCCATGTCTTTTCTTCGGGAATTTCTTCGTTTGGTTGTTCTTTCTTTACAACAGGCTTGAGTGGTACTTCTTCTGGCGTTTCCTCGACGGCAACTATTTTCTTAGGAATCGGTTTGAGTGTTATTTCCTCCTTGGGCTGTTCTTCAATTGGTTGCCTTTTACCTCTTGGCCACAATTTAACTTCTGGTCCTTCTTCCATTAGCTGTTCCTTCTTATTTTCTTGCAAAACGGGTTGTTTTGTAGGAATGGGTTTCAAGGTTATTTCTTCTTCAGGCGTGTCTTGAATTGGCTTTCTTTTACCCCTTTCCCACAATTTTGCTTCCATTGGTTTTTGTAAAATATCAGCTTGTTCAGATTTTTTATTATTTTCGATCAATTCTGTTGTTTCTTTTTGAAGTCGAAGAATGTCTTCGTCTTCGGTGTGTTGAATTATTCCTTCCTCGGCTCGATGTTTTTCATCAATTTGTAATTGATCGATTTCTTTCAATATCTTTTTTCCTCTACGCCATGTTTTTTCTTCAGTAACCTCTTCTTTTGGTTGCTCTGTCTTTTCGATTGGCTTTAGAGGTACTGCTTCAGTTATTTCTTCAACGGCAACCTGTTTTTTAGGAATTGGTTTGAGACATATATCTTCCTTCGGCACTTCTTCTAAAATCGGTTGCTTTTTAGGAATTGGTTTGAGGGTTATTTCTTCCTTTGGTGTCTCTTCAATCGTTCTCCTTTTACCTCTTTCCCACAATTTTGCTTCTGCCGGTTCCAAGATTTTAATTGTTTTTAACTGTTCCGTTTCAGTTGTATCTTTTTGAAGTGTAAGTAAGTCTTCCTCTTCGGTGTGTTGAATAGTTCCGATCCCGGGCTGTTTAACTTCATCCACGAATTTCTTGTCAACTTTAAGTTGTTCGGTATCTGTCAAAGCCTTTTTTCCTCGACGCCATGATTTTTCTTCTGTAATTTCTTCTTTTAGTTGTTCTTTCTTTACAACGGTTTTAAGAGGTACTTCTTCAGGTATTTGCTCTACCTCATTTTCTTTCTTTGGAATTGGTTTAAGTGAAATTTCTTCCTTAGGCTGTTCTTCAAGAGGTCGCCTTTTACCCCTAGGCCATGTCTTTTCTTCCGGAATCTCTTCCTTTGGCTGTTCCTTCTTTGGCACTGGTTTGAGAGAGACTTCTTCGGGTTTTTCTTCCAAAACCGCTTGTTTTTTAGGAATTGGTTTCAAGGTGATATCTTCCTTTGGCGTTTGTTCAATTGGTCGCCTTTTACCACGTTCCCATAATTTTGCCTCTATTGGCTTTTCTAGAGTAAAGACTTCTTCTGATATTTTATTATTTTCGATAGATTCTATCTTCTCGTTTTGAATCCTAAGTAAGTCTTCCTCGTCGGTATGTTGAATTTTTCCGAACTCAAGTTGTTGTTTTTCATCGATTTGGATTTTATCCGTTTCTTTCAATACTTTTTTTCCTCGACGCCATGTTTTTTCTTCTATAACCTCTTCTTTTGGTTGTTCTTTCTTTTCAACTGACTTAATTGGTACGTCTTCAGGTGTTTTCTCTACCTCATTTTCTTTCTTCGGAATTGGTTTAAGTGAAATTTCTTCCTTAGGCTGTTCTTCAATAGGTCGCCTTTTACCCCTAGGCCATGTTTTTTCTTCCGGAATCTCTTCCTTTGGCTCTTCCTTCTTTGGCACTGGTTTGAGAGAGACTTCTTCGGGTTTTTCTTCCAAAACCGCTTGTTTTTTAGGAATTGGTTTCAGGGTTATTTCTTCTTTGGGCGTTTGTTCAATTGGTCGCCTTTTACCACGTTCCCATAATTTTGCCTCTATTGGCTTTTCAAGAGTAAAGAGTTCTTCTGATGTTTTATTATTTTCAATTGATTCCGTTTTTTCCTTTTTCATTTTCAAAAAGTCAACATCGTCAGTGTGCAGAGTTTTGCTGGTTTCGGTTCCTCTTTCATAATCTTCTATATTCTGTTCAACGATTTTTAATTGCTCTGATGTTTCTCTTCCTTTTTTCCCTCTTCGCCATGTTGTTCCTTCTATATTTTTACTCTCTGCGTCTTCCGTTTCTTTAGAGTCTATTTTTAAAATAACCGAATCCTCTTGCTCCGTCATAATTTCCTCTCTCATTATAATTTTGGATGTAGAATCGATTTCTTCTGTTAAAACATCTTCGAGTTCAGATTTTGGCAATGCTTTTAGCTTAACGTCTTCTAAAGTAGGTTTATCAATGATACTTTTAATGATTTTAGTTGGTTTAAGCGAAATTGTTTCATCAGTCCATGACTTTTCTTTCGTTTCTTCGGAAACACCTCTTACTTTTTCAGTCTTCTTGATATTTTTTCTCCAATTTGCTGGTAGTTCATCAAGTAAATCAGGTTGGGGTGCGGGAGACAGCTTGATTCGCTGTATAGTTTCCTCTTTTATGTCAATTTTCACACCAATAATATCTTCCGTATATTGACCGACCGTGTCGTCTTTTTGTTCCATCACATCTGAGGTTGCTTTTTTATGAACCGTGCGTCGCTGTCTCCACGGTACTTCGCGCTTCGTTACATTGTCCTGTGCCTGTTTCTTTATTTTAAGTATATTACTTGAATCTGTATCCGTGGTGAAAGTTTTGTTGTACTCTTCGACGTCCATTTCTATTTCTTCATCATCACCAACAACAGTCTTCGTCTTCTTGCCAAAACGTTCTGAAAAAACACAGGTTTAAGGATCATAATATTTGGCACACCCCGATATTTTTTTAATAAAGTGAACAGGTTTGAGATAAATTAGATATCTACATAAGATTTGTGTGTTATTAGTTTTCCTCCGAACATGTGAATTTTTGTTTTGACGATTTTTTCAAACCCATAAATTATCGTAAATATAAAAAGTTCTCATCATCATAGTTACCAGGAAAACGTAATTAAGTGATTAAGGTTTCTTCTCGTCCTAAGTACACCTTCTTCTTCACCCAACTCATTTTATGAAAAAAATCGAATGTGTATTTAGGTATTTAAAAGAAAAATCTAGAAAAGTGAAATACGAGTATTATTCTTTTATAATATAAATATCCACTCGAGCGACAGTTGCCCAAACTTAGGTAGGTGATTTTTATAAATTTAAATTAATTATAAATTTAATTTTTTTTTTCCAAAACCCACAATATGGGATAAACGGTGAAATCTAGATTCATTGGCTTTTAACCGCAGTAAGTTCATGTTCCGTGTATGAATTTGAAGGTATGATATTAATTAAACCGAATGGCCAAATCTAAAACCGAACACCTGATGATCTCCATTGCTCGAGTGGTTGTGTTATATTATAATAAGTTTTGGAAAATAATGTTAGATACGAGAGTGTTTACACCATTCCCTGACCGATGAAATATATCATGCATTTCAAATAAACATTTATCTTTAGCCAGTTAAATTGAAATTGTGTTAAAATAACACAAGACAGTAGGGTCTTAAACATGTATTATTATATATATTTAACATTCGCATTTTTTGTTATGAAAGGAATGTGGTTCCTGTACCGATGTCATTTTTCAAAACTTGGAATCTATTGATGTACTTTGTGTAGGAAGTTTAAGCTCCATTGTCAACAAATGTTCCCTATTTGTAAGATGTGAGTCATGTACTGGCGTACATTCACCCAGTGGATGAATGGAGAATGTTTATTTAGAGGTGTTTGCTTGTCTGCTTGCACAGGTGAGGTGAGCAGGTGGAGAGGTCGCCCCCCCCCCCACAGTGCGGGGGGCATTGCGGCCAGTCGGCGGCGGCAGTCACTCGGTCAGTCAGTCAGTCCACAGCCACGGGAAGAGAGCTCCCGATTCCGCTCCCGGCCTGGGGCCCTTACTCCACTCAGTGTCAGTGTCTGTGATTCTCACTCTGTTCCAATTGTGCAAAGTGTCAAGTGAAAACATGAAAACTTTAAAAATTATTTTGTGTCATTTTATAGTTTAGAGACTTTATTGTATTTTTAAATTGATTATTTAACTAGTTGCCGCGTTTTGATAATTATTATGTTTTTTGTTTTAATGTTTACATCGTTTTATTGTTGAGTCTTTACTGGTTTAATTCTCTGTGTTTTATTTAATAAATAGATGTGCAACACAAATTGCGTTTGAATGTGCCTATTTTGTCCCTTGAGAATAAAGTCTTCCTTAATTATTTGTACAATGTTTCGGAATAATCCGCCGTCAGGTTATAAGCAGGATAGATACCATCTTGTGGACCACTTGTAGATACACACACCCCCACCGGCGATCTTTGCGGGAGATCAGTGAATCATCTCTTGGCAATGGGAGAGAAGGTGATGCACCTGTATGAGTGTTTATCTAATTCGGCTCAAGGCGAACCTGTGTTGTCGGCTTGGGCGTGTTTTGATACATAGGTTACGTAGGCGCACCTAATTTAGAGCGTAATGTAAGCCGCTTGGTTGCGTGTGCAGGAGTAGCACCTGGGCTAGCCTATTCTTAGCGTCCAGTCATCAGACAGTCCACACGCCGCGCCACGCCGCGCCGGCAGCCACTCGCGGCGGCAGCGGAGCCGTGTGCACGGCTGACCGCTCACCTGCCCGTGGCTGATTCGCTGATCGCTGATTCGCTGATTCACTGATTCACCCGTATTAATAGTTCCGTCCCACCATTCGCGCTTGGCGGCCGCAGTGACTGGCGCACCTGCTCGCGCGCCTGCCTGTCAAACTGCCCTTGCCCATTGCCCATTGCCCATTGCCCATTGCCCATTGCTCATTGCCCATCACCCATCAACCATCAAGCATCGCCCATCGCCCTAGCCGGCCTAGCGCATGGCCTCTGTCGGTGTTAGGTCAGCACTCTTCATGTCAACCAAACTCCCCTTGCGGGAGGTGCTTATTCAAAGGTTAATTAGTGCCATTGAGTTGTCTATTGAAAAATGCGAAAATTCAATCATTCAATATTTATTTAAACCAACCTTAAAATACATAGATGTATGGTTTCATTTGCTTAGTTACAAAACATATTTTCATTGCATATACAAAAAAAAACAAATACAAATTTCTATGAGGATTGCATTACTGTATCTTAACAATGTTATTTGAAAATCACGTTTCCTTAGCTTATATAATGTATGTTTATACAGTTAATATGACAGATTGATTTGTAACAGACAGAATAAGATTTTCAAAACAATAAATCAAGTTGAAATGTTTTCACTCACATAAACAATGCGGAAGGTCTATAGATTAGTACCTATGTAAGTTGGTCCACCATTGTGATGGATGGATGATGGCCACAAACAGCATGTGATGTATTAAAAGTCTTATTCAAAATCTGCTATAGGTACATTGTTGGGGTGATGCGATACATTTGGTTCTACGTAACAATGGACTCTCATCGGCCCTTCACTTTCCCCAAAATATCACAACAAGTATGTAAACGTCTGCGGTGAGCTTAACTTAACAATTTTATTCATTATTTTGTTTTATTTCAAGGGTTTTTTGGAAGTTTATTATTATGAAATTTTGAGTTATGTTTATTATTATTGAAATTTTATTTGAACACTATCGAAATTATTAAAATTTTGCTTATGTTTTTAAAATAATAATCTTTAGATATTTTTCACAAACGATGGCATGTTTTGTGGAAGGTGTGATTTAATTTAAACTTTAATAATCGTTTTTAAATGTAAATTTTGGTAACATTTTTAATAAATAATGAATGTACAAAGTTATATTAGGTATAGTTTGTTTAAATCTGAACTCTTTAAGACATAAAAACAGAATCACTAAAAATAATGTTATTGAAAATAAAATTCAGTCAAGCTTTTTATTGGTATATTATATAAATTTAATTAATTTTAGCATTTAAACGTGCGTGTGTGAGTGTATGTGTGCAAGTGTATGTGTGTTGTATGCACACTTCAGTTTGTGTGAGTATGTTTTTGTTACAAATCAAAGTGCAGAATACAAAGAAGTGCAAAGAGACTTTAAAACTTGAAAAAATACCTATTTAAATAACAAAACAAAGTTCAACTAATTAAACTAATAATTACACACTGATATTAAGTATTAATTCAAGCGAACTGTCGTGCGGAATTATATTCTAGGAAATCAATAAGCAATGAATAGACAAATTCAAACATTTTATCCATTTATAATTATTTTTGATTGTGATTTTAAAACAATTTGTGGGTGATTTATAATAATGGACGGTGCCAACAGTTCTTTACATTATTTATAAATAATCAGAATACATTTTTAAATGAATTTTGTGCTTTGTCGTCAGTTGAAAATATTTTCTTCATTCGCACGAATCAAGACCCGTGACCGTGAATTTTAATAACAGGTCGGTTGTCAAATAGCTAAGCCTTAAACTCAGATAAATAATAACCGGAAATTTTTTTTTTCAAATTTTCTCTTAAAATCTTCGATTGAAAATATTTTATACACTCGTCCACAAAAAAAAACAAACTGAATGGATTTGAAGAAACCATGATATTGACACTGATTTAATCGAAAATACGAGTGTAATAGTCGTTCGCAACACGATAATGTGATGGGTGATGTATTCCACATGTAATGCAGCTTAGTGTATTGTTTCTTCGATTGAAAGAAGCGAATCGTGTTTCGAAGAACTTGTGTACTGCTATTTGGCAACAAGAGAGAACTGACGTGTTTATAACATGACACGTTCTTACTTTTATAGTTGGAAGCTTATTTTGTAAAACTACCATAAAACTTTTCGTAAATCTAAGTGAAGAAAGTATGCAACTCACTGACAAAGAAAAAAATGCATCCAAATTTAGTCTGGTCTGTGAAAAGTAGTTGATGATTATTTGTTGTAGGTATGCTACAAGTAATAAAATGTAATAGAAGTATATTATTATGATATGGCACTTATATATTTAAAAGTGGATATTAATTCCTATGAAGCGGTTTGAAATAAACTTATTATTTTAATTAATAGTAAAGTGATTATGATAGAAAAAATAAATATTTGTTCTTGCAATAATATTTATTAGGTTTTATTATTTTCCATTCACTCAAAGTATTAATATTACAATCTAAGAAAAAGTTTATAAAATAATAATAAATGTCCACATAAAAGGCAACATTCGTGGTTTGTTTGTGTTTGTTCTTGCGAGTTAAGAGATAGTTTGTTGTGTCTTATTGAAGGGAGTGGGTGGCTCTGGCCTCCGCTCAGTAAGTCTAGATATTAAGTACAAGTAGGTTCAGTTCTTTTCATTGGCGGTGCAGGGATTCATACAAATGCAACAAACACTTCTGCCAAGGTCAACAATACAGTGGAGTGCCGATTAGGTATATTGAATATCAAACTATACTCTATATTAGAATCAATGCATATTTATATCTCTAATTCTTATTGAATAGAAAAACTTAACATCAAAAATATGTAAATTTCATTATCCACAGGTTAAGGGTATACAAAAATAAGATGGTGTAAAAAATACTCTCGTTGCGCTCTACTTTATATTATTAGAAAAAAAGTTGATAAGAAAATGATGTTTTCTAACCACGAGCAAATGGAAATTTCGGCAAATGTAGGTATAATGATTGGAACTCGACTGAATTGGGAACGGAATAGAATTTTGCATTGTCCACCCATTCCCTTCTATAAGGGAGTCTGACTGCTGGTTGGCCGCACGGATCAATATCTATGTCTTACTTTTAACCACGAGCCGCGCGGAGGTCTCCACTTGGCCGGCGGCCGAGGTAGCGCGGCACGTGAAGGTACCGGTGTCCTCTTCGTACGTGTTGGCGATCAGCAGCACGGCGTTGTTGCCTTCGTGGATCATCTGTGGAGAAGGAGATTATTCGATTATTACACATATACATCACTGATTGGGCGCGCCTCCAATAAAGTCTCGCTGTAATCAGATTTGGCGCAACGTCATTTTTTTTCGATTGATATTTGTTTTTGTACAAACGAAAATAGTTTTTTTTTTCTTTTTTTTCAAGGGTAAGCATTATGTAATTTTATTACTACCGTCACACTGTTTGGTACTCGCAAATGAGATCATTATTCATTTGAAAATTAAATATACCGTGTTTTCACAGAAAAGCGTTAAAAATAGTTTTTTTTACAGAATTTTTGATATTATGAATAAACTGCCGAAGGTTTTCCTTCTTGTTTGCTTCACGATTACGGTTTCATGACAACTCGACAAAGTGGCATTTCAACATCCCTTTGGAAAGTCATTAAAAGTGATGAAAAAAAAAATTAAAAATAGGTCATAACGTAACGTTACACATTTAAGCAAGTTTTTTTTTTAAATTTTTGTAACTCGATGAAACAAAATAGCAACACTAAAAAGAGAAAAACACACACATCTATAGGATTAAGCCTGCAAGAGAATGATAAAGTATAATTGGTCTCCTGTTTGTGCGGTGTGTCGTAGCCTCCCCACTCTCGTTTACTTTAGTTTTTTGATGGTTTCATTTCTATCAAGTGAATTGCACATTGTTTTTACATCACTTTTAATGACTTTTCAAAAGAGTAATGAAGTTGCATGTTGTTGAGTTGCCCGGTCACCGATCGGTATATGCACTTATTGACATTTAGAAATTTTGTAAAATATAAATTAAGTACCTACGTATTTAATAATACTAAATGTAAAACAATCGATAATATTCTACAAACATTAAAATATCATTTAATCTTTTCGTATGTATGTAGGGACAACGTAAATACTTGTTTCAATTTAGATACTAAATTAAAGAGTTGAAGAGAAAAAAAATCAGTTTATGACCTAACGCGAAATATGTCCAAATTAAGCTACCAAATGAATCTTTACTACAAAGTAGAACATCTATGTGATGTTGCTGCGAAATATCTCGAACCACTGTGAACTCTGGCGTTCTGAATTTTGCAAAGTCTTTTCAGCCGAGCGATTCTACATCTTTCGTGGGACATGGTCTCCCACATTTGTATGATTTTTACATACTTACTGTCACATATTTTAGTTAAGATCGTTTTAAACACGAATTCCTGCAAGTATGCATGATTATTTATTAATTTAATGTACGTTGTACATAGAAAAAGCAAACAAATCACACAATTCTGTCAGGAGATCCTGTTCGATAACGATCCCACAAAAGACATGGATTCGCTCGGCTGTTTGGTATTTCTAGGTCAAGTTTAACATTTTCAGCTTACAACTGAAACGATCGGTAGAAAAGTTTCGCAAAATTTATTTAACTTTTAAAAATGAGTGGACACACATGTTGGTTTCTTGTTGAACAACGAGAAAAATCAGTGATTAGCTGGGTAGTAACTACACGCAATAAGGAACTCCAGTAAAAAATATTATGGCTTTAAAAAAATATGTTCATATAGACCAATAAACGCTGATTCTGAATATATAAGTTTAATTTCATAATATTAAACGTAGAGTTCTTAAAAAATTATTAAAAAGTGCATTTTTAAACCTCTCGTCAAAACACACTGTAAAGTTGGTATTACTGAATGGTTAGTGCTGACGTCATGCGTCACCAGTCATTGTATTGAAATCTTTGATTATGTAGGTATGACATAAGCCATCAGTATTAACAACTTTTCATGTTATTCGTTATTTCATATTGTTTATAGAGATTTAGTTGTTGTGTTTATTGAAACAATATTTAAGCCTAAATAATTCAGTATCAAAAATAGAGGTATCTCTATTATTTAAAATATTGAAAAACTACTGCACAAAAAAATAGTAATGCTACTTCTAGGGAGAATGCTTCGAATAACGCTATTCAAAATGGCGGCACTTGATCAGCTGATTGCCCAATCCTATAGTAATTTTTCAGGAGTGATGACGTCACACGATTCACCGTACATACGGTGGTCTTAGGGGAATCTTGAAAAATTAAAACTTTGACAATTATTTTAACTATTAAAACTAACTCTAAAAATAAAAATAAAAATGCAGTTATTTAAGTCAGAAGGTCATTATTCATTAAAAAAAAAAAAAAAATTGGACTGGAGTTCTCTATTGTCATCAACCAATTTCATATTTTCGAATGCTAATCTCTAATTTAAAAAGTCGAATCAAATGGCCCTACAGACTGTTAATGAATTCAATCATTATCATTGTGAAAGATGGGCGACTATTTCAAAATCAATACAAATTCTAAAAAAATATATATTTTCGAATTAGCATCTCTAATTTAACCGGTCGTATCAAACGGCCCTACAGACTATTCATAAATTTAAACATTATCGTTATGAATGATGAAATGTATACAAATCGTTTGTGCAACATATCGCAATTGATTTTGAAACAGTCACCCAATTGTCGCTCGTGCGCTCGTGGCCTAAATTGCACTGGTTTTCAAAAGATATTTTTGTTTAAAATAATATCATCATCAACAATTAGAGAGCTACTGTAACATAATTTAAAAAAATACACGTGTGCAGTTCACAAGCGGTAGAAGTGAAACCTTCAGAAAACTAAAGTAGATAAGAGTGGGGAGGTTACGAAGCTCCGCACGAAGAGGAGACCGATTCTCTCATATGCTAAATCCTATAGATTTAAGTGCTTGTCTCTTTTTAGTGTCGCTTTTTCGTTTCATCGATTTCAAATCACAACGGTGCTACAGAAGTTTTCACTTCAAAAAATAATTAAACAATTTGTTTTTAAAATGCCGTGGCGTAACTTAAATTTTTCTGAATAATTCGATTTCGGTCGCAGCTCACTAAGATTTTAAAGCTTACAATAAAATATACTCTTCTTTATCGCTTAGGCGTCGTCCATTAATCGCGTGATGTTTTTTAAGTAACTTTTAACCCCCCCCCCCCCGTGATACATGGTGGGGTTTAAGATTACCCCCTCCCCCATCCCTAAAATCACGTTTTTTTTCGTACAAAGTATATTGAAATTTTAGGAATATTATCGTGCGTTCAACGAAAAATAAATACACGTGATGTCTCATTATACCCCCCCCCCCCCTCCTTGTGATATTTTGTGATTTTTTCCGATTCCCCCCCCCCCCCCCCTTTCGAGCCTCACGTGATTAATGGACGACCCCTTACTTAACAACCCGGATTTCTACCGATTTATTTCATATTTCCCTTAAACACGGTAAGTTTTAAAGCTCTTAAATATATGTTATTCTTGAAGATAATATCTAGACTTTGCCCGCGTCGAAACGCAAATTATATAAAATTCCCTCGATAGAAAAAAATCGCAAAGTATGCCCCAAAAATGATTATAAACACGTTTGTTTCAGTTATTTTACAAGTTATATGTATGAAAAAATTCACAGTGTTTCTTTAAATGCAGTTTAAGAGAATGCCCGCGAGATTTTTGCTCTATTTTAAACGAGTCGTGTTTTATTAAACATTTTCGCAATTTTCGCATCGATTTTGTCGCTGTAAATGTTAGCGCTCTCCTCTAACGTTCGTAATTTCGTATCTCTCCATCTTCTTCTTTTCGAGCCCGGTTGCAGAGCCTTAACCTTATATTTTATTTGTTAAGCGTTTCGTCATGCGATGCGCACACCATCACAGAGGAGAGCTTTTTTCAAATTGTTTTCCTCATACTCGAATTTATAACGAAATAGGGATTCCTTCCAGTTTTCATTCCCCCTTATTGCAGATATACTTATAAAATATGCATACCGCACCACCTCTTCTAAACTGTCACAAATATTTTTTTTTGTCATAATGGGATAATGAACTTTGAAATCTTTTTAGACACACTTGTTTTTTTTGTTTATTGAACTGTCATAGTACACAGTTATTCGGAGCTCTAAATACAAGATAACATTATTATTCATAGTTTCTAATTGTTAAACACTTCAAAATCTTAATGCTTAAGCCTCCGTGTATATACACGAAGAAGATGAAAAAATTCCAATTTCATATTCCCGGTTGATTTGTGACAATTTTATTGAGGGGGTGTGATACGGTGATACGATTTTAGGAACGATGTATGTGACTCTTAATAAAACGGATTTGATTAAGACTAAGGTTAAACAGAGTAAAATCTCACCTGGAAATCGGGTGTTTCCGGTATGAGTGCCCCTTCTCGCAGCCACTGAATGTTCGGCTTGGTCTTGCTGGACACTTGCGTCTTGAATTGAGCTGGTGCACCCTCGAAAACGATGACATCCTTCAGTGGTGTCAATACTGGAAGCTGTTCTGATGATTCGGGAACTGCCACCTTCAGGTTAGCTGATGTGACAATCTTTCCAGCGGTGTTAGTTGCGATGCACTTGTAAACGCCTTCGTCTTCAGGGAACGCTTCAGAAATGTGTAGGGTACTTTCTTCTCCTCGTGTAGTCATTTGGAAGTACTTAGAAGGCTTGATGTTTTTGCCCCCCTTTTCCCACTGAACGGATGGGCTTGGTTTTCCAGATATTTTACACTTGAAGTCTACTGATTGACCTTCGACGATAGTCTTGTCCTTCAGGGGCAGAAGGATCTCAGGAGCCTTGTTTCCGGCAGTGGAAGCGGGCTTGCTCTTGAGAGGTGAAGTGGGTGCAATGACAAAGCATTCTGCATCACATCTCGCCTCACCAGAGCTATTGATGGCCACGCATTCGTATTTGCCTGAGTCCTCAGTGAATGCTTCGATAATCAGGAGGGTGTATGTTCCATCTTCTTCGAGAATTTTATTCCTAATATCTGGTGAGATTTTCTTGCCATTCTTCAGCCAGTAAACGTCCATCGGCTTAGTTCCAGATACTTTAGTGTCGAACCTGACTAGCTGGCCTGCTGCGACGTTGGTGTTCTGTGCAGTGACAGTGAAGCTCGGGGGAATAACTCCACCTCTTCCTTGGCGCCTACGTTCTTCTACCACCAAATTGGCGCTACACTTTGCAGTTCCTCCACGGTTTTCAGCTATGCACGCGAATACAGCAGAATCTTCCATGAAAACTTGCCTGATCACCAGAATTGATTTCGTGCTGAAAGTATGTATTTGGAAATCTGGTGAGTTTTTGATCGGGAAGTTTTCACGGAACCATTTGACGGTTGGATTTGGGTCTCCGTCAAATTCAACTTCGAACCTGGCTTGTTCTTGTTCGAATGCCCTGCAAGGTTGCATTTTCTTTGTGAAGACTGGGGGGTTAGACGGCTTCACTGGCCCTTGAACTATTCTTTCTTGAGTCTTCGCCTTATGTTCAACTTCGGTTGTTTCTGTGGATGTGATTTTTCTTGTAATTTCAGTATCACCAACAACCTCCTTCTGAGTTTGCTTTTGTTTAGCAACGTGGACTTCTTTGCCGTGGACTAAAGATTCCGATGGATCAGGAATTCTAGGTTTTATCATTGTTCTGGTTTCAGTTGATTCAATGTTGGTTTCATCTGTTTGCTCTCTGCGAAAATAGAAAATAAAAATGTTAATTTTACAAAAGTACTTCCTTGTGGGTATATAAAACATATCTTCAATATTATCTTGGAAAAAATATTTTTGTGAAAACTATTCTTTTTATTCAACTGACTAATGGCCAGTAATTTAACAATTGTTAACAGTCCTGTAAAAAATCGCTCTGATCTTAAAATTCGAACCTTAACTCGATATGAATAATTATTCCGGATTTGTTGCCAATAATATTTGTTACTTACAGGTTTTCTTGGTATTTTTGAGCCATTCCCTTAGCCATGGAGCTCTGCACAACCTTTTCTCCAGGGATAGCGAACTGATGGGTAGACTCGCGGAAACGAGACTCCTTCACGACCTGGCTGTTGTCCAGCTCCTGGAGCTTGTTGTAGTAGTCTTCGTTCTTCTTCCTCCTGACAGACTGCTGCCACTCTGTCTCCGGCTCCTTGCTCGTCTTCTGCTTCATGTCCGGACGGTGATCAATGCCTCCTTGGCGAGCCAATGTCTGGCGTTCCTCAAATGTTTTCTCTAGCTCAGTTTCGCTGCGATCTTTTTGATACTGCGTTAGTTCGTAGTCGTACCATGCTATATTATGTAAAACATAAAAGATTTATTAGTGATTTATTTACGTCTTTGAAGTTGCAATTTATATTGAATATTTTCATTTCGTACCTGAATATTCTCCATAAATAGCGAAAAGCGAAACTCACGAGCAGTTATTGAGATGCGGTTGCCTGCGCAGGGACTAAAGCTGCCTGACAGCAATCGGAAGCAAGGATGGACATTTTTTGGGTGGGAATGTGATGTATTTTATTTTTGTATCAGTCGAAAGCATGTCCAGTGTTAAAGCAATGTGAATGTTTGTAATCTTACGAGTGAGTGAAATATTACGTAAAGCAGGTCACAATAAGAATTATGTCATTATTGTTGAAACAATTGATTAACTGAATCATTTCTAATAGAATTAATAATTATAATTATAATATGCTCAATTTTTTTTTCAGCTTGCAAAGTTATCTTTTACTCTTTTATATACATTTAGATAAGTCTCATAAATATAATTTTTGAGCCTTTTGATTAGCAAAGGATTGAACTAAATACATTACTGATTTTAAATGTTAGACATTTAGATAAAATAATAAAATAATAAGTTAGGTACGAAACATTTTCAGCCGTTAAAACAACAATAATATTATTGATAGCCCAAGCAGTAGTCCAATAATAGGCTCCTTGTTTAAAACAGGGAACAAAGTGCTTTGTTTTATTTGAACTTAATTCGCATTATGTTATTATTCTAACACGAATAAGACAAGTCAAATGTTTAATTGAAGTGATATTCAGTAAAAGCAGTGAAGTATTCCAGTATGTTGTGTATAACTTACGTCTCGGGGAGTTCTTGAGAACTCCTCTATAATCGTCGTGCCGGGCAACAACCTTTAGTTCAGTTGAAGCCACAGCCTGACCAGCAGAGCTTCTGGCGATAACCTCAATCTTTCCTGTATCGTACTGGCGAGTCTTGGGGATGTCCATATGGTACATGCCGTCATAGGTCAACTTGTAACGGGAACCCTGCAAGTACAAATCATTTGTTGTAGAAGGTAAGCATTATGTACTAAACTATAGAAAAAACTATATAACATAAACTGCAGGTAAGCATTATATACTCAATTATAGAAAAAAAACTACATAATATAAACTGCAGGTAAGCATTATGTACTCAGCTATAGAAAAAAACTACATAACATAAACTGCAGGTAAGCATTACGTACTCAATTATAGAAAAAAACTAAATAACATCAACTGCAGATAAGCATTATGTACTCAAGTACAGAAATAATACATTCATATAGAAACTTTAATATAAGTATATAAATTTTCGTCCCATAATGATCTTTTTTGTCTGTTTCTAAACCTGTTAATTTGACAATAAGCGTAATTATTAATCGTAAGCAGCAAATAAAGAATAACATTCTTATTATTTATTTGTTTGTCGAGAAAAATGTGTTGGAAAAAAATGGGATGGTAGTGGGGCAGCCCCTCTAGTCTGGAGCCCCAAAATACCTGAAAAACCCTCGACTCTGCGCAGAAACGGGAGGTCCGTTTGATATATTCCCCTATCTTAACAAGCGGATTGCAAAATTTAGAGCACAGACGTCAGGTAGGTATGCTATCTTTATTCTACCGGAATTACAATGTAAGCTGCTTCTAAAAACTAGCGTCATTAATCCCTTCGGCACCGGTGCATAGTCGGGAAAAACGCCAAACGCGCGCCCAACACATGACACGATTGACTTGTTTCACATGAGAACGGGTCGCTTCTACGACTCATTGTTGACTTCAACAGCTCGGCTGTGGAACGATTTGCTAGCCTCTGTGTTTCCTCTCTCCTTCAACGCAAGACCCATGTTCACTTCACTTCTCTTCTCCACAAAGCATCTTCAAAGATGACATAGGCCAGAGAAAAAATATTTTCTCAGGGTCTCGTGGGTTAATGTAAAAAGGATAAAGCTATACAAATTGAGTCCTTCCCTGAAGTGTTTGGCTTATATGGCACTTGAATAAATCGACAGATGCAGAATCTGTGGCGCTACCATCTCTATATGGTCTGATTAGAAATACGTTAAGGCCAGTAATTGAATTGAATAAGTAAAAGTAGGTATGTATATTGTGCTCACATTAACTACGGTGTTCCCGTTGACGAGCCACATGACCCTGGGCTTGGGGTGTCCGGTGACACGGCAGCAGAAGCGGGCCATCTCGCCCTCCTCCACCGTGGATGGCTCGGGCTTGCTCACGAACACTGGCGCGGTCCTCGGCTTGGAGTCGTCGTTCGGCTCCTCGGGCACACTGCAATCAAACATCGAGTTACTGGCGACTGTTACAACTTCTCATTTTGAGCAAAGTAACTTTCTTAACTTGAACCAACTCAAAACAATTTACTATGCACTATGTCAATCTCTAATCGAGTATGGTATCATAGCGTGGGGAGGAGCAAACGCTGCCGCCATTGATCCGATCTCTGAAGCCCAGAAACTAATTATAAAGATTATTCTAAAACTACCGATCACAAGCAGTTTGGATGAAATCTTTAGGAGAATCGGTGTTTTGGACATTAGGCAACTTTATGCCAAAAATATATTAATTTATCTATTCAAACATAGAACTGTTTTTGACAATATCCAAACTGTTCGCGATACGAGAACCAAAGGCCAAAATCTCTTACTTATCCCGTTCGCCAAATCAACGTTTTGTCAAAGAAACTTCAAGTACTTTGCAACAAAACTTTATAATACACTTCCACTGACCATTAGACAGCACACCAAGATACCAGATACCAAGTTTTGGATCACTAGCAAAGACAGATCATATATTAACAACATTTTTAGAACCTCCTAATGCATGCTTTCCCATTGGTACGATGCTGATTGTCCTTGTACTTTTACTTTAAATGTAAATAACATTGTTGTTGTTATCCTTATTTTTGTTTTAAAATATTTATGCTAAAATGCGCCTGCTCTCAACACAGGAATTCCTAGTGAGACAGGCACAGCACAATCACCTATGTAACTTAATAAATAAAGATTATAATTTAAAAAAAACTTAATGGCGATAGGCGATCATTATCTAGATCTCATTTAGTTCGGGTATAATCTCGCAATCATACATGAAGATAGCAGCCATTAAAATATGCATGAAGATAATGATGCTATTTCTTAGTCGAAGTATGATGTAAAGTATGATAGGGTCGAATTAGCTCAGTGATTAGAGCAGAGCCCCGGCAAAGCTAAGTTTCTGGGTTCAATTTCTGGATGCGACGTTATCTTTTTCTGATTTTCTGTTTCAAGTGTTAATTTGAGAGTTGCTAATATTGTCTTCAATGATTAAACATGATCTTGAAAATATACTCACACTTGCCAAAGGGCCTCCATCTGTCTGATTTTCTCGATACTCTTCATGTGTTTAGGCAATTGAGAATCGTATATGATTCCAGGCTTTCCGGCGGTCTTGATGATGGCGCGTGTCTCGTCCATACCCCACAAGTTGGTCGCTCTGCACAAGTACTCTCCGCTGTCTTCGGGGTAGACCCAGCCGAAGTTCATAGCTACGTATCCAAAGTCGTAGATTGGAGTGAATCGGTTCTCTGGAAAAAAAGAAACAAAGTAAGTTAATAACGTTGTTGAGTAAGTGTTTTGCATGTAGATAAAGTATGTTGGTTTTTGGTATATATTACGTAATATTTATATTTTCAATGAGGTACTCACTGTAAGGCAGTGGTTTTCCATTCAGGAACCATTCCACCTTCATGTTCGGATCTCCAACTGGTGCCAATTGACATTCGAATTTGGTTGACTGCATCTCGACGAGGCTTTCTTGGTCCTCAATCTGTGTAACGAATCGGGGTGGCTGCTTCCTGTCTGGGTCGTACAGGTCGTCTTCGGTCAGGAAGATCTCTGCGGTGTATTTCTTGATGGTCGCCTCCATCTGCATCAATGCATCTGATTTCTTCATGCCTCTGGGTACTTGGTTTTGAAGAATGATTGAGGGCAATTCTAGAAAATTATTATCATTATTTAGTAATCGTTCAAGTTTGGTGAGTTATAATTTGGTGAGTTATATTATCTCTTTTTTTTAGAATTTGAGGTTTTACCCTAACGGGTAAAACCTCAAATTGTATTATTTAATCATTTAAGGCTAATAAATAAGTAATATTAACGACTCTCAAACCAAATTTTGAAAGAGAAAAATTGCATCAGATCAATGAGAGTCGCTAATATCAAGTATGATTCATCTATTTTTACTGAACAAATGTTGTTGCTAGGTAAGTAAATATGTAAAGTTTACCTTTGCATGATACAGTAGCTCTGGTAAAGTCTTCGCCAAGTTTATTGACGGCTCTGCAGGTATACTCGCCAGAATCTTCGGCGTACACATACAAAATATCCAGAGATACAAAGCCCATATCATATACAGTTCGGTATCTGTGTCCAGAAGGTAAAGGTTTTCCATTGCGGTACCATTCAATGCGTAAGTTGGGATCTTCTTTCGGTTCTACTCTGCACTCGAAACGAATGGCTTCAGATTCTTCTACCGTATGTGACTGAATCTGAGTGATGAATTTAGGTGGTGCCATCACAGGTTCTTCTTTGGGAATTTCTGAGATCGGCCCTCTTTCCAATTCCTTAATTTTCTCTCCGCTCATACCTTGGGGCAACTGTGAGTCCAAGACGATGTTTCTCTTTGAGGTGCTTGTAACTGTGGCTGTTGTGGTAGCCGATCCCCACCTGTTGGTGGCACGGCAAACGTATTCTCCAGAATCTCTCGCATAAGTGTAATCAATATCTAAGGCGATAAAACCAAAGTCATTGAGCATATGCACACGCGAACCGGTCGCAAAAGGTCTACCATTATAGAACCAATCGATCCTCATCGTTGGATCTCCCACTGGCTCAAGGCGGCAGTCAAAGTGAACTGGGCCTCCTTCTGGGACATCGATGTTGTCCTTGATTTCAACAGTGAATCTTGGCGGGTTTGGTACTTCTTCTTCAACGGCGATTTCATCACGCTTATGCAGTGTTTCTTCCAGTTTTTGAATACTTTCAGTTCCAGATTTGAAGTTAGATGGTAATTGTGGCTCGAGAATAATTCCTTGGCGACCACGAACTTGAAGTTTGCAGGAAACCGTAGCTTCTCCGTGCCTGTTGGTAGCTTTGCACGTGTAAAGTCCGGAATCACGCTGGTAAACTCCAGCGACTTCCAGAATTACGAAGCCGAAGTCATTGATAGTTTTGACTCTAGATCCAGTCAGCAATGCCTTTCCATTGTGGAACCATTCGACTCTCATGCTCGAATCATTAACGGGAGTAAGCCTGCACTCGAAGTGGGCTAGAGAATTTTCTCCAAGAACCAAATCGCTTGGAGTTGTGATGAATTCTGGTGGATTGCCGATATCTTCTTCTGGGGAAAGAGGTCCAGGTGCCCCAGATAAGCCTTCAAGGGCTGCAATTTTATCAATCGTTCCTTCCATACCTTTAGGCAACTGGGATTCCAAAATAATATTGCGTTTTCCTTGTACCTTCATTGAGGCCGTTGTAACTGCTTGGCCAAAGTTATTAATGGCTCTGCATGAATACTCTCCAGAATCCTCAGGATAAATTGGAGAAATTTCTAGGATGACAAAGCCGAAATCACAGAATGTTCGGAACCTTGAACCAGTTCTTAAAGATTTTCCGTTCCAGAACCATTCCACCTAAAATAATAGAAATTAATAAGTACTTAATTATTCTTACATATACTCGTATCAAAGTTACTTAAATCTTTTTTGGGGAAATGATGGTGTTAATAGATTACATTAATTCGTACCTTAAGGTTAGGATCGTCAGTTGGTGTAAGACGAGCCTCAAAGTGAGCATTTTCTCCCTCGCGCAAGCTATCCAGATTGGAGAATGGAACAGTGAATACTGGTGCTTTTCCCTTTTCTTCGACCGTTTTCTCGTCCTTTGTTTTCAACATCGCATCCTCCAAGTTTTGAAGTTTTTCAAGACCTCCTTCCATTCCCTATAAAAATATTTGAGAATTAAGTAATAGCAATAAAATAATTTTTTAACTATATACAATATGCAGCCTTCTGGCTTCGGAAGAATTCTACTTCTGGAAACATTAATACCTCAAAAAGAAAAGTTTCAGAGAATAGCGAAAAAAACTAAGATTTATAATGAGTTATATCACTCGATGAAGGAGTACAATAATAATAAATTACCTTTGGAAGCTGGGAATCGAGGATTAGATTTTCCTTTGAGAGGCATTTCAACACTGCTTTGGTTGTGTCACGTCCTAATTTATTAGTGGCAATACATTCATATGTTCCTGAATTCTCTTCATAACAATACAAAATATCCAATATAACAATTCCGAAGTCGTGGAATGTACGATACCGATGACCATGGGGCAGTTTTTTGCCATTATAATACCACTCGACCACTAAGTCTGGATCATCTACCGGTATCAATCTTGCTTCGAAGTGGGCACTTTGTCCTTCTACCAGTTTTGTAATATCGGCTATTTGTGTCAAGAATTTTGGTGGTTGAGAGCTCGGGGCAGCTGGAGATTGTGCTTGTTGACCTTGCAGGCTTTCTAGTTCTCTTATCTTGGCCAATGAATCGGGCTGCAAGCTGTCCAAATATACACCTCCTTTGCCGAAGCACTTAATTGATCCTGTAGTAGTGTCAGATCCGTATTTGTTTGTGGCTTTGCACATATAAACACCAGAATCGTGCGATTGTACGTAAGCGATGTCCATTAGTACAAATCCGAAATCGGAAACCATCTTTATTCTGGTAGAATGCCTGAGTGGAACGCCATTATGGAACCATTCAACGATCATGTCTGGATCGTCAACAGGAATAAGCGTGCATTCGAAGTGAGAAGATTGTCCATCCTTTAATCCTTCCAAGTTTTGGATGTGAGTGGTGAATTTAGGTGGTCCACCCTTAGATTTATCAACGCATTCTAATTTGACACTTATTTCAGCTTGTCCCCACCTGTTCGTAGCACGGCAAGAGTATGTGCCTGAGTCGGCAATCTTGGTTCCTAGAATTTCCAGTACAACCATTCCAAATGCGTACACCGTCCTTACTCTGTGGCTGGCTTCGATAGACTTGCCATTGTAGAACCATTCAATAACCATAGATTGATCTCCGGTGGGAATAAGAGAAGCTTCGAAATGTGCTATTTGACCTTCGCTAACATCGGTCAAATCTTGGAACACGGATGTGAATTCTGGAGCTCTGCCACCATCGATATCATCAGGTCTATCTTGAGGTTTATTCAATGAGTCTTCCAGGCTTTGAATCTTTTCCATTCCCTGGGCACCTTTAGGATGTTGAGTGCGTTCGATCAGATTTTCCTTTGTAATGCAGCTGATAGACGACGATGTGAAGGCTTCTCCTCTCTTGTTATATGCTTTGCAAGTGTAAATTCCGCTATCTCGCTCGTATATATCGGTCACGTCTAATGTAACAAAACCAAAGTCACTGGTCATTTTAAAACGAGAACCATGTTCCAATACCTTACCGTTAAGATACCATTCGATTTTAAGGTTGGGGTCGTTTTTGGGTTCAACTTGTCCTTCCAAATGCAACGCATTAGCTTCAACAAGTTCTATTTCCGAAGTGAATGGAATGACCCATGTTGGTTTATCGAAATCTGCTTCAGGTGCTGAAGTTTGGCGAGCATATTTGTTTGCAATAGCTCCTTCGGCTTCGTTGACTGCATCTAAACCAGCCTTTCCTTGCGGGTGCTGTGTTTGTCTGTAGATATTTTCACCTGCAGTGCAACGCAGAGTGCCGGAAGTTGTAGCTGAGCCCCTGTTGTTTGTTGCCTTTGCTGTGTAAATTCCAGAGTCCTCCTCATATGTGTGTGTAACATCTAATGACACGTATCCAAAGTCATGTGTAGTTTTATATCTGGATCCTGATGGAAGAGGCTTTCCGTTGACAAACCACTCAATTTTAAGTGTTGGATCTCTAGATGGTTCAACGTTACATTCGAAGTGAATGTTGTCGGCTTCTTGGCAAACGATATTATTAAGATGAGTTATGAATACTGGAGACTCATAAGTCGGTTCTTGACTTTCAGGTTTAGCAGACTTTGGCTGCTCTAGGCTGCCGATGCGGTCCAAAGATTCTGGATGAAGAGTATCTCCCAGAAGCCAGTGACGATCCTCAATTTTTATAGAAGATGTGGATACGGCTTCACCGAGAAGGTTAGTAGCTTTGCATGTGTAAATGCCGGAATCATCTTCGCGTAACCCATTAATTGAAAGGGTTACCAAACCAAAATCGAATGTGCTCTTCAACCTTGATCCGGTTGTTAGAGAAATTCCGTTCTTGAACCATTCGATTCTGAGATTCGGGTCAGTTCTAGGTTCAACTTGTGCTTCGAGGTGCACATGTTGTCCTTCTACCAACTTGTCGTAGCTCAAGAGATGGGTTGTAAAGATTGGTGCTTGAGATGGGGCAGTATCGACAAACATATCGGGAACGCGGTTCCTTGCAGCTTCCTTCAACTGAATTTGTTCCCAAGATTCTGGTCGCTGAGAATCACCAATGATTGTTGATTTGGATTTAACCTTCAAAGCAATAGAAGAAACAGTGCTTCCTGAATTGTTGATAGCCTTGCACATGTACAATCCAGAATCATCAGATACAACCGAATTGATATCCAATGTAACGAATCCGAAATCATGAGTAGTCCGGAATCGTGAACCTAGAAAATTATTTTCAATTTATTATTATGATTATTTACATTTACTGTACCTTGTTAACAAACTAATACCTTTATATTATTTTTAAATATTAAAATATAATTTTTGTGCTATGTAAAATCCGATAAAGTGAAAGAGGGTGAACAGCGGTGCATCCGGCACAATACAGAATTGTATGATATATATAAGGCCCCTAGCATCTCAGCACATATGAGACTCCTCAGGCTGAGATGGGCTGGGCATGTACAGAGAATTCCAGATACACGCGTCCCAAAAAGAATTTTGACTGGACACCCAGGTGGAAAGAGAAAAGTGGGAAGACCCAGACTGAGGTGGGGAGACGAAGTAAGAGGGGATGCAGCACAGCTTCTCCAGGTACCAAATTGGAAGTCAGCCGCTGAGGACAGGAGGAGTTGGAGGCGACTGTTGCAGGAGGCCAAAGCTCGATATGGGCTGTAGCGCCATCGAAGAAGAATCCAATAATTATTTGTTTTGGTTAGAAAAATCATGGAATTCTACGAAACACAAAAATTTAAAAAAATATGACAATTCGAAAATATCAAAGCTCTTGCGCTAATACTTTCGTTTATCACCTTTGACCTATGCAGATTCTTATATTTGTGAAAAAATACCGTTAAACTTACCCATTTTTAGTTCAACGCCGTTTATAAACCACTCGAATCTGAGACTGGGATCCCCAACTGGTACCACGCGGGCTTCGTAATGGGCATGCTGCCCTTCCCACAATTCGGACGGACCAGTTAAGATCTGTGTGAATATTGGCTTCTCGAATCTTTGTTCTGGCTCTTCAGCACGTTCGGGATGAGCCTCTTCCAGTCTCAATATTTTCTTCATTCCTTCCGGATGTTGCGTTTCCAGTTGAATGGCGGCCTTAGCTGTAAATAAAATTTAAAAAATTGACAAAATTAATACAAAAAATACATACATAAGTTCGTTTTATACAAATTTGAAAATTATTGTAGTTCTTCCGATTCAGTTATTAAAATTGTTAGAGGAAATGAAGTAATACGAACATTTAATCCTCATAGCTGCTGTGGTAACAGCTTCACCCAGTGCGTTAGATGCCCTGCAAATGTACACTCCTTCATCTTCTTCACGAATGTGGGAGATGGTCATGGACACAAAGCCGAAATCATGAGTTTTAGTGATTCTTGAACTGTCTTCCAACAGCTTCTCGTTTCTGTACCACTCGACCTTAAGAGTTGGGTCGCCGACTGGGATAAGTCGACAGTCAAAGTGAGCAGTTTGCGATTCAAGAATATTATCAATATTCTGCAGGGGTTGAGTGAATACAGGACGTTGCCTTGTGACTGGGTCAGTAACTTCAGGCCTTTTAAATGGCTCATTTGCTTCCAATTCTCGAATCTTTTCCAGACCTTCTGGCCTCTGTGATTCTGAAATAATGCTTCCTTTAGCAGTAACCGTCATGGAAATTGCTGAAGTGCATTGTCCTAATGCATTGATGGCTTTGACGGAGTATTCTCCTGCATCTTCGGGAACTGCATGCTGAATATCCAGGGACACGTATCCAAAGTCGAATGTGATGTGGAATCTGGAAGCCGATTGCAATGCCTTTCCATTATGATAGAATTCAATCCTTAGGTTAGGATCATGCACAGGCTCGACTTGGCATTCGAAGTGAGCTGCTTGTCCTTCAAATACATGAGTGGTGCCACGAAGTTCGGTCACCATCCTCGGTGGTCCAACAATTGGTTCTTCTACCTCTAATCTGGATGGTCGGCCTGCGGCTTCAAGCAGTCTGATTTTTTCCAGACCATTAGGATGTTGTGTGTCGAAGATAATACTCTTGTGCGCTAAAAAAGTTTTAACATAATTTTAAATTCAATTAATAAAAGGCATTAAAATAATATCGGTTGTTTAAAATTATATGGCGAGGAAAGTAAAAAAACTTGAATTTGAAATAAATATACTCACTTGCAACCTTGAGATTGCATGTGTTCACAGCTTCTCCAAGTTTATTGGTTGCTTTGCACATGTAGGTACCTGAATCCTCGGAGTACGCATAAAGAATATCCATTGCTACATATCCGAAATCGTGTGTGGTTCTGTAACGATGTCCAGCGCGGATGATGTTTCCGTTCAAGAACCATTCAATCTTCAAGTCAGGATCATTGATTGGTTCAACCCTGCACTCGAAGTGGGCCCTGTCGCTCTCCTTGAGATTTTCTAAGCTGGTTAGCGCTGTAAGGAATACGGGCCTTTGACCTGGTTTTTCAATATCGACCTTCGTTGGTCTCTCGTAGTTTTCAAGTTCGCGGATTTTCTTGAGACGCTGTTCATCAAGTGTGTCTAGGTATAGTCCGGCCTTGGCTGAAAGCACGAAAAAAGATGATAATTAACAGGTAGATTATAATTTATAGCACTATATATGATGTTACTGAAAAGATAACATAACTAACAATCACATATTTATGATAATACTAACCGTCTACTCTCACAGAGCTAGTAGTGACGGCTTCTCCAACAGCATTGATTGCCTTGCACATGTAAGTGCCGGTGTCTTCTCCATAGGCATACAGAATATCAAGGGCAACGAATCCAAAATCGTATGTAGTTTTGAATCTGTGTCCCTGTTGAATGGGTCTTCCGTTGCAGTACCACTCGATGCGCATTGTTGGGTCATTGACGGGAGTCAAAGTAGCCTCCAGATGCACTGGAGTTCCTTCATTGACTTGGACATTCTTCAGCGGTCTTCCGAATTGTGGCTTTTCAGCGACAAAACTGTCATCCTTTTCTGCGCGCCTGTAGCGGCTGTCATCTTCTAGATACTGAATCTTTTCCAAAGCACTCTCGTGCTGAGTATCTCTTATGATCGATGCTTTAGCTATAACATATAAAATATAATTGGTAAATTATAAGAATAATCAGTTAATTATTTATGTTCGGGTAAAATGTTTATTTTGGGCAAAACAAGATATATTGTATCATAAAGTTTAAAGTGGAATTCAAACTTACATTGCACGTTAAGTTTGATTGACGATGTCGCTTTTCCTAGTTTGTTGGTAGCACGGCAGGTGTATTCGCCGGAGTCTTCAGCGTAGACGGATAAAACATCCAAAGATGCAAATCCAAAGTCATAAGTGGTTCTGTACCTATGGCCACTCATGAGTGGTTTGCCATTCAGCAACCATTCTACCTTAAGGTCTGGATCTGGATAAGGTTCAATGCGGCACTCGTAATGCGCGCTGTGGCCCTCTACCAGGTTCGTCGGTCCATTAAGTTGTGTGATAAACCTGGGAGCTTGTTGGACTACAAGGTCATCTTCTTGACGACGTTGGTACTTGGAACTGTCTTCAAGTTGGCGGATCTTTTCCAAAGCACTCTCGTGCTGGCTCTCCAATTGCAATGATGCCTTGGCTGTAATAAATATAAATAGGTAGTATTTAGTACTATGAAGTCATCAAAATACGATAAGCAAATTCTAGAAATAATCGGTGAAAGTAAAAAAATATTATTACATTGGACGAATAATGTGGATGAAGTTACAGCTTCTCCCAGTTCGTTTATTGCTCGGCAGGTATACGATCCAGAATCTTCGGGGTTTACATACTTCATGTTGAGGGCAACATATCCGAAGTCGTGCATTGTTGTTAGACGGTTGGCTGCAAACATTATTATTCATTAAAATAAGTCATATAAGTAATTCGTTCTGTGTACGTATATATAATATGTTTGCTTTAAAGTTATCAATAAATATAAAATTGTCACTTACATGATTCGATAGGAACTCCGTTCCTCAGCCATTCAACTCTCAGCTTCGGGTCTCCAACAGGAATCAACCTAGCTTCAAAGTGGGCTGCTTGATTCTCAGCCACGCGTAAATCTTTCACGGGCAAAGTGAAAACTGGAGCCTGTGTGACCATATCTTCTTGAACAGTCTGTCTTTGATATCTTGTTGTATCTTCAAGCTGGGTCAGACGGTTGAGAGCGCTTTCGTGTTGTGAATCTAGATAGATTGAGCGCTTTGAGTGAACAACAGATACTCCAGATGTCACAGCCTCACCCAATGCATTGATGGCTCTGCATGTGTATGTACCTGAATCTTCTGGCAAACACGACATAATATCTAAAGCAACGAAGCCGAAGTTGTTGGTTTCAGTGAAACGGGATCCGCTCTTAAGTGCCTTATTGTTGTGGTACCACTCGACTTTCATTGTTGGGTCGGAAACTGGAATCAGGCGACATTCAAAGTGAGCGCGCTGTCCTTCTTTAATCTCGACGTTCTTCAATGAAGTTGTGAAAATAGGAACTTGTTTAGTTATTTCGTCGATTGTTTCTGTTCTTTGATAACGAGAACGATCTTCAAGGGATCGAATTTGTTGTAATCCTGCTTCGTTTTGGGTACTCCTCAAAATTTCAGTCGTTCCACGGCAACTTAGTGTGCACTGAACTTCATCCATACCCACCAAGTTAACAGCGCGGCAGGTGTAAACACCAGAGTCCTCAGCAATCAAATCAACAATGTCCAATGCAACATACCCGAAGTCATGAATTGGCCTAAACCGATGACCAATTATTACTGGGCGTCCATTCTTGAACCATTCTACTTTCAAGTTGGAATCGGTTACAGGTTCCAATTTGCATTCAAAGTGAACGTGCTGACTTTCGAGCGTATTTTCTAGAGATTTTGGTTTTGTAACGAATCTGGGTTTTTCAGTCATGATCTCATCAACTAATTCATTTTTCTTGTATCGTGAGGCATCTTCCAAATATTGAATCTTTTCCAAACCGGAAGGATGTTGAGATTCAAGGAACAGGTCTTTCTTTGCATGGACCCTCAAGGCGCAAGAAGTTACAGCCTCACCCAGCTGGTTGCGAGCTTGACATGTGTATACGCCAGAATCTTCAGGATATACACTCAACAGGTCAAGGGCAACATAATCAAATTCATAAGCTGGTCTAAACCTGTGACCAGTTTTAATTGCACGACCATTGCAGAACCACTCCACTCTCATTGTCGGGTCACCAATTGGTTGCAGTCTGCATTCCATGTGAACATTGGTACCTTCAATGATTTCGATATTGTGTAATGACCTTGAGAATTGGGGTGCTTGCATCACAGTTATGTCATCGGTGGTCTGACGTGACTTGCGTGATGCGTCTTCCAGCATCTGGATCTGTTCAATAGCTTGTTCGTTCTGCGTATCAGTTAAAATATCTGATCTTTCAATAACTCTTACACATGCAGAAGTATGGGCAGAGCCAAGATGGTTAACAGCTCTGGCCGTATATTCTCCAGAATCGATAGATGTAGCGTGGATAATGTCTAATGCTACGAATCCAAAATCGTAGTATGTTCTGAATCTGGATCCTACCGTAACTGCGCGACCGTTTTGATACCACTCTACTCTCATGGTTGGATCACCCATAGGCTCCAAACGGCACTCTAGGTGGATATTTTTACCTTCACTAACGGGGTTTGGATCCGAAAGGGGTTGAACGAATATTGGTTTCGATTTCGATATCTCTTCAATATGATACTGGGGCTCGACAAATTTGGAGCTCTCCAGCACTTTGGTTTTTTCATATAGTCCTTTATGAATACTCGACGTATCGATGCTCGAGCGAGCTGAAACGAATTAATATAATATTTCATTAATTTAAAATGTTTTGTTTAACGTTATAAAATAATAACATTATATTAAATATCAAACATTGATTTTCACATTTTATTGAGGAAAAAGATTTATTCCTTTTTAAATTTGCGTATAATATTTGCAAATTCACTTTGTGGAGTCATTTTAATTAAATGAAAAAATCACTTTGTATTCACCACCACTATGTGTCGAAACCGATGGTTTCTTCGTAGGGATAAATTAAAAATTAATTTTATACTGACGAAGAAGCCATAGGTTTCGAAACCTGTTGATAATTTTGATTAAATAATTGGTGTAAGTAAATTTGTTTTAATTTACTTATAATGTCTTATGTAAACTAGAGAATGACCACTTATTTGTACGAATTTATAACATAAAACCCCTTTTTGTACCAAAAAAATTTCTCTTTATATTTCTGGTAGTCTGGAATGTTTTATGAGTTTCATCCGTTTGGAAAATGGGCTTAGAAGATGAACGTTAACGTATTGATGTACGTTAATTTTATAATAATTTTTAAAAGGATTTTTTTAAAAATATTTATTTACTCACTTTGAACAAACATTGATGCACTCAGCTGAGCTTCACCGGAGGCATTTCGAGCCACTACTGTGTATGTTCCAGCATCTTCGTCTCTGACGCTGGCAATGTCCAGAGCGACGTATCCAAAATCGTGATAGGTTTGAATTCTGTTAGCTGACTTGATCAAATTTCCATTGAAATACCATTCAATTGTCATTGTCAGGTCACTCTGGGGCTCAACTCGGGCTTCGAAATGAGCTCTCTGGCCCTCGACGATCTTAGTGGTTCCTTTTAGGATACCCAAAAATCTTGGTTTTTGGACCACTTTAACTTCCTCCGAGATAGTTCTCGCCATACGGTTGGAATCTTCGAGATGCTGAATCTTCTCGAGTCCACCGGGGTGTTGTGTATCAACTATGATATCCTTCTTTGTGATGACGCTCAAATTGGCTTCAGTAACAGCTTGACCAATTTTGTTGGATGCGCGGCAAGAATACCTTCCGATATCGTGGATTGTTACGTACTTTATCGTAAGTGCAACATAACCGAAATTGAAGAACGTGGTTGTGCGGGAACTGGCTTCTACCGGCTTTCCGTCTTTCAACCATTCTACTTTAAGGGTTGAATCTCCAATTGGCTCCAGGCGTGCTTCAAAATGAGCGAATCCTCCTTCGCGGATACTAAGTTGATCTTTAATGGGTGTCTTGAATTCTGGGTGCGCAATGCTTTCAGGAACTTCTTGGACATATTTTTGATGATGTTGTTGTTGATATGCCTCTAGACGTTCGACTTCTTCAATATAACGTTGTTGTTCTGGGATTCCCAAGTCACCGGTTACGGTACTTCTAGAAATGACTCTGATAGAGGCGGTACTTATAGCTTCTCCTAGTCTATTAATGGCTCTCACTGTATACGAACCAGCATCTTCAGCCCGTAGGTGCATGATGTTTAGGGAGACGTAGCCGAAGTTGAAGATTGTAGTGATTCGCGAGCTAGCCGTAATAGCTTTTCCATCCTTGTACCATTCCACTCTCATCGTCGGATCACTGACTGGAGTAAGTTGAGCTTCAAAATGAGCATTTCTGCCTTCTTGAAGTTCACCCAACTCCTGAAGTGGCCTTATGAACTGAGGCCGGTGAGTTGCTTGTTCATCAACGGATTCAACGTGTTGATATTTAGAATAGTCTTCTAATTGTTGAATATATTGAAGACTGTCTGGATGTTGGCTTGATTTTTCGATCGAAGCTCTCGGAGTGACTTGGAGGTATGCCTTGGTCTCAGCAACACCTGTTGCGCTCACGACACGGCAAATGTATTCACCCGAGTCGATGATGATCAAACTCATCAGATCTAAAGCGATGTATCCGAACTTGAATGTCGACGTTGTTCGAGAACCTGAAATCATGTTTTTCATAAATATTTTCAATTTTAACGTATAATTTTATTTGACTGCCTGCATGAATTAAACCTAGTACTTACTTGCTTCTAGAGGTTGTCCGTTCTTGAACCATTGCACCTGCATAGTGGGGTCACCAACAGGCTCGATTCTTGTTTCAAAGTGAATTTTCCCACCCTCTATTTGACTGATGTTCTGTAGGGGGATGATAAATTGAGGTGGTGGGTAAACTCTGTCCTCGTCTCCGGGAGGTGCATAAGGCTTTGCCCTCTCGACGTGACGTAGGTAAATGATTTCTGGGCCTGGCGCGGGCCTGTAACAAATTGAAAGCAAATAAAAATTTGTGTAGATAAAGGTTGTGTAACTTTCGCTATTATTGCTGATAAATATATGCTTATGAATTACACACGTTTAAGGGAAAGAATCGCCCCGTTTGTATCTAAGCAGATATTTAAAAAGATTGAATTCTAATAAATGGTGATATTTTGATGTGACTCCTCTAACACCACGGTCGACCAATTGATAGGACGGGATAATGAAGGATTGATAGGATAACTTTCGAAAAACTTCTCATCGTTTCCTAGGACAACTGCAGATCGCTAACGTACAAAACACAGTTGACGTCGAATATGTTTGGAACACTTGGTCATTGTTACTTATTCGTTGGCGATCTGCGGTAATGCTAGGAAACGATGAGAAGTTACTGAAAGTTATCCTACCAATGCTTATCGCTCGACTCTGCTGGGGGGCCTGGACATATGATAAAATATTAAAACTTAAATGAAGTTGCAACTTAGGGTATTTTCAATTGATAGGCATTAATGGTAACTGGTAGAATGAACAGAATGGGACGTACTCAGGTTGAATTATTTTCGTGGGTCTAGGAAGGTGCAAGCGCTTCTGTTCCGGCGCTGGCCCCTTGGGAGTCTCTACGAAAAGCCGGGCCCTCGTAGCGGTGGAGCCCGCTACGTTCTGCGCCGTGCACTGATACCAAGCTGCGTCCGACGCCTTGGCTCGCTGGATATCCAGCGTTGAGGCTCCACTCTCTGTTGAAATTCGTAGTTCGGGGTTGGGGGTTATTGGTGCTCCGTCCTTCTGCCAAGTGATTCGTGGTGTGGGGGTTCCGACCGCCCTCGCGTTTAAAACTACCGGTTCTCCTTCTTTAATATTAAGAGTTGTAAATCTCTCTACAAATTTAGGTGCGACTACTTGCTCCTTTTCAATAACATTCAAATTGCACTGGAACGATGTTTCACCGCTCTTGTTGCGTGCCACGCATGTAATAACTCCGCAATCGCTCTTCTCAATGTTGGTAATCATGAGTGCGTGATTGCCAGACTCGTTGACCAAGATTTTGTGATTGAAATCATCTTGGATCTGTTGACCATTAATATACCAAGTTACTTCGGGATAAGGCCGGCCAGTTACGCGACAGTCAAACCTTGTCAATTTTCCTTCAGTAACATCACGATCCTGACAAATTCTTACAAACTGGGGTGCGAGCGCTTTCTCAGACGCTGTGGATCTTTCTTCAACATCAACCTGTGTTGTTTCGAGTACTCTTTGATCTTGCTGGCTGTAGGCTTCCTGGGGAGCCTCGATAGCCAAGTATGCAGATGTTACTACACAACCATTGGGGTTTTCTGCCAAAAGAGTGTAATGTCCAGTATCTGAACTGTGCGTTTTGTTGATCTTAAGTACTGTTTGGTTGTTTGTGGTTGATATCTGGTGTTTGTTGCTACTAACGATCCTCTGTCCATTTTTGAACCACGTTACGCGTGATTTCGGATTGGCAGTTATCTGTACCTGAAACACGGCATCGGCACCTTCTTGCAGTTTAGAATTTCTAGGCTTCTGTGATATTTTTGGTGGGGCAGGTGGTCCTGCTAGCCTATCAACTTCAGTGATCATTTGAATGTCAGATTCTCCAAATTGCCTCCTTGTGATGGATTCTCTGAAGGATACTTCCCGCAAGAGTCTGTATTCAAACGTGTCAACCTTGAAGTCTTCGGAGCTGGTGAATGTATTTCCGTTGGCGTAAGAAGATGACTTTTCAGTCTTCTGAACCTTCTCGTAAGAAGATCGCACCTGAGAACCGACAGTTTTGTGCTCGGAGGTTTCAACGGTCTCCTGGAAGTCTCGCTGCAGCGGGGCTGGGCCCGCAGGCATGATCATCCCCTCGGGCTGGATGTAGACCGAGCAGATGGCTTCGCCATACCTGTTCCTAGCCGTGCAAGTGTACTCGCCCTCGTCGCCGGGCCCTATCTGCTTAATCACTAGTGACACATTACCAGTCTGCTCGTTGTAGCTCATACTGTATTTATTACACTCGACGAGTGGAGCTTTCTTTCGAGTCCATGACACTACTGGTTTTGGATTTCCGCGTAATTTTCCTTCGAATTTAGCATTCCCGCCTTGCGCGAACCGAGCATTTTTGAATATTTGCTCGAAGATCGGCGGTGATGGGTCACCCGGCCTATTGTTGAGGGGAACTCTCTCGACGGTGCCCATGGAGGACACATTGCGTTCCACGGTACCGGACGTCGACACTCCGGACGATATGACGCCGGACGAGGTGACGCCGGACGTTGTGACGCCGGACGTTGTGCCACCCGACGATGTGACGCCAGACGATGTGACGCCGGACGTGATTTGTGTGTGTCCGGTCACGTTCCCTTCAACTGAAAATGGAGAAAATACATTATTGCTTCCATTTTTTATAACAAAAGTTGTGAATAAATATGTTTTTTAAAATCTTTTTTTCAAAATTAAATAGTAGCATAAATTTAGTTGTGGCTTTCAGGTAAATTTGTATTTATTTATGTAGAAATTTTCATTCAACTACAAACATTTTCTCTTCAATTTCCATATTTCATTGGTACGGTCACAGTATATATGTATATGTCGGAACCTGGAACCCCCTTAAAATACAAATCATTTTCAGGTCTGAGGTTTCGTTGCAAAAACGGCAAAATAGTCCCTAAAAACAAATTAATAGTATGTTTGTATGCATACGACATAATATCCAACACATATAATAACACAGAACCTAACACGGTTAAAAACATATTACTAGGGTGGTGCCCTCAATCTGAGTCAATACCTGACTACACCTACAATATTCAATTCAAAGAAAGCGTGTTTATCGAAGGCGGTACTTTAAATACGACAAATTTAAAAATTAAACTTCACATATTTTTTTACTTTGTTTAAAAATTTTGATACATTTTCCTCTTCTTTTATATTTGTCGGTATTTTTTGGAAGTTCCTCACCGCTCTATACAGTAATGAGTTCTGTGACTTTGACCCTTTCAAAGACAATTCTTAAATTAGGACTATACTCTAATATATAAATTATACTCTACATTTTTAAACCATTTTATTGTGCTGTGCTATTATAGCACTGTTATTATTGCTTTGCATATACTGTAGATTTTTCATGTCATGTTATTTGATCACTAATATGTAACTGTGGGAGTAATTTTAAGAACCACTGAATGCTAAAATATTCATTTTAAGTTTAAGTAAAGCGCACTTGAAGTGAAATAGCAAAAAACTTCGCTGTAAATGTTATATTATTATTAATATTTAAATATTGCTTTTTTAATTTTATAAAAATATTTTTATTTATACTTTCTTTAATATTCTTCTTTATGTCATTCAATTACAATTTCACAAACTCAATACGTATTGAATTAAGTCTTGACCACTCCATGATCTGTAGGTACCTATAGAGTTAAGTCTTGACCACTCCATGATCTGTAGGTACCTATAGAGTTAAGTCTTGACCACTTCATGATCTGTAGGTACCTATAGAGTTAAGTCTTGACCACTCCATGATCTGTAGGTACCTATAGAGTTAAGTCTTGACCACTCTATGATCTGTAGGTACCTATAGAGTTAAGTCTTGACTACTCCATGATCTGTAGGTACCTATAGAGTTAAGTCTTGACCACTCCATGATCTGTAGGTACCTATTGAGTTAAGTCTTGACCACTCCATGATCTGTAGGTACCTATAGAGTTAAGTCTTGACCACTCCATGACAGTAGGTACCTATCTAGTTAAGTCTTGACCACTCGATGATCGATAGGTACCTATTGAGTTAAGTCTTGACCTCTCCATGACAGTAGGTACCTATCTAGTTAAGTCTTGACCACTCGATGATCGATAGGTACCTATTGAGTTAAGTCTTGACCTCCCCATGACAGTAGGTTGACTATTGAGTCAAGTCTTGACTACTCCATGCGAATATAATCTACAATGATTTATAATTAGTGTAGCTCTATCTCTATTGCCGTTACAACTCAATAACGGTCCAGTTACGAATTAGAATTACAATTAATCTCGAGAAAACACAATTTTCTATCGTAGTGTTTATGCAAGTACATTATTATATCATGTAAAATTCATTCCATTTATTTTAAGTTTCTTTGCGGAGGCCAAATAATTTGACTTTTCATGTCATGTACTTGTAAGTATCGTATCTACATATTATGATATAATATAATTGCAAATCGTTGGTAATGTTCATATAATTTTTCGCTTCTTTTACGCAAAAAAATATTAAGACACACAGGGGATTTCACCATCCTCTTAATAGCTTATTCATAGGATGACGTATATTTGTTAAAACAATATCCACCGTTCATAGGTTCCTACACCGAATAGTAAACGCGGCCTTTGTAACTCAATAAATCGAAAATATATGTTAACGTATGAATAAGCTATCAAGAGGTTGGTGAAATACCTCCTCTGTGTATTCATGTAACAACGTAATATACATAATTGAACATTAATGTTTTATTTATTTCGTGCGACTTTCAACAGCCGCCTAAATCAGATATATCTTGCACTGTTTCTACATAGATGGCGCTCAGCTCGCTGCAAGGCATAAAACAATCTGTACATCATAATACCTTTTTGACTTTTTGAAATAATGACATACAGAGCTCCGGGCCAAAAAGGCCCCTTTCTCTTTCATAATTATTTTATAATAATGGTTGTTGAAAATGCTTTGCACGCCGTCAGAAGATAAACCAATGCATAATAATAATCGGGGACTATTTTTTAAAACTTTATATTTTCCCAAAATATTGTATATTGGCATCGCCCCGGCTGTAAAATTAAGTGTGTCGATCTGTACTTATTTATAATCATCACAATATATTCGTCGAATCATGTTTAAATATACCTCTATGTGTATTAAGTAAACGACTGTTCGTGCGTCATTAAAGTAATATTTTTTGCTCTTAATCTGATGCTAAATCTGGCGCAAAATAATCAAATGCTGTTTTCATTTTCTGCCCACATATGAAAAATTAAATTTCCTCTCGAAACGTGAGTTTGGTCGATGCAATTCGCGGAAATTTTGATTTGAAATAATAAATGTTTTCCACCTTGAAATATCCCACGCGGAATTTTAAAAATAACTATCTTAACTTTGTTGGTAATTTTTGAAGTGAAAACTTCTTTAGCACTGATTGAGATTGAAACTCGATGAAACGAAAAATAGCGCCACTAAAAAGAGACAAACACATACATCTACAAGATTTAGACTGCGAGAGAATGAGATAGTATAATCGGTCTCCTGTTTGTGCGGTGCTTCGTAGCCTCCCCATTCTTGTCTACTTTAGTTTTACGAAGGTTTCATTTCTACGCAGTCTTTCACAGTCGTCGCAGATTATACTTTCGCTACATAACAGTTATTAAAAATCAATTCACCAAATAAAAAAATAAAATTTCATTTTGGGATTATTTTTCCTACGAATAATTTTTTCGAAATTCTTGTATCTACGAATTGTTGAATGGCATTTTGAAATCATCACATCATATATAAAGATAGCAGCCAATAATATGTGCGTTAAGAAAATGAAGATAATGTTGGTAGTTCTTAGTCGAAGTATGATACAGTTAAAAGTGACCGAATTTCATATGGGTTCCGTAGCTCAATCGGTAGAGCTCTTGCTATGTAAGCAAAGGGTCCTGGGTTCGAGTCTTAGCGGAGCCAATATCTTTTCTGATTTTTCTGTCTCAGATTTTCGATTGAGTTTCGCTAATATTGTCTTCATTTAATTAAATAGTGCATTTATTATTAAAATAGTTATTATTCAATGCAAATGTGTACGTGTAGTCTACGTCGATTCCTTCAATATTTAAACAAAATTACGATAAGTTTCTATTAATAATTATTGTTGGAATTGCACTTTTACATTGGAATTGCGCTTTTCACCGGATAAAGTAATTACGCTCTAAAATAAAAAATAATACATTAAAAAAATATTAGATTTAGAATCTTCTATCTATAATATAATATAAAGATTGTTTGTGGCAGTGTGGCGGGCAAAACGTTGTTTGTTTTATATGCAAATACAGTTTCAATGCGAGCTTGATGAAATTTTGCACACTTAACTTTCAGGAGGAAGGTGACTGTCAAAAAACCACCCGATTTCCTTTCCTAACCCCTAACAGAATTTTGATACGCCTTGATGAATTTTTTCAAGCTTTTTTCAAAATTAGAAGAAAAATCTACATCTGATTTCGAAAAATCGAGTGCAGTTCACACGCGGTAGAAGTGAAACCTTCAACCTTACAATCTCAACCAATAGGAGCCTTGAAAAGTGATCTCATAATCAAAGCGGTCACACTGTGCGCAGATTGACAGAGCGCGGCGCTTCGTAGGTACTATGCGTAGGTAAGTTTTCATTCTCTCTCAAGCTGTTCGTCTCTTTTTAGTGTCGCTCGTTTCCGTTTCATCGAGTGTAAAATCACAACGGTGTTAAAGAAATTCCCCTTCAAAAACTGTAGCATAAAGCCCAGGCAATGCGGGGAAATCAGCTGGTAATTAATATTTACTGAAACCACCTGAAATTTATTTTTAATTAATTGAAAATGAGCATGAAAACCTTTTAATTTATAAGTTTCCATCGATTTTCGAAATGCAAGTAAGATGTTTCCACCTGTGGGACGTCGCGCGTCGACGTGGGTTAGGCCGCGCTGTATGGACGGTAGGCATTCGGCTTCAGCGCTCGGAGCGCGGTTGAGCCAGGCCTAGTCGGCGCATGCGCATTCTATTTCTGGATGCGATCGCGTTACTGGGATCCATTTTAGGCGGCCGCCCGACCGCCGCGGCCGCCGCATTCCGGCGCTCTCCATAATACCCGCGTATTTTCATAACTCTCTCAAGTTATTTTTTCCACCGTCACCTGAGACGGACTCGGGAGCGACTCATGGAAGCTGCCCCCACACTTTGCCATTAATCCGATGTTTCGAGCTTCCATTCACAACCATTTCGGCTGTGATGAAATATGAAATCAACTTTTTATTACGAATTTGGATTACGAAGATCATTTTAAAGGCAAAGAAAATTATTAATATTATTACTGATCAAAAATTATCTCAAAAGAGTAAGAAATAAAGGAGTCCCAAAAGACAACATTTTTAGGGAAAAAGCATTTTATTTCTGTCGAACAATTTTCCTCATACAAGCGGAAAATCTGTTTTGTATCCCACTAACAACTCTCGAAGAGGTCATAAAAATTGTACACAGCTTTCTGTCTTTTCTTTCTAGAACAACGCAACTGTTTTCTGCTCCTAGTGCCATTTAATATATATTTTTTTTAAATCTCTAAATAAATTCCTGATTTGAAATCGGATTAACTAATCTCATTGTCCACAATATATTATAAACATTTGTACAGAGCTCTCCCTTATAATTAAGGTTAAATTCCAAAAGCGATCTAATAACTAAGGCATAAATAAAATCTTTTTTACCTGGTTTGAATTTCGTGAATGTAAGTTTGGGTGTGATGGAAACATTATTAAATTAATAAACCTAAGTAGCAAAAAACCGTTTTACGTATTAGAAAACGCCCCTTTCGCATGATATTTGTTTTTCCCTAAAATATGGTAATTCTCGTACAAAGTTATTAAATTTACCCGCTTTAAAATTCCTTTTTTTTTCAAACATATGGCAAAAACAATATAAAACAAAAAAAGGATTAATAGTAAACACGTTTTTTTAAACACACAAACGATCGGTGACTAATATATACATTAAAATATAAAGCAGAATTTTCTCATTTTTCTTATTGCCTGAAATTCTTAAACAAAAAAAGGAACCGGCTTGGAAGGGTAGGGTATTTGTTATGAAATAAGAATAGGCTAATAAAAATAAATCTGTTTAGTTCAAATAATAGTGTCGATCTCCACCAACCGAGGGTTTGTCACTCATATATTTTCAACTTCAACAAACTAATGTTTCAAACTTGAAAATTACCTAGTTTGAAAACCGACTTAATTTGCTTCCGAGTTGTTAAAAACATATTTGCATGAACTTCCTGCTTAAACCTGTTAATTATAATTTAGCTACCTTTGTACAAGTGTACAGGTAGGTATGCTGTTCGAAAGCATTGTTTGAACAATTTACAATTATCCACAATGAAAAATCATTAAGTCGATAATTTGTACATTTTATTAATGGCGGATTTCACCTGTCTCCAGAACAAAGAAAGGGACAACGGTGGGACCGTGAGAATCTGTATTGAATGTAATGAATCTTCTGCTGCAGTAACATTAATTATTATTGTAAAGGTATGCTGAACATTTTCCGACGTAGGTATCTAATAATAATATGTAAATTTGTCTTATTTTTGGCCTCCCAGGATTGCTCCTCTTTGTGAATAAAAGAAAGTTTGTTTAAAAGATTGATACTTAATTTCGCACCCGTTTTCGCTCGTGTTATTATTATTGTTGGACACTTTAACTGATTTTTTTATAAACCACTAGCTCGTTTCATTCCCACACAGAATTGACCAAAAGACATGAAAGTTTAACATTTTTTTGAAGTTAACACCGTTGTGATTTGAAACTCGATTAAACGAAAAAGCGACACTAAAAAGTGACAAACACATACATCTACAGGAAATTATAGCCTGCGTGATGAGATAGAATAATCGGTCTTCTCTTTGTGCGGTGCTTCGTAGCCTCCCCACTCTTGTCTACTTTAGTTTTCTGAAGGTTTCATTTCTACCGTGTGTGAACTGCACGCTTGTATTTTTTTTTCACTTATGTACAAATGATTATTATTTATTACAAGTTATAGGTAGTTCAGAAAAGCTGTCACAGGACAGATTGTCTGTAGGTTCTACCAAGTTAATAAATCTTAATATTTAATATCGCGTGTTATTTTAACTCATCTAGCAGTTGTTTCAATGGTAACTCCATGGGTTTATATATCCCGAAATGGAAACATCACATTTAGCTGAAAATGTTAACATTTATCTAATTTTGTAGCAGAATGTAATGTAAAAAAATCATTTCGCAACTTTTAAATGCGACAACAAAAATAGTTTATATTCGCTTTTAGAACATGAATATCAAACTGATCAATGTTTTTCTTGTTCACAGAAATGATTCAAGACTTCGCCTCGCAGGAAAATCTGGGAAAGGAGGAAAAGCGTAATTCGGAAGGAAGGTACAATAAATAACCGAAATATTCATCCTTAGATTTAAAATTTGTTGCAGCTTTATCGTTATTTTTCGTATTTTTCGCAGCATTTGTGATTATTTTTATTTAGCTAGAAAACCAAATTAAAAAATGATACTTCATATTCTATTAAAAAAATATACATATTTCTTTAATGCTTAATTACGCAAGTGATACGCGTGAAAAAGTGCAATTAATCATGTGTCATAAGGTTACTATCGGACGACCAGCTGGAAGCCTTCATGATACCAAATAGGGTCAAAATGTGAAAGAGTTGGCACTAAACATATTATTCATACATTGATACTTAATAATGTTTGCATACATAACGCTCACGGTGAATAAAAAAGCTGCCCAATATACCTGTGGCGTTAGCTAATCGATGTAGGCCAATAACATTACATTTGACTGTAAATGTAACATAACAATAATAACAGATAACATCCAGAAATTCAATAGAATTTTTAAAACCGAAATTCGATAAGTTTAAACACATAATAAGATATACACTTTGTTATCTAATCCTAAACTATTGAACTAACATAAGCATAATTCGAAATGTGCAAAATGCAAAGAACTTTGGCATTCAAGCCATAAACAAATTTGAAGTTAAACTGCTTTTCATTATACCATATATTATACATTATATATATATTGATAAATTTTCAGTTTTTGCCTTAAGAGTTTTACATAATATGTTATCTTAACAGTGGTACTTAAGTATAAAAATAATTTCACTTAATTTTTTTCTATATTTTTCAAAGAATGGAGATTCCTATGACACTATCAGTATCCATAAAGGGATGAGCAGCCTTCAGTACGTTCTCAATCGTGAAATGAATTTCTCTTTACTTTTCCATTTTTTTAAAGTGTATTCCTCTTTTTTTTGTAAAAAAATGTGATTTAAAAAAAAAAAAGAATAATTAACACCTATTTATTCGTAATTAATTCAAAATTAATTGTTATTCTTCAGTATCTCGATTTTTAATTAAAAAAAAAAATAATAATATGATTAATCCAAATTTAAATAACATGCTTTTACAATGTTACGACCTGAGGGTTATCCCTACTATAAAAATGTAGGTGTGAGAAAAAATAAATTGAAAACATAAAAAATATTCGTTTTTATTCTTACGATAAATGAAATATCCGAATTTTTTCTGGTGGGTGGTTTACTCTCTGGTGTCAAAAGGTTAAAAAATAATTTGAAATAAGACATTAATATCTTTTTGTTACTATTCACTATTCATGTGTTAATAAATTGGCGCAGTCTGTTAAACACAATTAAAAAAATATTTATATGAAAAAAAAACAATTTAGTGGAGTTTCCGACTGGTGAACATATTAAAGGTTTTCGGAATAAGAAAGATATTATTTATTTATTTACCCACAGAAAATATTTTATTGAAGTGAAAACTTCTTTAGAACCGTTGTGATTTGAAATTCCATGAAACGAAAAAGCGACACTAAAAAGAGACAAACATATACATCTATAGAATTTAGCCTGCGAGATAATGAGATAGACTAATCGATCTCCTCTTTGTGCGGTGATTCGTAGCCTCCCCACTTGTCTACTTTAGTATTCTGAAGGTTTCACTTCTACCGAGTGTGAACTGCACACAATTTTTAAAAATTGAAATGGTGTGAATTGACTTGGTTAGAGTACAAGCTATAACTAATATCTATCATGTATTGGCTTTTAAATATGTATTTAAAGTGTATTTCTTTAATATGTATTTACACCAACTGATGATACTCGTTTGTTGCAAAAACCTTAAATCCTCGTAGATCACGTTATACTGCGTCGAGATAATGTCGAACAACATATATAATTATGATGTAAACTCAGTTTATGTTTGACCTATACTAAAAAAACGCCAGTGCAATAATAATTATATCCTCATGTTGTACCTTGTGACGCCAATGAAAGTGTTCAAGTCAATGTCCAAAACAATTTCTACCGGTTCAAATCCAAGTAAACTACATTTTAAAAGTGCGTACGATTTATAAGTGCGTTTGGTGCTCGAATTTTTCGTATTTTGCGTGAATTCGGGAAGGTTTGGCCGCTGCGACAAATTTAAGAAACAGGTGTGTTATGAGGTAATTATTACAATTGTGTTTCACAACCATTTTTTTCCTTTTGCGGCATGAATCCAACCGACATTGTAATTGACAAGCCAAGTATGCCGACGCTTGAGTGAGACTTGGGCCTTATATGGAGAATCTAGTCGTCGGGTAACCTAAATAACGGTCATATTTAATACTTTAAAAGGAGAACTAAAGAATATACGTAACCCGTAACACGATTGAAATCGTTTATTTCGATTCGTAGCAATCTCTAATTTAAAGTTATAGCACTCATTTTACAAATTATGTACATATACAAGGTGGATTAGCAACTGCCCGACAGACTTTAACCAACGATTCCTGTATGACATCTTTTTCAATTTAAAATATAATATATATTTTCCAGCACCCATCGCAATATACATATCACGCGATAGATGCTCTCTCTATCTCATCTGAACGGTTCTGCTGGAACGAGACGGAGTGCATATCACATAAAGCGCTAGGTTGTACCTAATGGCAACCCAATGGGTACAACCTAGAAGTGAAACCTTCAGAAAACTAAAGTAGATAAGAGTGGGGAGACTACGAAGCACTTTTTTTATCAATGTGAAAGATGATTTTTTTCAATTTTTCCTATACATTTTCATCTTATTAGTATTTGTGTTTTCTTCTTTGGAGACGCTAGATGTCGCTTTATTTTGTGTTTTCTTTGCCTGTTCTGTTTTGGAGTGGTTTGAAGATTGGATATTGATTTTACAAAAATATATACTTACATATATTTTTTTTAAGGTTTCGTAGGATTCGATCCTTGGTCCACTAAATGTCTGACTACTAAGATTCGTCAGGCACTTTTTACCCCTAGACCAAAGGAGACTTGCGTGGGACCGTGGATTTATCGTATTATATTAGAACCGAGTACCCGTGAAATAAATAAATATATTTTATTGCTATATCATTCTATCCCATACTAAATTCTATAGATGTATATTTTTGTCTCTTTTTTGTGTCGTTTCATCGATTTTCAAATCACAACGGTACTAAAGAAGTTTTCACTTCAAAAAATTGTTTTAAATTTTTAAAAATGTCGTCGGGACAGCAAAATTACATCTTTACTTTACATTTTACTTTACATTTTTACTCCAAATGTGCTCAGGAATAGCTGGTGAAAGTCTGTCAAGCACGTGCTAGTATAGGTACGTGTTATACAATCAGCAAAGTAATTGTTATCTATTGGCTTGATCATTGATGTTTTTCTGATCGTATCATCGTACTGATATCATAAATCTTTTTTTGTTCCACACGGAGTTGTCACTGAGTCATTTAAAAAAAGATGCTTATTTTTGTCGTCGCAGCATGTGCCATTAAATACCTATTAGTTTGTAATTAAAATGTGTTTATATAGATAAAAGCATAAATCGTATAGTAAGAACTTCTGCTTTGAAGTAGTTACAATGTTCAACATTAAGGACAAACGTTATTCAGTTCATTCTTGTGAGATTGTGAGCGATAACTATTATAGTTGTGTTCTGACTTCTGACCGACTTAACCACAATATAAAGAATTATTGTAGCGAAAAAGATAGCGATATCTAGCGACTCCGAAGAAGAAAACTAAATAAATACTATAAATACTAATAAAAGGTGCACTGAAATTCGGCGATTAAAATATGCAACAAATCATCATTCACATTGATAAAAAAAAGTGTTCTATAGTCTCTCCCTACTCTCGTTTACTTTAGTTTTATCAAGTTTTCACTTCTACCGCGTGTGAATTGCACACTCTGATTTTTTTGCCTAGCTTAATGTTACGTCCGTCAAATTAAAACATATTATTATATTTTATGCACAAATTCACACAAAATAAATATTTGATATCAGCAAATACTTCGTTTGTTAGTGTTTGCAAAATGAGCGCCGGCTCGTAAATCAATAAAACCTGTCTTGTAATATGAACTACGTGAGAAACAAAAATAACTCTAGAATTTGCAAATTGTTTTATGAATACGAATCCAAAAACCTTTTCCGCTTATTTCGCTTTTCGGGACAAATCACTTGGGACTTATAGAAATCGTTGTCTCCCTTAATATCATGGTTAGACATATGATCTAATTGGTGTTAAAAAGAAAAAAAAAACCCGCTTTGTATTAAAATCCAAAAGTTTACCACAAAATAGTTAAAATGTACACCTTTATGAAACCAAAGTTTCACCCCAATTAGAAAAAAAAATTATGTAATTTCATTTATGAATTTTTTAATAATTATTTTTACAAGAAACGACAAAAAGTGAGTTGACGATAACGTGTATAATACATTTGCTAATAAAATATGAGTATTTTTGTTTTATTTATTTCGCTATTAATAATTTTAGTGAGAAAAACATAAAGTAAGCCATTTAAAAAATATTTGTGTCTGTATTCAACATTTCATGTTTGAAAAGTTATATGATTATTTTGAATTCTAAAATTTGAAATCGTACTTTATCAACATTCCAAAACAGTTTTTAGTTTACTGAAGCGTTCAGAAATATTCAATTTATTTGGATTTAATTGCAAAGCGGAGATATTTAGACCTTACATCAATAGACCCTGGGCCTAAGGCGTAAAAAATAATAATTTTATTCCAATTTAATTATTGTTTTTTAATCCCGGAAAAGTTTGTTAATTATCGAAATTTTGTAATTTTCGACGAGTTCCGCTACGTTTCACAAATTGTAACCACACGTTTTTGAGTTCATAATAAATGACTAAAAGAAGTCAAATAAAAAATACTTTATTTTCAATGACGTTTCGATAAATCTGCATTTACGCATACATAAATATAGTTATTCATTTGAGGGTTTTAAAATATTTGAGTCGCTGCACGATGCACGAAAAATGTTCACACAAATTATGTAAAATAAAAATAGTTTCGTCTTCAACAATATAACATTTTTTCTATTTGTAAATTTTTTCAAACATAACAGGATTCAACCAAGTGAAATACAGAGCAACTGTTTTGAAAATTCACTCTACGTAACATTATTTTAGCCAGATTATCTGGCCCGGATATATTGTCTCACAATTCCGTCGCAAATAAATAATACCTTGACTCTGACATAAATAATTATTATCGTTATTATACGTCTTATGATGCTAGCTCAATTATTTCGGTAAATGCTGTCATGTATTGTCTCATTAGATATGTAGAGGAAGATTCAGTTTTAATAATAGTGTGATGATTGATATTTTAGCAGCTGGGTGCAGCGAACACTCGACATCAAAGTTATTAAAAGATCACACTTTTCAGGTTTGATATTCGTTTCAAATAATAATCTATATCGCCAGAAACGGGTGACTGAGTAATGTTTTTTTTAATAACTTAATATTAATCAAATTGTAATACCTAATCATTGAAGTCAATATTAGCGAGTCTCAAACGAAAATCAGAAAAATAAAATTAGAAAAAGATCTTAGAAAGAAATTAGAAGAAGAATAGAGATTGTATTGGGGTTCTTCCCTTTGAGGTTTTAATCATTAAGTTATTCCAAAAATAAATAAAAAAATCTGAGTGTGCAATCACACGCGGTAGAAGTGAAACCTTAAAAAAACTAAAGTATGTTATTAGTTAATTATAATGTTATTAGTTCTAAGTCGAAGTAAGTATGACATAATTAAATACGACGGAAGGAAGAGAGTCGAAATAGAGCAGAGACCCTTTTAGTAAAAAGATTCGGTAAAAAGATTTAAAAGATTCGGTCGCATCTAGGGTTTAATTCCTAGGTGCGTCCGAATCTTTTTCTATTTTTCTTTTAGAAAAATCCTTTAAGAGTTATTGTTTTCAATGATTAAATATTACAATGTATTCATTATTTTTTTTATTCGCCAAATAAAGTAATGCAAATTAATATTGAGATTGCTAGCTGCTTTCTCTTTTGGCAATGAAACGCGAATAATCGAAACGACGATAGTTTTTCTATTTGTAATCACAAATTAAATTATTTTAACAAAATCGATTTGAAATTATGTTTCTTAAACATCCTAATTTAGGAATTCGGTGATGGTTGTAATGATGTCTTTCGTGAACTTTTCACATTGAAAATTTGCAATACTAATTGGAAATTATCTTATTAGACAAGCGATAATGTAAGTTCCAAAAAACTTTTATTAATAAATCACTCTTTGTTCGAAACTTCAATTTCTTTTGTTCAATCGCTTGATAAATGCTTAGATGAATTTATAGAATGAAAATTATACTTTATTCAGACAACTAGGTTAAGTGAACACACTTTAGCAGCCCGGTTTATGTAATTATTCTGTCGAATGGCTATGGCTATCCTTTTCATTAGCGGTGGTCCATTTTTTGATTAGTATTAATACGTGTACCTATTGTATTTTTATTACGTCATTGGTATAATTGTAATTTTTTGTAATTATTCAAATTTGCTAACACTCTAAGGGTAAATTTCTGCTTTTGAAAAGCAATGATCCTGAAGCAAATATTTTCAGCTTAACACATCTTACAATTATAACATCCCGCGATTTTTCACGGGTCGTAACTGGTATTGTACTATAAGTTAAGATCAGAGGGGAAAAGTTGCCTTGGAATGTTTGCTATTCAATTCTAGCGTAGCTATTTAATTTTATGTATTAAATTCTTAATTCGCTATTCCATTCTAGCTTGGCTATTTGGTCATTTTAAAACCTTCTTCTTCCTCTCTCATACTTCCTCTAATCTCACAGTATATACCACTATCCAGAAAACCATTGGTTGATATTTGATATTTGTAATCACATTAAAAAAAGTTTGGAAAGTCAAAGGCTAAACAACACTGACCAGTTATTTTAAGCTCATCTGCCTTCAAATACGAACTTCAAAGACGCGACTTGATGGCATCAAGCAGTGTACCAGATATTTAATAATCACAATAGTTTAATATTAATCTCTCGAACTGAGATTAATTGACGCATGTATATTGGAACTGCTACCGAGATAAAGATCTCCCAGCGATAGGTCTCCAAGGCTGGTACAAACTTTTTCCCAAAGCTTTGGAAGCTCTACCAATGATTTTTAATATCTCGACTCAGCGCTGAGGACGATGGTGGCACGAGGCGAAAGCTGGTCTATTTATAAAGCTCAAATACAAAACACATTATGAAATTTGGACCATCGCATCGGTGAAAAAAGGTTACAGAAAATAGTCCGTAATATTAAATCAGTGTTTCACATGGTTATCGTTTAAATTGTACAAGTCCTTAATTACTTAAATATGTCCACGTAACCTTTATGGAATTGGAATATTTTATTCTTGTATTTTAATAAAATAAATATTTTTAACTTTACATAACACATTCAGTATTGCATCTTATCACATTAATTTACTTTCTAATACTTGATTTGTTACTTTAATGTTTTTGAAGTGAAACTTCTATAGCCCCGCTGTGTTTGGATTTCGGATGAAACAGAAATGATGATTACTGCACCTGCGATTCATCAACTGCGCTCATTGACCGCTTTGATTATGACCTCACTTTTCAAAGTATTGGTTGAGATGGTTTTGGTAAAGTTTCGCTTCTATCGTGTGTAAACTGCACTCGATTTTTTTTTGTGTTTGATACCACATTAATGTTTCAATTGTTTTGATCACTGCAAGTTAAGAACAACGGAGTGGCGAGGAAAGGCATAATTAAAGTTTTCGCCCGACTATTCGGATCTAGTTAGTAAAATTGTAAGCGCTATCTTAAGCAGTATTTCAATTTTTCTCTATGACACTTGCTGGGCCAATTGTTTCACAGAACTTGAACAATTCATCAAATTTCAAGGTGTGCAAGCTGTATTTTTATTCAAGTGTTATGAAACATCTGACACTATTTTGAAATAATAACAAATCTTTTAAATATACATAACTTCTACAGAATTTAATAATAACTTGATGAATTGTTAAAGTTCTGTGAAAAAATGTCCCGAAGTGTTTTCCTCTCTTAAATGCCGCATAAAAAAATTAATTTATCTGATAAATATAAATTATGATACATATATATTTTTTTATTCCTCTACAACGACGCTTGTCTTGTGTTCATTACTGTCACCAATAACATTATTATCTAAACCAGTTTGCGCTATAGATGCGTAGTGGCACGCTCTAGTGACCTGCCTTATGATGGACCCTGCGCACTTAACATCATCACTCTTTCCTATTCAATCAATTTACTCTAACCATTTCTACATTTTTAACGATGGTAAAAGGTTAATAATTGTGATAAAATTATGCCACGACTTCTCCCATCAAATTGCCTTGTATCAATTCCCCTGACGCTTCTTTCTCAAACCAGTCGTCTTTCTTAGACTAATTTTCGTGAGTGCAATCTCATTTTCGATCTTACGTGATTTTACCACTTATATGTCTAAGGATCTCATTTCTCGGGCATTCTGGAGGCTTGATTTCGGGTTAACCGGTATTGGAGTGCGTTCTAAAACACGTTTGCAGTCATACAACTCTGCCCATGGAATCTACACACTGCAAGGTTGCAGAAATATAGCAGAGGAAATGAGAGGGATAAAGGCCGATATTCCTGGGAGGTTTGCGTGTTTTTATATCGGTGTGCGGGTTTATTGGCCCACCACAGACCCTAAGGCAAGGCTTTCACAATTGTGGCGCGCGATGCTTTACTATTGATAGAGTTATCTTGATTTATGTTGAGAAATCTAGGTTTTGTGGTCAAATTGAGCGAACTAGCTATGATTGTATTAGTGCAACTAGTAAAATGTTAGAATTTTAATAATCATATAGGTGCGACAAAAAATACAATTATTAAAACTCGACAAGAAACATAACAATTAAAAAGAAATATAAACATTAAACAAAAAACACTACCTGCTTGCATGTTTTTTTACATAATCAACAAAAAAAAAATTGCAAGGTTACACATGTTACATCTATACTAAAATAAAAGTAAATAGGAAGCAAAAAAAATATCACAATATAATATGCAGATGCATAATATAATATGGTTTTCCCTCATTTCAGCCATCTAATCACACTGTTCGTACTTTTATAAATAATAAGACAATGAAGGCAACGAAAAAGAAGTTAATTAAATAATTAATTTGATTATTTTGATTTTACTTCCTTGCAAAAAAATGCTTTATATATATAACATAACACCTACTCAAACAGTGACACAATTTTTATCCGATTTAATTATACTATTATTGAATTATTATTATGTGTAGCTGATGTGCCAAGTTAGCATAATTACCGAAACAATAATATTGCATTAACCTAAATCCCTTTATCCGGACTCTGGCGTAAAATTGCGCGACCCACTGACACAGTCTGGAGGTGCAAATAGATATCTCAAAATAAAATTTACCGGTTAACGACTGGAAAAGTTGAACGATAACAAAATGGAAAATAATTTTAAGCTTGTTCAGAAAATGAGAGAAAAATTATTAACCAAAGCGCACCATTGATATATACGGTGTAACATTTCCCTCTTTCTTGCGAATGAATCGTGTATGAAATAGAAGCATTCTAAAAATCGTTTTGTAATTTTAACTGAATTGTTCACACGTAAAACATCGGTAAAAATCCAGTGGGTATAAATGAAATAAAATAAGAGCTCTCAGTGGCAGGAGCTCCCTACATCTGTGGAAAATCACCTGTGACTCTCTTAACATCAACAATTCTTTGAATATTGATGGATTTTAGCTTTTTGATATTCACTCCAGCAAGTTAAACGCCGCGCATTTGACTTTCGACATTTATGTTGCGAAAACATTTTGGTAAATATTTGAGAGCCTTCGGTTCTCGAAGATCACTCCTCCGAAACTTTTCTGCTGAACGAAAACAAATAAAATGACGTCTCGTTTCCTAAGGGTGTCTCCCCTTGGTCGGTTCTTGTAATCGTCCCGAGCAACAGAAACGCGCATTTTTTCTAATTGCCACACGACATCAATAAATTACTGAATTCAGGACGATGCCGTGTGGCTAACGGGAACCTCAGCCGGTCTTCTGCAATCCGATCCAACGCTAATTTAACGGAATTGTTCGATATAATACTGGCGCGGAGCTTAAAGGCTCTACCAAGAGTGGTGGACCACGATGCATAGAGTCCGCCCTTTCTCGCGGTGCCAACTGCTCGCGAGTGTCACAAAAGAGATGCGTATGCGTATGGGTCTTTACAACCGTAGCATTGATATTGTTGGATCTCTCTGCATTCTATGCTCTCCCCAGCTCACAATGGGGAAACTACCGCACATCTTGCGACTTTCAGTAAGGTATTATTTGTTATTGTTCGAGTGATAACTGCCTTGAACTCGACGTGTATTATGTATGCTACCTACACGCATATCATTCATGTGCCAGTTGAAAACGTTAACACTAATTTAAACACAGATTAAAGTTATTGCAAGACCTGAGACCATACAATATGTTGGTATGAGTTCAAATCATGTGTTCGCCTCGGTACCACATCGCCCCTGGTTTAGAAGAAAACGAATAAATTTTATTAACTGTTTTATTAAGTGCAAGGCAAAAATGTATCGTAAAAAAAAACAATATTAACTTTCAAGTTTATTACCAAGCTAACAATGAGTTTTTTGACATCTATTAACTACTTCAAGTTAATAAATAACGTTGTAACATTTTTATTAACTTTATCAATCTACCCTTTATCTTTACTAACTTTGTCAAGCTAACTGTTAACATTTTGAGATTTATTAACGTTTTCAAGCTAATAATTAACGACTTTATATGTATTAACTTTGTCAAGCTAACAACTACTTTTAGAACGTTTATAAACTTTGTCAAGCTGACAATTATTGGTTTTTAAACATTTATTAACTCTGTCAAGCTAAAAATTAACGTTTTGACATTTACCTCTATTAGGCTAACAATTAATTAAAAATATTAACGGTATAAATCTATCAGTGCAATCCGCAATTTTAATAAAATTAAAAAAAAAATCAGGATCTTATTTCTTGCATGTAATTAGAGGCAATTTCGTACATGGTTAAAATTATAACAATAACAGATTTTTTATTGTTTAACACGTCAAAACATTGACAAACGATCGGTCGCTTTCCACGCTCTTAAAACAACACAGACGCATGTTTAATGGTAGCAGTGTGAAAGAATGCATGGATAATTGCGAAAATTTTAATGACGTCAGAAACGTGTTCACCGTACGTCTCGTGTTATGTTCGCGAGTCAGGCGAAATAATTATTAAATTTGTATTGCGAGACCGGCGAAGTATTCAAGAACAATCTTACTTCAGAACCTCACTCCCAGATGAACACCCTAACTCGATTGCAACTTACCCTTGAGGGTTCGACCTGAGTCATTTTTGCAACTCTTTTACTTAAGTATTGCCAAGGAACAGGTAAAAGGGGTCAATACATTTGCAAAATTTTATTATTCCTTCATAAAGACCGAAGGCAGTAAATTTAAATTCAAAATAATCTTAATGTTTAAGTAATATTGCTCTTGTGATTTTATGGTGAATGCAATGCTAAAGTTACCTCTTTCTGCCAATGTGATTCATTACTAGGACAGGCTGATGGGCAATTTGGCGCTAAATGCAAAGTTAATGAAATTTGCGATCGTGATTTTATGGTAAATGCAATGCTAAAGTTACATTTACTTGAAGATATGATTTATTGATAGGATAGGCTGATGTGCACTTTGGTGCTAAATGCTAAGGTAATGTGATTTGTGATCGTGATTTTATGGCGAACGCAATGCTAAATTTACCTTTATTTGCCAATGTGATTCATTAAGTCTGATGTGCACTTTGGCGCTAAATGCTAAGTTAATGTGATTTGTGAATGATTTTATGGTGAATGCAATGCTAAAGTTACATTTATATGCCAATGTAATTTATTGATATGGTGGTTTGCGCGTAAATTCAGAGAATTAGTTTCTAAAGTAATATTCACTTGCGAATATCATTCTACGGTTTATTTACTGGTGTCATTTATTAGCAGGAACGCCTGATGTACGGGGATGCAATGCCAAAGTTATGTTATTTTGTGAATGTGATTTTATGATGTACGCTATGCCAAAGTGACATTTATTTAAATCAGGGGATTCAATTTTAAAACAATCATTATGAATGTAATGCTACGTTAACATTTATTTACCGATTTGATTTTATTAATTGATTGACTGATGTTCTCTAAAAATCAGTAAATGCTAAAAAAAAAATTATATTTTGTGATTTTATGGATGTGAATGAAATAATGCAAAATTAAAATGTATTTGATACTGCGTGCATTTATTGGCAGGGTTTTAAGAGACAGGACACATTTTTGTATCTTATAAAACCTCACCAATAAATCAGTAGCAAAATTAAATTAAAATGAAAATTATTTGATTTTTGCTATTTTGGTTTTTTTGCGGCAGAACACAAATATAAAACCAGAAGAAGTGAAGCCTTCAAGAAACTAATGTTGACAAGAATAGGGAGGTGACGAATCACCGCACAAAGAGGAGACCGATAGGCTACGAAGCACCGCACAAAGAAGAGACCGATTATACCATCTCATTCTCTCGCAGGCTAAATCCTATGATGTTTGTATTTGTCTCTTTTTAGTGTCGTTATTTTTCGTTTCATCGAGTTTCGAATCACAACTGTGCTAAAGAAGTTTTCACTTCAATAAACGCAAATCTAATCTATTGATTGACCTATAAGATTTTATGAGAGCATGTGAGTGTTTAAGTAAAGTTTTTGCCAAAGAGATTTATTGGTACATTTGACTGACGTGCGGCTGTCTCGAGCCATGTTCTTCGTTTCACACCGTGCTCCAGATCGACACGACAAACATCTTTGATGTAAACAATGCAATAATAATTCAATTAAGTCGCTTTCACTGGTTCGGATTAATTTCACTGTCATCGGAGTCTATTATCTCAAATGCACAAGCGTTTGTTTGTATACCCTGAACTATAATTGCTCGAAACACATAAATATACGTGAAAACACTTTTGAAAAATATTGGGAAAAACCATTTTTAATATTTAAAAAAAATGCTTTACTTTTCAATCTTCAAAAGGTTTAGAGTGCTGGTTTGCAGCGCCAATTTTGGTTATTTGGTTTTTCCTTGCCATGACTGTTTTCACAAACACAATAATTGTTTTTTTTTTTTTAACTTAATGAGTAAAACCTCAAATTGTAATATTTAATCAAATAAAGACAATATTAGCGAATCAATCGGAAATCTGAAAAACGAAAAATCACAAAAAGACACGGTCACACCTAGGATTCAAACCCAGAACCTTCGTTACTCATTAAGTTAAAAATACAAATAAATGTTCATCCTAGACTTGCAGAAAAGTAAATAAATGTCGCATATTAAAAATAAAAATGGACAAAAATTTATCTAAGACACTATTTAGACAGCATTTAGTTCGGGTTTGAATCTTTATGTAGCAGCCACTAAAATATGCGTTAATAAAATGAAGATAATGTTGGTAGTTCTTAGTCAAAGTATGATACAGTTAAATATGCCCGAATCGGATAGGGACACATAAGCTCAATTAGTAGAGTTGTATTCCGGCAAGGCGAAGGTCGTGGGTTCGAGTCCCAGTGTGAAAGTATCTGATTTTTTTGTTTTCAGATTTCCGTTTGAGTTTCGCTAATATTGGCTTCATCTTAATATATAAAACAAAGTCGGGTTAGTTACACCATTTATAAGTCAAGAACGGCTGGACCGATTTTTATGATATTTGATTTGTTGGATTTGTCTCCGCCCCGAAAAGCAGAATAGCTATTAAAACATCGGAAAAATTCATGAAAAAAAATTATGAAGAAAATTCTTTTCTTCACATTTTGTATGGAACGAATTCTCATCTTTTGAAAGAGCTGCAGCAATATTGTGATAAATATAATATTGAATAATGATTGAATTCCAAAAATTCAATAACGTCAAATGTCAATGCGATCATTGTTTTGCTTTTGTTCTTAAACATATAATGCTGCCCCTCTTTCTTACACACTAAATGTCAACAGTCGAAAATGAGACAAACCGTGAACGTATGTCTGCACCCCCCCAAAGGGAAAATACAATTTTTATAATAAATCTCCCTTACACTATAAAGAAAATGAAACACAATTCTCGTAAGGAAGTGGAAAAGTAAGAAAATCACAAAAAATATAAATCCGTACACAACGCCATCTCTGATACTGACAAAAAAAAAACACGGAGAGTTGCGCATCGATAATTGCTTCATTGTGTAATTTTTAACTTAATAAAAAAAAACTAAATTGAATTCAGCTAATAAGTTAACACAACAGTTATTGATTCTGAGGCGGTACGAAGTTAGCAGTGTCAAGTAGTTTAATATATTACAATAATTGATTGTTTTTTTTATAATAATAGCAAACTCTTGCACATAATAAGGTTTACTTATTGCGTTCACCATTGCAATATCGGCAAATATATGTATATACATAACAGAGACGTTTTCTCAGGAATAAGGTCGCCCTATATCCACATACGAGCGGTCTCGTCCGACCAGTTGTATCGCGTCAAGATGTCCCCCGTTATCGGCGAGTATGAAAATATTTTCTCTCGCGATACCGGCACTCCACCGAGTTGACTGACTTTATCATTAACGAAACGGTACCGCCGACTTGAGAGCAAATACCACATTAGCACAAATTTAATAAAAGTATTTTAATCAACTTTTCATATGCTTTATTTTTATTATTATATTACGCAGAAAAAATACGCCCGTTTTGGTTCACATTTATGAGATTAATTATCAAAATGTAACACCTGTTTTTTTTTACCGTTATTGGAGCAAAATAAAAAGGTATGTATTGTGGTCTCTTAAAACAAATTATTTTTGCCCTAAAATGACATTTCAGGAATGATTAACCGTTTTAGATGTTTACAAATTAAAATCTTTATGAAAATTGTATTCGTTGACTCTAACTAACTAACTAACTAACCATCACGCCGTTTCCCCGCAGGGGTAGGCAGAGAGGACGGACCGCCAAACAACTCGGTCTTGGCACACACTCTTTGCCTCATTCACATTCATACATCGTCTCATACATTCGTTGACTCAGTGAAATAAAATGCCTTTTGTGGTGTGGCCTACCTACAAACTGTTTGCATTACTTCTTTTTGAATTATATGACTAATTTTATTTCTATCCATAAAGCCACTTCAAAATATTTATTATTATCAATGAAGATTACGATCCAATTGTTTAGCAGAAACTTAAATGTATCATTGTCATCAAAAGGCCATTTAGCGCCATTTTTATTATTTTTGAAGTGAAACTTCTATAGCCCCGCTGTGATTTGGATTTCGGATGAAACGGATTACTGCACCTGCGACGCATCAACTGCGCTCATTGACCGGTTTGATTATGAGTCACTTTCAAAGGCTCCTATTGGTTGAGATATGAAACGGAAATTACGCTAGGTCTGCGCTCATTGGTCGCTTTGATTATAACCTTGCTTTTCAAGTATTGGTTGAGATTGTTTTGGTAAAGTTTCGCCTTTACCGTGTGTAAACTGCACTTGATTTTTTAATGTATGTAATTGTATATAAATATAATAGTATATATATATTTGACTAAAGGTTCCGTTAAAAGCCGATTCTACGTGCGTTTCAGTTTTCTATCAAATTATAATAAGCTGACAGCTTATGGCTGAAGCTTAACAACATGATAGTTGTCCTCTTCTGCTAATCACATTTTGTTCAAAAGCTGAAACGAACTCAGAATGGTCATTTAACGGGAACCTTTCAACTTTCAAAAAAAGGCGCTGAATGGTTATTTGATGACAATGTTACATTTGAATTTCCGTGAAACAACCCAACCTAAGTATCTGAGCAACTTTGTATTAAGTTGTATAATTTTTATAATTAAATAACCAAATTTAACACTGCTTTTACTATCTTACTTGTTTCTACGCCGTAATGATTAAATGTAGGTAGTTCAAAGTAATAAAAGCTAAAATTTCTTTAATTTTGATCGAAACCATTATGAAATTAATAGCAGTTGAAACCCCGATAATTGGCTCCCCGAAATTGTAATTAATACAAAGCATTATTTAAGAATTTCAAACCTAAAATCGGTTTAAATACCTTTAACAATAAGTTGGTATGGATATCAAACGAATTTATTTGTTGTGTCGTTTTTTTGTACTTATTGTCGTGGAATCAGTTTCTAAACACCGGCCAATTATTTATATAAAATAAGATAACTATATAATTATTTAAAAAATATTTATATTAAATTATATTACACAACTTTAAAAGAAGCTACGAATTACATTTGATTTCTAGTTTTTAAAAGTAATTATAAAATATTTTTTTCGTCGCTGTGGAAGTTTAAAAATAATTTAACCATGTTATTTGTTTATTGTTTTCAATAAAACATCAACAATAATATTTAACCAAGCGAATAAATAATTTAACCATGTTATTTGTTTATTGTTTTCGATAAAACATCAACAATAATATTTAACCAAGCGAATAAATCTCCAAATTAAACAATCGCGCAATATTTAATAAGTACTTGTGCCATGTTTAGTTTTAAGTTGAAGGACACGATCGGCTCTTTATAGGTTTTTTCTGCTTGCAAAATTTATAATATGCGCGAAAATTATTCTATCCGTATCGGGCGTGATACATGCATACAATTTTATGAATTATACGGTTTTTCATGAGTGTATTATTAATAATAAAAGAAATAGGTAAGTATGCTTGAAAATTCGTTAATACTGTCGCATTATGTTCTGTCGTTCAGGTTTCATAGTTAATTATCTACATCAGACATGTACGTGACATTTACAATGGGACAGATTACAAACAATACATTCAAATGACCGCTGTGCATAGTCAATATCTACATTAAAAATTATATGGATATACTTAATCCTACGGTTAAAAATGAATTAGTTATTTTAATGCAATCTTGAGTGACGAGTTACCTCCTTGTTCGGAATACATAAGTAAGCACGTTTATAAATAATCAAAACTTAACGGAACTGCGTTAATTATTTCACTTTGGCCGAAAAGTCAAAATGCGCGCATGATGCGTAGAGGGACGGGTGTTCGGTGTTTGGTGTTCACTGTTCACGGGCCGTGAATTGCCGCGGAATGGAATTATCTTTCACTGTTAGCGAGAGATGCTCCAGAGAAGACGCGATGGGAGATAACGCCTATACCCACTTATATACCCACCCGCCCAAGTGCGCAGGAATTCCAAGGTAAAAATAAGTGTATCGGTTTCAGCGAATCGGGACGGTTTTAGGGTAATTTGGCTCGCCTCCTCACCTGGATACAGGTGGTTATGGACGCTTATTGCATACCCCGTCTCCCGCCTGCATCTTCTATTTCGGGGAAGACGGTGAGTAATCTGTTCTGACTTAACACGAATATAAAGAATAACATATATTCCCTGTTCCTGCGTCCAGAATTACGTTATTAACGAAATACTTGCCGCCGGCCAGGCGGCACAAATGTTTGAATTTCTCTATAATATACTTACAAACTTAATGATAAATTTCAAAATCAACCAATTAGAATTTTTATTTCTTAATCTATTCGCGTTGTTTTTGATTAATGCTTGTAATCAATATGAATTGGAATTATTTATCACTGCAGAGTTTACGGATTAAACAAACATCTGTCTATTTTTGGGTTCAAGAATAAGTATTTGGATACCGGACAATTACGTTTGGTCGCGGCAAGCAAAGGCATTGTGTTGCTCTCCGATATGTCTGCCGAGTATCTCCTCAGATCCAATAGGTATCCGCTTATCGGCAACTAGATCAAGCGTCGCGTCTTTTACATTAGTATGAAACGGTTTAGATAAACAATTATTACGACCGAGGTCAAAGTCTTTAGAAATTGAGAGCATCTACACGACTTTACAACAGGTTTTGCAGAAAACGTGAATATTCATAACGATAATAAAATGCAAAAATGTCCGAGGTTGAAAAGCTATTACATAGCCAACTTGCGCTTTAAAATTTGTAATGTTTTTAGATAGTACAATAGCTCAATTTCTTTTTCTGCTAATAAATATTTTGTTTTAAAGTTTTCAACCTTAACTAAAGTAGGTAATCTCCATTGGTCACGCTTTTAATTTTTCATCGGAACGTAAGTGGGCAAGATTAATACGTAGGTATCACACCATGAAAAATTGTGATATTAGAATGCTTGGTGCTAACTTAACTGGTAAATAAATTTAGAACAAAACCAACATAAGTATATGAAGGTACAAGTAGATATACATATTCATAAAACTTGAGAAACAACAATAAACTTCTCGTTTTATGACTTTGAACCTAATAAGAGCTAGCCGAGAACAAAGATACCCTAAATACATTGAATATTTCATACATAGTTAAGCTGGAGTAGGTAATGACTTCACACTGGTAAAATATCCAGCGGCGATGCAAACTATAACACAACGTACCTACTTGTGTATAATGTGTATACCTACAAATAAAAGTACAGTTGGATTGAATATTGTGTACCTTTTCAGTTACCGCACTTATTTTGATAATACATGTAAAATTTGCAAAATTTATTTGATGCATAATTATTTACGTCTGGGTTGTGATCAAACGACGTTTGGCTGAATCACTTCTAGTGTGAAATACACATTACATTTTCTAGTACAATCTTCTTGGTGTTTGTTTCGTGCCTTACCGTTAGTGTCTCGCACTGAATCAAGGAATAACAACAGCGTAAGTACGTTGTTGTTTTGTTTTACGACATATTGCCACAGAACTCTTTCAAAGAATTATAAATCTATTTACAGTTGAAAGGGAAATAAAACGCAGAGAAGTAAATGATTATGCATCAATTAATAGATATAACGCACTTACCTTACGCCGAATTAAATAATCGCCACATGATGAGAAACAGAAGACGCTGAGCTTGTGTATTAGTAGATTAATAATTGCAATAAAAACACAGCAAGTTAAAAAAATATGTTAAATAAACAACAATAATAAGAAGAATAAACATTTGTAGTTCCCATCATTGAGAGGATGCCATCAACAAGAAATCTTGGACTTGTATTCTTCGTACACTTCCCTTCATATAAATGCATGTTTTCATCTTCATAATTTTCTTGTGATTTTCTCTTTCTGTAAATTTCAACATGGGAAATGGTGTGTATTTCTCATTTTAATCTTTAGAATGAAGTCAACACATAGTTGAACTTGAGTGTGAATCGGGCATTGGGCTTCTCACCCGACGCTCCAGATTTAGATTCTCAGTCACAAAGCTCTTCCTAATAATATTCTGCGTTTTATGTTTTACAAGATGGCAGGAGCTTGTTCGTTTGCCAGAATTTTAATTGATCTTTCACCGAATTTCACGACACGTGAAATGAGCATTTTTATATTCGATGATACTATGTGATATTATATTATATAATATTTATCAGCTATGCAGAATAATTTAACGCATTTATTAAGCTACAAATAACAATATTATAATAATATACATATGTACAACAATCGCATAGAAAAAATGTGTTAATGTAAATTCTAATTATGAGGGGTTATTCATTACAAAAATAATATGTTTCATATCAGAAATTTATTTGCAGTTTTTGTGGGAAAAATGATTTTTTTCTACAAACGCCTCGGTGAAAATTACCGTGACATCGTTTTTAGCGGTCAAAACAGACAAAATTATATATTGCGCAATAAATTCAAATATGAAAAATAATACACAGATAATATTCGCTCTCCTACCCTTTCGTGGAGAAAACTCGCATTGCCTTCTGGAGTTGTCTGAAAAGAAGTCACCACAAATAGTACAGTACAAAAGTCATCATCATACATGAATCGCAAATTCTGTTTCCGCATTTTAGCATAATATCAGATGTAAACTTCAGCATGTTTGTTCCACATCCACATATAACCTGTGACCTCAATGAAAGTATGGAAATAACAATAGTGTTGGAGTGAGAGAAAGTGCCTGCAGAGGATAGAAGGATATGTTGGCAGATTGGGTAGATGGGTAGGTAAGTTGGTGGGAAGTTCACCTCGCTGCTGGCTGGTAACCTGGCGCGTGAAGTGCTGCTCCGTGCGACTAACGCGCTGCTCCTGGCGGTTTATAGTCTGCTCCGCGGAGCTAAAAGTCTTCTCTTCCGAATTTTGCTGATGCATTTTGTCACTTTGTATGTACACTCAAACACGGGAGGAAACACACGCGAGAACTTATATTAAAAATAAAAAAATCTATAAAATCGTCTTATATGTAAACTTATCGTTTCGTTCTTAGTTTCATTTCAAAAAACCACTCTTATTGTCCACGAGTTCATTTAGCAGAAGTCAAGTCATCCCCGAGACTTGGCCAAGACGTCGGTCGACCGCGAGTCGTGAGCGGATAGTGCGGCTCCGGGCGAGGCGCGGTGGGAGGCGAACGCAAATAGCGGGCTGCTTTTAGCCGCGGCCCCCGGCGATCCGCGGCCGCGGGGGGGCGCGGGTGTCCTGGAGCCTGGAGAGCGCCCCTTCCCTCCTTCTGCCCTGTCATCTGCTCTCACCCCCAACCGATCAACCAAACAACCCACCAACCAGCCAATCCATTCATCCACACCACCTTCGTCACATGCATATTGCACTGTCATTAAAGTGAAAACTTCTTCAGCACCGTTGTGATTTGAAACTCGATGAAACGAAAAATAGCGACACTAAAAAGAGACAAATACATACATCTATAGGATTTAGCCTGCGAGAGAATCGGTCTCTTCTGTGTGCGGTGCTTCGTAGCCTTCCCACTCTTGTCCACTGAAAGTTTCACTTCTACCGCCTGTGAACCTTTTTTTTAATACTTTTTTTTAAACTTGCAATAACATAATAGTTATAATACAACTCGAATGAAACATTCGTTGCGGAATGTACATAGTAATATGATTAAAGACATTCAATAATAGAAAAGTATGAATGAGACGATGTATGAATGTGAATGAGGCAAAGAGTGTGTGCCAAGACCGAGTTGTTTGGCAGTCCGTCCTCTCTGCCTATCCCTGCGAGGAAACGGCGTGATGGTTGGTTTGTTAGTTAACATTGTAGTATATTTTGTCTTTTTCGTTTTCATACAGCACGTGTGAGAAGGAAGATTTTTGTGGGCGGCTTTTAGGACGATCGTCGATGACGTTGATACAATCTCTCTCTGGGGCTGGTGTAATCAGTGAGCGTGTGTAAATGCTTAAGGTATTAATGTTATTGGACTTCTATGGGACACTCATGTCTGGGATATCTTTTCGGTTTCCGGTATCCTACCAATCACAATCCTTCTTAAACATGAAATCAGAACGATTTTTTTTCAGAAGTACCATCCTCAACAATCAATTCACACTTCATCAAGTCACTTTACAATCCAGGCATCCACAACCACAATACTCAAAATGACAATAAAATTCGCGTTCCTCAAACGCACACTGCAAAATATGAAAAAAAAAATCTCTGAACTATATTGCCTACGTTGCCCCATTCTTTTCCAGATTATCTCTAAAAAATATCAAGCATAATAAAAAATTCACAGAAATATAATATTTTTAAAACATTTAAAAATGAAAGTATGTAATTTTCTTGACATGTTTTGTTCTGTCTTGTTTCTTTTTCTTTTCCTTTTATTTGTGATCCACATTTGCACATCCTTTTTTTTCCTTTATTTGTTTTCTCTTGTTGTTTAATAATAATAATAATATTTGGCTGATTTATAAAGCGCCGTTTTCGTGAAAAATCACTTCAAGGGCGCTCTACATATATGACCGGTCAGTGGTTGAGTGGGCATCGCGCTTGGGTACCATCAGGGCGTCGCGTGTTCGATTCCTCGGCTGGCTAAGTCCTCCATCACAACACAAGCAACATTTTAGGCTTTCTGTGGTGGTAGTAGGAGATTTTCAAATATTGTTGGGTTATTCGTTACCCAGAAATGTTTATCTTTCTTTAAAAAAAATAAAATATATATATATGTAGTAAAATAAAATTAATACGTTAGGCTTACAACTAAGATTCAAAATTATAACTAGGGACTTACATCTAAGACTTATATGTAGCTAGTGACTTACGACTAAGACTTATTACTACTGACTTAACTAGTGACGTACATATATTTTTTCAAATGTGACTTAAAATTAGATTAGTTTGTTCAAGTTAAACTATTATTTTTTATGCTGTATTGTATGTGAAACTACATCTTTGTTAACAAAATACCTATTTAATATTATACCTATCACTTCCCACATATAAATTGTAAGTTATTGTCATCAGGATTGTCCTAGTCCTAACAAGAAAAAAAAACACAATAAAAAATGTATACATATATTTTTTTGTAAATACCTCACTGGGAGAACTTGTGCCATTATTGAGAGAATTCTTTCATATTTTGAGTAATATTAAGATCTGGTAACATGTGTTAGACATCACACGCGCAGATTGCATATTATGACGTTGTTTTTTGCAAACTTCAAAAGGGCTCTTGAGCTATGCGAGCTTTTTTGCCACCCGGTGTTAATTTATTCTTAATCTTCAAAAAGATAAGATGCCTCCCTAATATTAGGTACACTTATGTTTTATTAAATCTTAAGACGCCGCTACCCGAATTTCTACCGACTTCTTGCAAACCTCCCTTAAACATTTGAAGTTTTTAAGCTCTTTAAAAAATATGTATGTTATTTTTGAAGATAATATCTAGACATTCGTCGCGCCGAAACGCAAATTATATAAAATTCCCTCGATAGAAAAAAATCGCCAAGTATGCTCCAAAAATAATTATAAACATGTTTGTTTCAGTTATTTAAGAAGTTATATGTATGAAAAAATTCAGTGTTTCTTTAAATGCTGTTTAATAGTGTTTAAGGCAACTCCCGCGAGATTTTTGCTCTATTTTAAACGAGTCATGTTTTATTAAACATTTTCACAAGTTTCTCCGATTTTGTCACTTTAAATACCAGCGCGCTCCTCTAACATTCGTAATTTCATATCTCTCCATCTTCTTCTTTTTGTGTGCGGTTGCGGGGCCTCAACTGATTTCTTATCACCATCATTTCGTGTCATTTTAATAGTGGTAGGTAATTAAGGGATCGATGTATTTGTATTTAGATGAGCGCATCCTTTGGAAAAAAATGACTACAGATACCAGGCTATTAATAGGAACGGCTGTGCGGTCTTTTTCATACCAAGCCAAACTGAATAATTATTTTTTAAGTCAAAAGTTATAGCAAATATCTGGTAGGGATGAGATATCTGGTGTATATAATTTTTATGGCAACTTTTGCAATTTTTTGTAAGTTAATTGTCATTATTAAAAAAAAATCTTGCCCTTACCTACTTCACATTTTATAATGAAACATAAAATAAAATATTGTAATATAATCGCTTTTTTAGGCAGAAATTTAAATTTACTACCCAAATTCTAAATCATAAATTGATGATTTTTATTATTTTGGTTTATAGTATGCATGGCAAAATTATTATTTTTAAATAGTTGTCATTAATATAATTAAATATTTACCGATAAAACCATGAAAATTTGATTTTTCAATCGCCTAAATTTAATAATTTCAAACACAAATAAATTAAATTAATTTGAATATATTTTTTTCTCCCATTTTAACTTATTTAAAAATTAATTGCATAATCCATTATTTAAAATCAAATATCAATACGTGGTCACCCTACATGTTTACTCAAAAATATATTAGTTCCCTTTGACTTAGTAGATACCCATTATTTGTATGAAAAATTAAGGTAACAGCATTTAAATATAGTGGACTATTGTCCACTCAATATATATTTTATTTTGTGTTATTTTTTGTGTTATAAAAATATTAGCCTCAACACAGGCTTGTCCTGGTGTGGTTAAAATTAAAAACAATAACTGAGTGCAGTTCACAGAGGTAGAAGTGAAACCTTCACCACACAATCTCAACCAATAGAATCCTTGAAGTGAGCTCATAATAAAAGCGGCCAATGCGGTAAAGGTTTCATTCCATCTCATTCTCTCGCAGGCTAAATCCTATAGATGTGTTTATCTCTTTTTAGTGTCGTTTCCATTTCATCGAGTTTCAAATCACAACGGTGCTAAAGAAATCAGAGTTGTAGTGAAACCTTCAGAAAACAAGTAGATAAGAGTAGGGAGACTACGAAGCACCGCACAAAGAGGAGACCGATTATACTATCTCATTCTGTCTAAATGTATCTGTTTGTCTCTAAATAAAATATATAAATGTATTTTTTAAATCTTAAATCCTATATATGTATCAGGGGCGGTTCGTGAGTTTTTAGCGAGCTAGAGTCCTAAGATTGAAAAATACGACGTTATTGATGTTGTTGTAGCCGAAAATGAATATTATTTTTTTTCAAATTTGCAATATTTTGTATGAAGATTTTCAGGATTCTTTCAGTTTGGGGATGCGCCGCATCCATATTTCAATATAGCTTCATACAAAAAGTTGTAATTTTGAAAAAAAAAATAGTTTTCAGCTACAACAACATCAATAACGTCGTATTTTCCAATCTTAGTAACGACTCTAGCTCACTGAAAACTCACGGACCGCCACTGAAATGTATGTGTTTGTCTCTTTTTAGTGTCGCTATTTTTCGTTTCAACGAGTTTCAAATCATGACGGTGCTAAATAACTTATTCACTTTAAAAAAAAAAAAAAAAAAACGTTAATACCCGGTAAAGAAACAATAAACAAGCAACAATAAAAAAGATTAATTAAGACATATATATATTGTATTCGTTACTGCAATTTCAGCGCGTTGTAAGCGGAGGCAAACACATTACTTATCTAACTTAATTAGGCATTGATTGCCAAAAAAGACCTTTCCAAATGCACCATATAAAATACTATAATTAAATTATTTACGTCTAACTGTTTTGATCGGTGGAAGATCCGAAATAGCGGACGTGTTGTTTACTTGCCAACTGAAACCCAATTACCGGACAAAACCATAGCTGCAATGAAATAGTGCACCTGTGTGATGATTTATGATTTTGGACCGAAGTATTCAGAATGCTCTACAATCATAAATCATAATAATTATTAGTTTTGGCGATTTATTTGAAGTTCGGTTTCTAACGGCTCATGGAAGGATGAAGAGTATGAAGACGTTTATAGAAACTATCCAGCCCCAGCTAGCTTTACACGGGTATATGACGCTCAGATGGTTTGAGCGTGTAGAGCAAATGAACTAGAAAAGGAGTGTAAGGAGAATACATTTATTTTACGCCCAGAGGATTTTTTCATAAATATGTTAACGCAGTACAATTTTAACACGAGAAAGAAATATATAATATAAATAAAGTTATGTACGATACAAAACAAAAATACGTACACGAAATAAAAATTAAAGCAAAAAAATTTAAAATTACAGAATAAAAAAAAAAATACATGCACGATATAAATATTAGTGTCCGACCGAAACAGGACTTTCTACCGAAACCGAATCTTCGGTATTTGTCTCAGTTTCGGCCAAAACCGAAACTTTTTTAGACATATTAAAAATCTATTGTTTACAGAAATTTGGCTTATTTTTTTTAATCTTATACGGACAGTTAACACGTGTTGAATAAAATTAAAAAAAATAATAATTGAAGTATGATAAAAAATATATTTTTTAACTTTTATGTTACTGCTTTAAAACAAACGAAAATATAAAAAATAACAAAACTTGTTTTTTTTTTTTTTACAGTGAATACCGCTGAAGGTAGTGGGGAGGGGAAGGAGGTGGGGAAGAGGAAGGTTGGGAAGTACCTGGCTATTCAGATCTGGTCACTAAACACGGCTAAAGCCATTTTCAAGCAGCGTTTCAATTCTGAATGGTGGTCTTACACCAGGGCGATACTGATAGTATCTTCCACTCTGGAACATGCCGCAAATATACTAAATATTATTTTAAATGAATTAATTGTGAAATAACACAAATTAATCAAATAAAATTTATTTGCGCATGCCGGGTTCAAACCCGCGACCTCCGGGTTGTGAGTCAAGAGTCTTACCCACTGGACTACGGAGGTCCTCGACTACTTCTTGGAACAAAAATTTGTCAATAATCAACACTTACATTATAAATGAAGGACCTCATTAATTGAGTATTTTAATTTTAAACTAAATACGTCTTTTGCACAGCATCATTATACTTATCAGGGAAGAACTTTTTTCAATCGTCTACCAGAAGAAATCAGAAGCATCAATGATAAAACCCGAATACTGCTCTCTGTCAAGAGACATTTTAAAAATATTCTCAAGAAAAAAACTACTGTCAACTAATCTTACAAATATCTTAGTTCTCCATAACATTCTTTCTTTAAAAAAAAAAAACACACTATTATCAAATAAATACTGCAGCTCACATATATTTATGTACAATTAATTATTTAAGTACTAACTTATACCTAACTAATAGCTAATAGCATTTATGTACACTCCCCTTCCATACACAAGCAAATGCTTTTAATGGAAGGGTAGTAAAAAAAACCTGTAAAAAAAATATTTTGTTGCAAAATTGTAATTATAATACATGTTTCAATAAATAATAAAAAAAATTGCGTTTACATTCACAACATTATTTTTACACGTGTTAAATGAAATAAAAAAAAATTATAATTGCAGTATGTGAAAAAAAATTTTTTTTTTTTTATATTACTGCTATAAAACAAACAAAAAGTATAAATATTAACATATAATCTCACAACACAATCACGCCAGACCGGCCGGTGAACTCAGCTGATGACGGCGGATGACACACGAGCCCACAAACTCACCCAAAGTCAGCCGAACGACGCGCGATAATTCACGAACGCAGAGTTTCCATGCGGCCGAAGGTTCGGCAGATTTTCTGCCGAAACCGAAACTGATGCCGAAACTAGATTTTCGTGCCGAAACCGAATCTTCGGTCGGTCACTAATAAATATACAAGGATAAAAAATTATGATGTAAATGTGAATGGTAGAAGAAGTCGGGGACACCCGAGGAAGACATGGCACGACCAAGTGTATCAGATACTTAGTTGAGATTACTAGAGTTGGACCATGTCATAATAATAGAAGAGCATGTGAGACGATGTATGAATGTAATCGTGGTAAGGAGTGTTTGACAAGACCGAGTTGTTTGGCGGTCCGTCCTCTCTGCCTACACCTGCGGAGAAACGGCGTGATAGTTAGTTAGTTAACCTGTTATGTCTTAATTACTTTATTTTTCTTAACTATTATTTATTTATTTATTTATTTATTTATTTATTTACGGACTTACGTCCAATTTAAAACAAAGTATCACGAAGTATAGAAATGAACAATGTAAGGATTCGGATGGTACATGAAAGCAAAGACAAACAGTGAAAATAGAAGAAAAATAAGTGTCAAGTCACGTCAAGACCTTGCAAAAATTAGGGTGAATATTACATATCTTCATTTGTTTAAAGAGCGACAGAAATCATTTAAGCTAATACCAAAAAAATCAAGGTCTTGACGTGAGTTGACCAGTCTACACATTCTGGACAGTGGTGAGTTATAACCATAGTTAGTCGAGTGCTGATTGAGGAAAAGCAGGTCTTTATTTCTGAGTCTACGAGAAGGTATATTACATGTGATGAGTTGTAGTAATGTAGGCGAGTCTATTAAACAGTTAATAATTTTGAAGAAACAAATGAGATCAGATTTTATCCGACGGTCTTCTAAAGGAGAAAGGTTTAGAGTTTGTTCAATTTCAGCATACGAGTAATTGCCTCGCTCTAATCCTAGCCTCCAAGCAATTCCCTTTAGGAACCGATGTTGAACGGATTCAATATGACGAATATGGACAGCATAAAAAGGAGACCATATAATACAAGCATATTCAAGATGGGGGCGAACCAAGGAGCAGTAAAGAGTTCTTAGGGTATTTATGTTTTTGAAGTCAGAAGTGGTTCTAGTGATAAAACCAAGTAGTTTGAGAGATTTATTAACAATCGTATTTATATGTTCCCGGAAAGAAAGCTTGCTATCAAGAGAGACACCAAGATCTTTAATAGATTGAACAGTTGTTAGGCAATTATTATTTAATTTGTATTCGAAAACAATCGGATTTTTAGATCTGTAGAAGGACATAATTTTGCACTTATCGACATTTAGTTCCAAGCAATTAATTTTACACCAGTCATTGAAAGAGTCAATATCTGATTGGAAAAGAAGGCAGTCATGGTAGTTTTTGATTATTTTTAGGATCTTATTGTCATCAGCAAAAAGCCAAAAGCGTGTGTGAGAGAAAATACGAATAATGTCATTTATAAACAAGTTGAAGAGAAGCGGGGCTAAATGTGCTCCTTGCGGTACGCCTGATGTTACTTCAATAATAATAGACTCAATGTTATTTATTTTAACTCTTTGTTTTCTATTGTTTAAATAAGAATTAAAGAAAGATAGCAATGGGTTTCGTATACCTATAGCATATAGCTTGGCCATGAGGATAGCGTGCTTTACTTTGTCAAAAGCTTTAGAAAAGTCGGTATATAGAACATCTACTTGTGATTTATCTTCTAGGCCATTGACTACGGTGTTGGTGAAGGAGAGTAAGTTTGTAGTAGACGTGGGCAGAATGATTCCCAGGAGTGAATCGATTCAGTCTGATTCCCATGGCCCTTTGAATTGATTCCTTTAATTCATTCCTTTAATTCAATTAAATCCCAAAAAAAAAAAAAATGAAATGAATGGGGAGGCTAACACCGCACACGAGACCGGGAGGTTACGGAGTACCCGGAGTACCGCAAAAGAGGAGACTGATAGGCTACCAAGCATCGCACAAAGAGGAGACCGATTATTCTATCTGATTATCTCGCAGGCTAAAACCTATAGATTTGTGTTTGACTCTTTTTAGTGTCGCTTTTTCGTTTCATCGGTTTTCAAATCATGATGAGTGGGGAGGCTACGAAGCACCGCACAAAGAGGAGACCAATAGGCTACGGAACACCGCACAAAGAGGAGACCGATTATTCTATCTCATTATTTCGCAGGCTAAAACCTATAGATTAATGTGTTTGACTCTTTTTAGTGTCGCTTTTTCGTTTCATCGGTTTTCAAAATCACAATGAGTGGGGAGGCTACGAAGCACCGCACAAAGAGGAGACCAATAGGCTACGAAACACCACACAAAGAGGAGACCGATCATTCTATCTCATTATCTCGCAGGCTAAATCCTATATTGTTTGTCTTTTTTTAGTGTCGTAATTTTTCGTATGTAAAATGTATTTATTGCTAGCAATTATATCTTAAAATTATACAAGTTTTCGTTTCACCCTTAAAATTTTATTGATTTTATTTTATTTATTAAACTTATAATTTTGTTCCATTTCACGTGATCTAATATAAACATACATTTTAACATTAAGATGAGTATTTTATGACAGCTAACCACAGCTAATTATTGGCCTTATAATATCTGCAAATTTACATATTATATCGACCCAAGATCTACGTCTAAAAGTAGGTAGGTACAATATCTTTCGTACGTAACAAAAAACAGATAAGCATCATTTTAGCTTCCCACTTTTCTAGCTGATGTCCAGATTCAAAGTCGAAAGTTTTCGACTAACTACGGCTACGACTAACTTGACGGCTTGGCGTGCGGGGGAATAAATGAACCGCGCGGACGGATTAAGGGCTGGCATTGAGGAATGAATTAGTAACTTTTGACTAATGTCTTGTGTCTTACCTAGCCGTGACTTGATTTACTCTCGAGCTGCGGACCTAGGACTGGGATGCGTTTGGGACATATCGTGACATTGACGTGACGATGACGCCTGACGTCATTTCTAGGTCTGAGATTTACAAAAGACCATGACGTCACAAGTGAAAAAGACTTTTGTTTTAATTCCTCTGTCTGTTGGAATCGGACAATCTCGATTTCGACAGACTAGATAACTGGGACGCGGACATTGAACACGGACCTGGGACGGCGGGGATCTTAGGACTATTGATTAGAATAAATGATTAATTCCTTGCGTGAAAGAGATGCTCGGGCAACCCGGATGAATCGCGGCCGCGTTTTGGCCATTTTGGGACATGGACTTTAATGATGTTCGGGTGTTTTTAGAATGGCGGCGCGGCGGTAGCGGAATACAATCGTAATAGGTGAGTCGTTCACAATACCGTCCGTCGACCACTTCGCGGCGCGCGGTCCGTTTAATAATATTTAAATACCTATGAAACAATATAATATTTAAATCGTTTACAGAACACATTATTCATTGAAATAATTTAACAGTAAAATAAATGGAAATTAAAAATGTATGGTGTCGTTAAAAATCGTAGGATGCAAGGCCAAAGATAAGGAATGAAGAATCAATTCCTTTTGAAATTGAGAATTAGATTGAGTGTGTCACAAGATTGAATTTATTCATTTAATTCGGTCATTCAATTTTGCCCACGTCTAGTTTGTAGTGGTAGATTTAGCAGATCTAAAGCCATGCTGTTCCTCAATCAGCACATTTTTGAAAATAGGTGTTATTTTTTTGTGATTATAGATTCAAAGATTTTAGGAATATGAGATAACATCGATATAGGTCTATAGTTTTCTACGTTCGACCTATTACCCGATTTAAAAATAGGTCGTATATAGGAAACCTTCCAGGAATCCGGAAAAGTGGCAGATGATAATGATAAGTTATATAATAAACAAATTGGCTTAGATACAACAGATTTACATTCTTTCAATAATATTTCAGGTATACCATCAGGACCAGTGCTTGTTTTGCTGGGAAGATTTTTTAAGTAATTGAAAACATCTACAAGTGTGATTTCGCAATTATTAAGGTCAATAGTATTAGCATATTTAAGTGGAGGGATGGTGCATATGTTTTCAGTATAGACAGAGGAGAAATGTTCAGCAAAAAGGTTGGCAATATCGAAATCGTTGGTGGCGTGAGTATTATTAAAAAATAAACTTGAAGGGAGATCGTTATCAATACGTTTTTGTTTAATAAATTTCCAAAATTGTTTAGGGTTAAGATTTATTTTTTTCTCAGTGAGTTCAATATAAGATTTATAACACAAGTTAGATTCAATTTTGGATAATTCTCTTAACTGAGAAAATTTTTGATAAAGCGCTAAGTTGTTCGTTAATTTGAATAACTTGTGTGTTTTCTTTTTTTCCATAATCAAATGCTTTAGTTTCATACTGAACCAAATAGGAAATTTAGGCTGGGAAAAAGTTCCCCTTGGAACGAACAAATCTATAGCATGAGTTATACATTCGTTGAATTTAAATACAGCATCGTTAATATTGTTGTTTGATAACATACCTGCCCAGTCATATTGGGCAAGGTACCTATTCATGCCAGTATAATCACCTTTGTTAAATTTGTAGTGGAATGTAACTGCTGATTTCAGAGTGTCACTTTTGAAAGGATTAGTGAAGTTAATATCGAGTGGTGGATGATATTTATCTATTGGTAATATTGAGTCAGTAGCTTCACATACACAAACGCTAGGCATATTGGTAAATATTAGATCAAGACAGTAACCTCCACAGTTATTGATCGAGTTTAATTGGTACATATTCAGGAAGGCAAAGAAATTTACTATTATGGAAGCATGAAGGGAAACATTATTAGGAGTTTTCACACCATGACTATCATTAAGCCACACTATTTTAGGAAGATTATAATCACCACAAATAAGTAAGGAATCGGCCTTTATGGAAACACGCTCAACTGCTTCAGTATGTGACTTATAGATTTCTATTGAAGAGGAGGGGGGAATGTATACACAACCAATGACAAGTTTCTTGGAACCAAGTAGAACACAAATAAATAATTGTTCAGATACATTATTAGACGATTCAAGAATGTGGCAAGAGTATTTTTTTTAATACATATCATTACCCCACCTCCTCTACACTTGTTAGAAGAGGAAGAGCGGTCACAGCGAAAAATAATGTAGTCATGGAGTCCAAGTTCTGTTGAAGCAATATTGTCTGATAGCCATGTTTCAGTAAAACATAAAAAATCATAAGGGCATAAATTTATGGAGCATCTAAAGGAGTTTAGCTTAGTATTGAGACCACGAATATTTTGATAATAGGTGGAAAAGTTAGTATTAATAAGGTGTCGATTCTGATTCAGCCTAAAAAATTGACTCGAGATAATTCGCGTCTCTCAGCGGCTTGGCGGGCAGGACAGTCAGGGGAGCCAGTGTTGTGTGTGGACGGTTTTCTGAAGAACTTGCAGGTAGCACATGCTGGTGGCTTTTCAGGAGTCGGGCAAGCATCTCGATTGTGTCCAGGTTTTCCACAGTGAGAACATGTAGGCATGTCTGTGTTACATTTCGACGCCGTATGGCCGTAAAATTGACAGTGTCCACATTTTAGACTGTCGATCCAATCCCTTACGGTGTGTATTTGCCAGTCCATAGCCAGTTTAGAGAAGCGAATGAGGGAGTGACGAACAGAAGGAGGAACTCTGAAGACATGAGTGCACGATCCGGTACGAGGTCCTACTTTGTGAGAGAACTGCAATTTATCTTTCAATTCATTAATTTGTAGACCGGTTTCTTCGTGTTTTTGCTGGTGGATTACCAAGATGATGTTCTCGAGGGGCACAACTTGAGGTAGACCATGGATAGCTATCCGAGGAAGTTTATGTGAAGAAACTGCTGCTTTCAGACCAGCATCGGATAGGGTCGGTGCATTGGCAAGTTTTATGGCCTCTGCATCGGTACTTGGATGCACGACTACACCTCCGTTCCTTATTTCTCGTACCCCTGTGATTGTAATTCCCAAAGATGATGGGTTAGTTGAGGTTTTGAGAGTTTCAAGAGTACTGCTGGAAGGAAGTGACTTGTCATCTTTGGAAGGAAGTGACTTGTCATTATGAGATGAGAGGAGGGTATGGGAAATGGGAACCAGTATTGGAAAACCAACACTTCTGCCATAGTCACCCCAAGTAGTTCGCTATGTTTGGTCACTTAACAGGGGTGCCCTGGTTCATTAGATGAGGTTTGTCTTTGTCTTGGCGGCAGATGCGTCCGTACACATATTGCGTTACGGGTCGGATCGGGAGAGACTGGTTGACGGAGACCATTTGACCTCTTCAGTAGGACTCTCTCGACCCATCGTTTTGCTCCGTAGTTGGAGGGATGATAAGGAGCCCCAGATTCCTACCCACCCCTCATACCCCTTTCCTTCCCAGAACTTCCTTTCCTTAAAATAATCCTCCACAGAACATTCCATAAACATGAAATAGGCTCCGAAAGAAAATATTTTCCTCAAGCACTACTGTGCGGAGCTAGCGTAAAAAAACTTATTTATTTATTTAATATTGCTGCGTTTTTTTAAAATTATTTATTGGAGTGAAAAGGTTCTTTAGCACCGTTGTAATTTAAAACTCAATGAAACGGAAACGAGTGACACTAAAAAGAGACAAACACAAACACATACAGCTATAGGATTTAGCATCTTCAGGAGATAACGAGATAGACGGTGTCCTTCCTCTTCATGCGGTGCTTCGTAGCATATCGGCCTCCTCTTTGTGCGGTGCTTCGTAGAATAAAATGTTAAATAATTTTTAAGCTTGGTAACAATATTATAATTAATAAACCCTTTAATTATTCTACTCCTAATGCGGTGCATTCGTCTCATTCTCTCGAAGTTAATTTTCTGAAGGTTTCACTTCTACTGCATATGAAGAGACATGAATAAGAGACATATATATAAAATGGAGGAAATAAAAGCCTGAGAAGATAACGATTAAAACAAATTTTCTTATAGTTACTTTTGATTGTGTTATACCGAAAAATCTGAAAATGAAGTTCTTGAAATTATTTTACCATTTTTTTCTTGATTTATATTATGAATTTTCACTCTTGATTTATGTTATGGAGTTATTTAACCAATTACTGCATCCAAAAGTTCTTATCTACTTTAAAAAAAATCAAAACATCTCGGTTGTGATTTGTGAAACAAACAAAAAGTAGAGAATTAGTTTACAATATATTTATCAAAATTTAAGAAATGACTTTTGTGGATTGAATTTATATTGGTATTTTACGAAAAAGTTTCAGAAGGCTGACTTTTACTTGAAATGCTAAAAGTGATAAATTTGGTTTTTTGTGCATTCAAAGTTAATATATTATTGTTTAACCAACTATTTACCACCCTTAAGCCTATATTACCTTTGTTGAAAGTTTCATTCCAAGTTTTACCCTCAAATATTAAGGCAGTGTCATCTGCAAAACTAACAATGTTACCAGGAATATTCAGACTACATAAATCATTTATATAAATAAAAAACAATATAATGTTATGAAATATTTAATTCCATTTCATCACAATTGAGTCTAGTTACGTACCCCTAATTTATCAATATTTGTTTGGTTTGAAACGCTAGTTGATTTTTCTTTAAATATAAAATTTTGGGCCATTCAATTATTTTTGAAAGCAGATGTTATAAAAGTCATTTTTTCCTTAGAGCTCGACACTCGTTGAAAAGAAGCCTGGAGAGGTAGACTCCTATTCGAGGGTCATCGTATATTTTTCGATTTTATTTAAAATGCAGTTTCTTTTAAACAATCATTTGAATTTTGTTGAAAACTTACGTAATGTTAAGTATTATCCCGCGTGTTCCGCTACCTTCTTATTTAAAATGGCGTGAAACCATAAGAAACCATAAAAGAATTTAACTGACCGGGACTCAACTGTATTTTCCTGCAGCGAAAGAAAATTATAATATTTTTACAAACTCGGAAATTTCCTCGACGTAACCGACTTTCGGACTGATTTGGAGAAAAATTATTACAAACTTGGAGATCCATAAACATTACGCATGGAATGCGGCTAACCTGACCATGGCACTGGTCTTGATCTGAGACTGGCTCATCACTGTAAGACGAATGATGTACAGCAGCATAAGCGGAGGGCATCATACATCAATCCTCGTTGCTATCGGTCTTGAGTAATAATTTTTAGCTAGAATAGATTTTGGTCGATCCTTGGGTGAATCTCTCATTATAATAATTTTAAATAATCTTTATTGCTCTAACTAATTTTGCTTTAACTTGCGAGATAACAATTGGCCCAAGCACACTACCTTGCGGGACTCCAAAAGAGATTGATTTATCATTGGTTAACATTTTATTTATTTCCACTTGTTGTGTTCTGTCACTAAGATAAGATCTGAACCAGCCCATTGTTGTATTATTAATGCCTAAAGTCGATAATTTTTTAAGGAGCAATTCGTGGGAAACAGTATCAAATGCTTTTGATAAGTCCAAGAACACCGCTATGGCTTTGTTGCCATAGTCCAGCGCGCTTGTAACTTTGGTCAATACTCAATACCTTTAAAACAGCATCACTTGTACCTTTATTTGAAACCGAAATGATTGTCGGAGTGTATTTTGTATTTTTCTAAGAATGAAACTAATCCTGACTTAGCCAATCTTTCTATCAATTTTGAGAGAGTATTCAGCAAAGATATGGGTCTGTAGTTGTTAACATCTAGGTGATCCCCACCTTTGAAAAGAGGTACAAGCTTAGCATTCTTACAATGAGAAGGAAATATGCCGCTCTTAAAACTAAGGTTAACAATATGAGATATGGAACCAGCCAACACAGAAACATGCTATTTGTATATCATGATACTTAAGCCATCAATACCATAGAAAAAAGACATTTTTAATTCATTTATCACTTTTGAAACTTTATAAATGCTAGTAGTTTTAAATTCAAAGCTATCTCCTGAAAATTGAATACAAGGTTTAAAATTGTTAACAAGACACATTTCGGTAGTTTTATTTGCACTGCACAATTGTTTTGCGAATCTAGGACCAATATCACTGAAGAAATTATTTACGTGATTCTCTCCCATTGAGATAATATTGTTATTGATTTTTAATTTTTTTATAGACACTTGCTCCTTTTGAATATTTACAGCCTCCTTTATAATCTTCCACTGTTGCTTGGTATTTCCATTGTTGTTACATTTCGTACAGACGAACCACTTTCCATATGCATTTTTAAACATTTTATGAAATTTTCAGCAGCTAAATTAACATCTTGCGATGACAGTACTGAACTGCCAAGATTCCTTCTTTAATTTGACCTTCAAAAGATTGTTATCGATGACGGTTTTATGTTTTCATTACCTTTTGCTATTTTCTTTAGTGTAAAACTCATAAATCTCAGCAATATCACATCATGATCTGTTATGTCAGTAGTGAAGACAGCTCCCTGTGGTTCAAATTTATATTTTACCATAATATGATCGATACAGCTTGAAATGGTAGAAGAAATTCTGGTGGGTGAAGTTATGATTGGTTTCAGACCATGATTAGCCAAAAGTGAGAGGTATTTTTGAGTTTTCATATCGCTCAAATTCAAGGTATTGATATTTATGTCCCCACATAAAATGATTTCCTTATTTTGTATAGATGTAGAGTCAAGCAGTGTATTCAGTGATTCAAGGAAATTATCTATGTGAGCCTGAGAAGGAGATCTATAAACAGATATTTCACAAAAGGTACTCTTTATCTGCATTTTTAAGCAGTTTGCGCCAGGGAAAACAATTTCCTCAACAGTCGCATAAACATTTTGTTTTATGTAGGAAACTATACCACCGTTTTGCAAATAGTTATTACATGTGTTGAAAACTGTGTATCCGGGAATGTTAGGAATATTGGTCAGTTAATCGTGAACACAAATCATCACGTTAATCATGAACATAACGTATTATGAATTTATAACGCTACAAAAATTAAAACCAGTGTCTTTTTGATCTTAAAAAAATCTTTTAAAAGTCGGCAGAACCGCTAATAGCTGCTAATGGTCTACTACTATTAGTCTATTATTTTTCTATTGGATAACGGACGTTATCTCTTATTGTGTGATTTTTACATATTTACTGTCATTTTAGTTTAGATCGATTTAAACACGAATTCTTGCAAGTACGCATGATTATTAATTCATTTAATGTACGTTGTACACAGAAAAAAGCAAATAACGGACATAAAAATCACACAAATCTGACAGGAGATAACGTCCGTTATCCAATAACGATCTCACAAAAATATGGAATCGCTAGGCTGGTCTCATAATTAATAATCTTGCCAGGTATTCATTTATTAATGTTACTAATGTCTATTAATTTATGGTTTCAAATTTGCCTGTCTGGTAGAAATGATCTTTGCACATTTGTACCATTTTGTACTTTTGTCCCGCGTCCGTGAATCTCATAATATTATTGTTTTTCCTATATTCCTTTACGCCTAGTCATACCTAGTTTATTTTATTAAAATATTCACATGTATACGACGAATCCTATTCTTTTCAATATATTGTACTACAGTGTGCCCATGTAATAATTATGATTTTTTTTAATTATTGAACAATCTAATATACAAAACTGCCGCCATGGACGGAACCGCTGTACCCTCCTTGAGACTCGCAATAAGGACACTGTGTTTTTACTTACGGCAGAAAAACACTATCCAAAACATGTGAACACCTCAGCACATGTTTTACAAGTGAGGTGTTCGCAAAACACTGCTACCAGTACTAACCTATGTACTTACAAAGAGTTACTGATTATTATTTTTTTTTATATTAGATACTGGAACTTTATTGTCTATGTAAACAGTAATCAGCTTTAAAATGTACGTACGAGAAACAAATAAAAAATCTAGTTAAGTATATATACATCTTTCGTCCAGTTGATTAGTCAGACATTTACAAATACTAAGTTTTGATAAAACGAGGAAAGGAAAATTCGAATGCCGCCATAAATCAAATATTATTTACACGTGGCTGTGTTTTGTGTTTTAAATATGCTTCAAAATATAACCGGTCATAACGCTCCGGAACATAAGTATGACATTTTGAAATATCCTACTAGTGACCTATAAAACATTAACATTTTGTTTATTCGCTATAAGTTTTTCTGAATTATAATTAATTTGGTGGTGTTTATGAGTGATCTGAGTATTGTACCAGAAAGAGTGTACATTTTTACATTTAACTGCATACTCAACTCAAATTTCGATTTTTTGGAGATGTCTGACTAATCAACTGGACCATCGATATTATGATATTAAAAATCTTCCAGAATCAAGATTGCATGTTTCTTGGAGATTAGTCATCTGATTGAAACGAAACATGAATCAAAAGTTAGTCAATAACAATAATCAAGTTCTTAAAATATAACAATAAATCATTCGCGCGATTATTATTCACGACGCAAGAAGAAGAAATTAGAAATGGCGTCGGTATTTCGGTCCAACGCGAGGAAATATTACTCAGTCGAATTAGCATTATATCACGGCACTTGGCAGCCGCGGCCGGCGTTATATTTTCCCTGTGACTAAGAAATGCATCGTAAAATTTGGTTCTTTCCACGGCGCAGCGCAGCGGCCCAAAGCTCCGAGCGCGCAGGAAGTTCGGGATTCCGATGGCCGCTAATCGACACTCGGAATAGTTTGCCGTCACTCGAGGACGAGGCCTAGCGACCCAAATAGAAAACAATGCTTTCACACACACAATACATATATGTATATATATACACGTATAATTGAGGTGTATTAATTTTAGACTTGGAATCCCTTTTGAATCAATAAATTATGATTTTTTATTACATTCATTGAAATTGTTGAAGTTAAGTGACAGAAGAAAAATTTTTGATCTAATATTTTTATATAAAATTGTAAAATATCAATTCGATAGCCCTGATATATTAAAGTTGATTCACTTTCATGTACCTACCATTAGATCAAGGTTCCCTAGTATGTATTATTGTTACAATTATACGTCTGTCGCAGGATATAATTCTGTTCTAAATAGAATATTCACCATTAGTAATTTTTATGCCAATGTTGCTGATATTTTTAATATTTTCTTATTAACATACAAGGCTCTACTTATGAAACATTTCAGCCGTGCGTATTTTAACGAGGTTACTATATAACAAGTTTTTTTTAAATTTCGTTGTATCCTTTTAATGTTTTCATTGGTTGTTAGTATTTTTTTCTCCTTTTCCCTCGTTATATAAAATAAATACTGTATAAAAAATATTAAATAAACACATGTTTGTAAATGGCACTATATGCTGTAAATTTTAAATAATTAAATAATGTAGATGTGAATATTAGTTTACATACAACATAACCTCTTTGGTAGACTTACGTAAATATATCATTAACCTTATTATTGAAGTGCAGTAAATTTCTTTATGGATGAAATGGAAAAAGAGGCAAACATATTCATCTGTAGGATTTATCCTGCGAGAGAACGGGTATTCGGTTCCAATATAATACGATAAGGTCATAGTTCCACGCAAGTCTCCTTTTGTGTAGTCTTATAAAGCGCCTGACGAACCTCAGCTTCCTGACATTTAGCGGACCAAGTAATGAATCCTACAAAATAAAAAATGTGTATTTTTGCAAAAAATAAATATCCAATCATCAAAAGACTCCAAAATAAACAGGTAAAAGAAATCACAAATGAAAGCGACTCCGAAGAAGAAAACACAAATACTAATAAGATGACCAAATGTTAGGAAAAGGTGCACTTGAAAGGACGACAAAAATGTGGAAAAAATCATCATTCGGATTGATAAAAAGGGCTTTGCAGTCTCCCCACTCTTGTCTACTTTAGTTTTCTGAAGGTTTCACTTCTAACGCTTATGAATTGCACACTATGATTTTTGAGCAGGCATTGAACAATCTGAAAAATTTTTATGACGATAAAGTCACAGTTATCATCACATTAAGAATTGCAATGCGCTTCCAAGAATTGCAAAATCGTGTTTTTTTGGTTTAAAAATTAGGGTTCCATGGCAACTCAGAATGAAACCAACTCAGAAACACCTCAGAAAGGTCAATGAAAAAATAATTTTAAAATAGCCGGTAACCTTAACCTGACTAACCTATTTACCCAATTTTTTTACATTTTTTATCATCACTCTTAATGACCTTTCTGAGTTGCTTCTGAGTTGGTTTCATACTGAGTTGTCTGGTCACCAAAAATTAGATAGTTTAAAAATATTTTAGACACTGACGAGTAGAATACACATTTACCTTTGAAATTATCGATAACTTTTTTAACTAGTCTTTTTTATAAGCCCAAAAAAAAATAAAGTATCAGGCCTATAAAACTACTTTCAAGTTCAAAATCTTCTACTTTGAACCCTTTTTCAGATACGGTTGTATTATATAATTAAATTATTTAGGAAATGATCGTAAAATATTAAAATATTTGTGCCTGAAAAATAAAATAAATCATTCTTTTTAGCGATGTTTTTTTGTTGAATAAATCAAAACCGGCGGCTGGTATTAAACGGCAATTTAAACCTTATCGCCTTCTACAGAAGGAATGTTTTTGTTAGCGGCCTGATACTGAATTTTACACGATGTGGTGCATCACTTTAATGTGTGGGTACAACTTCCATTGCTGCGACTTTTAGATTCATAATAATATATGACTAAATAAATTTATGAACTCGGGAATGACTGCAGTTATTATGCGACTTTGCCAAGTCTTCAAACATCTTTTTGTCTTATATTATTATCTCATTGAACAATTATTGCAAAATTTTGGACCAAATAATACCACGGTTTAAAAAGCATGATGACTTTTCCAAATCTCTATGGAGCTCAAAATAAAAATGAAGTTGCATGTTTACGTAGGTGCATGGGTGTAGGTATGGGTCTATAAATTGCAGAAATAATAGCTGTGCAAACTATAAGACACCGTAGCTCACCGCTGGAGCGGATAAACGCAGAAAGCAAAGGCAAGGTTCCTTTCAAGAGACATGCAAATAATGACCGGTCAGTGGCTGAGTTGGCATCGCGTTTGGGTCCCACCCGGGTGTCGCGTGTTCGATTCCTCGGCTGCCTACGCCCTCTATTACGACACAAGTAACATTTTCTGTATACTGTGATGGTACTAGAAGACTTTCAAATATTGTTAGGTTGATCGTAACCCGGGAATGTTCGTCTTTCTAAAAAAATAATGTCAATATGGTTAACTTAAATGTTAAAATGACGCTTTACAATATATTTTTTACTGTTCATATATATATATATATATATATATTTACATGAGCTCCACGCAGGAGGCACTAACGAAAATAATTTCCCTCAGGGCCTATGTCATCTTTGGGGATGCTGTGTGGAGGGTTTTTTTTAAAGGAAAGGAAGGAGAGGAGAGTTCTGGGAAGGAAAAGGTTTTAAGGGGTGGGTAGGAACCTGGGGTTCAGTATGTTCTGGTCATCCGCCTCCAAGACCTAGACAAACCTCTCCTCATGAACCCGAGCACCCCTGCTAAATCACCAAACGTAACGAACCACTTGGGGTGACCTATGGCAGAGATGTTGGATATCCAATAAAGGTTCCCGGGGCGGCGGTACCCATTCCCGCCTCCCAAATTAAATATGTACAGTAAACTAGCTGAAGTCCCCGGTGTTGTCCGACCTTTAAGTACAGTTTTAAGAAATCAGATGTTCATTATTTTCCTATTATTTTGAGTGGCAAGTGTTCAAAATTTCATCTAGAAGTACCAAAATTACGCTAAAAGGTTAGAAAACTCATGTAAACATTGGCCTTCTTCTTGTTTCGAAGGTCAATTTTTCAAAATTTCATCAGTCTCGGATTGCAATTTCAAATAGACTTGTATACAAAAGAAATGGACACTTGTTTTTTATCTAATATAAATAGATATGTAGCTGAAGTCCCGGGAGTTGCCCGGGCTTTATGAAGTCTTTAGAAATAAGACGTAGATAGTAATTTTCCTCTTATGTTGAACGTCAAGCGCGTTTCATTTCGTCAAAGCAGTTTTTCGAAATATCATGTAAACAGTGTCCTTTCTCATGCTTTAAAGGTCAAGTGTGCAAAGTGTCATTTTATTTTTTTATTGAAATAATAGATAATACATAATATAATCAACAAACAAGTCCTGCTAAGCCAATTGAATCGGCTTGTCAACAGGTGCTTATATTTTAGTTACATATTTATACATTTTTAAAATTTAAAATTTACATCTTATATCTACAGATTCAACATTTTTTCATACATATCAAAATCAATATAAATCTTTTTTTTCCGATAGCCAATTTTTCACTATATATTTAACCTTATTCATAGAATTACATTGCTTTATAGTGTCAGGTAATAAATTAAATATCTTCGGTATGATATATTCAAACGTTCTCTGTCCGTACTTATTGTTAAATTTCGGAACTATTAACCCGTCATTACGCGTGAATCTAGTGCTGTATTTATGTTCTAATTTCTCTTTATGCTGCGGGGTAAATATATGCTGAATTATAATTTTTTGCCAAAGTATTGCCTTAACAGGTAAAATTTTGGCACTCTGAAACAGCAACGGTTTATTTTGTCTCTATTTGAAAATATTAAGGACGACCAATAATTTTCCAATTGCGTTTTGTACAACTTGCACTTGTTTCAGATTGGTTATAGTAGTATTTCCCCATATTGTTAATCCATATCTTATTAGGTTCTGCTAGTGACATATAAATTATTTTAAGTGTTTCAATTGATAGGAAAAAAATTAATGTGTACATTCTGCCAGCAATCGATCTGAGTCTTTTACAGGTTTTTTTTTTATGTTTGTCCCATTTAAAAAAACAATCTACAGTAACACCAAGATACACGTTTTCCGAAACTAATTCTAAGCTTTCACATTTACAATTAGTTGGAATATTTTTATGAATGCAATTAAAATTATGAGATATAATATTAGGATTAAATTGAAATTTGGCATTAGGTGATCTTATATGCATTACTTTGGTCATCCTCAGAATAAAACTGTAGATTTGTATACCAATTAAATCCACGCCGCGTCGTCGCACAAACAGACCATCAATTTTATAAATCAGAAGAAAATGTATGCCGTCTGTTTTACATAATAAAAAAACAAAAATGAATAAAAAAAAGAAGTGTCGAAAGAAGAAAGGAGAATATATCGATCACGGAAATTTGAAATACTGTAAAGGACAAAATGTTATTTGTTTAAGTTTATCGAAGAAGTGAGGGAAACTGTAGAACGAGATGGCACGATCGAGTGAAACAAATACTTCTGGTCACAATAACAAAATAGTATGTACCTGATACCTGCCTGTGACCACAATATAATAATATGAAAATGAAACAAGCAAGCATTCTGTGCCAAAATAAATTTCAGAGACAGTGTGGCGTTCCATCAAATGTGTTTACCACAGATAGTTAATTTATTAGATTTATTTGGAATGATGGTATTCATTTTCGGATTAGCCAGGCCAGTATTTGCTGGGGTAATTTTGTGATAAGAGTTATTATGCCTATTTCTACCTACGTCAGTAGATACATAGGTGGTCATAATACAATAAGTATTCTTCACAAAAAAATTTAACACAGTCCTCTTACAAATAATTTTTTTTACATTTTACTGTTGTGTATAATTTAGAACAAGTTTATTAGTAAGGCTCATGTACAATACAATTATAAAATGAGTAATTAATATGAAGGTTATTATTAGACTCTCCATTTGGGCTATTTCATTTTAATTCAGTCTCTACATGCCCGATGAATACCTTCGTAATAATATATTTTATTTAAAATAAGGATATAATGTAAATCGGTCGGGACCGGTCAGCGGATCAGTTGGCATCGCATCCGGGTACCACCCAGGCTTCACGAGTTTAATTAGTCGACTGGCGAAGTCCTCCATCACGTCACAAGCAACATGTTCAGCTTACTAAGGTGGTAGTAAGAGATTTTCGCGTACTGTCAGTTTAATCGTAACTCGGAAAGGTTTGTCTTTGTTGTTTGCGACAAATGTTTGCATCATAAGACATTTCACTAGGCACAAGGCAATGGTGCTGAGGTATCAATTTTACTAATTTGTTTGTGTACTAAAAATTATTTGTGTGTATTTTCCAATGACGTTATATAAATAGACTTGCCATAGTCTCACAAACTCAAGATGTAATGTGGCAATTAATCAAAACTCTTTTGTTTTCAGCGATTTTCAATAATTTCTTAACTCAAAAGTTATTCGTGTATGATAAAGATAGACGCTTAAAAGAATATGTGCATATGGACGAAACAAAAGATACTCAAAATTCAAAAGTACTTTAGTAGGCCTTGAGTTCTCTAATGACGCATAAAATATTTGGGCGGAAAGCAATTGTATTATTTTTATAATCGATAATAATAAGTAATTTGCATGTATTTACAAATGAAATGTTATTCCTTCGCTTTTACTACTGTTTACCGTGTAATGGAAACATTTTCTCATCACACAGGAGAGAATTTTGGCGCTTTTTAATGCAATTTACTTACTAGTAGGACACGACCTTACTCGACGCGTGGCAGTTTAGTACTAAAGTACTAGAAATCGAGTACTCTACAATTGTCTTGTTGTTGGCTTCCCATTTTGAGATTTCTACCCCGCGTCTAAAGTATGTAACGTCTTTGGTATTTTCTACGTAATTCAGTGTGGGAATAATATTATTAATTATTAATCGAATAATATTATTAATTATTATTTTTTAATTGATAAACTAACGTTTAAGACAAGATTTTTATGCATAGCACAAAGGGTAACAATTATTATAAGCAATAATTATCAGCCTGAAACACTCATCTACATTGAAAAATCTTCCGAAAAAATAATATTATTATTGTATCTTGATTGTTGCTACAGGTTTACATTTGGATAGTGCATAGATAACGTTTTTTTATTCTTTCATTTGTCAAACAATGCAAAATGTCGGATAGAATACAATACGGATACAAAACAATACGGCTTAGAATACGATATAATTTTTTCATTAGTATAGTATGTACCTACCCAGATCCACCTGCGAAGAAATAAGTATTATTGTTTGCAAAATAAACAATTCAAAGTCACCAGGGATTGACAACATTCGAATGGTTGACATCAAGACATATATTAATATTTTAGGGCCTGTTATAACCCATTTTATCAATGTAATTTTAAAGCAAGCAGTAATACCAGATGAACTTAAAAGTAGCATCATTAGACCAATTTACAAAGGTGGCAAACATTCAGATATACAAAATTATAGGCCAATCAGCATTTTGCCAGCCCTAGAAAAAATCCTTGAAAAATACATTTCCATAAAACTTAACAAATATTTAGAATCTTTCTCCTTGCTAGATCCCAACCAGTATGGATTTCAAAAGAAAAAGAGTACGGAAATGTTGCTTCAGGAATTTTCAAATCACATAAATTACGAATTAAATTTAAAAAAAAATGTGTTGGTTTTGTTCATAGATAACTCAAAGGCGTTTGATACCATTGATACAAATAAACTATTAGAAACAATGGAGGCAATAGGAATTAGAGGTAAGCTACTAGTATTGTTAAAAAATTTACTAACTGATCGACAAATAGCAGTAAAAATACGTAAAAAATTTAGCAAAAAAAAATATATCTCAACAGGTGTTCCGCAGGGGTCAATTTTAGGGCCAACCCTTTATATTATATATGTCTCAATAATGAGTAAACTGTTTTCATTCGTTAAACATTTTGTATACGCAGACGATACGGCGCTCATAATATCGCACGAAGACCTGATTACTGCAATGAACCTTATGCAACTTGATTTTATTGCCCTCTTGAAATGGTCTCATGACGCAGGTCTCATAATAAATGCCAAAAAAACTAAAATAATGCACATAAGATCTCCACATGCCAGATATAGTGTAATTCCTTCGTTAAACACACATACATTTGACTGCTTACATAAAAATGTTGCACAGCCCTGTTCATGTGAAACCATTGATTATGTCAAAAATTATGTATATTTGGGTGTTACTATTGACTGCTACATGAAATGGGACGTACACATTACTAATGTTTGTAAACGTTTGTGGTCTATTGTGGGTAGGATTTATAAAATAAAATATTTTGTGCCTTTAAGTACTTTAAAATTAATATACGTATCTCTGGCAGAATCAACTATCCGTTATGGACTTACTTCTTGGGTCATTCTTGTAAAACTAATATAAATTATATCCAAACATTGCAAAACTCCCTAACAAAATTATTAATCCCTAAGTACACTAATGAACACAGAAGTGACACTAAATTAATATACAAGTCTCTAAATGTTTTACCTGTCAGAGGATTCTTGTTTTATAATATTATAAGTCAACATGTTATGTTGTCCGATTCCTTGTACAGGGAAAGAGTTTACCCTAAACATAATACAAGATTCAATCAAAATGAAGGATTGGTGGTTCCGAAATGTACCAATAAATACGGTGAAAGGACCCTAAACTATATTGTACCCAAAATATTCAATAAACTACCAATGACAATCAAAAATAATAACGTTTTTAATGGTAAAGTCAAATATAAACTAAGGAAATGGCTATTAGATAGGGATGATTTATATTGATGCCCTACCGAAGTCCTTGTATTCTTTATTGAAACTCACATTGAAGGAATTGGTAAATTCATTACAATTTTTGTAATACCTAATGTATATGAAACTTTTAATTTACTTGTGATTATATTTCATTTGTTCATACTAAATCCATCTGTATTTTTTTATTATATCATATCATACTAAATCCATTTGTAATTTTTTATTATTTAAGGCTTCTAGTGCTACTTACATGTATATATACTATTTCGGTAATTTAAATAATCTATTTAATTGATATTTAGCATCAAAATTATAAAATTATATGTATACAATGTTTGAAAATGTACCAATGTTGTCATTATGTACCTGCTGACAAACTACATAAGTAGTTTAGCGGGTTTAAATGTAAATAAATAAAAATAAAAATAAAATTTTGTCTTCACGATTTTTCTGCATTTGTTGAAATTGTATGCATCTGTTCTTGCAGTTTATTATGCACGGTTTTCAGTTTCCTATTTTTGGAAACCTGTACAACTTCCTTCTCTACAATTTACTAATCACTATATTACTTAAACTTAAACTGTGGTTTGTTTGTTGGCGATCTTGCAGTCATGCTAGAGAACAATGACAAGTTACCGACATTATCGACAAAACCTTTATCGATCGACCGAGATATAATACTTGTTGAGGTGTGTATAACAAAAATAAATAATTTGTAAAGGATACAGATTCTCTGTATCGCCCGGTGAGATAATAATAATAATGAAAACGTTTGAATATAAAAATCAATAGATTTTTTTTACAATATTACATATTTTGTTCTTTTTTCATTGATTCTATTGACGAAAAAGGTCACTGCTCAGCTACAATTCAGAATTTCTCCTAGAATGAAGCTGGTGTGACAATTGTGATGTGATAATTCAACATAGAAATCTTTTTTTAATGGTTTTCGATTTTCGTAGAGTCTAGATAGGATAGAGAGGTCCTTTCCATCCTTACTCTTTCCATTCTCCTCCCCGCCCTCACTTTCCTCAGCCTCACTTTCTCCAAATGAGAATACTATCGAGTTATACCTACTAGGTGCATGGGAAGAATTATATAACTAACGTTATAATTAATTTGCTAGAATTCGCTTATTATTCTTGACCGAGAAACGCGAAGATGGTTCGCAGGTATCCTGCATTCTCAGGTAATTCAGAAGTGTATTATTAGAGTAGCATCATGATAGAATGCAGAGAGCCGGCGAAACTAAATATTTGAAAGAATTATCATCACGTTTATTTTAGGTGTGTTTATATGATTCACGCACACAATGTAGGAAATACTTTAGGTAGGCGTTCCTGGGGGATTGTGAATTCTCCTCAGTGCCAGTGTGAGCTGATGACGCAAACAGCCGACCAATCTCTCTTACCTGTTGGCAACTGAACTCACAACAGAGGATCCGACTTCAAAATATAGCCGACCCCCTCGACTAGCGCTGTAACCAAAAAGAGATTTTTCTCGCCTTTAATCTGAGATTCAACATGACTGTTCATTAATTTTATTATTGGCAGGGTTGCGTATTAGCATCTCTTCTAGATGGGCTTCGAAAAAGTTAACAAAATAATATTTGCCGTTTTTTCGATATTTGTTTTTGGGGTGTTACGCCGTGTTGCCCTACCTCCTTCTTTAGTCAACGTTTCAGACAGCATTAATATTAGACAAATTATTAATATTAGACATTATTAATATTAGACAAATAATATTTGTTTGTAAAATTTCACGAGACCCGAGTATATCAATTAACCGAGTGGATAAAAGCGTTGGGTTCCTACACAGCCATCACGGGTTCAATCGTTTCCTAGTTCATCCTCCGTCAAGCAAGTTTTTAACGGCGGAATTAAGATGAAGCCATAGTAAATAATTCAAAATCATACAAAATCATATGTTTTTGTTTTGAAAATTTGACCGCTTAGAAGTATTATAGATGCTTCAATTAAATACTGGGTGTAGAACATACCTTGGGCCTTAAAAATATCAGTCACTTTTTTTATAAATCTTTTAATAAGCCTATAAAAAAATAAAGTATAAGGTCTAAAAAACACACTTTCAAGTCCAAACTCTTCTATTTATAAACCCTTTTTCGGATATGGTTTTATTGTATAATGTGGCAAATTCAGTTTATTTTATAATAATCGCAAAAAAAGTTGATATTTACACCCGATCTTCCGAAAATAAAATAAAATATGCATTTTCGCGTTGTTATTATGGCCGCTAGTCGACGAATTCGGTTTTTCAAAGTGAGCCCTATGGCGTCCACCGAAGAACTACTGTCCACGCCACAGTCGCCATACCTCAGTCACGCCCCGAACGGAGCGAAAGATGGACGCGTGCCTCCGCGTCGCTTGATTTCGTGAAATCAATTTTAAATTTCCGTTTTATTATAATAAACAATGCGTAAAAAGGGAGTTAATGTTTTTTACAGGTTTTTACGAAATCGACATGTAAAAAAAATTTCTTAAATACCTTTTCCAAAGTTTCCAAAAGCTTTTTCTTAAGTATTTTCAAACTCCTCCCATAAAAGGGCGTGAATTCCGATTTCAATTTTTTCCTGAACTATTGGATCGCCTTGCCGCCGCCGCGCCACTACCCGAATTTCTACCGATTTCTTACATATCTCCCTTAATCATTTGAAGTTTTTAAGCTCTTAAAAAAGCATATGTTATTTTTGATGATAATATCTAGACGCGTTCCACGCCGAAATGCAAATTATATGAAATTCCCTCGATAGAAAAAAATCGCCAAGTATGCAAATTATTATAAACACCTTCATCTAACTTATTTTACAAGTTATAGTTGTGAAAAAAATCACAATGTTTTTTTAAATGATACTTAGACGCCTTCCACGAGATTTTTGCTCTATTTTAAAGGAGTCCTGTTTTATTAAACATTTTCACAATTTTCGCTTCGATTTTATCATTTAAAACAGCGACAAAATCGATGCGAAAATGTTTAATAAAACACGACTCCTTTACAATAGAGCAAAAATCTCGCGGGCATTGTCTTCAACAGCATTTAAAGAAATATTGTGATTTTTTCATACATATAACTTGTAAAATAACTGAAACAAACTTGTTTATAATAATTTTTGGAGCTTACTTTGCGATATTTTTATATCGAGGGAATTTTATATAATTTGCGTTTCATGTCTAGTCTAGATATTATTTTCAAGAATAACATATATATTTTTAAGAGCTTTAAAACTAAACGTATTTAAGGGAGATATGTAAGAAATCGGTAGTAATTCGGGTAGTGGGCCCTTAAGAAGAATTCAAATATTGACAGGTTATTCGTAACGAGAAAGGGTCGTCACTGTTTAAAAAATGCCTGGAAATAGACGAAGAATTTTTTTTTACAAATCAGATAAACCAAGTTTGATTTGAGTTTGATGTATGATGTATAAATAAGTCTGTAAATTAAATAAACAAGTTCTAGTAAATCGATAAAATACGGTTGTATTACATTATTATAAGTTGTCCTAACAATGATAGAGTAGAAAGATGTTAATCAATTTATTAAGGGATATTCTAGTCAGGAAAAAAAAATCTTCATATTTCCATAGTTTCAAAATTCAAAAATATCTCCTTAAATGGATTTTTTGAAATTCGAATTATTTTTAAAGTTATAACCATTTATATGTCGCGGTTTAGACGGAATCTAAAAAGAACAAAACTTTGAACGCTTTCTCAAAACTACTTTTTTCGAGACGGTTGACACGATATCTCAAGTTCTACTTAACCAATTTACTTTTACAATTGTCTTTTTATTTCAGTTAGCCGCCATTTTGCAAAAAAAAAATTACTTTACCTTGGTTCGGGCCATACCATTTGTTTAGATTAAGAATTTTTTTTCACATTACTGGGACGGATGCAATCGTGTCAACCAGGGCGCGTCATTTTTTTTTAGATCCCCCACTTCAACACCTTGTAAGTTTTTGAATTTTAAATATTTTGGTTTGATTTTTGTATGTATTCTTTAATGTTTAATAAATATTTGGTGAAATAATGGCTACTAAAATATTATAGCTTTTTGAAGTGAGCCCCTTAATAATTTGAAATTTGGATGAAACGAAAGTGAGTCATTAAAATTTAATATTTCACGGGTACTCAGTTCTAATATAATACAGTAAATCCTTGGTCTCACACAAGCCTGCCAGAGTCCAGCGGCATACGTCGCATAACAAGTGGCCAGACAATCAAACGACCTGGGTTCGAATCCTGTAAAATAAAAAATAAAAAAGTTTTTATTTTTGTAAAATCAATATCCAATCTTCAAACCACTTTAAAATAAACAGGCAAAAAAAAGAATGCGTTATCTAGCGACTTTATAGTTTCACTTCTACTGCTTGTGAATTGAACTCTGATTTTTTTTATTGCACATGATTGAATATTTGAATATTAAAAATTTTTTTTTAAAATAAATTATAAAAAATAAAATAAAAATAAAGAAATATAGATAAAATCTGTATGAAGTGATAAACTCGTTCGTTTATCTCAATTATTTTTGACAACATTCCCAAATCAATTACCGAAATTACGTAGTCGATTTGTAGATGTGTGTGAGCCTGATAGTTTGTTTTAAAATTTTTGCAGAAAAAAGGCAGCATTTTTTATTGAATTTCTGTTCGCCACGTGTAATTTTGATTCGTTAACAGATTATGTATTTCGTTTATATAATTTCTTATTTAAATATTATAATAGATTTTTTCGGGCTTTTACCATTAGAATTTAGTACATCTTAGGTTAGGTTAGGTTAGGTTGGTGAACGATGATTATAGAACGGTTCGGACTTTTACCATTAAGAGTTGGTAAATCTTAGGATTTACCGTAGTTCGGGCTTTTACAGTATCATATACATTATTATTTTAATATAAAAAGTTTATGTAGCTAGAGGACGTTTTTCTTTAAATAAATAAGTTAATTAATAATACAGATGAAATTTTTCACACTTGACGTTCAAAAAAGGAAGAAGGTAATATACGAGATTTCGAAAATCATCCTCATTTCCTTTTCCATCCCTTAAAGCAGAATTTTGATACTTGTTGAAATTTTGCATACCTGACGTTAAAACTGTGCGAAAAATTACTACTTAAATCCGATAAAAATGTATAAGCAAATGTTTTCGGTCGGAGGAGACCCGACTTTAGATATTTATGTACGATTTGTGATTGGTGAAAGAATTCCCAATCACCACGCTAATACATTTTTTTTACTGTAATAACATCTATTTTTATTATGTAGTGATACAGTTTCGATTTATTTATTATCATTATGGAAGAAATCCTATTTAATACGTTTAAGTGAAACTTATTTAGCAACGTTGTGATTTGAAATGATGAAACACTAAAAAGAAACAATCACGTACATCTATAGGATTTAGCCTGCGAGAGAATGAGATAGAATGAAACCTTACAGCATTGGCCGCTTTGATTATGAGCTCACTTTTCAAGACCTATTGGTTGAGATTGTGTGGGCGCAATCAACCGCATGTGAACTGCACTAGACTTTTTGCTAAATATCCAAAAGCTAGTTTGATAAACCAACACAAAATATAATCCGCTCGCCACTCCTAAATAGTAAGATGCCGAGTTCAATTATTAGAGCACCCAAAATACCTAATTTTGTAGGAAAAAAACCCTGAGTTATCATTTGGGAACACTTCACTTAACGACCTTTAGTAAAATTTAAACAATGTAGCAATTGGGGAAACACTTATGATGTAATTAAGATGGAAAGGGCGTACTGTACAGGGTCCGCAGATACTTTAATAGTACACAACTGCTAACCCTGTACAAATCACAAGTGCACCCCATGGTTGAATTTGGCAGGCACCTCTGGTCTGGAGCTCCAAAATACCTGAAAAATACCCTCGACTCTGTGCAAAAACGGGCGGTCCGTTTAATAGATTCTCACATCTTAACAGACGGATTGCAATCGTTATAGCACAAGCGTCGGGTGGGAATGCTATCCTTGTTCTACCGGTACTACAATGGAAGATGCTCCGAGGAACTATCATCATTGATCCCTTCGGCACCGGTGCATAGTCGGGAAACATTTGTACATGGTTGACATTTGTCACATGAGAACGGGTCGTTTCTTCGACTCGTTCTTGTGTTCAACAGCGCGGCTGTGGAATGATTTGCCGGCCTCTGTGTTTCCTCCTTCCTTCAACACTTCCTCTCCTCAAAAAGACCCTCCACACAGCATCCCAGATGACATAGGCCCTGAGGGAAATTATTTTCCTCAGGGCCTCCTGTGTGGAGTTAATGTAAAAAAAAATACAGTGTTAGGAAAATTCTGGACTAAAAAACAAGTGAACATATTTATCTCTATGATTCAGCGGTGAAACTGCTCAAAACAGTGCCAAAAAACACAGATACTTGTTTAAAACACATCTTGAAATTTTTTAAGACACACGTTCTATTTTTAGAGAGACCAACATCGTATCGGAATGGGGAAAACAAGATCAGTTTTCGTCTCTCATACGAGTATTATCTTATCTACTAATCAATGATTCTTAGCAAGAAACTCAACAAGTAAAGGCGTACTTCTTCTATAATTATAATTAGCAGTATTAGCACACGATCTTTTCGACGTGGAACGGAGAAAAGATACCATGAAGCGGAGGTTCTATTCTCAAATAGGACATTAATGGACTTATTGTAATTGTACCTTGCATTACTGTTATTTTATATAAATGCCGCGCTGACAGGTTCAACTTTTATTTTTTTTATTTGAATACCGCACAAGCGTCCCAATTGCTTCCGCCTGGAGCCAGTGAGACTACGGCATCCCCAATCGAAGTATGTTGTGAGGATGAAGGTAGTGGGGAGGAGAAGGAGATGGGGAGAGGGAGTTGGGGAAGTACCTGGCTAATCAAATCTGGTCATTAAACAAGGCTAAAGCCACTTCAAGCAACGTTTCAATTCTGAATGGTGGTATTACACCAGAGCGTTACTGAGAGTATCTTCCACTCTGGAACGTGCCGCAAATATAGTATATATGATTTTTAATTAATTAATTGTGAAATACCACAAATTAATCTAATAAAATGTATTTGCGCACGCGCGCCGGGTTCGATTCACCTTAGGGAACGTACCCATACTACGTGACACGTTTAGGGGGGGGGGGGTCTTCAAAATGTCACGCTCCATACAAATGAGCGGCGGATTGCTTAGGTTTTTGGTCACCAGGGGGGGGGGGGGGGTTAAAAATTGCAAAAAGTTGGTCACGTAGTATGGGTACGTTCCCTATAGCGATTATCCGGAGTTACTGGGACTATAACATCCCCATTTGGGGTGTGTTGCGAGGATGAAAGCGGTGGAGAAGAGAAGCAGATGGGGAGAGGTAGGTTGAGAAGTAACTGGCTTTTGAGATGTGGTCTCTAAACACAGCTAAAGCCATTTAAAGTAACGTTTTGATCAAGAATCACAACTGCTTCCACCTATCCATGAGGCTGGAGAGAGCGGGGAAGAGAAGAGTATGAGAAATAGGAAGTTTTTATTTTATTTTTTTATTTTAACTTTATGAGTAAAACCTCAAATTGTAATATTTAAACAAATGAAGACAATATAAGCGAAACTCAATCGAAAATCTGGAAACAGAAAAATCAGAAAAACATAATGACACCTCTGGGACTCGAACCCAGGACCTCTTGCTTTCCGGGCAAAGGCGCTAACCACTGCGCCACGGTGTCGATATGAAATTCGGTCATGTTTAACTGTACCATACTTCGACTAAGAACCACCTACATTATCTTCATTTTCTTTAACGCATATATTATTGGCAACTATCTTTATGTATGATTGCAAGATTCAAACCCGAACTAAATGCACTCTAGATAGTGTCTGGATAAATCTTTATCCATTTTATTTAATATGCGACATCTATCGACTTTTCTGCAAGTCTAGGATGAATATTTTATTTTTTATATTAACTTTATGAGTAAAACCTGAAATTGTAATATTTAAATAAATGAAGACAATATAAGCGAAACTCAATCGAAAATCTGGAAACAGAAAAATCAGAAAAACATATTGACACCTCTGGGACTCGAACCCAGGACCTCTTGCTTTCCGGGCAAACGCGCTTTATTAAAAGAAATAGGAAGGTTGATACGTACATGGTTATTCAGATCTGGTCACCGAACATTGCTAAACTTGTTTGAAGCAACGTTTCGATTCTGAATGCTGGTAATAGCAGAATTACTAAATATCTACCACTCCTACTATCTGATATGCTGTCTACTCCACCAAAAACTATTTTACGCCCAAACGACGAAATTCTACATAATATTAAAATAATACCAGCTTGCTTTGGTTCAGTCAAATAGAGCACGCACAATAATTCACTAATATGGCTGCCGCTAATAATTTATGATTGAATTACGCAGAAATCATATTCATATATTGATAATAATTATAAGTAGGATTAAAAAATCAATCTTGACATAAATATACATACTCGTTGCAGTACCTGTGTGAATCTGCTCAGAGTCAATATTAAATTCATAATTTAATATGGCTCCGTTCTCTGAAGTCCTTATAGGCATTATTGGTGTCGTGCTGTACGTTTCATTGACCAATCGTTTCATCTCGGTAAGGGATAGGTGAATATAATCCATCGAAAGGTAGTGACACAATAACGGCTAAGTACTAATGATTATCATTAGTGTCCGAGACGTAAAATCGTTTATAATGTTTATGGTGTTGAACTAATTCAGCTATTAGTCAGCATATCTCCGTTTAGAATTCTAGAAAGACGGGTTGGGTTGTTTGATTTTTATGGTTTGTGAGAAAATAAAACATAGTCATTTATAAAGAAATCCATTTTGAAATGCTAACCGCTTGGTGACGCTGAGTTATAGAAGGCTCGTCGTGTGAGAAAATAAAACTTTATGAACAAAAATGGATAAACATTAAGGCCCAGTTAATTCAACTGTAATTTGTCATCAAATGGTCATTCAGCGCCATTTGGTTTTTTTTTTTAATACATTTTTTTTACATTTAAAATGTACCTTTTAAATGCCGATTCTATTCAGCTTTCTATCAAATTACAATAGGCTGACAAGCTTAACAACATGAAGTTGTCCTCTTTTGATGATCGCAATTGATGGTTCAAAAGCTGAAACGGTCTTAGGATCAGCATTTAACGGGAACCTTTCGACTGTCAAAAAACCAAAATGGTGTTCAATGTGTCATTTGATGTCTTTGTCACACGTGAATTTCTGCGAAATAACTAGGTCGAAATTATTGAGAATTATTATCTGAATGTTTGAAGTGAAAACTTCTTTAGCACCGTTGTGATTTGAAGCTCGATGAAACGAAAAAGAGACACTAAAAAGAGGCAAACTTAAATCTGTAGGATTACCAGCGAGAGAACAAGATAGAATAATCGGTCTCCTCTTTGTGCGGTGCTTCGTAGCCTTTCCACTCTTGTCTGCTTTAGTTTTTCGAAGGTTTCACTTTTACCCCGTGTGAATTGCACACTCTGTTTAAGGTTAAATTAAAAAAAAAAACTATTAGGTTATAAAAACGTTCTAAATACAATGGATATTTAAAAAATTTTCAAGTGATATATATTTTTCTTCGCAATTTTCTCCGAAATATTGTCATGCTGAAAAAAATGTAGCTAGTAGCTTGTGTCGCTCTCCATAGAGAGAAAAAAAATTATCACATTTTTAAATGCCTGGGTCTCAAAAGTTGCATAATAATCTGTAGCCATTCGAAAACGAAAAAAATTAAAGAGATTGGTGTTCACTATTAGCTCGCTAAAATGGCCGGAAGTTTTGAAAAAAAAAATAGATTTCGTGATTTGGGGAAAAAAACAAAGGGTCCATATTTTATATTTTGTAGCAAACTTACTTAATTTTTATTCCATAACTACTGTACACAGATCTCATTTTGTGTGAAAGACGCAACTTTTGAGATATCAGGCGTTTCTGAACTAATTGAAATAATTAACTTACCCTACTAGGTAGGTACATATTTATAGCTCTTGAGGTTAATATTGATCGAGTTTTACGATTCTTAGTTCTTAGGATAGATATACTCCCCGAGAAATCTTTATTTTCTGATTCTTTGATTATTGAGAGTATTCTAGCAACCTCAGTGAGTCGTCCGATATAAATTACAACTTGTACTCTTCGAGGAGAAGCTTTAGGCCCAATTGTGTCGCAGAAATTCACGTGCGACAAAGTCATCAAATGGCCATTCAGAGCCATATTGATTTTTTTACAGTCGTTCCAGTTAAATGACGTTTCTAAGTCAAAAACAAAACGGCGCTGAACGAGTGCTTGATGACAATGTCAATGTCAAACAACTGGGCCTTAATCTTTTTGTGACAATAGTAGGAAATCTCATATGAAAAAAATGAACCGTCCTTGAGGATTTTTTCGAAAATTATTTTACTGTGTATAGGACCCCACCTCACCGATGCAGGGTTAATGCGTTGATGCATTTAAAATCCATGTTTGTAACTACATACAATTACAATGCAAGTAGGTTTATATTAATATCCTTAGTTTAAAACTACAGATGTTAAATAAATTATTGCGGAATCCACCTTGAATATACACTGAAAATGAAATACAAAAAAACTTATGATAAACAAGGTGATAAGAGACGTACCTGACTTACTGAAGTTGATTCCTGGGATTATTTGGAGTAAACATGTGTTCTCAATTTTTTTCTTTAAAACAACCATATTTTTCTATTTAACATTTAGTAAGTGGTCACTTAGCCGGGTAACCGCCCAATCCCTATCCTTGAAACAATATGTACTTATTTCTGGGAAGAAAAACTACAACTTCATTCGATCTACCCAGGATAGGTCGCGCAAATAGAGTTGATGCGAACAACACTTTCGCAGAATTGTGTGTATTGGTGCGTATTTAGATGTACAACGTACACATCCGCTAGTGGTGTCCTTAAAACACTTTTTTTTTTTTTTTACATAAGCTCCACACAGGAGGCCCTGAGGCAAATAATTTCCCTGAGGGCCTATGTCATCTTTAGGGATGCTGTGTGGAGGGTCTTTTAGGGAAAGGAACGAGAGGAGGGTTCTGGGAAGGAAAAGGGTTTAAGGGGTGGGTAGGAATCTGGGGTTCAGTGTGTCCTGGTCATCAGACCTAAACACACCTCATCCCATGAACCCGGGCACCTCTGCTAAATCACCAAACGTAGCGAACCACTTGGGGTGACCTATGGCAGAGGTGTTGGTTATCCAATAAAGGTTCCCGGGGCGGCGGTACCCATTCCCGCCTCCCAAATTGACACTTACCCCTACTAACGAAAAGGGGACATAAATTGTAATTTAATCAATAACTTATTGTATGTTTTTAATTAATAATGTCCATTAATTTTTTTATAGAACAACTCCCTTTTTATAACTTTTGAAAGTTATTCACATCAATGCAATATATCATTGAAGAAGAAGATAACACTAATAATCTAAATGAAAATAGGAAAGAGAACAACACACAGAAAAATAAAAAGATAACTGTCACAGATAATATTTATCCGAGACACTGTCTAGGTTACAAACCAGTTCTTTGAACACTTATTTCCGATAAAAAGGTATCTGCCAATAATATGGAAAAAATCGAGTGCAGTTTTCACGCGGTAGAAGCGAAACTTTACCAAAACAAGCTCAACCAATACTTCAAAAGTGAGGTCATAATGAGCCAGACCTAGTGTAATTTCCGTTTCATATCTCAACCAATCTTTTAAAAGTGACATCATAATCAAAGCGGCCAATGAGCGCAGTTGATGTGTTGCAGGTGCCGTAATCGTCATTTCCGTTTCATCCGAAATCCAAATCACAGCGGGGCTATAGAAGTTTCACTTAAATAAATTAGTGGAAGATAATATTTGAAATATGAGATTGACAAATATGACAGTTAATGAGAGGTCTCAGTAGCCGAATGTGTAAGTCGTGTTTATTAATCAAACTTTAGTATTATATTTAATAATATAACTACAACGAGGTTAAATATAGTATTTAAAGTTGTTGAAAAATTTTTACAGCGCGTGCGTACTTTATTGATACTCTATTGTACATATTTTTACATCTTTGTGAGAATAGTGTACTCGTCAATATTCGTTGCCATACCTATGTATATATAACATGGACGACGACATACCGACATTCCTGCATAAGTCTCCAGAAATATATACCAACCCAACCTGGTTAATGGGAAATAAGACAGAAGTAAGAATGTCATCGTTAAAGTTGCAATGTATATTTAAAAATTATATTTGCATTCCACAATTCACACAATAACGCATAAACTTTTTATTACATTGCATTACTTTAAGAATAGTTTGTTGAATTTTAAGACGCTATGTAGATATTAAAATTTTTGCGAAAAAATAAAAGTTAAAGGTATTGTTTAAATATAAGATTAGTGTTATTGTTCTGGGTAGGTAGTTTATGTGATTGCCACCTGGGGTTACATTGCTACGAGAGAGGCAGAGCGATATCTACCGCTACGCTTCGGAAGCTGGGAATACATACTTGGACAGCCACCTGCACACTGAGACAATGTACCAGCTTATGGACAATAAAGGTAGTATAATTGCAGTGGATTCGGCGGAAATATGACAGAAGACAACAGTGACAAAACCGAACATTGGTGTCGATAAAGGTGAAGAAAAAAACATCCTTACCTAAACTAAACTTGACTAACCTTACCTAACCGATTATTTTATAATCATATGTTTTGCCACTGTCCTGTTTTATTCTGTGACTGGATTAGGTTCTAACTGGGCTATCCGTTTGATGAATTCCACCATTCTTTACGAACGGATTACAATTTTTGAAATGTTGGAATGCTGTGTTTTATCAGTCGTTTTTTCAATTGATGGTGCTTAAAGAACTAGCGTTATTGGTGCCTGTTCGGTAGCGGTAACAGCCGGAAGACACATTGAAGAAGATTAATGAAGTAGAAGACGAATGAAGAAAAATGAAGAAGAATAAGAAAATGATTGAAGTAGTTTAATGAAGTAGATGCATAATGTAGAAATAGAAGAATGAAAAATAAAAAGGAATGAAGACGAAGAATGATTGAGAAGAAAATGAAGAAGATGAATAAAATAGAAGAAGAATAAGATTGAAGAGAATAACTGCAGTAGAAGAACAACGAAGAAAAAAGAGAATGAAGAAGGTTAACGAAGGAGAAGGTGAATGAAGAAGATGAATAAATTAGAAGAAGAAAAAGATTGAAGAGGATGAATGAGTAGAAGAACAATGAAGAAGAATAAGAGGAATGTACAAGATTGTAGAAGGTTAACGAAGGAGAAGGTGAATGAAGAAGAAGAATAAATCAGAAGAAAAATGAAGATTGAAGAAGATGAATGAATTAGTAGAAGAAGAATAACAATGAAGAAGCTACATTCTTATAATATAGATACTTAGATAGATACTTCTACAGTAGATAGAAGAAGATTAAATAAGATGAATGAAGAACAATAAGGGAGAAGAAGGATGGATTTAAATATCATAATCAAAATGGAACACGTCCCGCGTGGTTATTCCTTCCCTGATGGACAAACACCACCTTTGTGGTCTGGTGATGAGCGCGCAGCCGGCGGACGAATTTACCTTTCGGCGAGAGGGGCCCACGCGATTCGGAAAATAGAAAATGAATTACAGAAAATTTCTTGGCGATACTCTCCCCGCCCCACCTAATTTATAACCATCATCTGTGTCACCAGTGTCAGCTGCAGACAACACCGCTGGAACAGGAATAGCTGTTTACGCTGAAATAAAATCTACCTGCTGGCTTTCGTTTCGCTTCATTTCGAGCTGTTTTTGCGCCTTACTCTGATTACATTGAAATACAATGTTACGTAGTTGTTACCTTGCGTATTTATTGGAATATTTCATAATATTGACGCCACTCTTAGGCTAATAATAAGCCAATCGCTGAAAACTCCGTTTTAACTGATCCCCCTGAACAAAAAGAGAGGTTGCAACTAAGCTCTCAGCGGCTGCTTCACTTGTAGAAGAAATTTGTTTTGGGCAGCGAAAACCCTTGAGGGTAGGTACCTTCTATTTTCAAAACAAAAGACCGTTTGACTATTTGACGGCCTCCGTGGTGTAGGGGTAAGGCTCTCGACTAGAAATCTGAAGGTAGCGGGATCAAATCCTGGCATGGGCAAGAAAACTTTATTTGATGGAGTTGTGTGATTTCACAATTTAATCATTTAAAATATGTATTTGTGGCACGTTACAGAGTTGAAGATACTTTCATTATCGCCCTGGTGTAAGACTATCATTCTGAATTGAAACCTTATTTGAAATGGCTTTAGCCGTGTTTGGTGACTAGATCTGAGTAGCCAGAAACTTCTCCACCTTCCTCTTCCCCATTTCTTTCCCCTCTTTAATACCTTCAGTCTCTCTACACACTCCAGTAGGGGATGCCGTAGTCTCACTGGCTGCAGGCGGTTGGGATCAGTAGGGGTTCATGGACGGTATTCACATTAAAAAAACGAGTGCAGTATACACGCGGTAGAAGCGAAACTTTATCAAAACAATCTCAATCAATAAGAGCCTTAAAAGTGAGGTCGTAATCAAAGCGGTCAATGAGTGCAGACCTAGAGTCATTTGCGTTTCATATCCGGCCAATGATCGCAGTTTGATGCTTCGCAGGTGCTGTAATGCGTCATTTCCGTTTCATCCAAATTCCAAATCACAACAGAACTAAAGAAGTTTCACTTCAAAAATAGAACAATATAGAGAAAGAATCCTAACTTCAGGAACGCAACATCTGTATACTGAAGTAAGAAAAACCCTCGAGTTAACGACACTACTTTCAGTTCACTAAGTAATTTTTGTCGTAACCTATTCATTAGATAACTATAAAAAATTAGACAAGATTCCATATTGTTTGTATCATATTTTACAATATTTTTAATAAGAAAAAGTTTAACTTATTTGGCAACAAAATCTACTCCAGCCGGGTAGTGATAAATTAAGAACGAGTGGGTATATTTTACATGTCGATTTTTCTCGAACGAAGAGAGAGATGTACGTTTAGAATTACGTGTCCATATTTTTATGGCTCTTGCAGTCGTTTCGGACGTCGCGTACTTCCAGAAGATGTAAATTAATGTCGCAATAGATTTTCTGAAAACTACGAATCGGGAACTTAAGCTCATGGATTTCTCCATTTATTCAGTTGTCTCATTATTGAGGAATGTGATCCAAAGCAACCACCTTGACACGACTCACAATGATATTGCGTATTCAATATAATAAGGAGGTCACTTTGGTGTTCAAAATGTGGATGTTACACAGAAGATTATTCTCTGAAAATTTACAAAATGGTACAAGGCATCGCGGCGATATGGAAGGAAATAATATTTATAAATGGGTTGTTTAAATAAATAGTGGGGTTTAGAATGGCGTGGCCGATGTTGAGCTGAAGCAATAAGAGTTCAGTGGTATCCAAAGTGGTTCGTACAGAACCTCAAGGGTCCTTGTGACCGATGGTGAAGTCCGTGGCAAATTAAAATTAATTTGGCGATGCGTGAACATGAAATTTCAAATTTACAACTTATTTTTACGTCATCGTTTACCATTGAAGACATCAAAGTTAAATTTGAAAGTTGGCTATTATGCAATTGTGTTGTGTTCATGGTAAGGATTTTGTTATTGGAAGGGGTACCTAGTACCTACATCGGCGTAATAAGTTTGGGAACCATTGAAGTAGATTATATATTTATAAAAATAGGAATAATAAAATGTGACCCTCGCTGAAACAAATAAACGATAAAGTATGGTGTAGGCGTATCCGTATTTTCGAAGTAAGCTCAATTTATTCTCACTTCTGGAGAAATTACTAAAAAAAAATTCAACCATAGAAGATTTCAACATTTCATTGGCCTATCTGGGTCCTAGGAGTGCAAATGCTTAATGTAAACTGACGACATCAGTTTTCTTTCAAATCGGTATAGACCATTCTATACATATCAGGGATTGTCTGGTTATGCAGGCGATGATCATCTGAAAAAAAGGAGTTGGTTGTTTGTGGTTTTTATTCATATTTGAACCACTTTCATATCTCCAAAATTGAACGGATCGAATTAATTATGTCTATGGATCGCGAATACGATTTCTTTCAATTCTAAGAGTTTCGTTTGTTCATCTCCATTCATAAATACGCCAATTTTGCGGCCTGAAACCAGATAATAATAAATCGGTTGTTTATTTCAGAATTCACGGAAAGCTCATTGTAAATATAATGGATTGAAAACGTCGGAAATGATAAATCAATGCATTTTTTATACAAATCTTTTTAGGATGTTTCTTTGTTTCAAACAAGGAAGCATCGGTTAGTATTTTTGATTTTTTTCAAGGAAATTTGATAAAATATTTTCGTCTTTATTAATTGGCAAGTGGAGAAAAATGATGTCGATGCAAAAAGCTTGTCATTATTGATGCCTTTTTGAAAATGTATATACCGCAGTATAGAATGCTCCCTACTGTCCAGAACTAGTGTCTATGGCATCCCCTATTGTGGAATGTTGTGAAATGGAGTGGTGAAAGGAAGGATATCGGGAAGAGAAAGATTGGGAAATACTTGGCTGTTCAGATCTGGTCACCAAACATCTCTAAAGCCATTTCAAGCAAAGTTTCGATTTTAAATCATCGTCTTTCACCGGGATACTAAGAGAATATTTCACTATTTTGTTGAAAAGGCAATGTAATCGAACGCAATTTTTCGGGGAGGTTATCGAATTTGCAAAGCTAAAAATACTTATTTGAAAACTTTGCATTGCATTTTTAACACAAATATTTTCGCATCTTACGACGGGCGTTTCTCACAAGCGTAGGTGAGTACAGAGATATCGTTTTGCAAGATAAACATTGATTCCGAATTTATTTAGGAATTCTGGATAGTTGCCTTCGCATCCGCCGCCGACATCCATCGCTTTAACGAGTGCCTATTATTGTCTACGTAAATACGGATTAGTTTGCGAAATAAAGTTCCTTCTAAATAATAATAATAATTTTTTTTAATGTGAATCCCGCGCTACAGTCCCCAGTTGCTCCCAACCGCCTGGAGCCAGGGTGACTATTAAAACCCCATTTGGGGTAAGTTGTGATGCTGTGGGTAGTGGGGAGGGAAAGGAGATGAGGAAGAGGAAGGTGGGGAAGACCTGGCTATTCAGATTTGGTCACCAAACACGTCTAAAGCCATTTTAAGTAACGTTTCCATTCTGAATGGTGGTATTACACCGGGACGATACTAAGAGTATCTTGCACTCACAAATATACCTTAAATTAATTTAAATGATTAAGTTTTGAATTAACATAATTCAATCAAATAAAATTTGCTTGCGCACGGATTAGAACTCGCGACTTTCTGAATTAAATACTGCAAATTTTTTTCTGCAACTAATAAGCAATAGTTTGGTAAACATTCGTTCAGCCGGTTCATAACTGGTTGATCGCGAAGTAAGATTTCTTTTACGATTATAAAATTTAGAAAATATTGTTTATTTCCATATTTAAAAAAAAATCTTGATATGATAATATGATATTATTAAATAAGTTTTTTCTTTATTTATTTATTATATTTTTTCTTTGTTTTACATTTTTTATAGAAAAATGTGTCTTTACTGGGGTACCCCGTTCTAAGGTCACATTGTACAAGTTTTCGTGTTTGAAATATAAGTAAATACCTATGTTAAAATATTACAAGAGGAAAATTATAAAGTTATATCTAAAAGAAAGTACAATACAAGCATTAATCTTTGTTAGGTTGCAAAATTGTATCTATATTCTTCCTTCCCATGTCCATAATCCATCTTAATGCTTTTTTTGAAGTCGATTATTTTTTTAATGGTTTTTATCGCAAGAGGGAGTAAATTAAATAATTTTATAGAGAAGTATTGCATATTTCTTTGTCCAAAAGTAGTTTTTAGTTGTAGGTTGGTGGAATGTATGTTGTAATGTAGATCATGTGAATCGGCCCGAGTTTGTCTGTGTAAAGTTATCCTGGTTTCTCAATGCGTACATTAGAATATCTTTAGTATATATTAAATATCGGTGTCATTAAATTAAATGCTTTAAAAACATAGGCTGTAGGAGTTCTGATAGGGACTCTAAGTATAATTTTCAAAATTGCCCTTTCTGCTATGAGGACTGGTTTTATAGTGGAATAGCATGAACTTCCCCATCCGATAAGACCATATTATAGATTAGCTGTTCTTTATCTAAAATGTTTCTTATTGTTTTGAAAAAAAATAAGTTAGTGTTTTTTAATTTGTGAAATTAAAAAAAAAAAACTACCTAACCAATTTTTTCAAAACAATAAGAAACATTTTAGATAAAGAACAGCTAATCTATAATATGGTCTTATCGGATGGGGAAGCTCATGCTATTCCACTATAAAACCAGTCCAGTATGGAATATGGATATATTCCATATATATCTTTTCCATATATCTATTTCCATATATAGATATATGGAAAAGAAAATTTACATGTATGAATGTTCATGTATGTACTTATAGGTATATATTTTCATAGTTTTTTTTTATTTTTTATCTTTCGTATATATTTCTTTATCATATAAGCATAGTAGGCATAGGAATAGGCAAAGTGCATATTGGCATATAATTTCACATTGTTTTTTATCTTTCATACTTCTTTTTTTATCATTATTATTTTTTATCATTTTTATTATCACATCATTTTTTATGTTTTTATACTACTATTTATCTTTTTATAATATTATATCTACTCTGATGTCTCTGATTCATATCCTTTTTAATAAATATAAAATGTTATTTACCTACCTCGGAACAGACTATGTCTAGTGAGGTGGGTAAAATAAAACTTTGTAAATGAATGAAAAATAAATAAACGCCCGGGTTGCCGGCACTGAAACTGAACTGAAATTTGTTGCTCACATTTTCCACTTCCATTAATTAACTTAATAGTCGATTTTTTAAAACTTAAAAGCGAAATAATTTTATTTGAGTGAGTATTATGATGGGAATGACAATAATATACCAACCTATTTTTCTGGCTAACACATAAATCAATGTACTATTAGGTATAGATACTTACATATACGCAGATGTGAAACTATACGAAAAACAAACTTATTACCAGACGACTGTGCTCCGTAGTGAAAATCCATCAGTGGATTAGCAATTTTGAGGTGAATGTGCAAGATAATAATTAAACTGATAATTAGTAGATATTACGTGAAGAAAAAAATTTCTAGAAGAAATATGTTGGTCGGTCATTATAAATGTGGCTAGCACCTATTGAGTCATTCAACAACAACAACTCCTGTTTTCATCAGATCTTTTGGCACCGCGCTGCAGCGTCTGAGTTCAATCCTCACTCGCAGCGGTACACTTGCTCCGCAGAGGAAACAAAAAATAGCCGCCGTATTGTGCCGCGAGAGGAAGGATCTTGGCTCCGAACCGACTCCACAACATAACGTTGTATGTTATGTGCGAGTACCGTGTTGCAATCAGGGGACTTGACGAATAATTGATTTCCTGTCTTGTGTGCGATGCACTGTCTGTTATTTGTTTTCTCAATCCCACAGCACTCCTGGCGGGAGATTACCGTTAAGAAACGTAATGTTTTATGTCGAAATGTTTCAGTCAGTTTCGCAGTAATCATCATCAGGGCAGTCAAAAAAAAGAATAAAGAAGAAACAATAAGTTTTAATTTGAGCCTTAAAAAAAATCATAAATTCGGAGTCTCTGTACAAATCTACGATGCCCGGTAGTGGAAGAGAGACATAGCGAATAGCGATGTATTGTTAGTAGCTCTCTCAGGGTTAGAACCAAAAGTACCAAGTCGGTTATCGGTTATATCGGTTTCCAATTTTTATTAGCACAACTCTCTTTTTATAACTTTTGAAGGTTATTCCCATCAATGTAATATATCGTTGAGGAAGAAGATAACACTAATAATCCAAACTAAAATACGAAAGAGAACAAGACACAAAAAAAAATAACGGTCGCAACTGGGGCACGAACCCAGAACCTCTCATCTTACTGGAATTATTACTGGGATACTGGGAAACGCCTTACCAATTCGGTCACTGCCACCTCTTATTTGTCAATCTTTAATTTCAAATTTTAGAATTAGCAATGTTATCATCGATAATTTTTTGCCATATTATATTGGCAACTACCTCGTTTTCTAAGAACTGGTTTATAACCTAGATAGTGTCCCGGATAAATATATCCGATTTTATTTATATTGTCCCAGTTGCGACCGTAATCTTTTTTTATTTTTCTGTATCTTGTTCTCTTACATCTGTGGTTGAGTGGGCATCGCGTTTGGGTCCCACCCAAGCGTTCCGTGTTCGATTCCTCGGCTGGCTAAGTCCTCCATCACGACCCAAGCAACATTTTTGGCTTACTGTGATGGTAGTACTAGATTTTCAAATATTGTCGGGTTATTCGTAACCCGCAAATGTTTGTCTTTCTTTAAAAAAAAATGTTTTCGTTTAAATTAATAGCGTTATCTTCTAAGTCACTAGTTGTAATTGTAAATCTTAGTTATAAGCCAGTAATATTAATTCTTTTATATATTTATTTGTACAGCGCCCTTGAGGTGATTTTCCACGAAAACGGCGCTATATAAATTAGCCAATTATTATTATTATTGATATATCGATTTTCATTCAAATCTACATTTAAGACACTTTTAGTTTAATGTGTGTTTGTATTATCTGTTCAGGGTCAGTCCAAAAACAATCATCATGTGGATGGAGTGGATATGAATTTTGTGCCGATTGGATAGCCGATGTGTGATCATAAAGGTCAAAAATAACATTTATGATTCCACTCAATTTATTTTGGCAAAGTGCATATTATGATTGAAGTCAACGCAAATTTATTAGACCCCACGATGATAGTTGGAAGTTGGAACATGTATCGCTGCAATGTTTATTGAGGAAAATCGCACCAGAGTGAAATATAAAGTACTAAGTTTAGACCGCAGGAAGGCGCTTATACATACGTTATTCCTCGACTGGTCATGATCGTATATACGCAATAACATACTAGTATGTAATGGTATTACACCGTATGTAATAATGTTAAGTTTTCCTAAAATACTTCATGTTAGCAGTTACCTCCACATTGTGAACATATTGTACAATTTTGTATTTAGGTTGTGTGTTATTCATGACTTCGCTTTCAAATACATTATGCTCGATATAATCCAATGACAAAATATTGGCGACGAAGTTTATTTTGGTTTTATTTCTAATGGTGGTATTTGCATACAACAGGATTGTATTCATTAGTGAATTCAATTGGTACTTCGCTTGTCTGAAAGCACCATACAATTGGGAAACGTAAAAAGGTTAAAAAGTGTAACGAAGAATATATTTATTGAGAATCTATCAAACGGACCGCCCGTTTCTGCACAGAGTCGAGGGTATTTTTCAGGTATTTTGGAGCTCCAGACAAGAGGTGGCTGCCAAATTCAACCGTGGGGCGCACTTGTGATTTGTACAGGGTTAGCAGTTGTGTACTATTAAAGTATCTGCGGGCCCTGTACAGTACGCCCAGTTTCTGTGAGGCTAACTTTACTCTGGCTTCGATGGAGCCTCCATACCTGAGCTGGTCACTTAGGGTTACACCAAGCATTTCAATGGAGGGCCTGTTCGGAAGATTGCTTCCGTTGAAAAATACTAGATTTTCATTTCGATCCCTTTTAGACGTAATCAGACAAGATTGGGTCTTTGAAACATTAAATTCAACGAGATTATTTTTACCCCAAGAGAAAACACTCTCGAGGTAACCGTCCATTCTTTGCTTCAAAGCCCTACGAGCTGTTGGAGTTTGTGAGCCCTTTGGGGGCTTGTCAAACAAAAAGCTATCATGCTATACAAATCATCCAAATATTATTATTATTATTGTCAACGAAACTTGTTTAACTCGGTACGATCTAGTTAGGGGGCATATACATTAATTACTTGAACAGTTTTTCTTCCAATCTAGATCCCCCCCCCCTTGCTGAGGGGCCACTTGGTATATACTTTTCAAGTAATGTGAGATTTTGCTGGACCCCCCCCCCCCCTTTGAGCTCACGTAATTAATATATGCTAAATATATTACTAAATGTATGCTAATATATTACTAAACAAACCTACTGTATTATTGTTCTTAATTTAACTAAAACTATATCACAAAATTGTAATAATTGTATCAATTATAAAGAAAAATTAATTTAAATAAAACTATATCACAAAATTGTAATAATTGGATCAATTATAAAGAAAAATTAATTTAAATAAAACTATATCACAAAATTGTAATAATTGGATCAATTATAAAGAAAAATTAATTTAACTAAAAGTATATCACAAAATTGTAATAATTGTATCAATTATAAAGAAAAATTAATTTAACTAAAACTGTATCACAAAATAATAATAATTGTAAGAATTATAAAGAAAAATTAATTTAAACGATCGTTTAAATTGATTTAAAAATCAATTTATTTTATTAATTGATTATGTCACGCCATAACTTCAAAACCACTTTACCTGTTTGATTCATCGTTTTTTTACAAAGTTTTCTTATACTTTGTAGAAGGTTCTTACGGAAAGAAAAATTACGAAAATTGGATCATTTCCGAAAACTTAATAACGACTATTTCAACTTCGAACGTTTGACAGTTCGCGCGTTTGATGAATGTGAATTTAGCAGGCAGGTGTTTTTTTTTGTAACTAAAAAATCGTCTATGAAATTATAGATATATTAAAGAGGTACCCACGTTAGGTACCAAATTAGATTGATTGTTCTTATAATATACGAAAATGAATATTTATTTGTAATATATGAAAAATTAAAATTTGAATAAAAAAATTGTAATAGGTGGCACGCGAGCTGTTTGAAAACTGAATGTACTGGAAGTGAATACATGGAACGCGGAAGGTGGATTGGCGGGACGAGGGAGCGGGAGAGGGGAGTGGGTAGGCGAGGAAGGTGGAAGGGGAACAGGCAGGTTTGTATAAACAGTTTTATCGTACATATTAACACACACGACATAAATATTATATTCTGATGAAGCTTGGTCGAAGCGAAACCGGTCGATGTATAAAATAATAAATATTCGTGATTAAATACAAAGTTTTTGTTTTATTTTTATAATTTGTACTACATATTTGTGTTTCCATTAGGTAATCCCAAAACTTGTCTGCAGGTTATCCAAATATTATACATGTAAATTTCTATATATGCTGTATTTAAAATATTTTTGTTTTACAATACACTGCACTTTTTCCAATTTATAATCAACCTACCATTAGTCTTACCGTTCTACCTTTGAAGTAGTCAATAAGTCTTGTTAAGTTCCTCCTACATAGGCACCCAAAAGGGTGACCGAAAGTATCAAGTTTCAGTGGAATAAGTCTCATGAGTTCAGCTCTGTCCTTTCGGGCGTCGGCGTCGATTGGCGTCGTTTTTATTTTCGACGCGTTTTCTCACTCGCGTATTTATAGCATCCTACTCAGAGCGGAATGCACCGCAATATCCGAGCTTTTGCATCACTATAGCAATCTGGTACCTCTGAAATTATCAGATTATTGTATCAGCAATAATCATTATTATTTGCAATAATTCACCTCACGGCGCGGGCGGCCCACCGCACCGTTGGGATTTAATGGAGGATTTTATTGTTGTAATTTATTTTTGAATACTGGGGGTCTAGCCGATATTAAAATGATGTTATAGCTAAAAAGTTTGTAAAGCAGCTATATGTTTGCATTTTAAAGGAATTAATTTTGACAAAAAGTGACAGTCTCTGCTTGCAAAGTTGTATTATAGCCACCAGACGTTAGGCTTAATTAGACCAAATTTTTCCTTGCTTCCGGAAAAAATAATTAAAAGTTTTGAAATAATATCAAAAACCTCTCATTAACGTATTATTAATTTATTTGGCTTCTCTCAGACTTGAAGAGTCGAAAAGAATTACTTAAACTGGCGAGAACACTTTTACTTTTGATTAGAACAGACTAGTGAAAAATCACGGGACGTTATAATTCCAATTTTTAAAAAGATTTTTTTTTAAATTAAATTTATTACAGATTTTATGGCTTATTTGAGTTTTTTAATTCAGTTAAGTCAGTTTCTTTATAATTAATTTATTAAGTAGCATATTACTTTATTATCGAAAAAAATACTAGTTTTTTGTTTTTGTTTTCCTACCAATAATAGGAATTAAGATTTTGCCAATATTTGTTTGGAAATAATTTTTTACAAATACCTTTAAGGGTTACATAATATTTTTTATTTAATGAGTAAACGTATAATCATTTTAACGAAATAATTGCTATATTTATTTTTATTTTTAACTTAAAACCTCAAATTGTAATATTTAATTAATAAAGACAATATTAGCGAAACTCAATCGAATATCTGAAACAGAAAAATCAGCAAAAAGATCCGAATATAATAGGGACACATTAGCTCAGTTGGTAGAGTTTCGGCCCGGAAAGTGGAAGGTCCTGGGTTCGAGTCCCAGATGTGACCCTATCTTTTTCTGATTTTTCTGTTTCAGATTTTCAAACGAAATAATTGTTGGTTTGGATTGTATTATAAAGGTATCCGGAGGTAAATAAAGTACACTAACTTCGTAAGGTGATTCTACATAAGTCAAAAATATAGACAACTTTGTTCGAAATTCCAACGTAGTTTGCAGGTTAACATGTTGAATTTTTTTTTTAATGGAATGAAGAATAGAATTTCGAACAAAGTTATCTATCTTTTTTCGTTCTGCCATCATGTATCACCTCCCGAAGTTAGTGTACCGTGTAGTGTAACCCCGGACTCCCAGCATAATTAAATAACAAGCTTTGGAACCATAATTATTATTTGGAACGCGGTTGATCGTGCGCATTCAAATAAGAAGAAAGTGTTAAAGTTATGTCCCCATTGCATGATGCGGGACAGACCGAATTTAAGACGATTTTCGTGGAATATTTCAGACGAATAGGGTTAATCAAAACTCTAAAGACATATTTTTATACTATACTTTAATTAAGTTAATTAAGTGTATATTCAATACTTTCCATGTCAATGCGCTTACATAAAGGCATGTCAGTAGTCAGTATTATAATTGTGTCAATTGTATCTATTAATTGTGTCAACTGTATTAATTGTGTTAATTGCATTGATTGTGTTAAGTGTATTAATTGTGCTAATTGAATAAATTGTGTTAGTTGTATTAATTACATTGATTTTTATAATTATATTGATTGTTTTAATTGTATTGATTGTATTAATTGTATTGATTGTATTAATTGTTATAATTATATTGATCGTATTAATTGTATTGATTGTGTTAATTGTTACAATTATATCGATTGTATTAATTATATTGATTGTATTAATTGTATTGATTGTATTAATTGTATTGATTGTATTAATTGTATTGATTGTATTAATTGTATTAATTGTATCGATTGTATTAATTGTATTCAATGTATTGATTGTATTTATTGTGTAAAACAAATTATTTTTATTATAGTGCATTAATTTTTATTAAGTAAATAGTTTTCATTTTCCTGTAATTTTAGAGAAAGAGAAAATCTGCCTAGTTTCAGCTCAATCAATTGTTGGGAAGCGGGTTTACATTTCCAAGATTCAATAAAATTCAATAAGATTCATTCAATAAAACAAAATCGAAATTAAAATAGATGTATTTAAAAAAACAATATACAGGTACGAGTATATATATTTTTTTAATATTTGGAACTAATCAAAGGTAGCAACCCTGTTCATTGCAAAGAGAGACCTCCTCCTCCACATGGCGTCGATTTATTTGTTTATGCGGCTCGTGGCAGAAAGCGCGAGTAGGCGGCGGGTTTTTCCCGGGCGTCTTGTAGAACTTTTCCAAGAGACTATGGCTCCACCTTGAAAATATATGTCAGCGGCCAATTTGCGATCGCTGGATACACAATGGCATCGAAATAGAACAAATTTGCAACGCGATAAACATACATTTATTCTTCGTAGCCGTTATCGTTGCATTTTTAACACATTTCAGCGGGTTGTTGTTCAAAAACCCAAAACACGAGAAAAACGCCAAAAGGTCATTTTTTTGCAATAAAACCGTTTCGTGGCTTGACATTATAAACGAAATGAAGACATTATGTGCTACCTAAATTTATCATGATGCCATTTATACGTATTAACAATTTAGACCAGACTTAGTTTGTGCCAAAGCTTCAATATGGCTGTGAGCTAGGTGATCTGAAGGAGCTTTTTTAAAACAAAAATTCTGCTGGTGTGTCTAAAATAAAAACCAACAAATGTTGATTCTAAAATAAATTAATTGTTTTTTATGTGTTTCATGAGGATATAATAAAATCATTTGACTTTTCCAACCAACTTCGCAAGAGGTTTTATCACTTAAATTCGTAAAATTATTTAATACGGACAAACAATAAGCAATCTCAATTGTAAATTAAAAATGGTTTGTCGTGATTTATTTTTGGGGTATTTTGCAGTGTCGAGCTACCTTCTTCTTTAGCATTTTGCACAGCATTATAGTGTCCATCGTCAAGGTAGATTCTTTAGTATTTTGTCGTGTTGAGCTATCTCCTAATTTAGCATTTTGCATAGCATTAAAAGTACATATACATCATCGTCAGGGTAGATGTGTAATCCCTGATGATGGACACTGCAATGCTGTCCTAAACGTTGGCTATAGAAGCGTTGGCACAATTCCCCAAAAATAAATAACGATAATACCTTTAGCTGTGAAAATCTCATTTCATATCATATTGATTATGGGTCTAATATTTATTTAGGTATTAGGAATTTAAATTGGTTCATTAAAATATTTGCGCTGTTATTCTTGATGTTGTATATTTTTGATTGATAAGTAAGACAGATCTTACAAAAATGTATGTATTTATATGTTCAGGAATTCTGGCAAATATATATTTTAAGACACGAGGACACGAGACAAAGACAAATATTATCGATTTTTTTACCTTCTAAAATTAGCAGGTTGAAAATAAAAGCTGGCGTGACCGAGTGATCCAAAAAATTACTCACTGCTGCCTACTCAATACATCAGAGTCATTGGTGCTTGACGCGAATAGATCTCTTCTGTAAGTGACGGTTGCAAGACCTAGAAAAGTGAAATTATTTCAATCCATCCGAACATTGATTAAAATTGATGGAGCTTTTTATTTTTATCAAAGTCACTTTCTGATGTTTCTGCTTTTTTTTGCCGAACCAAATCACCTCATTTATCTCCCTATTTTTGGTGACTAACCGTATTATTGAGATCGTTTAAAAATAAACCATTTTAAATATTAATTTAAGGTACCTTTGTATTAGATATCACGTTTTACGCATTATATCGGAAATAATAAAATTAATTATCATCTCTAATTCACAGACGCAATAAATAGGTATTTTAAGGGAGATAAATGAGGTGATTTGGGAGATATCAACATTGATCCCCAATGCGTGAAACTCGATGGATACGAGCGAAATACCCGTCACAGTTAATGTTGGCTTCATGATTGTCATTTCGTTGTTTTTGTGTACGTTTTTTCTCCTTCATATAATCCGGGCCACTTCAAGACCCGCATTAATAAATCCGTTCCAGCTCCTTCCTTAACCCCGCCTCATAAAGCTGCCCAACCGGGGGGCTACATAGATCCCATGTCTTTACACTTCACAGACAGGGGCGGTCATATGAGGTGTCATATAAAATAGCAAGAGAGAATGAAAATGTGCGCGCGCACTGCTCTCTCTTGCTCCTGTAGTAATATACGAAAAGTAACTCTCTCTCTTTCTATCTTCACTAACTTATATCTTCCTCTCAACTACCGTTCGCCTCGCCTTTCGTAACGCTCTCATCACGCATTCACCAGCTTACTCAATGCAGACAATAGGCCTGCACTGTGTCTTAAATATACGAAACGTAACTGGCTATGAGAGAAAGAAAATGTGTGCTCGCACCTCTCTCTCTTGCCCCTGTAGTAATAAACGAAAAGTATCTCTCCCTCTTTCTATCTTCACTAACTTATATCTCCCTCTCAACTACCGTTCGCCTCGCTTTTCGTAACGCTCTCATCACGCATTCACCAGATTACTCCCCAAGTCAAGCGTGTGTAAAGAAGTTTTACTTAAAAAATCAGAGCGTTCAATTCACACAGTAGAAGTGAAACATTCAGAAAAATAAAGTTCACAAGAGTGGGGAGACTACGAACCGCCGCACAAAAAGGAGACCGATAGGTTTCGAAGCATCGCACAAAGAGGAGACCAAATAGTCTATCTCACTCTCTCGCAGGCTAAATCCTATAGATGTTTGTGTTTGTTTCTTTTTAGTGACGCTTTTCCGTTTCATCGAGTTTCAAATCATGACGTTGCTAAATAAGTTTTCACTTCAAAAATTAAATGGCTAAGATCGCTCTTAATGAATAAAAGCTAATAATAAACTAAGACAAACCGAAATTGAGTCAAATTATCCATCCCCCAAATTCATTTAGGTTTGTTTTACTAAAAAGTATAACCCTATCATTCTTTCTGGTAAAGTTTCGGATAGACACGATAGTTTTAAGATGCATATCTCAAATACAGTATGTTGTATATATAAATAAAGATACAGCGGAATGAAATGTACCAAGTGACTTCCGGTCTGCCCAACCCACTCAGAATTCCTGTCTTCAAAGACAAGTATTTATCTCCCCCAGTTCAATCTGCCGTCTTTTTAAGAAAAAAGACTTCATTATGCATCAAGTCAAAAATAATTTTTATTCTAATTAGTTCTCGGCATAACAGTTACCCTGTTTTTATATTACCTACGCTTTGTGTCTGAATTGGAATGCTTTGTTCTCCTCTTTCTTCTGACGCTCTCTTCATAGAAGATTGGCTTTCATCAGTGCAATATTCTTCCTACATACTACATCTTCAGCTCAGCGGAACTGTTCTTGTATCTGTCCAGTAGGTTTTGAAGCTAAGAGGTTTCGCTTCATTCTCTACTAGGGCTTCCTTCAATATTCTCTTGGATAATCAGTGGGGCGATCTTGAATTGGTTGATCCTCATGATGTTGTAGTTTTCATCTTCTCACTAGCTGACCCGACAGACGTTGTCCTGTCTTAGTTCGATTGATCAATTCGAACTGGAATAAATAATACTTTTTTTTTTTCAAATCATATTGTTTATTGTAATGCTTTTAGAAACAATTGTTTCTCCCTGCGTGTCCTTTCCCATTCGTCAAGTTCCCCTTCCGCCTCCCCTTCCTCTCCCGCGTAACCTTCCCCTCTCGCGTTCCCACTCCGCCTTCCCTCTTCCCTCTCCCCACTCCCCTCACCCGTTTTCCCCGTCCCGCGAACCTCCCTCCCGAGTTCCCCTCCCCCCTCCCGCATTTCATACATTCAGTCCCGGTACATTCAGTTTTCAAACAGCTCGCGTGCCACCTATTGCAATTTTTTGTATACAAATTTCATAACGCCAGAGCTCACCAGTGTACATAGAAACACAACACTCACCAAAGTTTCATCGCAATCGGATGAACGGTTAGCAATTCATAATTTCATGATGCCAGAACTCACCATCTATAATATAAAAATGAATCGCTAAATGTGTTGGTAAGCGCAAATCTCGAGATCGGCTGAACCGATTTCACTAATTTTTTTTTTAGAATATTCCTTGAAGTGCGAGGATGGTTCTTACGGAGAGAAAAATTTAGAAAATTGCGCAGAATATTGGATAATTTCAGAAAACATCGCACGTTTGACAGATCGCGTATTTGAGAATGACATTTTTCAAAACATTGATTGTTCAAATCAGGATTCTATTTTTCAAAATCTTTAAGTAGATAAATTTATAGTAGGTACTCCCCTAATAGTTTGAAAGGAATCAATAATTTTAGATATTTTAAAAAGGTACCAAATTTAATATACATGAAATATGGAAATTTGAATAAACATTGTAAAAGGTGGCACACGGGCTGTTTAATAATTGAATGTACTGGGATTGAATTATGGAACGCGGGAGGAGGGTTGACGGGACGAGGGAGCGGGAAAGGGAAGAGGGAAGGCGGGGAAGGTGGAAGGGGAAGGGGACGTGTGAGGGGGGAGGGGGGGTTCGTGGGACGGGGGAAGGGGGGGAGTGAAGTGGGGAGAGGGAAGGTGGAGGTGACGGAGTGGGAACGCGAGAGGGTAAGAGGACGCAGGAGAAGAAGGGGAGGCGGAAGGGGAACGGGAAGAACGGGAAAGAACACTCAGGGAGAAACAATTTCTTTATTAAATGGCATAGCAACGCATGTCGGGACCAGCTAGTTCTATATAAAAACCATCGCAGGCATGTTCACATCAAATCCCCAAAGTTTGAATGAAATAGGTAAAATCGTTCTGAAGTTATGGCGTGACCAAGGAAAACAAGGATTCATTTTTATATATAGGGATGTCTATTTGGAAGAACTTCTGAATTTATGTAACGTAGGTTAAGACCGACAAGTGGCTAACAGTTTTTAATCAAGTGCTTTAACATGTCCTCCGGTGAATCAATTTAAAAATGGCGAAATAATGATTTGAATATTAAATGCCTTCACATATATAATACCTGTAAAATGATTGGGAGAGGCCGGTCGCCATCGTAACCTTTCACTGCATGAGTTTCACTTTCAATGGGTGGGATGTATTCACACATCACTCCTGGGCACACTGAACCCCAAATTTCCACCCCTAGTGCAGATTTCCCAGAAACGTCATCCCCAAAAATGTCTTTTATCAGGGCTTCCTGTGTGGATCTATTGTAAAAAGATCATATTTGAATGTGGATTAAAAAATAAGTTTGAGCCCAAAGAGAGTTGTGGATGTACGACATTCCTCTCTCTGTCTTGGGGAGTTTGGCGTGATGATTGAAGAGGTAGTTACTTAGATATTTGCCTGTGAAGAAAAAGTGGTACCAATACATATGTCTGAAAAAAAAAACCAGTGGAACAAAAGACCACCCGGTAAAATGAGGTCACTAATCTATGTTCATATTTCACTAATTCACACATAAATATTCTAGAGTTTTAACACAATTTCCACATTCCGAAAGCTAATCTAGCAGAACTTAATGATACCTAAAAAAATATTACAAAAGATTTTTACGAGTTAAATGCAAACTCATTATCATTTTTGACCAATAATATGACATCGGTTAAATGTTTAACTGAAACCAAACTGAAACATTATAACATAATATTATGACTTATGTCTGCATTGTTTGAATGTAGGAAAACAATTTTTGAACCGAAAATTCTTAATATTTTTCACAAAAATCTAAATTTTGTGATTAGATCAATTAATTATATCCCTGTGGCTAGAGTTTCTGACTTTGGTTCCTGTCGACCCCAGTTCGAAACTGATTGAATCCAAAATAATTTTTTGTTATATTTACTAAAATAAATTGTAAATAATAACAGCACCACCTATCTACAAAACTAAAAACCCTCATCACTACTAGTCCATAGATGGCGGTATACAATAACCTACAAGCATTAAACGAAAAAATTAATAAAACGTTCCACTACCTGTCAACAGATGATAATACATAATTAATTAATTGCCGCTTTTGTTTAACAGATGGCACTAGGCGTTTAAATAACAAAAATAATTTGATTAATATTCTAAAATGGAAAAAGATAATAAAACACCGAGAAATGAAAATTCATACCCTTTCACGAAATCATTTTTGACACCAAGATCGCCAAACGAACACGATGAGGATATTATATCGTCCGATTCGGAAAATGAGAGAGATAAAGAAGAAAAGAAATCTATATCGATAGAACCTGACCAATTAGTGAATAATGAACTAATTAATTCAAGAACCATAATAAATTCTGTGAAAACAACACTAACAGAAAATAAAGGAAAAATATCCATTAGCCAAAAGGAAAAAATAATCGAAGGAATGGATGAATTATTCGATATTATAGCCCACTTAGTGGCTGAAAAAAATTTAATAAAGGGCGAATTGAAAATACTCCGGCCGCTATCAAAAAAAATTACCCAAAATCTTAATGAGTTTAAACAAATAATGGAAGAAAACAAATCGCTCGTCATAAATATGAATGCTAAAAACGATGAAATTAAAAAAGATATCTTAAAGGAAAAAATGGCCCTGATACATAAAACGGCCACCACTCCAGTAGCTGGTTATCATCAGAATAACCCCCCTTTAAACAGCTATGCAGGAATCACGGCTTTTGGAAGGTCATCACATGCGGTCATTATCAGTGCGACCGATAAGACAAGATCTACCTCTGACATCAAGGCCATATTAAGACAGGATGTCAAACCATCTGAGCTCAAGGTAGGCATTAATTCCCTTATTGCCGCTAAAGACAACAAGGTTATCATCAAGTGTCAGACCTCCAACGATGCTAATAAAATCAGAGCTGCAATTCCAGGGCTGACCAACGGTAACTTGGTTGCTTATGAGGGCAAACGTCTTAGACCTAATGTTATCTTGAAGGGGATCGAAAAAGAAACACAAGATTCCGAAATAATAGACATGATCTTGCAACAAAATGATACTATCTACGAAGCCACTGGAAATGATAAGGAAGCTATTAAAATTCAAAGATTCACCAACAGCAGGAAAAACGATAGGCTACGAAATGTTATTCTGATCGTCAAAAAAGAAGTACATTCGGCTATGTTAAAACAAGAAAGAATAAATATAGGTTTCCAGCGAGTCCGAGTCGAAGACAGCTGCCCAATCATGCAGTGCTATAAATGCATGGGATACGGTCACTTCGCCGCGAGATGTACTGAATCAAAAGATCGTTGTCTACACTGTGCTGGCGAACACAAATCATCTGACTGCACAAAGAAGGAACAAAAAGAAGAATTCCGTTGCTGGAACTGCTTTAAAATGGCCAAAGGCAAAATTGAGGCACCAAAACATAGATCAAACGATAGGGACTGCCCCTACCGTACCATAATGATGTTACGCACAATGGAGAGAGTTGACTATGGCTAACTCAACTGTAACTACAGCATCCGGGTCCCAGGCCAGCATAAATGAATACAAATATGAGAAAATTGAAGATTATAAGCCAAAAAAAAAATAGCCTTCGAATAATGTATCTTAACGCGAGAAGTATCAGAAATAAAATTGACGAGATTGAAGAAACTTTAAAGAGCATCACACCGACTGTACACGTACTTGCAATATCCGAAACCTGGTTGGAAGATGGTGAGGAGTGCTTCTTCAACATCGACGGCTACCAAAGTGCATTTGCGTCTCGCACCAATGAAAGAGGAGGAGGGGTGATTCTCTACACACACCATTCATTAAATGCTACAACTATTGAAAAACATTGTAGTGAAAATTCCTTCCTAGGAATTAATATCCGCAATAGAAATTTTAAACCGTTAAATATCTATGTTATCTACAGAAAGCCTACCTCAAACATTAACGAATTCTTAATGTATCTTGAATCTATTTTAAATAACTGTAGAAATGATACCCTTATTTTTGGTGATTTCAACATTGACATTCTTCAAAAAAATAACACATCTCTTAAATACATCAACACGCTAGACTCTTACAACTGTTTTATATGTAACACATCCTATCCTACACGAGTAACAGATACCTCTACTTCTCTAATAGACCATATCATCTCAAACAGACAAAATATCTCCTCAACTACTGCAAATATAGATACCTGCCTAAGTGACCATAACATTTTGATATTAGATTACCAAAACAGCTTGAAACATCACACTAATAATAGAATACATTCTTCTTCAAACAACACCAAAACCGATAAAAACATGTTAAAAGCATATTTAGAATCCCACAACTTTCCACACGAAACCACCAGTAATGCCAATGAAAACTTTAATAATTTTAATGAATACATCAAAACAGCAATAAAATCATCCCAACATAAATCTGAGTTACGTATAGGAGACCAACGGAGGGGTAATACTCCATGGTTTGATGCAACATTAAATGCACTTATCAAACAGCGCAACAATGCGTTTAAACTCTGGAACAAAAATCAGCAAAGTGATATATTCACAGCACTGAGAAATAAAACAAGAAATCAAGTTACCAATTATAGAAGATATGCTAAAACTAAATACTACACGAATATACTTAAAGAAAACCTGCGTAATCCGCGACAGACATGGAAAACAATAAATGCAATTCTTACAAATAGTTCGACACCCCAGAAAGATGAAATTAATTGTCTTTTGATTAAGAATGAAGAAATAACATGCCCAACACAGATAGCTTCAACTTTTAACAACTTCTTTATATCAGTTGGGGAAAACTTAGCAGCTACAATTGCATCATATCCAGATGATTCTATCACTATAAACACGGATCAAAAAGCAATCCAGTCCCTATATATGGCCAAAACAAATAAAACAGAAGTTCTCAGTATCATCTCTCAACTAAAGTCTAATGCATCTCCAGGTTTAGATGGAATTACACCCGTGCACCTGAACTTTTGCAAAGATGTATTAGCTGACCACCTTGTTTTTCTTATTAATCAATCCCTGGATAGTGGAATCTTCCCAGATCAACTAAAGATAGCAAAAATAATTCCGATTTACAAAGATGATTGCAAAAAAAATCCTTCTAATTATCGTCCTATATCCATCCTCTCTGTTTTCTCTAGAGTTTTTGAAAAGGTTATTAAGCTTAGGCTCACTAAATATCTCTTATCAAACAATTTACTCGCATCCCAACAGTATGGATTCAGAAACCAATCTAACACAAAATGTGCTGCTTTCGATTTTGTATATGCCCTCCAAAAACATATAGACCAGGGTAAGCATACTGCAGGCTTATTTATAGATTTAAAAAAGGCTTTCGATACGGTTGACCACGGGATACTACTAAAGAAGTTAGAACACCTAGGCATAGTAGGCACTCCCCTGAAGTTACTGTGTAGTTACCTCTCTAACCGACACTGTCAGACCTTTGTTGGAAAAGGGACAAGCAGCATGGGAACGATAAAATGTGGTGTGCCTCAGGGCTCCGTACTTGGACCATTACTATTTTTAATATATATAAATGATATTACTAAATGGGGACTTAAGGGTACAATACAATTTTATGCAGATGATACAGTGATTCTTTATCACAATAATGATTTAAACGAACTAGAAAAGGAAATGGAAAGGGATATAGCTTGCCTGGCAAACTGGTTGCGATTAAACAAACTTAGCCTAAACATAAGAAAAACACATTACATATTGTTTGCAAATAAAAAAAATGTAAGTCTTAATATAAGTCTTGATAATAACCGCCTTGAAAGGGCTGATGTTACAAAATATCTTGGCCTTTTCATTGATTCACAACTCACATGGAATCACCAATTTAAACATGTTCTATCCAAAATTACTCCTATAACTGGTGTTTTATATAGATTTCGCGGGTTACTTCCTCCTTCTCTATTAAGATCGATTTACCATGCTATGATTCACTCACATCTAATATATCTTGCCGGAATCTGGGGATTTGCTACAAAAAAAATGATTTCAGAAGTCCAAGTCGTCCAAAATAGAGCCCTGCGAAATATATTCAGTCTACCTTGGGATACACACGTCAAAGACATTTACAGAAACACCCAAATACTTCCTTTTAACACCATTCCCACTTTTGAAATAACAAAAACTATATTACAAGTAATTCAACACTCGGCACATTCCAACACTAAACTCAATTACAATTGCGACGTACACCAACACAACACAAGAAATCACAACAAACTTCATATACCAAAAATCAAATCAACAAAATATGGACTAAGATCCCTAGAATACATAGCTTACACAAAATATAATCAACTACCCAACGAGATCAAATGTGCAAGTCAATGTAAAAAGACCCAAACTAACATGCTCAAACTTCATTTTATGAATGACTATCTGAAATAATAATGTTGTGTATGTCCTATGATATGTCCACTTAATACATACAGCTATATGTTTCATGTAATGCGTATCATTCCCGCAATGAGTTTATTAACTCTTGGGAGTACAATGCTTTATATAATATACTATATTCTGTATTGTATTTTAATAAATAAAATAAATAAAAAAAATTAATTATTGTTGAGAACATAATATTAGAAGCTCTGAGAACAGTCGAGCTAGTGTCCAAAAATATGTTTCAAATTTTCTCTTATTTAATAAATCAAAATCTAAATTTCTTTTGAAACTCCCACCTACTTAATTTAGACCGTGTTATATTTTATAAAATACTAGCTGACCAGGCAAACATTGTTCTGCTATATAAATTATTTCTAGTGAATATTTTGGTTGTTAAATAAAAAAAAAACGAATCTATTGTTAGTGTGTGGGGATGGGATCTATGACAGATAGAGGATTGGAGCGCTGTAGACGATGACCGCCGATAAAACCTATTCTCATACCTACCAAATATACATATTCTCATATTGCCTATACTTTAAAACCTATTCTCATACCTACCAAATATACATAAAAAATCATAAAAATCGGTCAAGCCGTTTCGGAGGAGTGCGACCACAAACACCGTGACACGAGAATTTTATATATAAGTTTTTTTTTTAATTTTCAAATAAGAAATTATACAATTTGTTCAAAGAAACGTCACATTCTCAATGGCAATTATTTTTTCAAACTTTCTTCAGGCATGTTAGGTCTCATAATATTGAAAGAACGAGATAAACAAGACCAAATAAATACAACGATTTCAAATATGAAAAAATATTTTTTTAATGAGCCGTTATAATGGCCACCATTGTGAAACGGAAACGAAAAGTAGAAACAAATTTACAGACAGACGAAATGTCAAACGGTTGCGTTAAAGCAGGACTGCGCTGCGCTCAGGCAGTTGCACTTATTTCAGTTTCTTTAAATTTTAATTAACTATTGAGGTACCTAATTATCTAAATAATCGGCTATGAAAATATCGATAAAATACCTTTTATTAAATCGTATTCTTCTCCTGCTGGATCAGCCAACCACACTTTCCTTGGTATGGAAGATTTTTATCTGACAACTCTTATGGGTGTTTCTAAATGACTATACCGTCGTCCTTACATTATTACACCATTTCCCATTGGCCCAGGAAAGTTGGGACTATTGCGTTAGGTATTTATATCGCACAATTTGTTTTTATTTGTCTGTCAGTCTCAGTCCTATTTTTACTGCGTTTTAAAAAAATATTCTTCTCTAAATCAAATGTACCAAAATTACTGAGTCTGAAATTATGAATACTTTCTGTGTCACTAAGATCTATTCTTATGTTTCGAGGCTATTCCGCGTATTTATAAAGAAAGTATACATTGTGAGTTACGACGTATTTCTCTGGATGGGGTGTGACTGAAATATTATAAATTAAAAAACGTAAATTACATTCAACGTAAAATTAAAAATTGTCCAATTCTAAAGAAGACGATTTTGTTTTTATATTCTGGGTGAAATCTGGTTTCAGACCTGCGAAACCTACTTGCTAATCTTAGTCAAAATTATTTTCACAATTTTAGCATACGTATTTGCACGTGTATGGTATTATATAAAATTATATTATATTATATGGTATTATATTCACAACCCATAACCACATTCGTTTTAACCAATTACATACAGTTGCCGATCATATTTCACTCTACTACCTACTATGTTTCATATTAAGAATATTTTACTTCCACCTAATGTCATTGCCATTGCATTTATTAACTGTATATCATTGTATTTATTAACTGTATGTAACAGCATAGAAATGAATAAATAAATAAATATATTCGTTAATGTAATTCAAAAGAACCGCATATGCGAAAATAGCGATTTTGAGTTTAAATTGCTGAAATATCCGTGAATCCACCAACTTTGCTGTGTAAAAGCACCACATGTGCGAAAATCGCGATTTTAAGTTTAAATTGCTGAAATATCCGTGAATCCACCAACTTTGCTGTGTAAAAGCACCACATGTGCGAAAATCGCGATTTTGAGTTTAAATTGCTGAAATATTCGTGAATCCACAAACTTTGCTGTGTAAAAGCACCACACGGGCGAAAATCGCGATTTTGAGTTTAAATTGCTGAAATATCCGTGAATCCACCAACTTTGTTGTGTAAAACCCCCCCTTTTGCGAAAAATCGTGATTTTTAGTTTAAATTGGTGAAATATCCACCAACTTTGTTGTGTAAAAACACCACATCTGCTATTTATCTAATTTTATCGCAATGCTAAATAATTCGTTTCTGTGTAATTATATTATTTAAAAAAAAAGTTTTTTTTATCTCTTTTATAGATAAATATGATTTTAGATTTTCACGGCCAAAAGTATTTTTGTTATTTATTTTTGGGGTGTTATGCCGTGTTGCGCTACCTCTTTCTTAAGCCAACGTTTCGGACAGCGTTACAGTGTTTTTTATGGATCATTATTTTTTATTATTTAACATCAATGATGTTGGTAACTGTTTCCTAAACTCCCAAACTATCATGAATGCAGATGACATGAAAATATTTTTACCTATAAACTCAATCGAGGACTGTCAGAAGCTGCAAGATGATTTGCTACGTTTGAGCACGTATTGCAATGCCCATTGTCTGGAAATAAATATTTCTAAGTGCTTCATCGTGCGCTTTACTAGAAATAAAAACGTATTAATCCATGAATACTAAATTAATCATATACCGTTGTTTATCAAATTCGAAAGTAAGGATCTTGGGGTTATACTTGATAGTAAACTGAATTTCAATAAACATATCGACCATATAGTCACGAACACATCTTCTATGCTTGGTTTCATAATCCGCTCCTGTAAACAATTTAAAGACCTTACTACTTTCAAAACACTGTATTTCTCATATGTTCGTAGTATCCTTGAATACGCATCTCAAGTGTGGAACCCAGGCTAAGCAGTGCACAAAAATAGAATTGAAAGCGTTCAAAATAGATTTTTAAGATACCTCAATTCCCGCTCTTTTCGATCTCATATTAGTAATAAAGACTCTGCAAAGTTCTTCAAAATACAAACGTTAACTTGTCGAAGAAATATAGCAGATTCGGTAATGTTATTTAAAATTACAAATAACTTTATCCATTGTCCTGATCTTCTTCAATGCCTATCATTCCATGTTCCAAATCGCAACAGCAGGCAGTCGCTTACCTTTAATCTCCCTCTTTGCAAGACCAACTCCAAACAGAACTCATTTATCTACAGATCCACACACTCATTTAACTTAAATTATTACCACATTGACATTTTTAACTCAACTTTACGTGACATAAAACGAAAACTCACCAAGCAACATGACTCAAACTAGAAAGTTCAATCCCTATATATATTCCCGTCCTTTGCCTCTTAATCCTATTCCTATGTTCCCCCCCCCCCCTTTTTTATATTTTGTAACTAAAACATAAAACTAAGAAAATACCCTTACAATGTCACACTTTATTATTTATTATTAACTATCATCAGTGGAAAGTTCATCATTGGCATAATTAACATCTTATTATTGTATTATTTTGTAATCTCTGATTTGCTGTCAACATTCTCTAAAATAAAAAAAAATAAAAAAATAAAATAAAAAATAAAAAAATAAATAAAATAAAAAACAAATCGATGGAGGAAATTTCATAGCTGTAAAGCACAATATATCCAAAAATTAGTTAAAAATGTCAATTTTTCCGTTTTTATCCATTTCGATCTGCGTCGTCGAAATATTTATAAGAAAGCAATTGCGTCTTTTACAATATAAAAGCTACATAATGTTATGAAAGAAATTTTCAGGAATTATTATCAATTCTGAAAGATATATTGAATGCTATTTTATAATAAAAATATGTTATTTTAGATCTACCAGATCAAAAGACATTTTTTTTATTAGACAAAGTTTTTTTTAATAATAATAAAAAAACTTTCTTTTTGATCTCCTGAACAATTAACATTTTGTCCTTTATGGCATTTCTAATTTGCGTGATCGATATGCATTTGAAAGTTGTTTGGAACTTTTTATTGGAAGTACTTATCACATCAGACAAGCGATAAAGGATATCAAAAATAAAAGGTATAAATAATTTTTTCATTAAATAATAATTCTTTATTCAAAACGTGAACCTATTTTTTTATTTTATTCAAATGCTATGCAAATACTTACATAGAGTGGAGATACGGTTCTGAGACAACACGAGTGGATTCATTGAACTATTTGCAGTAGAAATACTTTAGTGGGTCATTCGTATACATATTTCACACGTACTTATTCATTAAATGGCTATCCTTTTAATAAGCGGTGCAATATTTGTTGTCCTATTAGTATGAATATAACGTGTCTCGTAATTTTTCAGGTTTTCTAAACATTCGAAAGGTAAATTTCTTTATTGGAAATGCAAAGCAGATGCAAATATTTTTTCAAAAATACTTTCGGCTTCACAAATCCTTGAGCGATAGTAATTAATAAATAATTTGAAGATTCATAAAAAGCTATTTTTATTTTATAACAGGTAATTAGATAAATAAACTAAAGATAAGAGACTCGTATCTTTTAGTTTTAGTAAAAATATCTCATTCTTACTTAAATGCGCCATCCGATATGTGTGATTTCATTGTATTGCCTATAAATAACCGATCTCCGTGATGTTGTTCTCGAACGGAGTGAGATCAAAATTAAAAATAAATACAAACTCACAGATTATTCGCAGGTATCTAATTTGAGAAGTATCTACGATTATTATCTTGAAACTTACAAATTTTAGATTTTTTGTAACACTAGCGACATCTATTGGATTTACATGCGGACTTCGTGAAAGCTTCATGAACATTTTATTTTCCTAGCGGAATTAAATCTTTCTTTGAGTTCTCCGGAAAATAGCCGTTGAATTTGATTTTAGTGTGGTCCTCATTACTTTACTTACTATCTAATTTCACAGATGGCAGGGCTGTGCATCCTTTTAAGAGAATTTTCTATCCTGTATACTTTTAAGGGAGGTTTGTTTAAAATAAGTATTTGTGTACCGTCGTTTTGATAATCATTATTCATCCCCTTAATTTTTACAACCCGTCACTGTTAGTATAAACTTTGGAGAACATTTTAATCTTCTAATCTAACTTAAACATGATTATTCGGAGAACTTTCTAATCCATGATATGAATACATTTATTGTTAAATTTATCTGTCATAGGTCATAGGTACGATTTTTGAAGATAGGTTAGGTAGATAATAATTTAGGTAGGTAATAAGTTTAAGTTCATTCGTTATTTTATTCCAATTTGGGAGGCGGGTAAGGATACCGCCGCACTGGGAACCATTTATTGGATAAATAACACCTCTGTCAATATTGGTCATCCAAAGTGATTCGCAACGTAGGTAGCAGGGGTGCTCGAGTTCATGGGGTGAGGTTTGTCCGGATCTTGCCGGCGGATGCATCTGCCAACCAACTGCGAGGCAGGCCGGATCGGGAGAAACTGTTTGAGAGCGACTTTTTTACCTCTCCAGCAGGATTCTCTTGGAACATTTCCATGCACCGCAGTGAGAGGGATAGATTTATACGTCAGTCACTCCTGGACACATTGATCCCTAGATTTCTATCCACTCCTCATACCCTCTTCCTTCAGAACTTCCTGCAGAACTTCCTCTCCTCTCTTTTCTAAAATTCGTCCACACTAAAAATACTTCCCCAAAGATGACATTATTTTATTATTATTTTCCTCAGGGCCTCCCGTGTAGCTAATATAAATATATATATTGGTACGAGATATGAAATTTAAGACTTTTCAACTTATAAGCTTACTAACTTTCCAACATACAAACTTACCAACTAAATTTGGGAGGCGGATATGGGTACCGCCGCACCGGGAACAGTTTATTGAATAATCATCACCTCTGCCATAGGTCACCCCAAGTGGTTCGCTTCTGCCGATGCGTCTGCCCACCTTATCCTCTCCAGCCAGAATCTCTCGACCCATAGCCTTGCACCGCAGTTGGAGGGATGGATTCATACGTCCGTCAATCCTGAACACACTGACCCCAGATTCCTACCCACCCCTCATACAGCATCCCCTAAAATGACATAGGCCTTAAGGGAAATTATTTTCCTCAGGGCCTCCTGTGTGGATTTATGTAAAGATATTCTCAGTATCACTCTGGTGCAAGACCACCTTTCAGAACTGAAACGTTTCTTGAAATGGCTTTGTTACCAAATCTGAATAGCCAGAAATATCCCTAACTTTATACATTTTTTTTATATTACTTATATATTTTTACTTATTATTTACTTTCAGTCTCACACCATACCCCCATTTAGGCTGCCATAATCTCACTGACTCCATGCGGTTAGGAGAGGTTGGGAGTGCAGTATTCACATAAAAATACACCAAAACCTTCCAATTTACCTGTAAATTCGAAAGTACATGGGGGTGAAGACAATAAAATTAAGTTATTACACATCAAAAATAGTTTATTAATCAATCAATGAAGAACACCGAGACACGATACGACAAGATTACTACTGTTGGGATTTCACATCCATTGGGGCATTATCTATCAACAACATCAATTATCTACGGTGATGATTAACATGTTAGGAGATATAATTATAACATGGTGAGATTTTTTAAATAATTTTTTTGATAAATCATAGCGTAATTTTGTAAAAAAAATTGACATGTTTTATAAGAATCAATTGGAAGACAAATTTAATATGTATAAATAATTAATTATTAATTAATTTAATATGTATAAATAAGATATAATAATTCTTGTGATCGCATACTGAAACATTTCAAAATAATATAATATATATGTTCACATCGCCACCTTAATTAATAAATTATCTAAGTCCATTTTGGCAACTTTACAAAATGGACAAAAAACAGATTATTTTTAAAATACCTTTTTGAATTTTCATTTTTTGATTTTTTTCTAATTTATGTACAAAATAAATGTATGGTACACATTTTTTATACAAAATAAATGTATGGTATACATTTTTTATACAAAATAAATGTATGGTACACATTTTTTAGACAAAATAAATGAATGGTATACATTTTTTTTACAAAATAAATGTATGGTTTACATTTTTTATACAAAATTAATGTATGGTATTTATTTTTTGTACGAAATAAATGTATGGTGTGTATACATGTACAAAATAAATGTGTGGTATACATTTTTTTCTGTCAAAAGATAAAAAAGTTATACATTTTATTTCTCTTCTCTTAAAACTGTTTTTATTTAGAATACTGTGAAGAATTATAAAATCAATCGATATAAAATTTACGAATCGCAAATAAATTCATAGTGAATCAAAAAATTTTAGGTGAATAAATTTTTAAATTTCTCATTTGTTAAATGTTTAATTTTCTTTATTTTTGTTTCCTCTTATCTCTTTTGCATACAACAATATCTAATTAATAGAAAATTCATATAAAATAAACAATTCATAAAATTCGCCAATATAAATATCATAAATGGGGTATATCAAAAATAGTACTTATTAAGAAGTGTATTTTGTCATATTAATAGTCAACGAAAACATTCAGAAATGTTTGATATATTATTATTTCTCAATCTTTAGGTATGTAGGTAAATATTTGCATATAAAAGTAAATTATAATTGATTTTTTGCATATACAATTTGTTTATTTATTATAATTTTTGCATATACAATTTGTTTAATTATTAGCTTCGTCTTAAATTTTGTGAACCCAGTTTTTCCAGCGAAATTTTATTATCACTTAAGTAATAATATTGTACAAATACTCAATAAAATATATAATTTTGTCATTTTGAATAATAAGTAACCCGGGTAAAATTATTTAAATGTAGAAAAATATCCTTGATATTTTTTTGTTCGTAGTAGTAATAACCGAATGATACTTATTTCTTACATGATACCTAAGGTTTGAAAAATAAAATAATATTTAATTCGCAAAAACGCGCACTTAGAGCTAATTCACAACATCACAACATTATTATGGGGCTAAATTTATAGTATGTTTTGATTTAGACACATAGATATTTTTTTAATACTTTAACATGAATTAAAAATCATAGCAATGATACAATTTTCGCATGTAATAACATCATATGTTTAAAAAAACAGAGTAGACATATAACGTCACCATTCAGGATGTAAGTGCTAAGTACATATATAGGTTCTGAATTCACTATTCGATGTATTTTCTACTTACAACGGTGTGGCAGAAGCCCTTTCTGTCTCCAACCAATACATTGGCTTAATCGTAAGGGGCTGCTGCTATCATCTTAACCATGCTTGTATCGGAACTGCAAGCAGTAAATAATATACATATAATTCATATTTTAATCATTTAAGCGAATATTGTTTGTTTAGGATATTACCATTATCCGCAGCAATTCAATGTCCTCGCCCATGACGGTGAGGCCTGTGGTAATCCACCAGCGGTCCTGGAGTCAGCGCGGGCTCCTCGAACACCATAGGCACCGAGGCTGCTGGAGAAGCCTCAGAGGTCGAGGGTCTTCCCATCGGTGCAACTACTCCACTAGATGTTGCTATAGCCATCGGGCGTGTAATAGGTGAAACGGTTATCTGTGGTCTTCTGTTTTCCGGGGGAGACGAAAATCCGAATGGTAGAGTTAAAACCATTTGATCTGCTGACCTCCCGGCTCTCTCAAATGACGGGTAATCTTTTTGCATGAGAGGTCTTATTGGTTCTGATGGAAAGAAAGGCATCACAGGTGTGACAGACGCCGCGGGAGCTACTGCCACAACATTGTAGTGACGTCTTGACCAGTTCCGCCTTCTGCCTCTATAAAAGTCATCGAACGCTGGGTTCGCCTTACTCATGTAGGGAGTGACCGTGTATGTGTAGAGCATCGGTAACGAATCGTCCGGGGGAGTTTGATACAAAGTCGCCTTCCTCCCAAGGTAAAGGGTGAGACGCTTTTTCCATGTTGATGAGTACCCCCCCTCCATACGGAGAATGTCTCCAGGAGCTATCGTCTTCCCTAGATAATCCCAGACCGACATGTTTACACTTCCAGTCTCGTCCGCTACCTTGACGCACCTTACTTCTCGCTTACTTTTGGTAATGGTAGGCATGCTGATTTCCAAAATAATAAATTTTATGTTTAGTCCTTTCATCCCGGGAGTCAGGTTGACTATTTTTGTCATTTCGTCACTCATTTTATTTATTTCACTTATTCACTTGGAATATAAATAAGATGTATTAACTGACAGATCGAATAAGTTTGCACCTTTAAATCAAAGCACGGTATGACAAACTGCAGTGATGCATCCGGGAGATGCACTTGATTGGCGGTTGCGCAGTTAAATACCCATCCCTTGCCTAATGGTATACTCCGTTCCTATGCTTTTACCCAAACCGCCAACTTTTTTTTCGTATTAAAATCAGAATTCGTAGTAACAGTAAAAATATCTTATAAGTTTTGGCGGAATTGCGGAACACACGCTTTTGAAAGAAAAAATATATATTTTACAACTTTTCAAAATTATAAATGTTTTGAAAATTTTGTTTGATGCTCCTACCAAATCATATAAAACGTGGAGCTACTGGATTTCTTTTCTGGATTTGGAATTGATTTTATTAAAAATGTTTTTAACCGTTTTCTCTTACCGCGACATTTCCTTACTCCAGTAAAGGAAAGCATTCTTATAAATCAGAAAAATTATTTCTATTAAAAATTAACGAAAAATTCTTGTGTACAAAAATACAAAATCGTCAATTTGCACCATTAGTTCAAATTGATAAAAATCATATTTAGAAGACCAACCCTATGTTAAAAAATCAATGCGTAATAAAATACAGTTTTTTTAGAATAATATATCTATTTTTAATTTTCAGGCATAATATATCTATTTTAATTTGTTGGGCCGGCTAGTAGCCAATTTCAGAAAAATGCGTGTGGGTGCGTGAGTGCCACCAAACGGAAATATAATGCACTGTCTTCGACAACGAGATTCAGATCGATTGAATGTTGGGAAGTGAGTTAATTTCCACTTCCAAGATTTGCATTGATTCATTCACGAAAATAAAATCGAAATTAAAAAGATGTTTAAAAAAATCAGATGGTGCAATTCATACGCGGTAGAAGTGAAAGTAGATAAGAGTAGGGAGGCTATGAAGCACCGCAAAAAGAGGAGACCGATTATACTATCTCATTCTCTCACAGGCTAAATCCTACAGATGTACGTGTTTCTCTCTTTTTAATGTCGCTATTTTTCGTTACATCGAGTTTCAAATCACAACGATGCTAAAGAAGTTTTCACTTCAAAAACATCCAGTACGAAGTTTCAAAAAAATAAATTAAGATTTAAGTGATGAATTTACAGATTAGAAATAAAATAACATGAGTAAATAACATAGGGGTGATTCCACAATCGCGGGTGCAACATTTAGAAGCATTTAAAGCTTCCTAATGATAAAATAAATAACATTTTAAATTAAATTATTCATGGAAGGGCTACATTTTAACATGTTCACTTTGTATTCGTTTATTACAATTTTATTGAAATATTTAAATAGTCAGGAGGGAGGTTCAAAGTGCTATCGCGGGTTGAACAAATTTGGACATACCTTTCCAGATCGTAAGACAAACACACAAAAGTCTGTTAATTGTGAAATATTTATTATGTTATGCCTTTATATTTTGTTAGGCGTTTAACTAATCAACTACAAAATTTTTAAAAAATTTTGGGAAAAAAAATAAACAATGAATTATTCGCTTTTGAAGCAATTGCGGGTGCAACATCAAATTATCGCGGGTGCAACCCGTCTAATTTAAGTAGATATAAACATCAATACAAACTTAAGGAGGAACGAAATTAAAGATCAAACAACGCTTTTGACTAATCAGTACACTTCTTTGTCACTTATGTTAATTATTTCTTTACGAAAACGTCAATATTCGCCGAAAATTCCATGAACAAATTATTTCCATCAATCTTTTTCTCTGGCATTTCCATTTTAGAAAAAGTCTTCAAAATGTACTTCTGCTACATCATTTACAATTTTCATTATTATTTAATTAATATTTATATCTTTTGATATCTTAATTATGTTAATTATCTTAAATAATTAATATATTTAAGATATGATGTTTCTTTTACATTATCTCCACAACAGGAGGCTCTGAGAAAAATAATTCCCATCAGGGCCTACGTCATCTTTAGGGGTGCTGTGTGCAGGGTCTTGGTCATTTATGGATTCGTCGCCTGAATCTCTGTAAACATCAGAAATGCGAAATTTTCTTTCTGGTGACACGAAGGATTTAATCTGATTTGATACTGACGGCACAGATACATCAGGATACAGAATTTCCTTTCGTATTTTGTTATTTGTAAGAAGTTCCAAATCTTTATCGTCCCAATCACTTTCTGTTTAAGTGGTGGTTTTTGGAGATTTCAAAACCAATGTGCATTTGAGATGAGACTGAGGTTCGCCGCATGGAAATGCTACCACCGACTTCAGATTGAATGAAATGTTTTGATTGAATGCCTGGTATATTTTTAGCCCTTCCCATTTATCATCCAATATGACACTTTAACTTCTTCTTTTCTTACTAAATAATATACTCTATAGAGCAGGGGTTCCCAATCTTTTTCAGCCCGCGGCGCACTTACAAGTTTACTATTTTGTCACGACGCCCTATTTTAGTAAGCTATTTGGAATAGATGTAGTGACTATATATATAAATATCGAAAGACATAGGTACCTACAATAATAATAGTTAGGTAGATAGGCACAAAAATTAAAACATCCACAATATGAAATTGAGTTTTATTATATTTATAAGAATTCAGAATTGGAACTGGGAACAACAAAAAAGACTTTAGAAAAAAATTAAAGGCGATAGTTACTCAGTCAAATCAATGTGACGGGTGAGCTTGATGATTTTCGCACATTTTTTCAAAGCGGGGAATAAGACTTGAGACTGCTGCTCTCATTATATACTGCTTACTAACCCCGTATGCATGGACATTGGAGGGTCTAGAGTCGTTCAAATAAATGTAGCTTCGTTCAAAAAAAAGTAGAGTCTTGACGTGTGCGGTGAAGGAGGAAACCATATGTTTCCTTATAACGCCGTTGGGAAAGTGGTGGGTCCCCTCCAATGCTGCTCTCATTTCTTGTTCCACATTGATCTTTGAGCGATATTTGTTCTTGATTAGGTACAGCTACAGCTGAAAATCCAGCTTCACATAAGTATAATGTGCCAAAGGGAATGAAATTTTTTAAAGCTTTCGAAGTTAAATTTGGATATTCATTTTGAATCGATAACCAAAACTCCACGAAATCGGAACTGGTGAATCTAGTTTTGAGGCTGTGTTGTGAATCATGGCGGAGCTTGTGCACGGGAAGGATTTTGGATCCACGCAAATTTTTCGACATCATCATCTGCAAAGTACTTCGAAAACCATTCGGTGAGCTTCGATAGGTGTTCCGTGAAAAGGGCCATCAGGCCCCCTAGCATGGTCGATCGATATAGGTTTTATCGAAAATGTCGGTAACTTGAAATCGCTCCTGAACACGACTGCAGGCCAACAATGAAGAAATAAGAGTTCACGTCAAATAAATTAGGAACCCTTAGTCGTTGCGAACTGTTGCTTGTTCGTTAGCGGCCTGCAGTCGCGCTTGGGAGCGACGACAAGTTACCGACATTTTTGATAAAACCTATATCGATCGACCATGCTAGGACCCTGGTCTTGTGAGACAACCAGTTCATTAGATGCCGCATATTTATACAATTGCGGTAAGCAATCTCGACCGCTGCCTTCATTCTTTTTTTTTTATCAACAACTGCAGTTTCTTACTAAAGAATATGCGTGTTGTTGCCTTGCAAAAAAAGATTCAAATGATTACCCGCTAATATTTGTGCTTTCGGATAATGGAGGATCGACTCACGGCGCCCCTCTTTACTTTCTACGGCGCACACTTTGGGAACCCCTGCTATAGAGGATATAACATTTTAATTAAAATTACACGCATTAAAAAGTTATCACATCTCTTGTTATCAATTTTAATGAATTTATTAAAACCCTCTGTGCTTCCTCTGTGCTTCCTCTGTACCTACCTCTGTGTTTCTTTTCTTCTACAGCATGGTCTCTTCATGTTCACTCTTCTCCTCCTCTAAACAACCGTCCACACAGCGTCCCCAAAGATGACCCAGATCCCGAGGGAAAATTCTATCAACTGTGACGATTAATGTAAAAAAACGATATATGTGGTAATTTATTTCGAAACCAAATATTTTTTCAACATGAAACTTATTTACAGACGAAAATCAATAATTTTAAAAAACCGTACGTAATTTAAACGAATATAATTAATTTCTGCACCTGTAATTTTCGGCTTGTAATTAGCTCACTTGCATTTTCTTGATATCACTATTTTGGTAATTTTTCACATTTTTCAATTTTTGGTAATTTTAATAAAATTTAAATGTAAGACACGCACGTTTGAACAGACTCTTCAGATGCCAGGGTCAGATCCGAACAGCTTTATTGATTGGGCTTCCTACACATGCACTTGTTGAACTAGGTAGCCAGTACACATAACAAACAAGGTTCTCCCGGTAGACAGACAAGGGGGCAATCAAAACCTCGACCCGCGGAGCCTATCAGCACATCGCGCAGGCTCAGTGCCTTATCTGCAACGACGTCATTGGTTTCGACCAAACGGTACGAATCAGGCGTACGAGGCAGCCTATCAACGCACGGCTTGTACAGTTGGGTGTGTCAATTATTTCAACTTTTGAATTCAGAAATACCCGGGGTCTCAAAAGTTGCGTCTTACAAAGAAAATGAGAACTGCATTTTTTTTAAAAGTGGTTATTTTATTAGCCCACCCTGAAAATTAGAATATTACTTATTTTAATAATTTATTTTTTTCATTAATTTATCTTTTTAACGTTTGTTTGTTATTAAAAAATGCGTACAGCTGACAAAAGTGAAAAAAAATGTTTATGAATACAAATAAGTCAACAAGAATTCTGATTTTATCCAGAAAAAGTGTTATTTTTCCCTTTTATGTTTTTATCCAACACATCACAATTGTTTTAAAATTTTTTTTTTTTGGTTTTTTTGTACTGCAGTTATAGAATGAAAATTAAGTTTGGTACAAAATATAATATATGGACCCTTTGTTTTATTTTTTTTCCAAATCACGTAATCTATTTTTTTTTCAAAACTTCCGACCATTTTAGCAGGCTAATAATGAACAATAATTTAATTTATTTTAACGTTTTTGAATAGCCAAAGATCATACGAAACTATTGAGACCCCGGGCGTTTAAAAATAAGGCCATTTTTTCTCTCTACGGAGAGCGACACAAGCTATAATGTACAGTGAGGACGACTGTGGAGGTCATTAAACCAATGTCCACCCACACGCAGATTCACAAAAGTTGACCAAGTTGATCATTCAATTTGGGAGGCGGGTATAGGTCGTCACCCCGGGAACCTTTTATTGGATAAAATCCTGTCATAGGTCACCCCAAGTGGTTCGCTGCGTTTGGTGGCTTGGCAGGGGTGTCTGTCTTCATGAGGTTAGGTTTCTCTATATCTTGTAGGCCATTGCTTTTGCCCGTCTACCCGGATCGGGAGAGATTGGTTTAGAGAGACCTAACCTAAACCTCTCTAGCCGGTCTCTCTCACCGCCTTGCACCGCAGTAGGAGGTATGGAGGTATGGATTCGTTCGTCACTCCTAGACACGTTGAGCCCCAGATTCTTTCCTTCCCACCCTTCATACCTTTTTCTTTCCCAAAACTTCTTATCCTTCCTTTCCCTAAAAATACCCTCCACACAGCATCTCCAAAGATGAAATAGGCTCCGAGCGATTTTTGGGGTGTGCAATTCATACGCGGTATAAGTGAAACCTTCAGAAAACTGAAGTAGACAAACGTGGGGAGGTTAAGGGGTACCGAACAAGAAGGAGACCGATAGGCTACGAAGCACAAAGAGGAGACCGATTATATTATCTCATTCTCTCGCAGGCTAAATCCTGTAGATAAAATAAACAGTTTGTTTCTTTTTGGTGTCGCCATTTTTCGTTTCATCGAATTTCTAATCAAAACAGTGCTACAGAAGTTTTCATTAAAAAAAAAAAATTGCGCAAGTTGTGAGGCTGAAGGAGTGGGGAAAAGGAGACTGAGGCTGAAGGGAGTGGGGAAAAGGAAGGTTGTAAAATATTGGAGCCTTTAGATCACTAAACACGGCTATTGCCAATCTAACCAATGCTTCAATTCTGAATGGTCCGATGTGACCAGGGCGATGCCTACAGTATTTACCAGATGGTACGAGGTGTGCATTGCTAGGCTGCCTCGTACGCCTGCCTCGCGTGGTGCGGACGGAGTATTGGTTTTCTCCGGTTGCTATGGAGTTTAGGGTGTGTCAATTGTTTCAACTTTTGAATTCAGAAACGCCTGATATCTTAAAAGTTGCGTCTTACAAAGAAAATGAGAACTGCATTTAAAATTATTTTTGAAGTGAAACTTCTTTAGCCCCGTTAGCGATTTGAAATTCGGATGAAAAGGGAAATACGTCACAAAAATTTATTATTTGACGGTCCTCGGTTCTAATATAAGGCTGTAAATTCACGACTGCGCGGGGGCCTCCAATAGTGCCGCGGTATGAAGCGCCTGACTCTCATCGCCCAGAGAGACATCCAGCGAACGGAGGTTCGAATCCTACCAAATCAAAAAAAAAATAAACAGTTTTATTTTTGTAAAATGAATTTTAGTAATTCATATTTTTTTTCAATAAAGTTTGTTTGTTATTAAAAGCTGATTATAGCTGCCAAAATTAAAAAAAAAATCAAGTTTACGAATACAAGTAAGTCTACAAGAATACTGATATTTGTCCAAAGCGTTATTTCCCCTTTTACCTTTTTAACAAACACATCACTTATGTTTAAAAAAAAAACGAGTGTGCTTTAGACCACACGACTGAAGTAAAACTTCACTAACTTATATCTCCCTCTCAACTTCCGCCTCGCCCGACCGTTCGCCTCGCCCGATCAACTTTTCATAACGCTCTCGTCATGCATTCACCAGCTTACTCCCAAGTCAAGCGTGCGTAAAGGCCCAACCGTTCGCCTCGCCCGATCACACTTTTCGTAACGCTCTCGTCACGCATTCAACAGCTTACTTCCCAAGTCAAGCATGCGTAAAGAAGTTTTAATTAAAAGTTTTTTTTTGCGTTCTTTGTACTGCAGTTATGGAATATAAATTAAGTTTGCTACAAAATGTAAAATAAGAATCCTTTGATTTATTTTTTCCCAAATCACAAAAGATTTTATTTTTTCAAAACTTCCGGCCATTTTAGCGAGCTAATAGTGAACACAAATTTAATTTATTTACGTTTTCGAGTAGCTACAGATCACACGCAACTTTTAAGAGAAGCTTTGTAGAAGCGACCTTCGTTGGAGCGGCCTAGTTCAGTGGTCGGCAACCTGCGGCTCGCGAGCCACATGCGGCTCTTTGGATGTGAAACTGCGCCTCTTTAGTTCCATATGCACATATTATTTATTTTATCAAAAAAAAAACATTTAAAATCGTTCTGAATTGATGAACTAGGATTAGGCACCATTTCTATCTCTCAGCCACTTGTACTCGCTTTTCACCGCACCCCTCCCCCATAATACGCGTCGTCACTGTCGTCAGTCCGTCAAAAGCTCTCGAAAGACGCCGTCGTCGGATGTAGAAACATAGAAATGTAGGTTTTAATTCGCTTTCGACGCAAGACAGTTTGGCGTCTTCACCTGTGCTTTGGCTGTGACGGATAGTTTGTTGTTTTAAGTAGAAGAGTTAGAAGCGAATTATATTCTCAAAGGTATGTATGTACATTTTGTACATGTATAATAATAATTAAAAACCGAAGTAAAGGTAGGTGATATAATAAGGTAAGATGTTAAAACGTTTTGCTTTTGCTTGAATGAAATAAATACATTCCTCAATGAAAAAGGCATTATCACCCTGAATTAGAGAACGACAAATGGTTGCAAAATTTTTACTTTATGGTGGATATCACAGCGAAATTAAATGAGCTGAATCTAAAACTGTCTATGTTTTGATAGAATAATTGGTTTGTTTCGAAGAAAAATTAATTATTTTTGCCGAAGATATTCAGAGCGGTAAATTACCTCATATTCAATTTCTAAAGCGATATCGCGATAAAACCAGTGCAACTGTTAACACGAACTACTTCAGCACAGTTATAAAAAAAATTAAAGATGAATTTGCTGACAGATTTCACCAATCAAAACCAACAAAAGCACTCTAGCATTCATAGTAAATCCTCTCAAAACAAATAGTAACGAAATCCACATTTAGCCATTTGGAGTTGATACTGGATCTCTACAAATGCAATTGATCGATTTAAAAATCATGTATACCAGTATTTCTTAACCGTATTGAAGGAATCGCCCCCTTTACTACAGTAAAATTATCCAGCCCCCCCCCCCCCCCCTCCCCTAAAAATTTATTTATGCAAGTACTATTTATTGTAGGCAAGAAAAAAATTTGTGGCACCTTAAAAAAACTTTGAAATTTTGTAAATTGTAATTTTTGACTCTTCCGACTCAAAAGGTTGCTGACCCCTGGCTTAGTTGGATTCGTCGGGAGCACTGATTCATCAATCTCTAGAAATGTGATCCATACCGATTAGAGAAAAAAAACTTTGGCTGAAAACTCTGCCAATTTACTTATTTATTTAACGGACAATGCTCGTGGTGTGTTCAAGAAGAAAACGCGACATTAAAAAAAAAACAACCGAAAAGAAGTTACGAATAATTTAACTTACTCGGGAACTCGGAAACCCCCACATCACTTTTCTAGTGGTTTATCTCTTCAGTGTTGATGGCCCACCCCGGGGTTTTCCGGGTTCTTCTACGGGTTTATCTCTTCGGTGTTGATGGCTAACCCTGGGTTTTCCAGGTTCTTCTACGAGTTTGTCTCTTCAGTGTTGATGGCCCATTCTGGGGTATTCCGGGTTCTTCTACGGGTTTGTCTTTTCAGTGTTGATGGCCCACCCTGGGGTTTTCCGGGTTCTTCTACGAGTTTGTCTCTTCAGTCTCGACGGCCAAACTCGGGATCCTCTGAGTTTCAATCGACTACCGCTGGCTCCGGTCGGCTCCTGTCGGATCCCTTCGGACCCCGTCGGTTCCCGTCAGCCCCCGACGGTTCACGTCAGTCGATCCCCTTCAACCCCAATCGACTTCCTATCTAACGCTGACCTCGCCAATTATCTCCTCTGGCGACATATAGATCTACTCTAAAATATATGAATTCTTCAAACTCCACAAGAGCAATGTTTACATCAATAACGAAATCTATATATTGTGTTTTCGAAGTGAAAACTTCTTTAGCACGGTTGTGATTTGAAACTCGATGAAACGGAAACGAGCGACACTAAATACAAACAAACACGTTCACCTATTGGATTCAGCATAGATAGACTAATAAGTGTCCTCTTTGTGCAGTGCTTCGTAGAATAAAATGTAATAATTTTTAAACTTACTGACAATATTATAATAAATTAGCTGACCCGTTATAAACTTCGTTGCGGTGGCTAACAAAACACAACGCCATCTAGTGGATGGTTATCCAACCTTTATAACCATCGTCATCTTTGAGTTTATCGCGAAGAGACAGTCAGACGCCGCGGAGGATTTTAATTTATAATACGTAGAGATGGTGTGAAAGATTATAATAATGTGCGTGAAATGCTTGAGGAAACTAAATATGTATGTTAAAAAGGATTAATACTGTATCCATCTAAATAACTTTCCAATTACCGCAATGTACGTGACCATTTTTTTAGAAGATAGAATGGGTATTATAAGCTATCCGTAAAAGATAGATATATGGCTTTGCGGATTATTTCTATTATGCATTGTTTTGTTATATCTCAAAGGGATTAGGCAGTATTTTCGATGAAAGCTACCAGGCGGCTTGACTTTTTCCGACACTTCTAACAATTATCGTTATGTTTCAACCAATTTACACAAATCCTTGACAAATTACATACCTAAACTCTCCTCACGAAACACTCTATCTATTGGTGAAAACCGCATGAAAATCCGTTCTGTACTTTTTGAGTTTATCGCGAACAGACAGACTTTAATTTATAATATGTAGTCATAAACCCTACAATTATCCTACTTCTGATATTCTGCATTCGTCTCATTCTCTCGAAGTTAGTTTTCTGAACGTTTCACTTCTACCGCATGTGAACTGCCCACATGATTTTTTTTCTGATGTTGTCGACCTTCCCGGCAAAGTTTTTAGTTTTTTGCACCTGAACCCAGAAGTAACTGGTTAGTGACCTTCTGCACCAACCACTAACTCTGTAGCATACTGGGGCGGGACAGTCGTCATCGTCATCATATCCGAATGTAAGTGATGTAAGAGTTTGAAAAAGTCGTAATAACATTTAAGTATACAATAAGTGAAGTACTTACAATTTTGCTCATCAAAACAACTGCTAATGTTTACAAAATAAGATAAGTACCTCAACCTGACGATTTCAAAATTGCTTTTTATCTTTTTTATCTTATTTTTAGCTTATCTTCTTTCAATTTGGAAGGCGGGAATGGGTACCGCCGCCCCAGGAACCTTTATTGGATAACCAACACCTCTGCCATAGGTCACCCCAAGTGGTTCGCTACGTTTGGTGATTTAGCAGGGGTGCCCGGGTTCATGGGATGAAATGTGTTTAGGTCTGATGACCAGGACACACTGAACCCCAGATTCCTACCCACCCCTTAAACCCTTTTTCTTCCCAGAACCCTCCTCTCCTTCCTTTCCCTAAAAAACCCTCCACACAGCATCCCCAAAGATGACATAGGCCCTCAGGGAAATTATTTTCCTCAGAGCCTCCTGTGTGGAGCTGAATTTTATATGAATTTAAGAGGGCACAGCACTTGTGAATAAGGCGTATATAAAAATATTCCTCCCGCGATCTAATTTGCCTTAGCAAGACTAGAAAATGGATCTTTCCGCGGGGTATATTTAAATTCAGAGGAAGCCACTTCTCATTAATAAAAATATTTTTTTTGTTGTTTATAGTTTTGTTTACATTTAATAAATAATTGATTTTAGTGTTTAACGTAGTAGACAAAAATGTAGTAACACATTGGTGAGATTATTTAAAAGAAATAAGTGTGCCTTATATCGCCACGAGTATAGGAAATAAGCTTAAAAATCGTTTGGCAGGTCAACATCTAGAGGTCATGATTTCAAGTGCTTATGTGTTTTTTTTTATTTGTTTTATGAAAAACTTTATAAGAAAGACAATGTTAATCAATAGAAACTGTCACTGAAAATTTTAACCAGAAAATTTTATTTTTAAAAAGTGTTTTATTTTTTTATTCACTGAAACATTTATTATAATTACAATTATACAACATTATATAATAATAATATTTCAATCGCTCTCCTAATAAAGCAGTTTTAAAAAAGTTATCAATATATATATTTTTTTTCAAAGTAATTAACATTTTTAATGTTATTCTACTCAATGCAAACGGTAGGAAGGACTTCAATTCGCTTATTAAAAATATATATTTTTGTATTTATAATGTAAACCGATTGTTAGTAAAGGTTAATCGAAAATAGTGGTTTAACATTTCGCTTTAATTCAGATAATCGTATTACTAAAATCTCAGATGTTTCTAACTGAATCTCTAAGGAAGTTACTAATTAAGTAATGAGCGTGTCGTCTCCACGGGTGACTGGTCCAGAGTGAGGGAGACTTATTGAAGTGAAACGTCTTTAGCGCCGTTAGTGATTTGAAATTTGGATGAAACGGAAATGTGTCACAACTCAGTTCTACACAAATACTCGGTTTTAATATAATGCGGTAAATTCGCACTTCGGCGCGTACCTTTCATAGTGCAATGGGCAAGGTGCCTGACAAGTCTCAGAGGCCAGAGAGACAGACATTAAAAAAAAAACATTTGTATTTTGTGAAATCAATAACCAATGTACAAAACACTTTAAATAACAAGAAAAGGAAAAGAAAGCGACATCTAGCGACTTTCTAGTTTCACTTCTACCGTGTGTGAATTACACACTCTGATTTTTTAATTTTTTTTTCATGGTCTGCATGAAAAGGTTATACACCAATGTATTACAGAGAAATTAGATATTTTTTGGAATATTAATAATTAGAAATTTGGTACACACAATGACGGGTATTGGGTGGGCCTATCGCGTCCACCTCACGACATTATCGCGTCCACCTCACTCCACCAAAGGACTAATTCGCAGCAAATGAAAAACGATTTACAACGTAAGATTGATTAATTTCTTGCCCCAGTGTGTGTTGACCAGAAGTACTCTTGCGAAGGATAGTTACAAAAAACCCGGAGTTCATTTCAGATGTTACTATTATACTCGATCAAAAAAAATAATGATGTCTCCCATTTAGCGGATGATAATAAAAAAATGTATGTGAATGAAGCCCTTACGCCGTATTATAAAAATCTTTTATGGAACACGAAAATAAGGGCAAAAGAAAAAAAATTCAAATTCATCTGGTTCAGAAATGGAAAATTGCTAGCAAGAAAATCTGAAGACTCTTTAATAATTGAAATAAAAAATCACAACGACCTTGAAAGTAAAATCATATAGACAAGCTCAGTAATCCATAACTATCTACAATAAAATTACACTTATACCAGAAATGGATCCATTAACTGATATTGAATATGACAACCCTTCTCCGGAAACCATTACAACATTAACAACTCAAGAAATTAATGATTATATAAAAAACAATAAAGCAAAAACATTAAAAATACTCCACCAAAATATACGAAGCATCAATAAAAATTTCGTAGAGCTGACGGTGATGCTACAGCAATTTGATGAGGATATCGACATCATCATACTCACAGAGTCTCGTATAAAAAAAGAAACATACTCACCAAAACACCTAGATAAATATAAGGTATATAACTCCACACAACATAAAAATCAGAATGACGGAGTGATAATTTATATTAAAAATGAGATCCAAGGAATTGTAAAAGAAATTGAACTCAGAGATGCTAACTGTCTACTAATAAACATTAATAATGATATCTCAGTATTAGGGATATACAGATCACCTTCAACAAGAGACATATCTCAATTTCTTCACTCCCTGGATGATGAGCTAACCCAACTACGAGATGTTCGGAACGTGTACTTAATTGGGGACATCAATATTAACATACTAAATACTGGACAGAAACACCCCCAATGTGATGACTACCAATTACTCTTACTGCACCATGGACTGATCAGTGCAGTTAATATATCAACAAGATTAGGATATAACGAAAATGCTCAAAATGTATCTGCCTCCTGTATTGACCACATCATGATAAAAACAAACAAAGCATACGGTACCGCCGTTCACCATTCCAATATTACTGACCACTTTACACTGCTACTTACCATTCAACTTCAAAATACACATACTTACATTAAAAATACAATAGTCAAAAATAGAATTAATATTAACAGGTTAAAGGATTTATTAAAATTGGAAGATTGGGGAGAACTATTTAAAATTAATGATTTTCAGGATTGCTGGCACTCATTTACAAGCATTGTTCAAACAAATATTCATAAATGTTCAGAATCATTCACCATACAAACTCCACACAAATGTAAAATAAAAAAACCTTGGATTACTCAAGGACTTCTAAAAAGTATAAGAGTTAGGGACAAATTACACTTAAAAACTAAAAAAAATCCACTTGATCTTTCGTTTCTAAATCTTTACAAACATTATAGAAACATGTGTTCTAAACTTATAAAATATGCCAGAGGTAACTATTACAAACGTCAGATTCAAAACTGTAATAATGACCCTAAACTTGTCTGGAAAATTATTAAGGAGATGACATACACTAAAAACAATAAAAGTAGTGATATTACCGAACTTGATACACCAAATCAAAAATTAAATATGAAAGAAAATCCAAAGGAAATAGTTCAATTTGTGAATGAATATTTATCCAAGGTGGGTTCTAATTTAGCTAAAAAAATAATTAAACCTCCTTATACTGATAATGAAATTAACAACACACTTACAAATAATATCACCTTTAAATTAAATACAGTTACAGCAGATGACATTAAAAGCATTATAGATTCAATGAAACCAACACTAACTTCAGGATCAGATGGCATCTCAATGAGAATAATTAAATCAACTAGAGATGAAATAATTCAACCACTCCTCCACCTTGTGAACAGATGTATCATGGAGGGTATCTTTCCCGAAACGCTTAAAATGGGTTCTGTTATACCAATCTTTAAAACTGGCAATAAAGCGGATATAAATAACTATAGACCGATAACAATATTGAATAATCTTTCAAAAATAGTAGAGAAAGTCATAAAGAAGCAGCTCACTCAATATCTTGAAACAAACTTCATACTATCTGAAAATCAATACGGATTTAGAAAAAAATATAGGAGCCTCCGATGCCATCGCCTCTATTGTAAAAAGTATAAAACATAGTCTCGATAACGGAAATAAGTGTATCGGAATATTTTTAGATCTAAGTAAAGCCTTCGATACAATTGATCACACATATCTTCTAGAAAAACTCAAAAAGATTGGAATCTCAGGACGTGAACTAAACCTCATTAAAAGCTACATGTCAGAAAGGTTACAGTTAGTCAGGATTCAAAATGAATCAAGTCAACCAATACAAATCCAATATGGAGTCCCGCAAGGCAGTGTCTTAGGCCCGATTTTATTCCTGATAAATGATTTATGTGAACTAAACTGTCACGGCTCAGTCATTAGTTTTGCAGATGACACAGTCCTTCTATTCCATGGAAAGTCATGGGAGACTGTATTTGAATAAGCTGAAAAAGGGATGAATCGGGTAAAAAAATGGCTTGATTCAAATTCACTAACACTAAATGATACAAAAACTAATTATATTAAATTCAAAATCCACAACAAACAGACGGATAACCTCAATACAAACCTAAACATAAAAATTCATAAAGACTGTATAAACGTGAACCGAGAAACTCCTTGCAACTGTCCAAAATTGAATGAAATACAAACAATAAAATATCTTGGAATAATAATTGATCAAAACTTAAATTGGAACTCCCAAGTGGAAAATGTGAGCAACAAATTAAAAAAACTAACATATTTTTTCAAAACAATAAGAAACATTTTAGATAAAGAACAGCTAATTAAAATCTATTATGCCTTAGCCCAATCTCAACTACAATATGGTCTTATCGGATGGGGAAGCTCATAAAACCAGCTTCCACTATAAAACCAGTCCTCATAGCACAAAGGGCAATTCTGAAAATTATACTTAGAGTACCCATCAGAACCCCTACAGACTATGTTTTTAAAGCGCTGAATTTAATGTCACTGAAACAATTATATACAAAAGATATTCTAATGTACGCATTCAAAAATCAGGATAACTTTACACAGACAAACTCGGGCCGATTCACAAGATCTACATTACAACATACATTCTACCAACCTACAACTAAAACGACTTTTGGACAAAGAAATATGGAATACTTCTCTGTAAAATTATTTAATTTACTCCCTCTTGCAATGAAAACCACAAAAAAAATAACCGCCTTCAAAAGAAGCATAAAAATATGGATTATGGACATGGGAAGGAAGAAAATAGATTCAATTTTGCAACCCAACAAAGAATAATGCTTTGTTTTGTACTTTCTTTTAGATATAACTTAATAATTTCCCTTGGCAATATTCTAACATAGATTAGGTATTTACTTATAATTAAAATAATAAAACTTGTACAATGTGTCCTTAGAACGGGGTACCCCAGTTAGGACACATTTTCTCTAAAAAACTGTTAAAAAAAATATATATAAATATAAATAAATAAATAAATAAATCTTATTAATATTATAACCGCGAAAGTTTGTATGGATGTATGTCTGTGTGTTTGTTCCTTTTAATGAATGGATTTTAATGAAACTTTACAATAATATAGCTCATACACCAGAATAACAAATAGCACATAATATAACGGTTAAGCTCTGGCGTTACTAAATTATAAATATTATATTTATTGTACGTTTATTGTCGCTTAAAAAAGAGAGTTATTGATACCATCAGACGAAAAGCAAAACAATTCGTTGTCTTGGTTGTTATGTTGGTACGAGTATGTATTTGCGGGAAATTTTATTTAAGGCGTCGCGTCGCATCGTAGTTAAAAATGAATCGCCGAAATGTATGTGCGAGCATAACTTTCGAACGTCTGCACCAAATTGGATAACTATTTTTTTGTGTTATTTATTGTCAGGACAAGGTTTGTATAAAGCTACTGGTGAGCTATGGAATTATGAAATTTGCAGATAATTCGCAGATTCCCTTTCGTCTTTGCAAGTTTGCATTAAAATGTATTTCAGAGAAAACAAGAGTGGTTCTATGAAAAGCTGTGTATGTGAAGTTATCCTAACAAAAAATTGGTAACTTATCCTGTTGAATGCATAAGGAAATAATTTTTATAAATGAGATTGAAAAAAAAAAAACGAGTGTGCTTTAGACCACACGTCTGAAGTAAAATTTCACTAACTTGTATCTCACTCTCAACTTCCGTTCGCCTCGCCCGACCGTTCGCACTTTTCATAACGCTCTCGTCACGTATTCACCAGCTTACTCCCCAAGTCAAGCGTGCATAAATAAGTTTTACTTCAAAAAGGTATATAACTTTTTTCGAAAATATTTTTGCGTAGACGAATATCTATTATATATTCCTGTAGAAACAGTATTTTTGATATTTTGTCATTTGAGATTATCTTGGAAAAGTCTTGTGGTTTACCTACTTTGTACAGTGTTCCTTCATTTTTATCACAGACAAAAGTTATCCAAAGCCATTAAAACAATGGTTGCAATTGTGTACGTCTTGCGGATAGCTTTGAAATCGGAAACACTAATGGATTGAATTAATTTATTAATTACTTTGAATTGACATCAGCTAGAAAGACCATTATTCGCCACTATATACAGGGTGTTAAGGGACGTACTTGACTTACGTTAACCAGTGATTCCTGACATTATTTGGAGTAAAAAATTTAAATGAAATTTTGGTGTCCGGTGACTTTTTTTGATAACTTTTTTTTTTTTTTTCAAAAATTTTTTCTTCAAAATCAAAAAAAAAAAATTTCTTCCGCATGTCGTCACTGGTCACTCAGCCGGGTGTCCAACGAACCACTTACCCCGCCTCCAACTGTTCAACAACTACCATTTTTTTATGTTGTTGTAGAAAAAAAAAAAAAAAAAAACATCAAAAATGTCACCGGAGACCAAAATTTCATTTACATTTTTTACTCCAAATAATGTCAGGAATCACTGGTTAAAGTAAGTCAAGTACGTCCCTTAACACCCTGTATAATGTTTTATTCTTGGAGGAAATGATTTTATTCAATCTGCTACAATGATGGAATAAAACGCCACAAAAAATAGTATTGGGATGACGGAACGAAGGTCAGAAAGCAGGCTATTTCGATTCTAAATATGTATACTATTTTCTCGAGGATTGAAATGAGAGAAGTGAGTGTTTGTTTATCTTATATCGACTAACCCACATTAGCCTGGTTTAAACTTATGCTCTTGGGCTAAGCATTTCTATTACCTAATAATATTTATATTACGTTTAATGCAAGTTTGACACTACTGAAATCTGTTTGATTAACTAACTAACCATCACGCCGTTTCCCCGTAGGGGTAGGCAGAATGGTAGGCAGGAAAGGATATACCGCCAAAAAACTTGATCTTGGCACACTCTTTGCCTCATTCTTTTTTTCATATACGTCTCATACACACTCTTCTATTATCCTGACTCTTGACGTGGCCCTGCCCAAGTATCTGATTCACTTGATCGTGCCTTGTCTTCCTCGGGCTCGCACACTCTTTGCCTCATTCATATTCATACATCGCCTCAAACATTCTCTTCTATTGCATCCTCTTCTATTACATCCAAAAACTGGGCGTACTGTAGATACTTTAATTGTACACAACTGCTAACCCTGCTGTGCCACCTCTGGTCTGGAGCTCCAAAATACCTAAAAAACACCCTCGCCTCTGTGCAGAAACGGGAGGTCCGTTTAATATTGCAATCTTTAGAGCGCAGGCGTCGGGTGGAAGTGCTATCCTTATTCTACCGGTATTACAATGGAAGATGCTCCGAGAAACTAGCGTCATTGATCCCTTCGGCACCGGTGCATTGTCGGAAAACACGCCAAACTCGTGCCCAACATTTGTACACGGTTGACATTTGTCACATGAGAACGGGTCGTTTCTTCGACTCGTTCATGTGTTCAACAGCTCGGCTGTGGAATGATTTGCAGGCCTCTGTTTTTCCTCCTACCTACAACATGGGTCTCTTCAAGACCAATGTTCATTCCTTCCTCTCCTCAAAAAGACCCTCCACACAGCATCCCAGGTGACATAGGTCCCGAGGGAAATTATTTTCTTCAGGGCCTCCTGTGTGGAGTTAATGAAAAAAAAAAATTTAAAAAATTATCACTGACTCTTGACATGGCCCGACTTAAGTATCTGATTCACTTGATCGTGCCATTTTTTCCTAGGGCGTCCCCGACTTCTTCTACCATTTACATTTGGGCAATATATTCTTCTTACATTCGCCCAAACCATCGAGGGTCTTAATCTTACTTACGTTTGATCATATTTTTGATTTTCTGCTTCGTAATATTTAAGTGATGATGCTTAGAAAGCTTAAGATGAACGGAAGACATTCTTCTCGGAAAATTCCCTGTTATCCTTTGAGTTAACTGTATATGTAAATGCTGACAGCTTTTACCGTGCTTTCATTTTAAGTAGAATGGACATGACCCATCCATGTTTAGGAGTCACGACGTTCTGAGTTATCAGATTCGCAAAGGACTTTTTGGTGGAATGATTGACGGTGTGAGGTATGATGAGAGTGACGGGATGGATGTGCACGTGTGCGCGACGCGTCACGGCAGTGGCGGTGGCGGTGGCGGTGACGGAGTTCGGTCGGTGGAGGCGGGCGCTGCCGCCTAGCGCTGGCGCCCGCGGTCCGGCCAGCGCCCAGCAGTGGCCGACTGCCGCGCGGCGCGTGTGCCGCCGTCATGGGGAACCACCATTCAGGGTCCAACTCGAGCCGTCGCCAGAGGAAAAATGTGCACTGGAAATCCGCAGGTACGATCGTTCCTTATTAAAATCCCCTTTCAATCGCCAGGAATGCAATCGCCAATGCGCTACGCTATATCGGGCTGAGGCAGAGGACGCCTTAGCTTATTTATAGAGACAGCGTCGCGGGAGTCTAGCGTCTCGCCCGCCGGCCACTCTCCACGATTACGATTGGACATACCTTTATTTTAATTTCATGATGGCATTATACTCGTCATTAATATTAATCTGACTACCATTCCTCAATATTTAAATGTCAACTACGGACAAAGATGCAAGTGTTTGGGCACCTGAACACCATCACTTCTTGGACACTTTGCCTCTCAATTCTGCCTCGCTTGTTCTTTTCGTAATCTTATCACGTCAAACAGTATTATCGAGCCAAGAGTTTGAGTTGTCAAGGCGAACACAATCATTATCTTTTCGAATCTTTCAGAGTATTATTATTTTCCCCAGTAGCGGTATAAGCTGATTATTAACTACGCTGTCAATCTACCGTGCCACCCACTCTTATTCTTTAACAATAGACACATCAGTTTCACTAATTGTTCTTAAATATGTGAAATCAAAATCAAATTTCCCAAGTAAAAGTGGTATTAGAATAGACGGCACTTTAAATTAGCCTGCTTATTGCCTATTTTCTTGTATAAACGGTTGCCATTACATGTAATTTTTTTCTGTCGTCTATTATGTTGATCATCACAATGACAGGACTATCGTGGATAGTAAGTCAATTACGAAAAATGGTTTTTTCAGTATTTTCATAAAGTTATCGTTCACCAATATTCCGGCGCGACCAGGTATAAAAAGCATCAAATCTGGAGAACGTCAGACATAACGTGGATGCCGTAACAGTTTGTTTTTATTTGAACAAATCACTGCTTCTCCATTACTTTCCAACGAGAAAACTACTCACTGAAAAACAAACAGACGAATTCAGTGACACCAAAACAAGTACCTACGATTAAGCTCCTGCCTTTGGACTTTTTTGGAACAAATGTTGGGATTGAGGATGGGAAGACCCATGAGGGCTTCTTAACTGCTCTTAAATGGGTCATTATGCTATATATAGAGAACGTAAACATGGGAATAGTCGTGAGAAAGTATTGGTTTTTCATGGAGCTAATCTAAAATTTCTCCTCAGACTATGTTTATGTATGATAACATGGACATCGTAAAACTTTGAGATTTTCCAAAACGACAACTGTAGGTACAGAAAAATTTGGTGAGACGTAATATGTGGTATCAATTTGTCACATTAATACCACGATGAGCACTTTTTATAATTTTGTCAAAATGCTTCAGAGATTCATGATTATTTATTATCGTTTATTTTTGGTCCGAAAATTTTCGGAAACACTTTGAGAAATATCTGAAAAGCATTTATCAATGTAAACATGTCAATGCGAACTGTAAACGTTACGCCTTATAATATTTTATGTACTTTGAAAATTAATATTGTTTTTTAATTATCTTTTTACATAAATATTACGTTAACATCGTTTTTAAATTATCTTACAATTTGTGGCACCACGAGAGATTGGAAAACTGTATTTTCACCCGATGATGTAATTTACGACCATGTCTGTTTTTAGAAGTTTTCCGTTACCTCGTTCAAGCTACGGTCTTGTCAGTAATAATACTTTCAGAAGTATCGTAATATAATGTATTTTCATACACAATCAAGAACAAATCTGTGACCGACGGCGATTCAAAATCATTATCACTTGCCAATATAAAATGTCATCATTATTCCCCACTACTTGGCGTTATGTCTAAGTCTAAACTGTTCTTCATTGTCTTCTAAAGTTATAGAATGAATAATTTATAATTAATCATTACCAATGTTTGTACGTTGAATCATTGTTTGATGTCGTCCAAAAAATTCTAATTGATTATCATTGGAAATCGTCATTACGTCTTCCAAAGCTCCATCAAAGCTAATTCCAGTAAAGATTCAGCGGCTCTTGTGTTTTGTTGAGCATAAATAGAATGTTGATGGTTCAGTGCTTGGCTCGTTATGCAACATGGTGGTTAATTAGATACATGTTTTCTTCTGTACACAATATATTTTACGAAGATGTTCGTTTTTTACACGACATGAAAAGCACTTTTGAGGTTTATTTTTCAAAAACTCGTCATATAAACAAGATTGGTAGAAAATCTAATGAAACAATTTGAAAAGCTTGTTTATGTATTGTATTTAGATACTTTGAAGTTGCTACGTACATTTTCGAATTCATGTTTGTATTTTTAAATGTCATGCTAGAAATAAATTAATTGAAAACATCATTAGTGATCTGTTTCACAACATGTACCTAATATTGATTTCAGAATGTCCAACCCCGCCTGGGAAACCGGAGCTGGTTCCAGCGGGCGGGCCGGAGGAGGGGGTGACCCTGCGCTGGGCGCCGCCCTTCAGAGATGGGGGCGCCACGCTGACGGGCTACCGCGTGGAGTGCAACCGCCTGGGCAGTGAGGCGTGGGTGCGCACGGCCCCGCCGCTCGTTGCGCGCCCCGAGCTGCTGCTCACGGGCCTGGAGCCTGGCTACCACTACCAGTTCCGCGTCTCCGCTTGCAACCCCGTAGGCGTCTCCGCGCCCGGACAGATTTCCGACATCCTCACCGTATCGCTCGACAAAGCGCCCGTCTCCGTTGCCAAGTTCATCCGGCCCCTGGTAGACGCCAGCTGTGTGGAGAACGACAAAGTAGAATTCAAAGTTTTCTTCGAAGGAGCTCCTCCGCCGACCATTTCATGGTTCAAGGACGGTTACGAGATATTCAGTAGCAGGCGAACGGCCATCCAGACAGAAGGCAATAGTAGCACGCTGATATTCCACCAGACCTCCCTAAGCGATGAGGGAGAGATTAAGTGCACTGCCACCAACAGAGGGGGGCACGCCGTGAGCAGAGCGCGCCTAACGCTAAAGGCCGCCCCCAGGATCCGCCTCCCCCGCCAGTACGAGGAAGGGCTCCTGTACGAGACCGACGAGACGATGTTTCTAAAGGTGGCCGTGGCTGGTAAGCCGGCTCCCTTCGTAGAGTGGAGGCACGATGGAAATCTTCTTCTGCCGACTGAAAGAATTGTCATATCCAATACCGACAAGTTTTCCACATTGAGAATTGAAAACGCCCTTCGAGAAGACAGAGGGGAGTATCAAATAAATGCAAAAAATGCGGTAGGAGAAGATTCTGCCTCCTTTTTGGTGACGATCACAGCTCGACCAGATCCCCCCGTTTCAGTCACGGTAACCCAGAATGATGATAAATCAGTTTCCCTGGCGTGGGTTTCACCCAATGATGACGGCGGTTGTCAGGTCAGCAACTACGTTATAGATTACTACAGAACCGGTTGGAACTTTTGGTTAAAAGCAGGGACGAGTAGAACGTTAACGGCCACCCTGTTCGATTTGATAGAAGGATCCGAATATCGATTCCGTGTAAAAGCGGAAAGTCCCTACGGAATGAGCGAGCCAAGTGAGGAGACGCGATCAATATTTATACCAGGCAAAGCGAGTTCCTCCTCCTTTAATGACATGGATTTGCTAAATGATGATGTACTGAACGAAAGCAATAAACGTGATTTCGAAACCCCCCAAGCTGTGCCTAGAAGGAAGCGACACATATCCCCGATATTTGATGACGACACTGAAAATGTTAAGAAAATTACTTTGGAAATTCCAACAAACTTCCCACCGAAAAAGAATAGAAATGTTGATACGAGTTTGCAGCAAAACAACATTTTGAAGAATTCCAATACCGAGAAGGTACCTCATTCATTAGACCTTGATAAAATGAAACATGGAAGTTCCGAGTTTATGTTGGTTCTGTACCCCGACAAAGAAAAATCCAATTCAGGTAAATACTATTACATTTCTACAACTGTTGCGCAATTTATTTCATTTTTTGATTAAAATGATGTTTTATTGGAAAACGATTTTGCGATGTTTTTTGCGACCATAAAATTTATAAAGATTCTGTTGAGTAATGGGTCTCAAATATGCTAGTATAACATGTATACACATTAATCGATGTTCCTTGTACGCCTAGGCCGAGAAAAATTAAAGTATATTTTTGAAGAATTTTAATTAATATAAGATATAAGATTTTCACGACCAAAAGAATTATCAAGTTTGTGGTATTATGCCGTTTTTCGCTACCTCCTTCTTTTTTCGCCAACGTTTCGTACAGCATTGCAGTGTATCCGAAACGTTGGCTAAAGAAAGAGGTAGCGTAAAACGGAATAATGTCCCAAAAACAAACCACGATAAAATTTTAATTGATGTTATCCACTTAAAATTATAAATATTCGTAGACGCTGACTTCTAAAGTAGATTTTATATTTTTTAATTTTTTACCTGAATTAGTGATTTATTTCTCAATTACCTATTCCTGAAACTTTGCAAGTTCGCTCAGACATTAATAGAATGATGATATATGTGGATGTATGCATGATGGTTCCATGCCAACTCAGAATGAAACCAACTCAGAAACACCTCAAAAAGGTCATTAAAAGCTATAAAAAAAATTAAAATAGCCCGTAACCCAAACCTAACTTAAAGCATTTGACCAAATTTTTTATACTTTTTTATCATCACTCTTAATGACGTTTCTAATGTGCTTCTGATTTGGTTTTATTCTGAGTTGTCCGGTCACCATGCATGATGTACCCTTTTTGTAGATTTTGCCTGAGGATTAAAAAATGGCGGTAAAAACACTTACATTTGTTTATTTGATGCGTTAAAATAATAAAAAAAGAAAACCGAAAGAGTAATTGAATTTTCGGTTCCATGACATTTGAACAAAGCGGCATTTCAACACCCCTTTGAAAAGTTATTAAATGTGATGAAAAACAAAATTGCCCATTGCCTAACCTATCTAACTTAGTAAACCTATTTTATTTTTTATTATTGTTAATAACTTTCCAAAGGATTGATAAAGTACCACTTTGTTGGTTTGTTCGGTCGCCGAATTTTCTATATGTGTTTATTAAAATAGTGAAAAATTTTACCTGCTAATTATGGGACATTTTATATTGTACCTGCAGCTCTATATGCATCAACTATTAAGTTTTTTTTAACAAAAAATTATATTATTTTTTTACAGTTAAATGTATATTTAGAAATGTCATATCTCGTAATGAAATAATGGAAAATAGTTGTCCTAGGGTAATCAGCCTGGTTTACTGATTGTATTTTTCCCGAGTGAATGAAAACAAGAAAATAAGTTGGAATTTTTTTTATTATTTTTATTTTGACACCTCACAAGAGCGCCCCTTTCTGTAGAGTGTAAGGATGTTTAAACCGTTGTTAAAACCGCCGTAAACCTAGTTTATTGGGTTCAAACATTTTAACAAAAATAAGTATAAAACATTTCCTAAGGTTGAGTTGTTTCAAAGGAATTCAAATGTAACATTGTCATCATCGCCATTTTGTTTTTCGACAGTTGAAAGTTTCCCGTTAAATGCCAATTCGAAGCCCGTTTCAGCTGTAGAACAAATTGCGATCAGCGGAAGAGGACAACTGTCATGTTGTTAAGCTTGTCAGCTTATTACCTTTTGGTAGAAAGCTGAACTGCACATAGAATCGGCGTTTAACGGGCACCTTTCAAATGTTAAAAACCAAATTGGCGCTGAATTTGATGACAATGTTATATTTGAATTTCTGTGTAACAACCGGGCCTTAGACTAGCAGCTTCTTCAGAAAAAATGAGCAAAGCGTTATCCCATCTGTGTGAAAACCCTTTTTATTTATAAACCTGCAACTTATTATTATATTTATTTATATTTTGCGTAACATGTGCGATTACACAAGAATTCACATCAATACATCAACTTGTTGTTCGATGGGAATACATATGTATATATTTGGTAGATTTTCTATCATTAATTATCATAATCACTAATGTAATGATAACAGGTACTACATTATTGACACTGGAAAAGATAAATACCTAAAGTGTTGTATAGCCGGAAAGGAAAAATGGCTCAAGCGCCGTACAGCTGCAGGACGTTTGAGCCACTCTTCCTTTCCAGCCGCATGGCGTTTTTGCCATAAAAGCTGTGTACACACACGGCTATAAAATATCATTGTATGCCAAATAACACTCTCCATACAATCCCTTCAGACCGTTCACACCTAAGCAGTTAAAGCGCAGATCAACCATAGACAATACAGATCTTACGCCGTGACCGCTCCCGATGGGATATGCGAAAAGTTAAGCGCCCCCCTCTCCGACGAAAACAGGAGAGGGGGTCATTTTAATTACGGAGCCGCCTAGACCGGTGGATGACAGATGTCAAGTTGACAGATTCAGTACAAAAAATGTGCATTCTGTGGCCGCTTGCTAATTCATCTGACCCCCTCTCTTACCATAGCAGAAATATTTGATAGCGTTGTGTGAACGGTACAAAACATAAACGCTCGCGGTTCAACAGATATCTGCTCGCTGTTTATAGCTAGCTGTGTCTGTACACAGCATTATCCTTTCCAGCACCGATACGATAAAGTTGCATTATGTTTTGTAATACTACTTTTACTACTCACTTTTGAGTGAGTAGTCAAAGCAATGCCGTATGATTGGTCTCGAAACCCTTCTAAGGGGGGGATTTTAATGGTCATTTTGAAGAGAATAAAATCAATACAGGGATGCTTTTTCATTCCATTATTCTGAAAGGTTTCAAACTGTCAGTATACTAGTCCCAGCGAGAACTCATACGTAACGTCATCGTTCTAGAATGTTCTGTCTCTTTCGTTTTGGTATCAGGTGAGGGAAGAGGAACAGGACAACGGTCGATGATGTGCGAAGGAGCGCTCTCTGGTATAGTCCAGTTGCATATTATATTGTCCATCATACGTACATAAATGTTTCATTGCCGCGAGATGTGAATTCACCGCTTTATGCATTTCATTCATATTCACTCCATTTCATGTAATTTTTTGCTATTTTTATAAATAAAGCATTTGAAACAATGGGTCTCGCTAATAAACTAACATGTTCAAATTGTACCCAACTGATACTTACTGATAAACATGTTTTATATTTTACACAATGACCATTTAAGATGGTTGTTTATCAGTTGTGTAATATTCAAAACACGTTTATTAGGAAGGCTGCAGAAATGTTGAGGCTGAATTTTAACACAAATGTTCACTTCCATTGCTCCAATATGTTGGATTAACAGATTCAAACCTCTAGGGGTTTGCTTCTATTTCTTTTAAAAAAATAAAGAAAAACAAATTAAAATTCCAAACGAAAATAAATATTCCCTGAATGTATATTTTCATTGAGAATATTTTTAGTTTTCTTTATCTATTCAGGGAAAATTTATTTTTTTACCACAAACCACTTGTACGCCTAATTCACGTCTAATACCCACAATTTCTTGTTAATTTACTAAGCAGCTTGAAGGTATACTGAAGCGATTTGACTGATTTATTCGCGTTGTGCATTTTATTGATTCTGTAATTCATTTATGAAATTTTGTTTGCAGAAAAAAGAAAATCATTTCAGCTAGACTTGGAAGATGCCATGTCTCCCCCTCCATTATCTCTGTCTGCTCCGGAGTTGGGATATAACTTTTTTCCAATAAGACCTTTAAGAAATTCTGTTAGTTCCACTGAACTTCTCCACGAGCAGGCAATGAATAGGTTTTATCAAGTAGTAGCTCTGAAGGAAGCGGAAAAGGTTAAAGCAAAAAAAGATTACATATCTTTACCCGCATCAGTAGAAATTAAAATCGATTCAATGGAGGACGAAGAAGATAAACTGAAAAGATATAGTGATAATACTCTCAACCAAAACATTGGTAATGATCGAATCAATTTATTAAATTCTGAGCCGTATGATGGTGAATACGTTTCAAACGAAAGCTTGAATAAAGACAAAAGTGAAGAAACGGGAAGCAATTTTGGAGATGACTACACAGCAAGCACCGTTTCAACGGGTGACAGTGATTTTACCGATTCCGATAGTTTGGATGAAGACGTAGATGGTTTGCGAAACAGAATTGAGGAAAATGCTACATACCACCCTTTAAAAGAGACCACGTACAGAGGTGGCTCTCAATCTAGTCAAGCTGTAGAAGTGTTAACCAAACCTGCCCCCTTGCCAGATCCTAACTTTATACCAAAACCAATATTGAAAAAACGTGAACCTGTTGTACGTTCTTCTCCACATAAAGATCCTATAAGTTTAGAAAAAGCAGCCAAATACCCAGAGCCTCTGCTAAATAAAGTACCCCTATTCAAAAAGTTTGCAAAGTTTCCTTTAGAAAAACAAGGGTTCAACGATAAAAAGAAAAATAAAAAAGATATGAAGAAGCTGGAGAAAAATGATGAAACACCAGTTCCACAATCAATACAAGAAAAACAACAACTGGAACCCATTCAAGATGAAGGCCATACAGTGGCCGAGCACTATGGAAACCTCGTCAAAGAATATGGTAACAACAAAAGGCCTCAACAACAACTGTATACAAATACTAACGACTTGAAAAAAGCTGCAGCTAATCAAAATAAAGTAATTGCAAAGGCTTCCAATGTTACAAATAATAAGCAAGCTCAGGCTAAAACTGTAATTAAAAGAAATGTTGTTCCCCAAAAAAGTGTTCCCCAAAAAGCAGCTGCTTCACCAAAAGCATCTGCGCCTAAAAAAGAAGAAACCAAACCACAAATCAAAACAAGCGATCCCCAAAAGCTCCCCGCGTCCGCCAAACAGCCCGCACATATTGAAACTGTTTCAGTTTCTAAGAGTTTTTCAGAGTTAAATGCCGAGGCAGAAAGTAATGTGAAATCCGTCATTAACTACATCATTGATGTGTTCATGTTGCTCGTCGCCTTCTGGTTGTACTTGTTCAAAGATGAACGGTTAGCCCTGCCCTTCTTGGGACTCACAATGTATCGTCAAGTGAATAGTGCTGTGCGAAAAAAGATTCCTTCATTGTTCACCAAAAAGCCTCCGACAGACTGATTTTTCCATTTCATTAATAAGTTTAGGGTTATATTTATTAATTTTATCTTCGGCAGTCGTTAGTCTTTTATATATATTATATTTTAAAATTTATTACAATAAATGATGAAGCGTGTTTGCGACAGTTGTGTGCATATCTGTAGATAATGCGATGTATAAGTGGAATGGCTATGCTGCCTTTTTCATACAAAACTTAAATTTGGATAGACAAAATACCCAACCAAACTGAATAATATATATTTTTAATCAAAAGTTATAGCAAATATCTAGTAAGGATATGCTACTTTATTTATTTTAGTTTTAATTTATAAAAACGATTTAGATTTAATTATTCGTTATTTTAGAGGTAACTATGGCAATTATTTGTGGGTTAATGATAATTCAATTAACTAAACAAATACGATGAAATATAAAATAAAAATTATTAAAAAAAGCATTTTGATGGGTGTAAATTTAAATTACAAACGACCGATTTATGTTGGAGCACAAATATGTCATGTATATAAATTATAAATCTACCAAAAAACGCTCTTTATATGTGTTTTATTTATTTTTTCATTGTGTTCACAAAACAGAGTAAGACTATTTTTCTAATAATTACAATTAACTCACATAAAAAAGTCAAAGTTGCCTCCAAAATCAAGCAAATTGATTTCTTTAATGCCCTGTACTATAAATTTAAAAAATTTAATGTAAAGAAAATCGCACATATCCATACAAGATATTTGCTCAAGGTACCTTTCGATTAAAAAAAAATAATTACTTTGTTTTAGTTGGGTATTTGGGCCTCAAATCCAATTTTATTTTGCGTGGAAAAAGCCGCACAGTCGTTCTACTTGAAGTTAATGGAAATATTTAATGGTGGAATTTGAAATTACTCAGAAGTACTAAAACATCTTTGCTATAACATTGTTCATGTACCAATTGTATTAAATAATAGAATCCAACTAAATTTTTGTGATGAGTGTAGCCGCAATCAATTAACCACTTACCACTGCTGAACTTAGGCAGTGAGATATTGATGTACGACAACTTCAATTTTATCAACTACTTATACTTAGTTATATTCACTTAGTTTTACATGAATTGAGTACTTTCATGAATCAATTGAAGAAAGGAATGCTAAAAGAAAAGTTTGTCCATTGTATAATCCGGTAGCGAAGGTATTAGAAAAGATGTCTTTCTGAACAAATTTATGTCTTTAAATTTGATGTCAACTGCAGAATTTCATAATAATGATATTTATGACGTATTCATTAACCTGATTATTAAGGGTGTGATTTTTTTCCCAAAAACAAGACTACATATTCAAATTATTCAAATACACAGATTTCCCATGTCATTTTCATTATACATATTTTAACATTACAACTTCGATAAAATGTGTAACAAATCTCTAAGGGGGTTAACTTTACAATGGCTCTGCTATATTTAGATATAAATATTTCCTTTCCGTTGATATTTTCCCCTTTCCTCAACCTTTTTGATCTTAGCTCTATTCTGAATAAAAATATGAATTAAAAAATAACTGAAAAGCTATAAATGATTTAGTACAAGTCAATAAATAATATTAAAGGACTGTCTAGGTACCAACTTTTATGATTTGCTCTAAAGAAGGTATATTCTGTTATATTTATGTTGATTAACCTAGTTCCTTGCACTCCATGTTCTAATGTAGTTAATTTCTTAACCTAATAAATTTGTACGTGATTTGAAAGAAAAAGTAGATTATTACTTATTTTAACCATTGTAAAGCTAATATATATTAAATTTATAATATCTTAAGAATATAAATATTCTACAAAAATAAACCTTGCTTTTCAATTTATCTTTGAAGATGCTGTGTGGAAGATCTTTTTGAGGAGAGGAAGGAGTGAACATGGGTCTTGAAGAGATCCATGTTGTAGGAGGGAGGAAACACAGAGGCCGGCAAATCGTTCCACAGCCAAGCTATTGAACTCAAGAACGAGTCGTAGAAATGATACATTCTCTTGTGACTAATGTCAACCTTGTACATGAGCGCGTGTTTCCCGACTATGTATCGGTGCTGAGGGGATCAATGATGCTAGTTCCTCGGAGCATCTTCCATTGTGATATCGGTAGAACAAGGACACCATTCCCACTTAACGCCTATGCTCTAAAGATTGCAATTCGTTTGTTAAGTTAGGAGAATCTATCAAACGAACCGCGCGCACAGAGTCGAGGGTTTTTTTTAGGTATTTTGGGGCTCCAGACCAGAAGTCACTGCCAAATTCAACCATGGGGCACAGTTGTGTAATATTAAAGTATCTGCGGGCCCTGTACAGTACGCCCAGTTTCTGAGAGGTTAACTTAACTCTGGCTTCGATGGAGCCCCCATACCTGAGCTGGTCACTTAGGGTTATACTAAGGAGTCTATCTACAGATTTTCCAATATATATTTACTTTGTAATCTGTTTTAGTCACTGACAGAGATACTCGATGGGTAACTCCATGTTTTGTTATGTCTCTCTCGAGGTAAGTTAATTCGTGCACATTGTCAATGCCATCTTCTCCTTGTTTTAATATTTTGTGATTTTTTTAAAAACTTTATTTGCACACAGTGTATTGTACATTTCTAGCAGTAAAAATATATACGTGATGCAGAGGATTTTAAAGGTGCTGCTACCGAGTAGATATCGAAGACACTGAAAAATTGTGGAGAGAAACTAAAGGGATAATAATTAAGGTGTGAAAATCAAACATATGCATAATTTAGGTATCTTCTACATTTTATTATCTTCTACACAAATTACACCAAGTTTAACATTAGTGAAGAAATATTTATTTTAAAAATTAAAATCTATTAAAATAAGTAGGGATATTGGAAAAGACATAAAATAATAAGTTTATGATTTCTATAAGTACACACTATATTGTAATGAAACACTAAAATAATTATAAATATTTGTTTTCAACCAGAACTTAAAGAAAGTGATCATAACATGAATAAATATTAATACTGAGAGACAACTTGTCTTCTACATCACAGACATGTTAAAATAATATACTCAAGATTGTTCGACTTCATTGGGCATTATACTACTAGTATATAATACACGTGTCGCTCTATGCACTGCAAGAACACTGTAATACCAAGAATTTACTGTGAATAATAAAAACACGCTAATGTAATTACATCGAAGGTATTCTATAATGATTTTACAGTGAAAACAATCCTGGTAATATATGCTTTGGTGAAATAATAATTAATAAGTTTCTAAGAAGGTATTTGGAAGATGCATACATTTCATTAAATTTCTAAAAATAAATTTACAAGTTAGGATAAGTACATCATTTTTTTATAATTTTGAAAAACACGTGTTTTTGAATTTCATCCAGTATTCACTAAAATATAAGGAAAGTCAATTATTTAATTCTACCAAGAAAAAAATTTCTATACATTCGTTTTTCTACATAATTATGTAAATATAATATATTTTATTTGATGCAAAATAGAACTTTATCCAAAGCAAATAAACATTCTTCAATATTAGACTGAAAATAAATATATTTCCCAATTTTCATCAATCTGGCAATGAAACAGAGTTTTATTTATTGTACATAAAAATCACAGTCAATTTTAAATATCTCACATTCAGTTCAGTATCATATTTTTAAACAAAAATCATGAAACTGAAAAAACACTCATTTAGCACATAGGTCCATAATATGTAATATTGATGCCGGGCAAAACAAAACCAAGCGTTTGTAAGAAATATAAATGATAAATGAAATAGTGATTGTTGCATTTTGAATAAGAAATTGCTGTAATATTTTTTTCTGATTTAGAAAGTAGAACTTAATGATGGTAAGAATACTGACACAAATATTGTAAAACAAACAATTTTATTGTTAAGCTTTGTGCAAGAGAGGAGAAATTTAAATAAAACATCTTTCATACAACAAATCTTTCACACAAGGAAAGTAAGTGAGCTATCAGAGTGAGTCTTGGTAGGGTAGAGTTTAATAGACTTAAGTATAACCCTTCTTTTCAGTAGTTTTGCCTCACAATATTTTATCGTAGAGGCCACTGAAATGCCAACTTTACTAATAAATGGAAGAGAACAAATCTCATTCACACCATAATATAAATATTATATGTATACTTATAAGTCTTTCAACCCCCCAAGCGACCACACAATACTTGAAATAATATTCCCATCCACCCTTGTATCTCCCCCTAATCTACGAAGCTTATCAACTTCAATCCTAATTCCGAGTAATTGGCACCAAACACAATATATGTATCACTAGATGTGTACGATTATTTCACGTAATTTTCTTTTATATTAGTACATTAATCTATCCCCTTCACACGCAGGAAACAATACTGTTCAATTGAAATATTTTGTAATAAAGGGCTTTTGGCCATATTCTTCTCATAATATACAATTATTATTAATAAAACATTGTGTATTTTTCAAATGTACAGTAGAATGTATACATAAGGGTTGAGCTTAAAAGTAGATATGTTGAATGATCATTGAAAACGAATAAGATGCACTCTGAGTGGAGGCAGGCTCATAAATGTGCGAGAGAATGTATCTTGCAAAGTCAACATAAGTCCAACAAGTTGGGGTTTTGGTTGCAGTTTGGAATTGGGAAATAATTAGTCAATATTTAGAGTGCGGGCGCACTTTATCATTGAATCTGCACCATCGAAACACATCAAGTCTCAACCATTATTTGAGCAGAGCCAGCCTTGCCAACATCACAATATGTATTTAAAATCTAATCTACACATTTAGAATATTTTATAACAAATAGTGTTTTTAATAATAGTATATCTTTTAATTTTATTAAGTCACATTCTTTAAATCCATCAACAACTCCCTCCCGACCTTTCTTACCACATTAATTCATAAGATATATCACTACAATAGGACAAAGTTTATAATATGAGAATACATATTATTATTATTATAGTATATATTATATGTTTAGTTATGTATCCCTATTTTATATAAATTAATTAACAAACTGCAGACAATACTAATTTGGAATCAAAGGTAAATTCAAAACCATTAACATTAGGACAGTCATTATAAATAATAACAAATGCACATTGAGTGGTTTCTCGAAAAAAGATCTTTACTTGGTTGAAAACGATTTCACAAAAATTGAATTGACAATGTCTTATGACTAAAATCTACAAAGCAGTAACATAATTATCTTAAAGTAAATTATATTTGAGACATCCTAGTGGAGCATCTCTGTATCCTCGTCAAGTTAGTGTAAGTAGCGGCGCAACCCGTTAGACCGTTCCAAAGCTTTGAGTACATTACATTATGCTTATTTCGTTATATAAGTCTACACTCTACATAGACGTTTACATTTTATCCTTCAAAGTAGTTCAAGTGAGGTTAATAGTAATTTAACCTGAATACATATTACTGGCTAACTGCGAAGAAAGGAAATTTACAGAATGTGTTGATAGTTTTGAGCTTTTCAAATTGTATATGGACGTGTGCACCAACACTTTGATTTTAATGAGCGTACGCTAGCTGCCATATTTTAAAACTACTCCTTAACAAATAAACAGATTTAAAGAACAATCAATATCAATGTTCGATAGGCTTAGGTTAACATCATAATTTTAAATAAAATGCGGCCATAGGCCAAAGCTAATCTGTAATCAATAAATAGAAAACAGATATTACATATATGTTTTCCACTCTTTGAGTAGTAACTACTATTGCATAAGATGTTACTACATAATTACTCTTGAACATTTTGAAAAATAATAGCCCATTGGAGTCGAAAAGGTTTTAAAATCAATACGTAATAATAATTTTATTAATCATAACTTTAACATTTTTATCAGAAATATATGTAATATTTTCTGGCCCCTTTTCTCGGATTTAAAATATGATCTTTTGACGAAAATATGTTTTTATGTTGTTTTAAATATATTCTTTCTTTCGTAAAAACTATTTGAAAATATTTTTTTGTGTTCAAGAAAATTGAATATATTCAGGTAGGTATGTATTTTGTTTACAGCATTTCGTACATCACTCGAGTAAAATCTATTTCAAAATCGTTGATAAGCTTTTTTTGTATAATGTAAAAAGTGATTTTATGATATATATAATAACAAATAATACGATGCTTTACGCATTTATACATTTCTTTATTTAATTATTTTCTAATGAAATGTTTTATCAAAAATATTTGGTTGAATGGAAAATATTTGGATAAATCATTCAAATCCTTGACATCCAAACAAAAGAAACCTAAAGGAACGTATCAGCACACATACATTATTATAACATTAACATTGATATATAATTTCACTCAATAAATTTACAAGACATGATAGAAAAGCTCAATTAATCAGTACAGAAAACAATTTAGAATTTATCTTTAATACCTAATTGTAGTTTTTTTTTTGATTTTATTGAAAATTAACATCATTTATATTTCGTTTGGTCATTAGACATTATTTGACAAAAATATATTAAATTTATAAATAGTAGCATTTAACATAAGAAGTGTCTTATGCTGGTGGGTTTTGGTCATAAATTTGGTTTTAAGTACCTACTGCATAATTAGGTCCATGTCATTAAATTTACAGCAAAACTTCTTAATCGCAATTATCAGCGCTCGCATTATAACATTTCCTAAACACTTACTTCCCGTTTAAAGGGTTTAGAGTTTTTATGACAATTTTTACTTTGCTGGCTGAAATCACAAATTGAATTGTTATGGACTGCTTAAGTACATAGCTTAAGTCACTTGCGTGCGTAGGTTAAGTGTGTAGGCACCAAGCCACTGATTGTTTGGTATGGCTCTGAATAACTCAAATAATGATATAAGTGGGTTGTCATACTTTTTTGTTAACACCCATCTACGTGATAATTTTCTGAAAACTTTGCCTACTTACTATATAACTGTTTTTTCCCATTTGATCAACGTCTCAATCTAAAGGTTTCAACCTTTAGATACCTGAAGGTATAAAACCTACGATCAAAATAAAGATCACTAGACCCCCCGTCTCTTAATATTTTTTGTTTTTTCCAGTAAAATTCAGATAATAGTTACCATTTCTCGTTTTTAAAAGACATCATCGCCCAGCAATTAATTTAATCATGTAATGCAAAACGGTAAAAGAGAAAGTACGAAAGCAAAGAGTGACTCAAATAAGTAAATATTATTGTAGCCCTTTCCAGTAAAATACGCCTTTTACAATCGCACTTGCAGAATTTAAAAAAAAGTGTTTTTGATCCGAGGGGCGAGGGGTGGGGGGAGAAATTTCTTGTCAGATTTTGGTAGGTTTTATTTAATATCTTTAAAAAAAGTAACGGGATTTTGTTTTATATTAAATGCAGATCGATTACCGAATAGTTTTTCTAAGATATTCTAAATTAAAGAGTAGGTATGAGATGTAAAAAATAACTTAGATATTGCACAAAATTCTCATCTGGGGTAAGTGTTTTACCTCCCTTCAGAACGGGACTGTTAATAGTTTTTTGTTATTATATATTTTTTCTCTTCCAACTTCCTTTCATAAGGCCCGTAACATATCACTCAACAATTTTTACTTTTTTTATAACGGTGATTTAACTTCCATCATAGTTGTGGCTGCCATTTAACCAGGTAGCGTTGATTCCTCGTAGAAATCTGGCTCATCTTCAAGGTCCAATTCAGGTTGTTTCCCATCCAACTGAAAACGAATTAATAAATTGTTACTAATAGATAAAAGGAATACATAAAATTAGATGTAAGGCCTAAGTGAGTACAAAATGAACAGATAATCTGTTAATTTACTAGGTATTTCTTTCATATTGATATTCAACGTATGCTATCATATGTGTTTTGACACATGACACATATGTGTTTTGTGAAGTGAAATCTGAAAAAAAAAATTTGAGTGCAGTTAACACGCGATAGAAGCGAAAATTTACCAAAATAATCTCAAACTATGAATAACGAAGGAGCCTTGAAAAGTGAGGTCATAATCAAAGCGTAGTGAGTAGGCCAATGAGCGCAGACCTCGCGTCGTTTCCATTTTATATCTCAACCAATAGGAGCCTCGATAGGAGTATAATGCTTTGTGGGTATATTTTGCGGGTTTGCAGTATGCATCATTTCCGTTTCACAGTATGTATCATTTCCGCTAACGGGGCGAAGGAAGTTTGACTTCAATAAAATCAGTACCTATTAAAAATTGTAAACCTTGGGTGTGAAACTAATGACACCATCAAGTATAGAAGTTTTCGGTTTGCAACACAGATAGGCTACAAACTAACACAATACAAAACTTTACTTCCCCGTGCGTTGTGTGATTTTGCATCCCTGACTAAAATAAATAATATGTACGTGTATTATTACGCTGTATCACGATCACTTCTCCTCTAAAATGACAACAAACATTGTGTCTGTGAATGTGTTAAGAACTGATTTCATAATTAAGTTATGTAGTTTATTATGTTTCCTCATTAGGCACGTAAGTATTTGTGATACTTACAGCATGAAGCTCCATAGGTGTGAAGATGTGCTTAAGTTGCCAACGGAGTGGAATCAACATGATGAGTAAGAATGGGAAAGCCAATGAGAAGCTAGTGTACTTGATCCAAAACAGCAACACCAAGCATCCCAGCTGGATTAAGGTGTAGATGTGCATCTTCCATGTTGGAACCTATAACAGAATTATATAATGTAATTAGTGCCATGTAAAACATAACCTGCAGAAAAGCATTTTTTTATAATTGCTGTCAGACATCACACTATTGGAATTGTACGAAGTTATCGAGTTCGGAGTATGACAGATGGATGCGCTCTCTTTCATCATTCTAATCTGGTGTCAGAGACCATAGCACATAAATTAAATGTAACAGATTGCATGAACTGCAGTACATGGCATATGTGTGCATATGTCCATAGTAATTACCGGCAGATCTCAATAGAGCATGATTCAGCGTAGTGCCACGTAATACCAATATTTTGGACCTGCACTATAAAAAAGAATTTACAAGATAAAGATGTACCATGCACTCGAAAATTATTAGAGCAAGAGATGATTGAAAGATTCTGTAAGTTCTAAAGACCGCTGTACATGTGGAAAGAATGCCAGATGACAGTATTCTGAAAATTATCGCCGTGTGGGTGCCTCAGATGAAGCGACCCAGAGGTATACTGAAGACTAGTTCGATAGAATGTGTGGAAGAGGTTTGGAGCAGGATGGGGAATATGGAGGACTGGAGGCGATTGAAGAGGCACTGCAGCCAGGGGAGAACATTTGTGGAGGAGACAAAAATCCACTGATGATGATGATGATAAAATAAAATTTCATTTTAATCTTTACGTTTACCTCATTAATAGGCCTAATGGATGTCGAAATTGAAAAAAAATATCGATATTTATTAAAATATCAATATCGACGTCGATACATCAAGGAAAAAATATCGATATATCGGTAAAATTTTCAAGAGATTTGGCATTTTTAAAATAATAGTATATTCTGCTCAATATTATCAATAGTAATTTTTGTACACAATGTGCTTTTTAATGTACAAAACTCTCAAAAAAAATGAAGGTATTTTTATCACTATTCATTTTTATTACGTAATAATTACAAAAATATCAAAAACTAAAAAGCTGTCTTCTAACTTATATGTAAACTGAGACGCATACAAAGTTTGTATGCGTCTCAGTAACATTCTATTGGCGTATTATTTGTCAAAAAGGACTTCGTGTTTGGAACGAGATATAGTCAATAATCATAGACAATTGGGAACCAACAGATAGGAGTGGCTTAGAAAAAAATTGCGAAAAATAGCATACATTTCTATGTATGTACCTACACACATGAGATAGTATTGGTGATCACAAATACTAATGCAAAGACAATAGATTTGTAAGCTATTAATAGTTAAAATTTCAACCGCCAGATGTCATGACCCAATACAGTTACTTTTTTCCGTTCGTTCCTATACGGTTTTGGATTCTAGTGACTTTAAATACATAAATTTAAAAAATTATCGTTTTTGATACAATTTTCGATATTGGATATTTTGTATCGATATATCAGATCAAAATATATCGGCTAAAAATATCGATATATTGAATTAAAAATATCGATATATCGATACCTTTTCAATAAGCCTAGCCTAATACTAATCTAAATGATAATTAAAGTTTTAAGTCAAACAAACTAAAACATAATGTTCAAAATAAAAATTAAATTATGTGCAAGCTGTGATAAGCTATAACCAAAGATATTCAAATACAAAAGAGATATGCTATGATGTCTGCGCAACTGTCGGCAGACTACGACCTAATCGGGGTAGTTGGCATACGAAAAGAATTTGTTCATTTCGTTGATTTTTTGAAGGTGTGCATTAGTATTGGTTAACAACATAGTTTGAATACGGAAAGAATTCGTTCATTTAGTTTAACGTTTGTTTGGTTTATTTGTTAATTATTTGTTCATTTAGTTTATTTGTTAATTGGTAAACAATATCGGCGACACCCGGAAGCGCAGTCCCACCTAGTAAAAACTGCAGATGGCATATCTATTATATTTCAATATCTTTGGCTATAACCAATAATTGTTAGATTTGAATCTACTGACTGCAATAGACTGTTGTATTAATGTGTACTACATATGTCAATATGTATTCAAATTAAATTACTATACAGTACGTATTTTTCAAAACATAGATATATTTCCCAGTGTCTTACGTAAGGTAAAATCGGTGCATATGGTATCACATGTAATATGCTGCACCAACACGTTAGACCTCCCAGTTTCAATACCAATGCGCAGATGGCTCCACAAGTCAAATCAGAATTGTGTTGTAGTTGTCATCATTTCAAGTGAAGTTTTTTTTTTAACAAAATACAATGCTTACACTAAAAAGTATTAGAAGCCAGTCTTCAAACGTGTGTAAAACCCGGCCTTTATAGCACGGTTGGCATTATATTATCCGATTAGATGGTTCAAGCCCACTCGATGGGCTTGCCTTTCAGCCACTATTACTGATTTGTTTGATGGTCAGTGCATGTATGCATTTATTTGTATTATACCACATAATAAATATTGAGTTCTACATACTTCCTATTTATTTAATGTAATTTGATTTTGAGTATTGATATAAATGGCGTTGAATTATGATATTGGCTTTTGTTGTATTATTTGTACTGGTGCCATATTACCGAGGTTGGTGGAGCCATATTCCCGAGGGCTTGAGGTATAATTAATATGTTATTTTCCCTTTTTTTCATGTTCCTATTTTGATATGAATCATTCACTTTCGTGACTAGATATTTAGTTTTGTGGTACTTACAGAGACCTACTATATTTTTCAGATAGAATTTAATATCTAAAGTTCATATTGGTAGAGCTAATCTCACTGAAAGGAATCGGTGCCATATTCACCAAAGACGTTATATACTTTAGACTCGGGGTAGAAATCTCAAAGTGGGGAGTCAAAAGCAAGACAATTGCACTGGTCTTAATTTCTAGTACTTTAGTTCTAAACTGTCACTGGTCGAGTAAGGTCGTGTCTTACCAGTAGGAAAATTGCATTTAAAAAGCGTCAAAATGCCCTCCTGTATGATGAAAAAATGATTCCAAACACGGCAAACAGTGTAGTAAAAGTGAAGAAATAACAATTCATTTATATGTACGCACAAATTACTTATTATTACAAGCAATACAATTAATTTTCATTTTCCCCGTACAACAATTTTGTGCGTCGTTAGAGAAAAAACACACATTCTTTGATTGTCTTATGGTACGGGACGAGTCCGCACTCAGAAGCTGCAGACACGTAACTGCATAAGCTCCTGGTTTTTAATTCTTTTGACGGGGTAGTTTTTATACTTGAGTTCTGAAAGTGCGTCCTTATAAGTGAAATATTAAAATTGTTTTGTTTTTTATGTTAAAATAGTTGTATAGTGTAAATTCTAATATATATGATAGTTTTAAATTTTGAAAGTAATAGTTTCATTCAAAAACTTTTAACAGACCTAGTGTTTGTAACAGTGCAGTGTGGGTTGACAGATGTATGCCACATGTTTTTTCTGCCGGGGTGGACCGATGACCGAAGGTTACCTCTTATTTTTTGTGTGAACTATTTCGAAAAGGGTCGTAAGGTTGTAAATCATGATTAGGTATACTTTGGACGAACTGTACGCTTTACACCCCTCAAGTGACAATGGTAGTGATAATGATAATAAAAATAGTGTACTTCTTCCCCAACGGAAAGGAAGAAAAAGAGGTTGTAGAGCTGGGAGAAAGGTTAGATTAGTAAAAAACCTGCGGTTAGCACAAACTAGGAATTTGCGCCTGCCCAAGTCTCTAAATGTTGCCGCTTGGAATGCGAGATCAATTGCCAATAAACACGAAGACATTGTGGATCTGATAACTAGCAAAGGTATTCACATTTTGGCGCTATCGGAGACTTGGCATGAAAATGCTGACTCCTACTCCATCAAAACCCTTCGGTCAAGTGGGTTCTCGGTGTATGAAGCTGCAAGGCCGATAAAATCCGACACAAGTAATATTAATTTTACGAATCACGGGGGAGTTGCAATTGTAGCGCAAAATGGTATTCGCTTAGACAGCATAGGGATACGTCAGGTATATACCACTTTTGAGTTTGTCGGCTGCAAGGCTTCCGCTAATGGCGCATCCCTCGTGATAATTTCCATCTACCGTCCCGGGTCATGTGCAGCCACTGCAATTTTTTTCAATGAATTTAGATCTCTCCTAGAGTGCACCTCTAACTATAATTGCGACGTTATTATTCTGGGAGACGTAAATATTCACTTGGAAAAGAAAACCAATCCCTTGGCCCTAAAATTCAACAAAATTCTACGTGACTTCGGCTGCGACCAGTGGGTGAACTCACCTACTCATGACGCGGGGGGTACACTTGATGTAATCATTTCCCGGGTAGGGTTTCCCCCAAATAGCGTAAATGTTACTGACATTGGACTATCGGATCATCGTCTCGTCACATCCGAGTTTGCCTTCGATCCTCCAAAATTAGAGTTCAAATCCGTTGTCTCCAGAAATTGGAGAGAATTCGACTTCGAGGCATTTTGCAGTGATTTGAAAGCGTCGCCTCTCTGTGATAAGGAAAAGTATAACGAGAGCCAAGCAGAAGAGTTAGTAACTCTATATAATTCTACGCTACGGGCATTACTCGATAAAAATGCTCCTTTCACAGAGAAGGTCTGCCGCATTAGGAATTGCAGCAAATGGTTCGATGATGAATGTCTTCAAAAGAAGAGGGAAATGCGGAAATTTGAGAGGATTTACAGACGAAACCCGACTTTCAGCAATCGGCAGCTTTGGATTACCAAGCAAAAAGTTTACAAGGAAGAAGTCACACAGAAGAAATCTAACTTTTGGTGTGAGCAAATTGAGACAGAAAAGGACCCTCGAAAACTTTGGCAAAACATAAGGACTCTGTCTGGAGAGAGCAACAATAAGGTTGATTCCTCCCTTGAAGCAAACAGCCTCGCAACATACTTCAGAAGTAAGGTTGAACAAATTCAGGCCCTCAGTGTGGTAGGATCGTCTTCCATCGCAGCATCAAGTCCGCTCTCCGGTGACTTCTCTACTTTTGCAGCAGTAACGGAAGAAGATGTCACGCGTGCTATAAAGTCTTGCCCTAACAAGCAATGTACTCAAGACCCCATACCTACCTGGCTCTTAAAACAATGTCTTCCGGATATAGCGCCTGTAATTACCGCAATTATCCAGAAGTCATTAGTAAATTCACTTGTACCGGGAACACTCAAGAAATCAATAATAACTCCGATTCTAAAAAAACAAAATCTTGATACTGACAATACGGATAATTACAGGCCAATATCAAATCTACCATTCCTTTCTAAACTGCTTGAGAAAATCGTTGCCAAACAATTGGTGGGGTACTTAAACTCCGCCGGTCTATTTGCCAAAAATCAATCCGCTTATCGACAGTTTCATTCAACGGAAACTGTTCTTCTGCGGTTAATTTCAGACTTGATCATCGGGATGGAAGCAGGTAAGTTGGGTTTGGTATCTGTTCTTGACATGAGTGCGGCATTTGACACGGTAGATCATAGTATTTTATTAAATGTGCTTGAAACCGAATTTGGCGTTCGAGGTGATGTTCTCCAATGGATGAAATCATACCTGTCTGGACGAGTAGCCTCAGTAATTTTCAATAATTCTACTTCACCTGAAACTCCCATAGAATGTGGAGTTCCCCAGGGTTCTGTCTTGGGTCCCATTCTTTTCATTCTCTATACGAATCGCCTCGAGAAACTCATTCAATCAGCTGGCTTTGAATCACAAGGCTATGCAGACGATCGTTTCATTTTCAAGTTTTGTTCCCCGGATGAAAAAGACGTCCTTAAAAACGAGGTTGTTAGTTTTATTAACACAGTCTCAAGTTGGATGTCTGTCAATAAACTCAAACTTAATCCGACCAAGACGGAATTTATTTGGATAGCTTCTCCTGGAAGGCAAGCCCTCATCGACTCTAATCCAATCCATATTCAGGGCACAGATATAATCCCTTCTACAGAAATAAAGTTTCTAGGTTTCACTATAGACAATAGTCTTTCTCTTGAATCACAAATTTCAAAATCTGTAAGTTCAGGCTTTTTCCATCTAAGGCAGATAAAATCAATCAGGCGTTGCCTTCCTTCTGATGGAGCAAAGTCACTCATAAATTCGTTCGTTGTCTCACGTATGGACTATTGTAATAGTGCGTATGCTGGCTTGCCTAAAAAACAATTCAATAGAATCCAGTCCGTTTTTAATGCTGCTGCGAGAATGATTTTTGGTGAATCTAAGTATTGCCGTATAACCCCGCTTCTAAAGGATCTTCATTGGCTTCGATGCCCTGAAAGAATAGAGTTCAAGATCTGCTTAATGACCTTCAAAGCATTGCATGGAATGGCGCCAGCCTATATATCGGAACTATGTGTCCGACAAAACTTAAGCGATAGGCAGCTTACTCTAAGGTCAGCAGATCGAGATGTTACTAATCGTTTAATCGAACTTTCTAGGTCAAATCGAGCCGTTTACTATGATCGATCTTTTCGTGTAACTGGCCCGCTCATTTGGAACAAACTTCCCTCAGCTCTTACTAATATCCAGAACTTGGCTGAATTCAAAAGAGCTTTAAAAACAAACTTATTTAAAAAATCATACCTTTTATGAATTTTAACTCCTTTTCAATCTACTATAATAAGCCATGTTCCTCAAGTTTCTGGTAATTGTTTGGTTTCGATTACCTCTTTACTATAGTTTTATGTGCACTCTGAATTTGTATTATTTCTAAATGTTAACTGCCTCCTGTTCTATACAATTTAGTTTAAATGATTCTTGTTGAATGGCACCGTGATGGTTTATCATTATATATTGTCCTGTGCCAAAACAGCACTCACTATTGTTGTTAATATTGTTCTTTAGGAATTGCTTTGTATATTTTTGTATATTCGTTATTTCACATTATTTAATTAATTAATTTTTTAAGGACTCGTAAGGAACACTGTAGGTTAATTTTAAGTTTATTATAATTAAGCGCACTTGAAGTGAAACATCACAAAACTGCGCTATATAAATACTACGTTATTATTATTATTACGGCCACACTAAGGCCAACTTCCAACTTCAAACTTTCGGACGATTGTGTAGAAGGGTAGTTCTTGCGTTGGAAGTTTGAGTTGGAAGTTTGGCTTCGGTGTGGATGTAGCATATCTTTTTAATACATGAATAACTTTTGAATTAAGAAATTACTGAAAACCGCTGAAAACAAAAGAGTGTGGCTTACTTGCCACATTATTTTGCGAGTATGTGAGACTACGGCGATTCTATTTATATAACGTCATAGATATTCACCCACTTAACCTTACATATAGAGAAAGATATATAGATAATTATTAAGGAATATAGATTCAACTCTCTACTTACCCTTTTGACATAAGCTACCGGTGGGTGGTGTTTCACCGGCACAACCATGAGAACTGCGCGCTCAAACATTTGTATTCCAGTCATTGAAGATATCCCCATATACAAGAAGATTCCAAAAAGTACGGCCATAGGAACCAAGCTCAAGAGGAATGCCATGGAGACGGATGCACCCACCAAGATCGCTACAATCAGCGCACTGAGACGTTGCTCTGAAATAGAAGAACATTTTTTTTATGATTCAATGTCACAAAAGTAGAAGTGAAACCTTCAGAAAACTAAAGTAGACAAGAGTGCAGAGGCTACAAAGCACAGCACAAAAAGAAGACCGATTAGTCATTCGCAGGCTAAATCCTATAGATGTTTGTGTTTGACTCTTTTTAGTGTCGCTATTTTTGGTTTCATCGAGTTTCAAATCACGACGGTGCTAAAGAAGTTTTCACTTTAACCCCTCCGCAACGTAAGCAGATATATGCGTTAAAAATACGACAGCAGTCAAGTACAATAAGCGTGTTTACACGTCAGCGCGTGTGTCTCCATAGAAACCGTTATAACTCCGTTATTATTTTAGTTACATCCGTAAAATAAAAAGTGAAAGGTCGATAGTGAATCATGCTGCACATCTCTATTCAAGTTGTCTATAGAAATACATAAAAAGAACATTCTGTCAGACGCGCAGTCTGACACATAATTTATCCCGCCAAATTTCCTACGGGCGCCCGACATTGTTAATTTCTATTAAATATTTTTATATGAAATGATAAAAAAGTGAGGTGACAAAAGTGTTTATTACACATTTATACAATAGAATAAGTATTGCTGTTTACATAATCTGTGATTTTAGTACCGTTTTCACATAAAAACATCACATGAGTCATTTTCACATTTTTTTTAATGTTTGCATACTAAATTTTAATATTTACAAATGTTAATATTTATTTGTAATATAATAATTCGAAAGCTTATTTTGTAACCTGTCTAAAACAGTTTTTACCATTCGGCTACGTTCAGAAATGTTTCATTTATAGAGCTTTAATTATGAAGCGGTAATAAAACAAAGTTTTCGTAAAATGTCATTTCGTTAAAGACATTAAAAGTGCATATTGGCGATTTTCTGAGGGGTTTAATGGCTCTTTGCTAATAACGCTCCAAACATAAATCTTTCATGATAGTTACAAACGGATGTAACTAGTGGTTCCATTAACATTAGACCTCGCATCCAAAAAAGTATGTTTCTAATTTTCTCTTATTTAATAAATCAAAATCAAGATTTCCCTTTTTAGTAAGTACTTAAACATATTTTTGTTACTAAAATATTGTAATTTTTACATGTAATTTTTATTTACCTTTGACTTCCACTATGTGGGGTTTGTCACCAGGAGCGTGTGTTACCGACATGATGGTCAGAGCAGAGACGTGGGAGAGCGAGCGCACTGTTGCCACACACACGTAGGGAGCCCCAATCAGCCCACAGACAATGTTCAAGTACGATATCACCACGATGTCCAGGTGGAACCCTGACCCCTTCTTTAGGTTGCGTTCTGGCTTGTCCACAATCAACCTAATTAAAATCGGGTTTCAAACTCAATAAAAATGAAAAAAATTCTTAAACATGTTCAGAAAAGTGTTTACTACTGAAATTTTAATATTAATTAATATGTACATTTCGCATTTATCGTTTTTCGCTTTGCCTTAAAAACAATGTTTATTCACTCGCTATTTGAAAAAATAATAAACAGCTTCGCTAAAAATTAAAAAACATTCGCCAATAAATTTTCTTCGCTCTTAGATAGATTAACATATTTTATTTAAATGGATTTTAAATATTTAAATAAAATATGCATGTAGTACTAAAACAATGTTGCATATAAACATTTAAAATTATTGTTTGTTAAAAAAAAGTTGTTCTTGATCTTCTCAGCAATCAATCTTACATATTTTTTTAGCCGAACTTGTTGAGATAAATTTTTCGCAATGCTATAAATAATGATAAAAACAGAAAATTTTGTACAAAACAGCAAAAATATGATTCATTTAAAAAACTATTATTAAAGTGACTTAAACTCTATACATATAAGAGTATGTAACAACACAATAAATTGACATAGATGAAACTTAAAGATAGATGCAAATAAAATTATAAAAGAAACAAACCCCACTTGAAAATAAAATCCATCAATATTTCCTTAGGAGGGCAGCTTATAACTATTTAATTTTAAACAACAGGGTATTTAATTTTTAATTGGCTGGGAGACAAACTATTATGATTAAATTACATATTGATGTAGAAAACACACGATGAACCGAGTGTTGGCAACTCTGCGCAAGTACTGCTAATGTAGCCTCATCCATTGGAAATCTTTGCAAATGCCCCTCTAAGTATATAAGTTAGATCGATTAGCGTCAATATTGGTGTTGGAAAGATGAATCTTGTGTTTACTGCATCAATAAGCCAAAAAACAAAGTATGTTAATCAAAAGTAAAAATTAAATGTACTTAAATGTGTTCTTACTCGGCAATGTGCGTTTCCATGAAAATAATTATGTAAGCCATCAGAGCGGGTACGACGGCGGCAAACATTCCCCACACTGGGAACGGGTTTTCTGACGATCCGATGAAAGATACGAACCAATTCCTCTGGGTCGGGTCACTGGGGGTGAGGCCCTCGGGTACTTTTAGTTTCTCCGTGTATACCTGAGGTACCATGCTGTCCAAAAACACCATGACGACAATGGCAATGGGTACTCCGAAATCTCCGAGTGCTCGACGTGCCTTGAACATAGCGAAAAGAAAATATACTATTAGGTTATTGAAAAAATTGTAACAAAGAGAGGCACTCGTGGTTCCTAACTCAAATGAAGAAACCGAAATAAAAGATTCAACATTCATTGACTCAAAAAATCTCAAAACTTTTGGAAGTATGAAAATGAACCATCAACTCAATAATCTAATTGAGAATGATACCACTGTTGATGATTCAGCAAGTTTCAGAGACTGCGACTGCCTGGCCATATGGAATTTTAGATGACAGGATGCAAAAAATCATGACAAAGATCTTTCCCAGTTTACACTATTAACCCGGAATGAATGTACAAAACTGTACAAGACATCGAAGTGTGATGAATACATATAATGAAAATAAAATTTTAACTTTAATCCTAAGGACCTCTACAAACGAGCCACTTTAGTTGTGGCGACAGTTGGAAACTTTTTTAAAATCAATACTAATTCAATGTCTCCTTACATACCATAATGTATTTTGTCACACGCAACTGATGCGACACAACTGTTACCCGCAACTAAAATGGTACGTGCAAGCCTGGGCTAAGTGTGCATTACAATATTCAATAAAAGTAAAGCAATCATTCTTACACTTCTTCCTAGAAATTTGCTGTTACGGAATATGCGCAGGAAATATGCAATGATAAATGTTCCCAAGGTCAGTACGGTGCAGAATAAAGCAGTGTTGGGCTGCTTGGTTATATCGCCGCCATCCATATCGGCCCGTACTTCCTGCAGAATGGGTTCCATGGAGGTGCTGTTCACGATGAGATTGCTAACGATGCTTCCAGGGTCATCCATCATCATCAGCCCATTGGTGCTATTGTCAACAGCCACAGAAGACGGTGTTATACCGGAGAATAGCGCTGCAGTTGAGAGATTATCCATGCAGTAGTCACTCATGATTGAATGGATAATGTAGACGGCGTGGAGTTTGGTCAGGGCTTCAATTATGAAGATGGCATTGATCAAGGAGGAGAAGATGTCTTCAGTGAACCTGAAAAATAAAATTTCAGCAATAAAAATGTATTTAGCAAAATTGAATGATAGATTGTGAAATTTGGGTTTTGAAAAACTAGTAAGAAAGATAAATCGAAATGGAAGGTCACCCATTAAGTTATTACTCAAGGTAGTTAAAATGTAATAAATTTCAAAGTGAGTTTTTTCAAGACATTATTGTTTCTTAACCCGTCTGCTTGGTTCAATATATTTGCACCTCACAATACGGAAGTCTCGGTTTCGCGCGTAAATTCTGAAACCGTCACTTTGGATCGAGATTGTAAAATATCTATGAGAGATAGCTTTCATATTTCAAAGACAATAAGAAGCATTATTTCGTTCTCTTTCTGGTTAAAAGAAAAATACATATACTTGCATGAGAGGAACAGAGATATATAGCTTTTAAAATGTAAGGTCGCTCTAGGACATTTTTGGTCTTATGAAAGTATAACGCGAAAGTATTACGTGTTTTGGGATGTATTTATTCCTAAACAAGCAGATGGGTTAATGTTAATGTAAAATTCTTTGTTAATATTATTTGGTAGCTGAAATTTTATTTTGACACAAAACCTTCCATGGTTAGTCCGAACTTAATTAGCTAATTTAGCTCAAACTAATTTTAATATATTTTTTTTCGTTATTTGTTTTCGGGGTGTTATGCTACCTCCTTCTTTAGCCAAAGTTTCGGACAGCATTACAGTGTCCATCATCAGGGCAGATGTGGAAAAAAATGTTAGTCTGTTAGTCCTTAGTGAAGTTTAATTAAAATATTTAAAAACCTTGTAAATTGTTTTGCCAGCACGCTGCCTTCTACCATAGCCACAACAGTACTGATAATTGCAATCCAAAAACCGATGTAAAGCCTCATGGTCAAGAAATCTATTTCCATAGATCCGCATATCATCATCAAGCTCTGATCAAAAAGTAGCAAAGGACCAGTCGCGCCGACAACCATCATAGGCTGGGCCGAAAGCAGAGCAAACAATATTCCAGTGATCGAAGTAGACAGCAATGTCTCTGAGGTTCCCATCAAGTTATTAGTCTTATCGGCCATCAATCCACCAAATGTGATGGCAGAGCACAGCGCAGCAAAATACATGAAAATAGCAGCTGCAAAACACTGCCCGTTGAAACCACTTGTAAAATCACATATATATAGGGGGTAGCGGCGCTTGATGTCATTAATCACACCTGAAAAATTAAAATTGCATTAAGTTATTGTTCGATAAGCTAATTGGTAGATTCTTTTCGCTAAGAATATTATTCAATATTTTTACCTCCAAATAAGCGATTGGTTCTGGCCAAAGGATCAAATGGTAATTGCTTCTTGAGGTCATCTTTATCGGCTACAATAAACTCTTCCTTGATTTTTTCTTCAACTGGCTTTCGATCTTCCATAGCCTTCTTTTGCTTTAGAAGAGCGTCCCTTTTCCTCTTCATGATCATTTCAGATTTTGCCTTGAGTTCCTCAATGGGCAATAGAGCTTGACTCTCCCAATTGCCAGGTGGCAAGACAATTGAGTCGTCCAAGAACTCGTTAATAGCAGAGAGCAGATCTTTGCGACCTTCAGCTTTGTATGCTATTTGGTGGAAGGAGTTGTTGGACATGAGAGTGGAAATGGATCTTCCTACTTCATGGTAATCTAGATCAGCAGTACTCGGTCCCAGCAGGACAAACATGAATCGTACTGGGATGGTCACCTCAGTGATGGTTGGCATGTATATTCCATGCGCCAACCGCACAAATGCAATTGTCGGATGGTTTAGGAAGCCTACAGAACCAACCAAGACCGTGGTGGCTTCAGCACCATCTGGGATTCTCTTCAGAATGGTCTCATTATGAGCCCTCTTCAGATCTTCTTGCGATGTACTCATGTAGGTCTCTTCTTTCATGTCGATTCTAGTGCTGCCATCTTCAATACGGTGGAAGCCCGGTGACCCGTTTGTTTCGCTTTCTGTGTGCATCATTTTAGTCTTACTTTTCTCTTGCTCGGTGAGATTCTGTAAAAATATGCCAATTTATAATTTACAGGTAAAACCAAAGGAGAATAAAGTTTAATTTTTAACGTGTTATAATTAATTTTAAATATGAAATTGTAGTTGACTTTGTAAATCAAACTTTCTCTCATAAAAAAATACAAAGTTTTGTTATTGCAAAATAATAATTTTAAGGAAATGAGAATATTCATTTTTTAAAAACTATTGGATATATTACATGGATATTTTAATTAAAGACAAAACACATTAATTATACAAAATCAGCATTTAGGAACATAATAATAATGGTTGTAGTAATTGAATCATATTTTTTACAATAAATAAATAAATAATTGTGGCCCCAAAAAAGGTATATATTTGAAACTTAGTATTCAATATTCTCACATAAATAATATCTTTAAGAAAATAAAATTGTGTTACATGCTTTATAGCATAATGATGCGCGATTTATCTATAAATGATTAAATAAATACTTTATTTTTTAAATTAAAAATGTATACACTTTAGCAGAGTAAACTTAATATACATGAAATAAAAGCATTGATTAATTATTTAATATTTCTACCAATTCATTTGCAATAAGATGGATCCTTTGCACAAATCATGCAGTGAAATGGGAAGGGGTGTTGATTAAGTGCGACAGAAAAACTTTAAAAACATTTCTTTAAATCAGAAAAATTCAAACATCACTCAAAAGGCAAAACTATATAATATAATTAAACTATTTTAAACAAAACAAAACCACTCCATTAGATTTCATATTTTGTGGTTGGATTGCTTTACATAATAAGATTACACATAATATATCCCACTTATATGTAATAGAATGTTAAACCTTGGATAGGAACATGATTGAGATATGTCAAGATTAGGTGAATCAGTAACGTGTATTATATAATCATGATTAATTTTTGGGTTATTATGCCGCGCTGCGCTTCGGAAAAAGTTATTGTTTCTTTCCTCAGAGCAGATATGTAGATTGCAATGAAGTGTATTTTTACTTATATATAAGTGATACCTTGTGGAACAAGGCTTTATAATGAGCGTAGTGATAAAATTTGCAAATAATCAATACATCCGAGACAGGAATCTTTTTTGTGACAAGTTACTTTGACCAGAATATAAACTATGTGTCCATAGACAAACTAATACACAATAAATTTTGAATAAAGGAAATAGTAAATTTTAGGAATAAGAAACAATATTATGAGCTTCTACGGAATCTTCATTATAAAGCAAAAAATCTGTGTGCAGAAGAATTACAAACTCTCGAATGGTGAACTCCGTCATCAAAAAATTTGCATAGCTTTTTCTATCTGGATTTGCTGGATCAAACCGTTGAAATGAAGATGAAAAGCTGAAAAATGGTTCAGTTAATTAAAAAAATTCAGACAAGAAAATGATGTAAACTTTCAACTTAACTAACTTGCTGTTTGACAGTTTTGCCGCTTCAGAAAACATGTTTTCTCTTTATCTTTATGAAAAATGACTTGTTGAAAAAAGCATTGAAATTTAAGTTTCCCCAGGACGTCATACTTTTGTGTGAAAAATGGAATAATGTTTCCTTGTCATATTGAAAAACCATTGATTGGATGATGCTTACTACTAAAATTGATCCACATTTAAGTCTTTGTAACTAACTAAATAACCATCATGCCGTTTTCTGGCAGGGATAAGCAGAGAGAATGGACTGCCACACAACTAGTATCAGCACACTCTCATTGCTTCATTCACATTCATATATCATCTCATACATAGATACTCTTCTGTTATTCATGACCCGCCTGAAGTATTTTTTTCTTCTTCGGGCGTCTCCGAATTCTACTACCATTAACTTCCGAATCATATATTCTTCTTACATTCCTTTCTTCGTTCAGCTGCTCTTCATGCAAAAACCATCTAAGCGTTGCTAAGTCTTAACCTCTACGCTTATACCAGCCTTGCATTCTTTCTGAATCCCCCCATTTTTAATACGGCCATACAAGTTGTTTAAAGCGAATTCCTCAGAGATCACATTCCTACAGCATTCAGTCTACTTTCATCCTTCCTCTGCCAGTTCCATGCCAAATGTCTTAATGAAAACTCTGTAATAAAAATAACAGATCAAATGGAAGACAAAAAACACAATCAGCATGCTGATAAATAGGCAATTTTGTCTGTAAGCTAAACCGGGACAAAAAACTACAAAATAAAACCGCTATGTTTACTACAATGGCTGAAAAATGAACATGTCTCAAATTGTCACCAAATTATGAAGAATTATATTCCATATTATGATATTATGATTCCATTTTCAGAAGCGATTGTTTTGTAAGTAATAGTTCTTGGGCTTACTGGACTAAAATATGACGTCTTCATCTCAATACAAGATTCAAACATTGCTGACGATACTTAAAAATATTGAATGCACCTTCAAGCAATGATGTATTTTTTATGCCAACAATATTTTTGAAATGGGTATAACCATGATGAAAAAAGCATTCTGCGTTTTTGCAAAATCTCCATTTTTCTCATTCATGAGAGTTACGACTTTGCTCTCGGTGGCAGTTTAATTTAATACTTTATGAGAATCTGGTCTGATCAGGACTCTTAGTACGGTCGATTGATTAGGATTGTATCGATAACTTTTGGTAATTTTTCATAGTTCTATAGGACAACAGCTACAAACAACACTTGACGTACAAACAACAATTTACGTTGAATATATTAAGAAAACATCATTATGAACTGTTATTTATTCATTGGCGATGTGCAGTCATGCTAGGGAACGGTGAGAAGTTACCAAAAGTTATTGATATAATCCTTTTCGATTGACTGTGCTAGGGGTAATGGTGTTGGTTGATCTTAAGCTTTTGGGTAGTCACAGTTAAAAAAATAAAGTTTAAAAAATAAAGTCTTCTAAATTTATGGAAATATATTCAAAGAATAAGCTGAATGTTAAGTGTAGAAGAAAACAAATTATGTTGAAGGAGGAAAGCTTAACATTGCATGTGAGCTGTAAATTTAAGGTAAAATTTTTAATTTAATTAGTAAAGTCATCAATTTCACAGTTTATATTGTCCAAGAACAGATTGCTTTGAAAACAAAGGCGTCTATAATAGATAAAACCCGGGGTGATGCGGAAACTAAACACGAGGCAAGAGTCAGGCAGAGAATATGTGCAGTTACAATGATGTTCTCGCTGTGGCGGCGGCAGACTCGAGGTGGAGAGACGGGGCTGGTGGTGGAGCACACAGAGCAGCGACCCACGGCCACTGTGGAGCGCCGGCCCTTGGCGCCCGCATGCTCCCACATCCACTATACACACAGTATCCATACTATCACATTGTGTCTACACATTCTTACATTCTAATACATGTGTTTTGTTATATTTAAGGGTGGTTAGGGAGCTTCTGTGCTTTCAAGAAACTTTAGCTAAGTTAAGTTTTCAAAGTTTTTATACTGCTAAACATTTTTCTCAAAAAGTCGATTGAGATTTGTTAAGGGAAGTTATATGCCCTTTATTAAGCGGGGTCCATAGCTCGTCATTTGCCTTGACAGTCCCACAACAAGTCAATGTTTGTCATCAAATATTGTCAACTTTTGTTGTGTTTCGAGTTTTGTTGTGCTTCCCATGTTCGACGGAAAATATTTCCTAAACACTCCATCCCGGGTGAAGCGGGAAGGCAGGCGGGAGCCGGCGGGGGGGGGGATTCATTTTTTGACAGGAGCTGCACGGTGTGGTCATATTTATGGAAGAACAAACCGAACGGCTTTTTGAGGTTATGTGTTATGTGTAATGAGCGAGCTTAAATAATCACGAGTTTAAAATATTATTATACTCACGTATAGTATTATAATAAATATATTTCATAGTAAAATTATAATATAGTAACAAATATTAATATAATTATTTGGTTTAAATCGAGAAACGCCTGGAATATTCTCCGCGCGGGAACGTGGATGCGTTACATGTTTTTGCACAGTGCCCTTGAAATGATTTTACACAAAAACGCAAATGTCGTAAACAGCCATATATTGTTATTATTATTTTATGACTTTGGGTCTTGCCGCGATCGATGCTCTCGAACAATCGTCAGTTGCAGTTTGAGCTTTGCGCATTCCCGAGTCCCGAGCACAATGGAAAATCATAAAACTTTGGCATTCATTTCCCTAATCAGAGAGAGACCAATCATTTGGGACGTCCAGTGCCCAGATTTCAAAAATAAATTGAAGAAGTACGATGCCTTATCAGAGGTGGCGACTATTCTAGGAGTTACAACCAAGACCGTAAATACCAAGTGGACCATTTTCGGAAAGATTTCCGACTAATATCGATTATTGCACGATCTAAAGTTACTATTAAGAATTTAGAGTGCGTACATATGTACGTCAAAAACAGAATAATTATAAATATTTGATATTATATTATAATTTTATTATCAAATATTTTTATTATTATATTATGTTTAGGTAAAATAATATTTTAAACTCGTGATTATGCCCGCTCATTGCACATAACCACAAAAGGCCATTCCGTTAATTCAAAATACACAACAAAAGTTGACAATATTTGATGACAAACATTGACTTGTTGTGGGACTGTCAAGGCAAATGACGAGCAATGGACCCGGCTTTAAGATGACGTTATGTACCCTCTTGGATGCAGTAAGGTGACAAAATAAATAAAACTCATAGACATTCTTGGGAAATATAACAAAATTATTTGCACCATCTCAAAGTGGAGTAAATAATTAGTTGTGATAAGTAGAGGTCCTAAAAAACTTTTTAATAAATTTTTCACCCCCCACACCCTCTCTTGCCCCCACCCCCCAAATAGTATCGAATCCCCCTTTAGGGTCGAACTCTCCACCCATGCGAACGTAAGGGCGTACACCCTTGATGGCTACAACAACATTGAGAGCCTGGTAGAATCATAATATCTCTTGAGCTATTATTGCATAGCTTCTGGATGGATAGGTATCTACAAGGCGATGGGTCGAGAAAGTCCGGCTGGAGAGGTAAAAATGGTCTCCCTCAACCAGTCCCTCTCGATCCAGCCTCCCCACGGAGTAAGTGGACAAATGCAATTGCCGCCAAATTCTAGACAAACCTCACCCCATGAGCCCGGGCAAGCCCTTCTCCTTTGCCCCTCCCCCAGTATTGTACCCCTCTTAGAGTCGAACTACCCATGTGAATGCTATAGCTACGTCCTTGATTGTGACAATAATATTGAGAGCTTCTTAGACTCCTAATACGTATTTGCTGAGCTGTTTGGTTTTTAGCTTAACATTTTAAATACATGGAATCACTACATAATAAATTGAATAATAAAGGAACGCTTTATGAGTCATTTAAATAATTTAAGAGCTTTAAAAAAAATCCTTTTTAAACACAGAAAAAAAAATAGGATTTAAGTTTCTAATAAATCTGTTTTAAAATTTACGCAAATGATAAACAACCATTTATGAAGTGTATCAAACATTACAAAATTAATAAACAACCATTGTATCCTAAATTAATGGTTATTCAACAGTTGCGTAAAATTTAAAACACATTAGGTACAAGTAAGGGCGTAAATGTATAATTTGCACAAATTCTATTTTGTATACATTAATTAAGAACATAAAATATTACATTTTTGTTTTGGAATTTTTTTAAATTATCAGAAGTCTATTTTACAACTATTTGTTATTTTTTCAAAACTTAATATATAATACAATCAGCACTGAGAATTATGACGTGAAAAGCCCGTAACTCTTAACTAACTCCTAACTTTTCAGAATCCCTTCTCTTGCTTAATCTCTCCGCCACAAAATATTCATTTGGCTAAAATAGTAGAGTAACAATATTTATTTTTTAAATTAACAAACCTCTGGGTCCTGGATACAATCGATTGCGATGAAGAAAAGATGAAGACATATTTATTAATATACAACAATTTCATTTCAATTTCAATACTTGGATTAAAAAAAAAAAACAACATTTACAAACATGTACACAGAAATGAGTAAATCGAGTGGTTGCTTTCATGGAAAGCCAAGTGGTTTTGGCACAGACTACTGTTGCTTGCAAGTGCTTAAAATCATTATTACTTGACAAGTAACTAGTGGAGTGAATCACTAATATACTGTATTGTGTAGGCAGCCAAATAAACATAATAGGTACATACCATTGTAAAAAGGGGTTATGTAGGTAACCTAAAGTTGAATTTCTAAAGTGATCAATATAATTGTTACAAGTTGAGCAATTTACAATAATTATCAGTTGTTGATTGCACAAATAATACTTAAATTATAATAAATTTTGATGGCTGTGGTTGAGATGTAGTCTCATTACAGAATTCCTCCATAATTCACTATTGAGACTTTTGAGAATTCTCGAGAAGAGAACATTAAGTGATTGCGTATGAACTTCTATATGGGAACTTTTTATGATTAGGGGGCTGTACCTGTAGGCTGGTGTAGCTGCTATGCTTCTTGACGAACCAGCCGCGGTCATGCTCATTGACATGTTTGTGCCTCATCAGAAGTGATCGCATGACGGTGGCCTTGTCAGATTCAGAAATCAGCTCGTCAATTACCATCTGCTCGGTAATACTAGAAATAAGAAAAATATATGATGCATACAAACAAAATATAAATATACAGGTAGCTACTTCGAAACGATCTAAATCATCTGGTAAATAGAGATTGATTTTACCATAGCATGAACCAGTTTGGAGAGCAAACATGGACCAAAATCAAAACTATCACCAGAATTTCCACTACAAAAGGAGCAATGGCAAAAAGTCCCTACTTAAGCTATTTGAATACTTACGAGATAGAAAGCCAAATGGGTGTAACACAAAGGTTTTTGGCATTAACTTTATAATCTCCACTTTCAAGTTAAACTATGTATATTAGGCTTGAAAAATGATAAAGAGATGATGGTAAGAATTAAAATATTTTAGGTTGAAGTCCTTTGTTGGGATAATGAAACGGAGATAAAATAGGTACTAAACATTAAACATTACATTTTGCCGCAGAGTAGGTATAATTAGTTTGTTTTATTGTTTTGGAACATTTAGAGAGCATTAACATGATTGTATATACATATATAATTAGCATTGGGATGTGAGTAAATGTTAACAATCCACAAGTTAAAATGTTCATAGGAAACATAATTGATATAAGAATAATGTGGAATTTTTTTTTATTGCATCCACTACGGGATCAAATGTATTAAAGATTTTTTTAATAATATTTTGTTAAGAATGTCGAATAAATTGCCAATTCCGACTTTTGGACGGTGAATCCTTTTTTTTTAGCTTCACACCTTAGGCCCTGAGGAAATCAATTTCCCTCTGTCATCTTTGGGGATGTTGTGTGCAGGGTCTTTTTAGGTAAAGGATGGAGAGGAAATCCTGGGAAGGCAAAATATATGATAGGTGGGTAGGGAGTCAATGTGTTCAGCAGAGACGGACATATGAATCCATCCCTCCCACTGCGGCACTAGGTGATGGGTCAAGAGAGTCTGGCTGGAGAGGTAAAAAGGTACCGGCACCCCTGCTAAGTCACCAAACGTAGCGAACCGTTTGGGGTGACCAATGGCATCTGTGTTCGTTATCCAACAAATGATTTCCATATTGAAAAAATTATTCCCTTCAATATAATTTATAATTCAAGAAGAAGGTAATACTTATAAATCTAAACGAAACATGAAACAGAACAAAACACAATTTACCCCATTAAAAAACGGGGAAAATCAGTTGAGGATAAAATTTTTTAATTCTGAATTTGAAATATGGGATTGACAAAAATTACAGAAATAATTTAGGTCAAAATGGCCGAGTTGGTTAAGGCGCTAAGAAGGGAAGAAAAAAAATCTTGGGTTCGAGCCCCAGTTCTGACCGTTACCTACTTATTTTTCTGTGTCTCTTTGTAATTCTTGTTTCGTTTATATTAATTAGTGTTACCTTCATCTTCAATACAAAAAGATTTTTATATAATATTTTGTTTCAAATAAATTACTAATTTCTACTTTTGGATGGCGAATACTATTTACGTGTATTAGGGATGTCGAAAGTGAAAAAAATATATCGATATATCGATGTATCGATATTAAAATATCAATATCGACGTCGATATATAGAGGAAAAAATATCGATATATCGATCAAATTTTCAAGAGATTTTGCATTTTTAAAATAATAGTGTATTCAGCTCAATATTATAATCAATAGTAATTTTTGTACACAATGTGCTTTTTTTAATGTACAAAAATCTCAATAAAAATGAAGGTATTTTTAGCACTATTCAAACTATATCAAAAACTAAAAAGCTGTCTTCTAACTATCCCAAAACGCGATTACGTGTTTTGGGATGTATTTATTCCTAAACAAGCAGACGGGTTAATCTGTCAAAAAGGACTTCGTGTTTGGAACAAGGTGTAGTCAATAATCATAGACAATTGGGAACCAACACATAGGAGTGGCTTAGAAAAAAATGGTGAAAAATAGCATACATTTCTATGTATGTACCTACACACATGAGATAGTATTGGTGATCACAAATACTAATGCAAAGACAATAGATTTGTAAGCAATTAATAAAAATTTCAACTGCCAGATGTTTTGACCCAATACAGTTACTTTTTTCCGTTCGTTCCTACACGGTTTTGGATTCTAGTGACTTTAAATACGTAAATTTAAAAAAATATAGTTTTTGATACAATTTTCGATATTGGATATTTTGTATCGATATATCGGATCAAAATATATCGGCTAAAAATATCGATATATTGAATTAAAAATATCGATAAATCGATACTTTTTCAACAAGCCTAACGTGTATCTGCAAATGAATTTTAAAAATTCAAATTACTTTCTCCATGAAAGTCAAACATTTGTGTATTGTTAAGTCATGTCAGGAAGGTCATCTATAAGAGATTGTGCCAAGGAAGGTAACCTATGAGTGAGAGCACTGGAGTGATCCAGCGTATACCCTAATATACTGGCGTCTGGTACTAGGGTGTCCTCGAATTTCCACGCAGCGCAGGACCACCAGGAATGTAGGAGCCACTGTGGAAATTGGAGATGAGGTCACGATCCTCAGCAATAAGGAACCGACTTTAGAAGAAGTCTTACCGGTACGCTACTCCCGTGAGGTCCTTTTCATCGAGGTCCAGCAGCACCACTCCGGACTGCAGGCATCTGCGCAGATTCAGCAGGGAATGGAAGGAGAGAGACGCCACGTGGGGTCGACCCCAGCGGTCCGATCCCTCCTCCAAATCCTCTTCATACTTGATCCATCTGGCCGTCTCTTTCCATTCTTTGTCATCGCCGGTTCCAACAAGCTCGTCAAGTTGAACGAACACCTGGAATATTTAATGATGGGGTTGAGTTTAGCAAGAAAACGTGGCTGTAAAAAGATTCTAGATTGGAAGTAAACCGGTCGCCGAGAAATTTGAACAACAGGTATTTTATCAAACTGTTACTGTAACTGTCGCTCTTACTCCCCCGAATACTGAGTGAAAGGGACAACTGCATCTCAGGCTGATAAGTTTTTGAGTTAGTTTCGCCATGTAAGCCTTTATTTTGGATAGATGGCGATTCAAACTTGGTTAAATTACTATATTTGCCGGGTTAGCAAACAATTTAACGAACATTTTAGTTTTCTGAAAGCGATCTGCGAATACATAATTTTTTGTCATGTAGTCAGCAATGGGTATACCAAATGAATGGTTATATTTCAGTGACTCGAGACAGGAAAGCAGCTGTGTCACACAGGACAATTTTATTTTTATTTTTTATCAATAGAGAACTCCAGTCCAATTTTTTAATTTTTTTTAATGAATAATGACCTTCTGACTTAAATAACTGCATTTTTTTTTTGAGTTTGTTTTAATAGTTAAAATAATTTTCAAAATTTTAATTTTTCAAGATCCCCGAAAAACACCCCACGTATAGTGAATCGTAGTATGAACATCGTAGACCCGGATCTTCATACGGATCCGTAAGATCCGGTTCCGTAAGACCTATCTTCAAAGCTACGGACACACTTGCTCGCGGTTCGCGGATCTTTGCGAACGAGTGAGTGGGTAGCAATTGCTACTAGGTAGCATTCTCTTTGGCTTCTAATGAGCAAGTGTATCCGTAGCTTAATTCGGTCGTTCAATTGAGCCGATTCACTGAACCGGATCTTTTCATTCTCGTTCAACTGAGCCGCTTTGCCCGTCTCTAGGTGCATGGTAGCATTATGATGTGGCATATTATACAATTTTTTCATACAAGTTTTTCAATATTTTAAATAATAGAGATAAACTAATAGAGATACCTCTTTTTTTAATACTGAATTATTTGGGCTTAAATATTGTTTCAATAAACACAACAATTAAATCTCTATAAACAGTATGAAATAACGAATAACATGAAATGTTGTTAATACTGATGGCTTGTGTCATACCTACATAATCAAAGTTTAAATACAATGACTGGTTACGAGTTTTGAAAGTCGTATATACCTACCTACCTGACTTTACTCTAATTAAATCGCAAATGTATAATATATTTGAAAATGCGAGTAGGTATTATACATTTCAAAAAAATATTAGAAAAATACACTAATTAATAAATTATTGTTGTTATTATTGTTGTTATTATTATTGTTCGAGTCCCAGATGTGTCAATATCTTTTTCTGATTTTTCTGTTTTCAGATTTTCGATTGAGTTTCGCTTATATTGTCTTCATTTAATTAAATAAATTATTGTTTTAATCAATGATTGTTTTAAAGATTTCGTTTTTATGCTTCTCAATTTCCTTTGCAAAAAAAGCAACGCATCTAACATCACCTAGTTCGAGGTTTCAAGGAAAAACATCACTAAAAATTGTCTAGCTTATTATCGATAGCTTATGCGTATTGTATCGCTTGTAAAATCTCACTTATTATTTATCATTAGCTGGTGGGATTATTATTGATTTTCAACTAAAATTATACTTGTTACAACCTAGTGGTGCACAACCCAATTCGTGCGGCCCGCATGCCAATTTTGTACCCTTGGTTATAGAGAAAAAACCCTGAAATCCCTTCTTGAGAACAATTTGTACAGGGTTTTGGTCAATTTACGCTGCTTTCCCTAAATGGAACCAAATTTGAAACCCCCAGAAAAAAAATCCCCAGAAAGCGAAATCTTGAATTTCGCTGTCTCCCCTCCTGAAAAATAAAAAAATCCACTTGTAGGTCGCGGGCCATTTGATAAAGAGGCAGAGCCTCCCCTTAAGCTAAAAAGGTTGTGCATCACAATCACAAATTTACCCAATGTAGGTGGTACTCGTAGCTCGGTATCTTCTTAAACACTTTTATTGTTTTTTAAAACAAAATTGACGATGAGGCACAATGCAAAAGAAGATGTAAAAAGGGAACAAATTTGCAAACTGAAAATACATTGACTTTAGAAGATTTTATGACAATTTTACATAGTGCGTGATGGGAAACAATGTTTCACACAGCTGACAATCTTACACAGGTAGTGCCATAAAAATACGAATCTGTCCCTAACCCCTAAGGGGATAGGAAATTCCCGCCAGCCGCCAATGTTGCACGCCGGGCATATTATGTCCCTTCATGGTCGCCACCTTTGATAGTTATACCTTCTTACTACGAGAATAATTCCCAATTATTGTTTTTTTTAAACCTATTTAACCATTTAGAAATTGTGTTGACATCCATTTACGTATTTAGAAATTGTGTTGACAAAATTATTTGCACGTTATATCAGTGAATCGTCCTCGCTATAACAGTCAACAATTATATTAAAATAAGTGTGAACTAAAATATCATTTGGTATTTGCTTATTATAGCCATGATCTCGCTATAGCCATGATCGTTATAACCAAGTTCGACTGTATATATATATGTTGTATTATAAGATGTAATAAAAGTATTAAAAGTTGTATTATGTGTTTTATTATTATAATATAAGTTGCATTATTAGTTGTTTAAAAATGTATATTTTGTGTTGTACTGTAAGTTGTATTAAATTTTGTATTTTAAGTTGTATTATAAGTTGTATATAAGTTGTATTATATGTTGTATTATAAGTTGTATATAAGTTGTATTATAAGTTGTATTATAAGTTGTATTTAAGTTGTATTATAAATTGTATTACGATTTGCATTATAAGTTTTATCATAAGTTGTATTATAAGTTGTATTAAAAGTTTCATTATGTGTAACATTATAATATGTTGTATTATACAATGTAATAAAAGTTGTATTATGTGTTTTATTATTATAATATAAGTTGCATTATTAATTGTATTAAAATGTATATTATGTGTTGTTTTATAAGTTGTATTAAATTTTGTATTATAAGTTGTATTATAAGTTATTACGATGTAATAAAAGTTGTATTATGTGTTTTATTATTATAATATAAGTTGCATTATTAGCTGTATTAAAATATATATTATGTGTTGTTTTATAAGTTGTATTAAATTTTGTATTATAAGTGTATTATAAGTTGTAATATAAGTTGTATTATAAGTTGTATTAAAAGTTTCATTATGTGTTATATTATATGTTGTACATCAGGGTCCTGAAAAACCTACCACGTAATGCTTTATTTAATACATTATTATGTAAGCATGCAGTAAAAAATAATACTCACAGCATGAGGACTGTGGTCGTACATCTTGCGAATAGTGGTTGGGGTCAATAGAGTTTGCAGGTTGTCGTTGCCGCCCTTGCGACCGATTCGCACAAATGCTGTTCCGGAAAGAGGCTGGAATAGAGATTAAAAAATGTTTTATATTTTAATACCATTGAATAAAGAAGATGCATGATGTTTATGTACATTACAGGAAATAGTTTTCTTAAAAATAATACAAACGCATTTCAAAATAATAGAAAACTCAAACATACACAATTCTCCCAACTCTTAAGTGTAAAAAAAAACAATAGGCCAATTCAATTATAAATATCTTGGAGTAAAGCTATTTACTGCATTACCAGAAAGTATCAGAAATATAGATACAAATTTTCAAATTTCACCATAAAAACACAACATAATAACACATCTCCCATACACACACAAGGATAGCTTTATTGTGGTGGTACATCTCTATATATTTTTTAAGGAAGACAAAAATTCCCGGATTATGAATAATAATAATTGAATAATTCGTATAGGGCCGTTTTTGTGAAAAATCACCTCAAGGGCGCTGACAATATTTGAAAATCTCCTACTACCACCAAATAAAGCGGAAAATGTTGCTTGTGTCATCATGGAGGACTTAGCCAGCCGAGGAATCGAACCCGCTATGCCTGGGTGGTACCCAAACGCGATGCCAACTCAGCCACTGACATAATATATATAACAATGTGTGAAATTATTACTATGTAAATTTTTAAATATTTTCTATAATTGATGTAACTTTATTTTTTTAATAAATATATTTAAAAAAATATACAATTAATAATTATCGTAGTAAGTAAGAATATTTAAAAATAAACCAAAGTACCTACAACAAAAAGTGCTGTTTTGTTAAAATTATTTTTAGGTACTTACTTCAAAATAAGTCCCAGTAATCTGAAAGTTAGCACAATACACATTAATGATAACATGTGCAGCGTGAATAATTTATTAACTATTTATTCCTACTTAATTCTCGTATTCCCGAACGTGGAATTTTTTTGTTAATAATATATGTTTTATTTTTATGAAAAATAAATGTGTTTCGTTTTTATTCATACAGGGTGTTAAGGGCCGTACTTGACTTACTTTAACCAGTGATTCCTGACATTATTTGGAGTAAAAAATGTAAATGAAATTTTGGTCTTGACTTTTTTTTTTTTTTCAAAATTTTTTTCATCAAAATCAAAAAAAAATAAAATTATTCCGCATGTCATCACTGGTCACTCAGCCGGGTGTCCGATGAACCCCTTACCCCGCCTCCAACTGTTCAACAACTACCATTTTTTTATGTTTTTGTAGAAAAAAAAAAACATCAAAAATGTCACCGGAGACCAAAATTTCATTTACATTTTTTACTCCAAATAATGTCAGGAACCACTGGTTAAAGTAATTCAATTACGTCCCTTAACACCCTATATAAACTCTTTATTTGTAAAAATGGGGCTATTATTCAAAGTTCTCTCCTTTCAAAAGTTTCAATCTCTCTTTTTTCACTTTTTCAGGAAGGGAAACAAAACTTCATTTTGTGAATCAAGAATATCTTACAGATTTAAATTTTAGTTTTAGGTTGTTGGTTCTCGTTGACTGAAAACGGATCAGTCGTTAATTGAAATGAAAGGTACCTAATTTGAAGTTGGAAATGTTCACTTTCCATAAAAAGATCAAGTATTTAAATGTAAAAATGAATCAACTGAAAATAATGACATAAATGGATTCAGCGCCCTCTAACTAGCACCTTATTTATTTATTTTTATGTGAATTCCGCACAAGAGTTCGAAACCTCAGACGTTTGGAGTCAGTGAGACTAAGGCATACCCAATAAGAGCATTTTGTGAGGCTGAAGTTAATGGGGAGGGGAAGGAGGCGAGGAAGAGGAAGGTGGTAATGTTTCTAGTTATTTATGTCTGGTCACCAAACACGAAAAAATCCATACGTTGCAATTCTGAATGGTGGTCTTTCAGCATGGCGATTTATTTTTTTTTTTATTTTTTTTTTATTGAAATAATAGATAATACATAATATAATCAACAAACAAGTCCTGCTAAGCCAATTGAATCGGCTTGTCAACAGGTGCTTATATTTTAGTTACATATTTATACATTTTTAAAATTTAAAATTTACATCTTATATCTACAGATTCAACATTTTTTCATACATATCAAAATCAATATAAATCTTTTTTTCCGATAGCCAATTTTACATTGCTTTATAGTGTCAGGTAATAAATTAAATATCTTCGGTATGATATATTCAAACGTTCTCTGTCCGTACTTATTGTTAAATTTCGGAACTATTCCGTCGTTACGCGTGAATCTAGTGTTGTATTTATGTTCTAATTTCTCTTTATGCTGCGGGGTAAATATATGCTGAATGATAATTTTGTGCCAAAGTATTGCCTTAACAGGTAAAATTTTGGCACTCTGAAACAGCAACGGTTTATTTTGTCTCTGTTTGAAAATATTAAGGACGACCAATAATTTTACAATTGCGTTTTGTACAACTTGCACTTGTTTCAGATTGGTTATAGAAGTGTTTCCCCATATTGTTAATCCATATCTTATAATAGATTCTGCTAGTGACATATAAATTATTTTAAGTGTTTCAATTGATACGAAAAAATTTAATGTGTACATTCTGCCAGCAATCGATCTGAGTCTTTTACAGGTTTTTTTTAATATGTTTGTCCCATTTAAAAAAACAATCTACAGTAACACCAAGATACACGTATTCCGAAACTAATTCTAAGCTTTCACATTTACAATTAGTTGGAATATTTTTATGAATGCAATTAAAATTATGAGATATAATATTAGGATTAAATTGAAATTTGGCATTAGGTGATCTTATATGCATTACTTTGGTTTTTTTAGCATTTATTAATAGTCCTGCATCATGTGACCATTTACAGAGTTGATTAAAGTTCAATTGCAATTTTTAGATCTTTATGTGATATGACCAATGCCGTATCATCTGCGAATACAAAATGTTTCACAAAAGAGAAAAGTTTTTTCATTATGGTTACATAAATTATATATAGTGTAGGTCCTAATATGGAACCTTGTGGAACTCCTGCAGATACATTTTTTGTTTTACTATCTGAGAGTATTTTCCAAAGAGAGACCGGACAACTCAGATTGAACTCAACTCAACACCTCTTTTGGAAAGTCATTAAAAGTGATGAAAAAATTGGTTAAATAGGTTACGTTAGATTATGTTAGGTTAGGTTAGGTTACGGGCTATTTTTGAAGTGAAACTTCTACAGCCCCGTTGTGATTAGGAATTCAGATGAAACGGAAATGACGCGTACAGCACTTGCGAAGCATAAAACACCTGTCAAGGCTCCTATTGGATGAGATATAAAACGGAAATGGCGCCAGGTCGGCGCTCATTGGCTGCTTTGATTATGACCTCACTTTTCAAGGTTCCTTGGTTCTTCATTGGTTGAGATTGTTTTGGTAAAGTTTCGCTTCTACCGCGTGTTAACTGCACTCGATTTTTTTTGAAACTTTTAATGAGTTTTTAAAGAGGTGTTGAGTTGAGTTTATTTTGAGTTGTCATGGAACCCTTTCAAAGTACGAAATTATCTATGTACCTATCTCATTTTCGACATATTTGAATAAAGTCATTATTGAATTACAACCATACGAAAGTAATACAATAATAAATACGCGACGTCAGATATTACATTCGGTCGCCTTTTTAAGTGAGAAACTTACGCTTTTTAAAATTAATTATATTTCGACATTACACGCAAATAAGGTTATTGATCAATTTTTAAAGTATTTTTCGCCAGTCGTGCTAGGGATGTCTCTGTGTTATGAAAGACGACAAGAAATTAAAATAACAAAAATATATTGAACTAGCTTTTGAGCTTTGCTCGCATGGTTTTAGGGGGAAATCCATATATATATAAATTAAATTCTGGGTTTGTAGTTCCCGACATGCGTTGCTATGCCACTTAATTAAGAATTGTTTCTCTCCGCGTGTCCTTTCCCATCGCATCCCATTCTTCTTCCACCTCCCCTTCCCCTCACACGTTCCCATTCTGCCTTCTCCGCTTTCCGTCTCCCCACCCCCCTCTCCCGCTTCCCCTTTCCACGAACCTCCCTCCTGATTTCCCCTCCCGCCTCCCGCATTCCACACATTCAGTCTCTGTATATTCAGTTTTCAAACAGCTCGCGTGCCACCTATTGCAATTTTTTGTATACAAATTACATAGTGTCACAGCTCATCAGTATATATATATATATAGAAACCATCGTTGACGTACTCACAACAACTCACCAAAGTTTCATCGCAATCGGATGAACGGTTTAGCAATGCATAATGACGCCAGAGCTCAATATTGTATACATAAACCATCGCTGGCATGCACACGTCAAATCCCCAAAGCTTCATCGCAATCGGATGAATGGTTTAGCAACGCATAGCGGACATACATACAAACATTTTTAGATTTTGTATATACATAAGATAACGTCAAACATAATTTTTAAAATTTTTATGTAATCAGCCTTGCTTTCATTCCGGATTTCTATATTTTAAACACGGTCATACAATGTTTTCCCGCACGTACCTCTCAGCGTTCTCATTTCTACAATATTCAGTCTACTTATTAATTTTCTTTTTTTATATTTTACGTGCGGCTGTCGGGCACAAGCGAACTTCTCAAGAATTGTTTTTTTTTATTACAATAACCCTCAGGGCCTATGCCATCTTTGGAATGAGTGAACTTCAAGGAAGGAGTGAACATGGGTCTTGAAGATCTATGTTGCAGGAGGGAGGAAACACAGAGGACCGCAGATCGTTCCACAGCCGAGCTGATGAACTTAATAATGAGTCGTAGTCAATACGGCATATGTACCGCCGCCAATAGTGCTCCCGTCTGGAGCCAGTGAGACTATGGCATCTCCAATTGGGGCATGTTGTGAGGCTGAAGGTAGTGGGGAGGGGAAGGAGATAGGGAAGAGGAAGGCGGGGAAGTATCTGGCTATTCAGATCTGGTCACCAAACACGGCTAATGCCATTTCAAGTAACGTTTCAATTCTGAATGGTGGTCTTATACCAGGGCGATACTGAGAGCATCTTCCACTCTGGAACGAGCCGCAAATATACTATATATTATTTTAAATGAATAAATTGTGAAATAACATAAATTAATCAAATGAATTTATTTGCCACGCCGTGATTCGATCCCGCGACCTTCGGAATGCTAGTCAAGAGCGTTACCGCTGGACTACTACCGAGGATGAGCAATACCTCTGCCGTAGGTAACTTCAAGTGGTTCGCTACGTTTGGTGACTTGGCAGGGGTGTCCGGGTTCATGGGGTGAGATTTGCTCGGGTCTTGGCGGCGGAGACGTCTACCCGCCTACTGCGTGGCGGGCCGGATCGATAGAGACTAGTTGAGAGAGGTCTTTTGACCTCTCCAGCAGGGCCCTCTCGACCCATCGCCTTATACGTGTAGGATTTATACGTGTCACTCCTGGACATAATGACCTCAAGATTTCGACCCACCCCTCCTAACCTTTTCATTCCCAGAATTTCCTCTCCTTCATTTTCTAAAACGAACCTCCACACAGCATCCCCAAATATGACAAAAGCTCCGAGGGGAATTATTTTCCTCTCCGTGTGGAGCTAAAGTGATTCATACCTACCCCTTTTTGGTAGATTCCTACACACCCCCCGTACCTTTTTCCTTCCCAGAACTTCGTATCCTTTTCATAAAAAGACCCTCCACACTGTATCTCCTAAGACGACATAGGCCCTGAGGGCTATTATTTTCCTCAGAACCTCATGTGTGAACGTAATATAAAAAAACGAGTGTACTTTAGACCACACGACTGAAGTAAAACTTCACTAACTTATATCTCCCTCTCAACTTCCATTCGCCTCGCCCGATCACACTTTTCATAACGCTCTCGTCACGCATTCACCAGCTTACTCCCCAAGTCAAGCGGGCGTAAACAAAATATAATAAAAAAAACCTCATTATGTAAAATTTCGACTTTAATTATGTTCGTAAAAGTCCTAGGGCGTTAAATAAATAAATATTACTGAATAATTTATTCTGTGTCTACAAATTATTTAGAAAAGATTAAAATTATTATTCACGGGTAGCAGTTTGTTATTCTCTACAAATTGACGTTGCGTATGGTCAGTATTTACACAATTTATTTCAAAATAATATGTGATAATCATCAGCGGTTATCGCTACGTTACGGCATATCACGCAAAGTGTACCCAACTCTATCATCTGTCAATAATTCTACGTTCATTGTAAGTTTCAAAATAGAATACTGCAAATATTGGAGGCCGAATACCCGATGAATCTGGATACATATTGGCATCATTCAGTCAATAAACTTCAATTATTCTACCTCCGGAATCGTTTTTAAAATAGACCGCCAAAGTAAAAATACGTCAAACCGAGATATTGGTCTAAATGTTTAGCATCTTCGCAATGTAGGTATCTTTATATATTTTTTTCTTTATTCATTTAAATGTTTTTACTGTCGAAATATAAATGTTAACCATAGTAAATTAATGTAGGTAAAGATTAAATAAACATACTGGGATAATATGAAGGCACCTATAATTAACATACAGGGCGTTAAGGGACGTATTTGTCTTACTTTAACTAGTAATTCTTGACGTTATTGGGAGTAAAAAATTTTACCCGGCGAGATGGGATGGAAAATTGTTACATGGAAGTGGGGGCCAGGTAATTGTTACCGGAATAGACAATGTCACACATTTCAGCATCTATTTAAGGAAATTAATATTATTCGTTACGAGCATTGTGTTACTGTTATCAATGTAATTAAACACCAAAAAAATCTTAGAAATAAACTTTTAATCATAGGAACAAGGCTTGAAACTTAATGTCTAAAAATAAACAAATTTTGGCTTCTTCTAGCAAAATCTAAAAAAAGTTGAAGATAACAATTATAAATTATAATTATAATTCTAAACTGTCAAATTAGTATAAGCTTTCCCTGACGAAGGAACGTTTGTTCCGAAACCGGTCGGATTTGCAAATTATATAAGTGGTTTATACAAAGTTATATTGTTTCATTTTTCTATAACAATTATCGTTCTTCAATTGTTTGAATGTTCCTTTTATGAATTTACTAACATAAACAACATCATTATTGCTACAATTATCACAGAAAGAAAAGTTAACACCGAATACGGGCATGGGTAATTATTACCTTTTTTAAGTTTTGGCACGTGTAGCTCACAACGCGGCTTATGCTTTCGATTTCGCGCCAGAAACTTGTCGAGGCATTCAAAAACTCCAGCTACTGAGAAAAGCGGCAACGCCGCATAAATAGTTTTAAAATTATAGGCAAACTTAAAAGGCTCGGGTAATCTTGACCCAGCCCCCATTTCGTCGGGTGAAATGAAATTTTAGTCTCCGATGACATTTTTGACGTTTTTTTTTCTACAAATAAAGCAAAAATAGTAGTTGTTGGACAGTTGGGGGCGGGATAAGAGATTGGACGGTTACTCAGCTAAGTGACCAGTGACGACACGCTGGAGAAATGTTTTTTGTTGAAAATGATTTTGAAGAAAAAAAAAAGAAAACAAGTCACCGAAAAAATCACAGCGACCAAAATTTCATTCATTACATTTTTACTCCAAATAATGTCAGGAATCGCTGGTTAAAGTAATTCTAGAAAATCCCTTAACACCCTGTACATAAATGGACAAAAATAATAGATAAATAAAATTCATTATGAAAAAATCAACGCTTATAAGTTTTTTACTACAATACATCTATTTTAAAATTATGTTTAAAACTTAAAAACTGGTTTGGTTGAGGATTGAAATTTCCTCCCCGGGAATTAACTGAAATAAGTAAACACGCTAACGGCGCTAACACCCAAGCCAAATCCCTATTGGAGAGGAATTAACTGCTACAAATTTTTGAATATAATGTCATCCAATTTCAGAGAAATGCGTAAAGTCCGCTTGTGTCGAGTGTCGACTGGACATCGGAAATTGGGTTACTTTCCTTTTCCAAGTTCCATTTAATTTATTCATTTAATCAAGAACACAAAATTGAAATTCAAATAGATGTATTTAAAAAGAGCCTTAATGACTACACTATCATAAATATGTAAAGGTAATAAAAGTAAGCAATCATTTAAAAAGCTAGATCTTATACCATCATTAATAAGCAATAGCACCATCCAAGAGAATTAATTTTTAATAAAATAATTAAAACACATTGTTTTTACCACAATAAACTTTATTTAAAAGTCAACATGTTTCAAGAACGATGTTCTAATATAATGTACTTAATATATTAGTACAGTACATTATACGTCCTGATGAAGAGAACATCGTTCTTGAAACATGTTGACTTTTAAATAAAGTTACAATAAACATAAACACAATAAACTTTAAATAAATGAAGACAATATAAGCGAAACTCAACCGAAAATCTGGAAACAGAAAAATCAGAAAAACATATTGACACCTCTGGGACACGAACCCAGGACCTCTTGCTTTCCGGGCAAATTGTCGATATGAAATTCGGTCATGTCATGTCCCAGAGGTGTCAATATGTTTTTCTGATTTTTCTGTTTCCAGATTTTCGGTTGAGTTTCGCTTATATTGTCTTCATTTATTTAAATATTACAATTTGAGGTTTTACTCATAAAGTTAAAAATTAAAAATAAACTTTATTTAAAAGTCAATATGTTTCATGAACGATGTTCTCTTCATCAGGACGTATAATGTACTGTACTAATATATTAAGTACATTATATGTCCTGATGAAGAGAACATCGTTCTTGAAACATGTTGACTTTTAAATAAAGTTTATTGTGGTAAAAACAAAGTGTTTTAATTATTTCATTAATAAAATGGTGCCACAAAGTGAATTTGCAAAATTTGAAGAAGAAATTAATTTTTAGTCTTTTTCAATGAATAAAATATGTATTATACATATATATTAACAAGTAGGTATTATACCTACAAAAGATATCATTTTTCCAATCATACATTTAAAAAAAATCTCCAAACGGAAGGTGTTCAACTCACGTGTGAGTTTTGGCATACGTGCAACGTGCGCCAGTTCAAAAATAGTAATATTGATTCAATAAGTTAATGAAATTGTAACGTGCGTAAACAGTTGGTATCACCTGATCCCACGGACGTACCGACCTTTTATAAATTAATAACGTGCAGGAAAAGATTATCGAATCAAATAATCATAATAAGTATGTATACAATTTAATTTACACTCATTATTTCGTGAACACGGACTATTTATCAGTCAAGGATTAAATCACGATTTCGTAACGAAATTTTTTAACGTGTTAGATTACACATTAAAAATTTTCGTTATTGATTGGTTCGGATGAATAAAGGAAAAGAAGTTATTAAAACTACAATAATCCGAAAACTTTAATATCTTGGACATGTGATGAGACATCCAGAGAAATATGAGATCCTGCATCTCATAATGCAGGGAAAGATTGCCGGAAGACGGGGCCCTGGAAGACGGAGAACCTCATGGCTGAAAAACCTGAGACAGTGGTTTGACAAAGCCAACATGATAGCCAACGTCCGTCGAACGGACAGGGCACAAGAAGAAGAAAGAAGATTACGGTTTTGGAAGTTCAACCTACTTAAATAATTATATTATGAAAATAATCAGTGAAACCTTCAGAAAACTAAAATAGATAGAAGTGGGGAGACTACGAAGCACTATTTTTTTTATCGATGTGAAGAATGTTTGTTTCCATATTTTGTCGTCGAATTGCAGCGCACCTTTTCCTATGTATTTGGTCATCTTATTAGTATTTGTGTTTTCTTCTTCGGTTTCGCTAGATGTCGTTTTCTTTTGTGTTTTCTTTGCCTGTTCATTATGAAGCGGAGTGAAGATTGGATATTGATTTTAGAAAAAATATTTTATAATTTTTTTTTGGAATTCGTAGGAATTGATCCTTTGTCCGTTGAATATCTGGGGCTTGTTTTGCGCTTTATACCGTTAGACCAAATGAGATGAGATTTATCGTATTATATTGGAACTGACTACCCGTGAAATAAATAAATATTTTATTGCTATCTCATTCTTTCGCAGGCTAAATCCTATAGATATATGTGTTTGTCTCTTTTTAGTGGCGCTCGCTTCCGATTAATCGAGTTTCAAATCACAACGGTGCTAAAGAAGTTTTCACTTCAATTATGTCTTTTTTGGTTAAAATTTTAGTTTTTCAATTAGAGCAGATATCACCACCTGCAAATGACGGGGTTTTGGAGAGGTTCACATTTTAATTATATCCGACAAATTCGCACACGGGAAAAGGAATAAGCACACGGGATGCAAACCATTTGTACGTTTGATTAATAAAAACAATAACTAACCATTATTTTTTACGCAAAACGTAAATCGTTTGCAACTACAACATTACACATAGGTAAGGATCAGATTTTATTTTTACTCGATGATTAATTAGTAATTTCCCGAGATGTTCCTTAGTTACTACTGCCCGAAGATAATGAACTTGTCCCCGGACAATTTGCGGCACGTTCTAGAGTGTAAGATACTCTCAGTGTTGCCATACTGTACAACATTCAGAATTGATAAAAATCAAATAAATATAAATGACCAAAGAAACGATTTGTGATGACCACAATCAAATAAATATAAATAATCAAAGAAAGGATTTGTGATGACCACATTTTTTCGGTAAAGGCATCGTGAGTTTTCGGACAGCACTTAAATTATGTCACTATTACCCAAATATTGCTAACAATAAAATTAATTTCAATAAACGCGGTAAAGTATCATACTGAAATTCATTTAAATGAGTAATTGAGCCACGAAATATTGTGCAATATTTTAAAGCCGCTAAAATCCAACACTTCAAACATGAATTGCCGGGCCTATCTGTGGCTACTTCTCGTCTTTATTTACTCTCCTTTCAATAATCCGTGATATAATAATGCGTTTATCATTCTTTTTGTAGCCTTTTGTAATACAATCAAATAGTTTGTTTGGCTTGCGATGTTATCGTATTAGTTCAGCGTGCCCAGGAAACGTCACCTTTTGCGGATTTAATTATAGGAAAATCGATGACGTTTTTAACTTTATCTTTAATAGGGGTAATTTCCTCTGGGGTGATTGTGTGCCCGAAAAAGTTAACGTTGGTACATCGAATTTACATTTTTGTATATTAATAACTAGACCATTGTTGGAAAGGCGTTGAAAAGGTGTATCCAAATCATTTTAGAAGGCTCCTCTTCATTTTCAAAGGCAATCAAAATGTCGTCTAAATAAACGAAGGCAAAATCTAGATCCCTGGTCACGGCATGCATGAAGCGTTGTAAACTCTGAGCTGCATTGATAATCCAAACGGGGTAATTATAGCAATTTTAGGTATATCTACGCTTCAAGTTTGGATATTTATTAAGTATTTCTGCGTACATCAACATTTCAACATTTTTATCTCTAATTCACATACTTCCCAAATTCTCAAACTCGTCCACTTGCTCCAAGTATTCATCATTCATAAGTATAAAATGTACAATTTAATAAAATTAAGGAAATGCAATGTAATTACCCGCTGTATCTTGGGTCTGCGCAGGCCGCGGGGGTCGTCTGAGCGGTGGCTGTCGAGCTCCTCGAGGTCCGCCTCGTTCAGAGCCTCGTCCTCGGGCTGCACGGACACGCGGCGCCCTTCCCGCTTCCACTGAGGCTCCTCCTGCAGCGAGTACTTGCGCACGCCGCGATGCTGCTGGTACGAGCGCCGGCTGCAACGAGGCATGTCTCATGTTTAAATAGTGTAGTAGAGCTGGGTAAAATAAAGAAAACGCTTTGCCCTTCGTGCACTGCTCAGCTTTGTCGAATTTGATTAAAAGTTATTTTTGTCTTTATTTATAAAAGTAAACATTTTGTACATAAAAACGGTTTCTGTCTAACAAACCAAGCAAATGCACATATTGTGGTAGTCGAAATTTGAAGTAATAAACATAATCATTAATATTTCAAAGTAAAAATAAGCAGTCACCTAAAAGAAGAAGAATTTATACCATTATTATAAAATAATAAACAGTATAAAATTACTTGTTAAAAGAATAAAAGTAAATAGAGAGTAAATAAAATAAAAATGTTTTGGTAATCTGAAAACTTGAAAACAATTGGTAATTTTTTATAGTTGTCTCCCCCGTTTCGTACCATAATGAGTTTGTGCGCATTCACTATTCAGTGAATTCTCTTGTTTACCAGATTCAGGCCCACCACAAATATTTTTTTCTTTTATAATTTAAAAATTGGATGTACTTAAAAAATCGTGAAATTAGAGAATAATGATATATTTGTACTAATGAAGGCAGAGTGTTTGTCAACTTTTAATAATGTACCTAGTAGTCGATACCTACAGCTTACAGTTAGAGTTTATGTTGAAATTAAAAATTTATATAATTATAATTAATCATGAAATTTCAGGAAGGTAAGATTGGAAAAATGAGTTATTGAAAATGAGAGGGAATCATTTAGCACAGAAAAGTAAAGCATTTATATGCGATGAGAATTAGTGAAAAAAGGTAATATTCGTTTTGTTACTTTATGAATCAATGAGATAAAAGAAGGCAATGCAATGAAAAATTCAGATTTTTTAATAATGAAAAATGCAGTGCTGCATGAAAACACAAGGAAATTGCATTCTTTCTGAATGTTTGAGAATCTGAATGTTTAGACTGTGGGAATCATTGCGTCAAAATCGAGAAATTGGCGAATATAAAAGCACATTGATTTATTCAACTGACTAATTTTGTCTAAAAATCAATTGAATGTGACAAAAAAAAATTCTTTACGTTTTGATGGAAAATTTGGTAATTGATTTACTTTTAAACTTCTCGATAGATTTATTTGCTCATATAATCTTTAAGGAAAATGCGTTCTTGATCGCTTTGTGGCAGCAGAGTGATCCTAGAAATGCGGATATTTTAAATTTGATTCTCGATTTTACTTAGGTATCTACAATTTTGAGAGATTTTCATAATTGTTTTGGTCACTTAATTGTTACTCACTGGAATAAAATATACGAAAATTATCAAATTTAATATTTTGCTACGTGTTTTGAAGATCTTTTGTATTCGTAAAAAAGTAAGCAATTGAGAGCGGCCTGAGTGTATGAAAATAACAACATTATTCTAAAATACCTATTCAAAATGTGAAATTTGGAATTCCATGATAAAGATGAGTGATTTTGACTATTTATTCAATTAAGTAATTTTAAGATAACTAAAAAATATATTAACTTTATATTAAAAAGCGCCCTTACTTGATAAAAACTAAAACCAAACTCCATTGAGTTCTACTTATCTTCAAAATAGGTAACACAATTTTGTTGCCTACTTACAGCCATATTTACCTATAACTATTTTACAGTAGGAAATGAGAACAATAATAAGATCGGTATATTTATTTAGAAAATTTGAAAGAGTTAATTAGGCTAAAACAAAACAAAAATCCAAAACTTTACTTTGTTAAATGTAAAAAAAGTTGATGCATGATAAATGATTTGGTACATTGGATGATTATAAACAATACCAATGAATAAAAAATATGTCAAAGATGTATGTCAATACGTTGAAGTCATGTATTTTGAAAATGTGACGTAGTGAAGACTGCATTGGAATAAATTGTTATTTTTTTTTATTTTTTTTTTTTATTATTATTTATTGAAACATTTATTATAATTACAATTTTACAACAAAATATATTTTTTTACAGGTTTTTTTTTACTACTCTTCCATTAAAAGCATTTGCTTGTGTATGGAAGGGGAGTGTACATAAATGCTATTAGTTATTAGTTAGGTATAAGTTAGTACTTAAATAATGAATTGTACATAAATATATGTGAGCTGCAGTATTTATTTGATAATGGTGTGTTTTTTTTTTTAAAGAAAGAATGTTATGGACTAAGATATTTGATGAATTTATTATTTAATGAACTAAGATATTTGTAAGATTAGTTGACAGTAGTTTTTTTTTTAAGAATATTTTTAAAATGTCTCTTGACAGAAAGCAGTATTCGGGTTTTATCATTGATGCTTCTGATTTCTTCTGGTAGACGATTGAAAAAAGTTCTTCCCTGATAAGTATAATGATGCTGTGCAAAAGACGTATTTAGTTTTGGGCATAGAAAAACATGTTTAAGTCGAGTTCTGTTTTCATTTAAAAATGGATATTTATCTTTTTCCTTTATTATTTGAATTACTGAATTTTTAATATATAAATCTTTAAATGTGGGAACTTGAAATTCTTCAAACAGGCGTTCAGTTGGGTAGTCCAAGAATTTTAATAATTGTTCTTTGTACAATTTCTATTGGAAGAAGGTTACATTTATACGCGGATCCCCAACTAATAATAGCGTATTGTAGAGTGGATTGAACTAAGGCATAGTAGATCAAATATAGATTTTTTACCGACAGAAAATTTCTAATTCTTAAAAATATATATATTAATTTTCTGATTTTGTTTACTACTTGACATATTTGTTCCTTCCATTTCAGATTTTTATCGATAATTACGCCGAGATATTTAATTTTATTTGTTGTTTTTAATATTGTACAGTTTGATTTGCAATAATGTTGGCTGTGAATTTTAGTGTTATCGTGTATGACAATGTTAAAATTTTTGGGAGCGTCGTTTGGATGGATTGCAAATGGAATTACAAATGTCTTTTCACTATTTAGTGATAGTAAATTAGTGTCGAAAAAATTCTTAAGCGTATTGATGTCTTCTGTGGCCTGTAATTCTACATTTTCCCAAGTATTTTCACTTATTATTAAAACTGTATCATCGGCGTATGATGTAATTTGACCATGTAGATGTTGAAAAAAAATATCGTTTACATATATGGTAAAAAGGATTGGTCCAAGCACTGTACCTTGGGGGATTCCAAAGCTTGAAATCTCTTGATCACTATTAATACAATTGATTTTTACCACTTGAGGGCGGTTTTTTAAGTAGTTGGTGATCCATTTAATCGCGTTGCCTTTTATGCCAATATCATTTAATTTTTTTAATAGTATCTCATGGGATATGCTATCGAAAGCCTTTCTGAGGTCAATAAATATGCCCGCACATTTTTTACCTTTATCTAATGATTCGTAAATGTATGAAGTTACGTTAGCAATTGCATCTTGTGTGCTGAGTGATTTAATAAAACCAAACTGGTAAAACCATTTTATTTCCTGAAAGAGAGTAAAAGGCTTAAATATACACAATTTATTATTTTTCAATGGATTCCAACATCCGTATACACAATTTGTTTTTGCGGAGAAACGGAAAAAATAGCAAATGAACATTATTAGTTAAAACAAAAAATGCTTTAAAAAAGAAGAGCAACAAATCGTCGGTTCTTCGTATTCTTTAAAGGGGGAGTATATTTGGATTAAGGCTGTTATTTTTAGTTTGCAATTTGTGATTTGCAAAGAAACGGAAACAAAAAGTAGCAAATGAACATTATTATTTAAAACCAAAAAAATGCTTAAAAAAAGAAGAAAAAACGTCGGTCCTAGAGGAGTATATTTGGATTAAGGCTTTTATTTTTTCATTTTTAATTGAAGAGAAATGGGGCCAATTTCCAAGAATTCATTTAAAGTATGAATACGATCTTTTGCCTGAAAACGACGGTACTTAATTAAGCCTCTAAGTAAAAGCCATTTGCTGGGTATTTTACGTAATAAGAAAGTCTCCATTTAAATCCTCCTTAAAGCTTTATTATTTATTACATTATATTCATTAATATGACAGAAAACATTTTCTCAGAATAAACTTTTTTTTTAATCGAATTTTTAGTTCCAACCGCACGTAGACAGTGGGATATAGCATTCATTGAAGAAAAAAATTGAGGCGTATCTTCGGACCGGTTTTAGAAAATGCATTTTGGCGCAGACGTTGTAACAACGAGCTATATGCTCTGTTTTAGGATCTAAACGTCACAAAATTTATAAAACTGGGAAGACTTCGGTGGCTGCATCATGTAGAAAGAATGACCGAGTATCAAGCACCAAAGTCCCTGCTGAACTAACGAATCAAGACCGATAGGGCGAAGGAGCCTGGGAAGACCAAGATTAAGATGGAGCGACAACGTCCTCAAAGATATTTACCTAGGAGCTTCAAAACTGGAGAGAGCTGGCAAAAAACCGAGATGAGTGGAGGAAGACTTTTGAGGAGGCCAAGACCCACCAGGGGTTGTAGAGCTAAGAGTAATGATGATGATGAAGAAAATATGCTAATAAAAGTGGACAATGGCTCTAGAGAGATTGAAAAACTTCTGATCTATGGGAAATACACCTGGACAGATGTGAAAATGCACTGCCTTTGAACGAAGTGAAAAAAATATTATCTAAGAGTTGATTAAAGTCAAAGTGCATAATATATTATATTTCTTGACAGAAACTAGTGGCTATTGAATAATAAAAACAATTTCTACTGCAACCTGCGTTGCATGACCATTTCTAAAAAGAATGACTGGCGATACATTAATAATTACCATGATCACATTTCTAACGCGCCCGAAGACGATCAATATCAACTGTCGTAATGTGTTCGCGATTGACAATATATATTATTACAATTGAGGTGCAATTGACGTATAAATTTTCACCCCAGTTGCTTTGCGGACGTCTGCAGAACAGTACTTACCAGCAGCGAAAACCGTGATAATTTTTGGATTTTATTTTCCATAACTCTGGAAAATCACCATATAATGCATTAAGCAAAAGAATATCTCGTTCCGAGATGAATCTGAATTCTAATCCTGATGAATTCCTGATTCGCCATGCCAATCGCAATCGTAACAGCGAAACGGTCACAACGCTACGGCAATAAGATTTCGTAATTTGTATTACCTTTGTAAAAATATCAATAATAATGTATTATCAAACGCATCAATCATGTCAACATTGACCGTCTCCAGGGCGTGTAAAGGATAACAATTCACAAACATGTAAATTCACAAAAGGTCATTTGAATTTCTACGCGGTCTAAGGTCTACGGAGTGATGCGCGGCGTAGCGATCTTGTACTTCGAGTAAAGAGATTGAAAAGTGTGAAAAATTTACTGACATTTTTCATCGTTAGATCTGTACGTTTTCAAGTACTGACCGTCAAGTTTAAAGGATCTAACACAAATGCAAAATTGATAAATGCAATAAATAGTATCTGCGTACCAATATTTTAAAAATTATATAAATTCCTATTATTATATTATACCTAATATTATAAACCTATAAAAGGCAATGATCTCTAAAAAAAATCAGTGTCATCGTATTAGTATTTGCGTTTTCTTTTCATCAAAAAAAGTCATCGTATTAGTATTTGTGTTTTCTTTTTCTCGGAATAGCTAGATGAAGCTTTATTTTGTGTTTTCTTTGCCTATTCATTTTGGAGTGGTTTGAAGAATAGATTTTTACAAAAACATTTTTTTTTGGGTATTATATTGCAATCGTGTACCCGTGAAATAAATGAATATTTTATTTCTCTCTCATTCACTCGCAGGCTAAATCCTGTAGATGAATGTGTTTGTGTCTTTATAGTGTCGCTCGCATCCTTTTCATCGAATTTCAAATCACAACGGTGCTAAAGAAGTTTTCACTTCAAAAAATGAAAACATAACCTTATTAAGAGTTAACACGAACATAAGATATAAATATTGGTTCAAGTAAATGTATTTTGTAATCATATGTTAATTAATAAAAAAATATTAATATACGTTTCAAGTGTCTGTGCCAATGATCGTACAAACAGAAAACGTCACAATTATTATGTTTTAATTCCATTAATAATCTTGGCAGACTGTAAGAAATTGCCACCTGGTTATTAGTCCATATATACATATAGTACTAAATACCTAACTTAATTAATACGTCTATAAAAAGTTAATAATCAACTGTGGTAAATATTCGCAAGTTTATTTATCTCAATATATTTCAAATTTGAATATAGGATTCTCGTATTTGAAAACCAAATAACAAAAAAAATCCCTCTTCATTAGTGAAAATTTTCGCCGAGTGACATTAAAATTAGTTTTAAATAAAATACGCCTACACAAGACGTGACATTGTACTCATTTAAAACGAACTACGCCAAGAGCTACCGAGGTAAGGCGGGATTCTTTCGAATTTCCAGGTTGAAATCTTAACAGACACTTATTGGCCATGTATATATAAATTATTATTTTTTAATTTATAAACTAACGTTTAGACAAGATTTTTATGCATAGCACAAAGGGTAACAATTATTACAAGCAATAATTGTCAGCCTGAAACACTCATTTACATTGAAAAATCTTCCGAGAAAAGATACTTGCCGCCAACGGGACTTGAACCCGTGTCCTTCCGATTGCCGGTCGAATGCTCTGACCACTGAGCTATGGGGGCTTATCAAATAATTCAATATATACTAGTGTTTCATTCAACAATTACTGCTAGTTATATTTTTTCCCAGTGTCTCTCTCGCAAAAATAAGGTTGGTTGTTTTCAGGTGGGAAAAAATATAACAAGCAGTAATTGTTGAATGAAACACTAGTATATATTGAATTATTTGGCGGGTATTTGATAAGCCCCCATAGCTCAGTGGTCAGAGCATTCGACCGGCAATCGGAAGGACACGGGTTCAAGTCCCGTTGGCGGCAAGTATCTTTTCTCGGAAGATTTTTCAATGTAAATGAGTGTTTCAGGCTGACAATTATTGCTTGTAATAATTCATATATATACTAAGCTTAGGAACGCCGGAGAATGGATGAGAACTGAAAGCAGATCCAATGTAGCGTGTAATGCAGTCAGCCGAGCGAGATGTTCGCAAACACCGAAGTAGTATGTGCGGACATGATTTAAACACTTTTAAGTAATGAAAATAATACTGCTTGCAATCGAATACTGCACGAAGCAGCGCCGAAAAATCAATGCTATTATTCATGTCAAAGGAATGGTATTGGATAACGATTCAAAAGAATGAGAAATGGATAGTTGTAACAATATATAATATTTGATATAGATTAGTTACAAATTTTGGGTATAATAAGAAGCATTAACATTTGCATTTGTTGGGTAGGACACGATATCAGGATGAGTTTGTATGAGGTACTCAAATATCTAAATGAGGTGTTGAGGTGTCCCACCTCATTTGAGGTGAGGTGTTACAAAATATTTTGGGGTGTTGGAAGGGAAGGTGTTTTTTTACATCAGCTCCACAAAAATTCCCCTCAGACCCTATGTCATCTTTGGGGATGCTGTGGACGTATTAACCCCTCCAGTGGTGCAAGGCGTAAGGCCGGAGAAGTCAAAGGGACTCCCTCAACCACTCTCGTAGCGAACCACTTGGGGTGACCTATGTCAGAGGTGTTGGTTATATAATAAATGGTTCCCGGGGCGGACATGAATGCGTGACATGACATGAATGTAGTCCAATAAACCAACCACCTCACACCTCATATATGTCCCCCCTTCATATTTGTCCCATGCGCGACAACGTGACATGACATTTGTAGTAATACAAAGAAAAAGAGTTGGTACAAATACATTTCGTGAGGTGGGGGGATATTTTACGTGTTTGTATGGGACATTTGAGGTGCCTCTTGTATGAGGTACTCAACACTAATTCACTAGATGTTGCTTTAATAGCTCAATCACAGTTTCAAGCAATCAGTCTGATAGTGGAAGGTCTCAGATCATGGAGTTTAAATCCTAGCTGCAGAGAATATTATCCTCGTTTAAAAAAAAAATCGAGTGCAGTTTACAAGCGGTAGAAGCTAAACTAATCCAAAACAATCCAATACTTGAAAAGTGAGGTCATAATCAAAGCGGCCAATGAGCGCAGTTGATACGTAGCGGGTGCAGTAATCGTCATTTACGTTTAATCCAAATCACCGAGGGGCTATAGAAGTTTATTATAATTAAAATAATTAAATTACAATCTTATTCATTAATGATCTACAAACATTAATACATAAAAATAAACATTAATAAGACTGTCAGAATTAACGCATTGCCAGGAAAACAGTAGGAAAATATCATCACACTGTCTTTAAATTTGACATTAGTTGCTGATTTACCAGAAAAAAAATCGAGTGTGCTTTAGACCACACGACTGAAGTAAAACTTCACTAACTTATATCTCCCTCTCAACTTCCGTTCGCCTCGCCCGACCGTTCGCCTCGCCCGATCACACTTTTCATAACTCTCTCGTCACGCATTCACCAGCTTACTCCCCAAGTCAAGCATACGTAAAGGCCCTACCGTTCACCTCGCCCAATCACACTTTTTAAGTTTTTAACGATTTTAAAGAATTACGTACAATGACTGATTTTCATAATTAATATTAGGCTAATATTATTTTACTAAGTATCTGCTCTGACGTCAAAGAGGTAGTCTAAGTTGACGTGACGCCACAAATTAATTAGAACCCGCCTGAACCCACCTTAAAGATAGTAATGAGTATCTACGCTTAAATTATTAAAATCTAAATCCCAAAAGATTTCAAACGTTCCACGTTTACGACAGGAAGCTTTTCAGAAGTAACTTGAGTCAACGTAAACTTTGCCCTATTTATCTATATAAAGCGAAGTGCCTGGGGCGGCGTTGCTTTGTTACACAAATCCATAGTTTTATTTCGAGAGTCGTGAAATTTTTCACAATTGACCTTCAAAACAAGAGGAAGGTGGCTTTGTGCGAGAGATTTCGTAAAACCAACCCTTCACCTTTTCCACCACTTAAAGCAGAATTTTGAATCTTTTTGGTGAAATTTTGCAAACTTGACTTAGAACAGGAAAATTACTTAGTTAAATTAAATAGTCATTCTCTGCGTAAAGTCCGAGCACGCTGGGGACTTCGGAAAGAGATAAACCGATTATTTATTATCGCAAATAGCATAACAAATGTTATGGTTACATAACCCTGTAGTTAAATCGTTTTTGACTTTAAAATAACACAACAATGTTGTTATGGTCACAAAAATCTGTAGTTAAATCGTTCTGACTTTAAAATAACACAACAATGTTATGGTTAAAAAAACCTGTAGTTAAATCGTTCTGACTTTAAAATAACACAACAATGTTATGGTTACAAAAACCTGTAGTTAAATCGTTCTGACTTTAAAATAACACAACAATGTTATGGTTACAAAAACCTGTAGTTAAATCGTCCTGACTTTAAAATAACACAACAATGTTATGGTTACAAAAAACTGTAGTTAAATCGTTCTGACTTTAAAATAACACAACAATGTTATGGTTACAAAAACCTGTAGTTAAATCGTTCTGACTTTAAAATACAGCTCGAAAATAAAGCGATTGTAAACGACTGGGTTACAAACATTTTTTGATTTACTCTAATCATTTGGATAGTAAGTTAGTATAGTCGACATTTTTGAAGTAGAGTGGGGACATGTAGTAAGGGTGCGAGATAAATGGACCACCGGATGAATTGGTCTATGTTTTGCCCGATAAAGAAGTGTTGAGAAGCCTACACTTAATGCTGGACGGTACGTGGAGAAGTATTCCGAAGTGGAGGCAGATATATTAAAAGCGCATCATTTTTAAATAAGCGGGCGTTTTTAGTATTATGGGGATATAAACTACTCTTCTCTCTTATCAGCCTGAAACACACATCTACATTGAAAAAATCTTCCGAGAAAAGATACATGCCGCCAACAGGACTTGAATCCGTGTCCTTCTGATTGCCGGTCAGGTGCTCTACCACTGAGCTATGTCGGCTTATCTAATACCCGCCAAATAATTCAATATATACTAGTGTTTCATTCAACAATTACTGCTTATTACATTTTTCCACCTAAAACAACCAAATTTTCTCGGAAGATTTTTTTCAATGTAGATGAGTGTTTCAGCTTATAATAATTGTTACCCTTTGTGCTATGCATAAAAATCTTGTTTTAAACGTTAGTTTATCAATTAAAAATAATAATTACTATTCTCTCCTTTATTTTTAAGCATGTATATATAGTAACACACCATCAAGAAAATCAATAATGAGGATAAAAGACCTTTTCTATATTAAAGCTTATCACACAAATGCAAGATATTGCTCTCCTTTACCGAGAACATTAATAAATTTTAACACTATCATACACTGCTCTAATTATGATTAGACAAATTTGACGACCTGATTAAACACTTTAAAAAAAGTTTTACCATTTTTTTATTGATACAATATTTTAAATTTCATACTACAATCCAGTAATGTTGGCCTTACTGGGTGGCTTACCCGTGCTGAGGCCCCCCACTTTATAATATAAGAATTTATACATAATACATTTAAAAAAAAAATTATAACGTTGGTGACGAAAAAACACTTAAAATTAAGATAAATTTAAAATAAAAAAAGATAAAAAATTAAATTAAATGAAAATCGGCTTATATGTTAAGATTTGTGTGTTTGTGAGTGGTGCGTGTTTTATATTGGTTTTGTGTGTTAGGTGTATATGTTTTATTCTTTTATGTTATAACATTTTTGTCTTTTTCGTTCTTTAATCCATTTTTTTATATTTTGTATCTGAATTTATTTTTGTTTTAATCAATTTTTGGTTTCAAGTGAAAGACTGTTGAATACTTTTTATAGCATGGTATTTGCGGTGTCTTTGTCCAAAGGTAGTGTTTACCGTCGGAGTTTTCATGTTTTCTTTGTACGCTTGTCTAACCGGCCTATTAATGATATTTTGTGTTTGTTGGAGTTTGTTTGTTTGGTCAAAAATGTAGTTTAGTAGTGTTTTAATATTTGGTCTATTTCGTTCAGTCTATATTTTTTAAGTATTACCTATAAGACCGTTTTCTGCGCGATTTCTATTTGATCGATAGCTGCGTTTGTTGCTCCTCCCCAAGCAATTATTCCATATTCTATTATTGAATGACAAAGTGCAAAATATATTGTTTTCATTTTATTTTATTTTATATATGTTTAGGAAAATGTGTATTGTTCTGAGGAGTTTATTGTGATTTGTTTGATGTGATGTGTTCATCAAAGATTATAGTCAATTACGATCCCTATTAGATACTTCATTACATTTCATACGTGTATTTTTAAGGTGTTTGTTTGGTTATTATTATAGATATGGATATGGATATTATAGATATGGATAGAACCAAACATAGGTAAAGCCATTTCAGGTAACGTTATGTAAAGTACCTCCGAGATGAGAAGGATGTCAATTTTTAATTCTGAAGTGAAAATTTCTTTAGCACCATTGTGATTTGAAAATCGGTGAAACGAGAAATAACGGCACTAAAAAGAGGTAAACACACACATCTATAGGATTTAACCTGCGAGAGAATGAGATAGTATAATCATTCTCCTCTTTGTGCGGTGCTTCGTAGCAAATCGGTCTCCACTCTTGCCTAATTCCTGAAGGTTTCACTTCTACCTTGTGTGAATTACACATTCAGATTTTTTTACTATAATACATCTACTCCTATTGTTGATTGGGCCTCTAAAAGCCAATTTCAGAAAAATGCGTATGTATGCGCGAGTGGCACCAATAATGCATTGTCATCGACAACGAGTCTATGTGCCGAGTTTCCGCTGATGTCGGGAAATGGCTTAATTTCCACTTATAAGTTGTGCATTACTTAAAGAAAGTTAAATGGAAATTCAAAAAGATGTATTAAAAAATAAAAATTCGAGTGCTATTAACACGCGGTAGAAGCGAAACCAAGGAGACCTAGCGTCATTTCCGTTTTGTATCTCAACCAATAGGAGCTTTGATGCTGTTTGCATCATTTCCATTTCATCCGAATTCCAAATCACAACGGTGCTATAGAAGTTTCACTTTAAAAGTTATATATAAGAAGTTACACAGGTTAAACGAAAGCCTAATTATAATAATTGATTTTCGTAAATAAATAAATTTATTCAATTATCTGAATTGTGTGATATGAAATGCATGGATAAAATGAATGCACCTCCAATATCCAATAAACGAGATGCATTTTTGTGTTTAATAGAAAACGACAAGAAAAGGAACGCTTGAGTTCACTCACAAAAGCATATTTTCTTGAAGGAATTGGCTTACATTAAGTTATGAAAGGAATATTTCTTATATGAAAGGAATATTTCTTATATATTTCTTAAAATATTTCTTGGAAAATCATTAGTACGGAACAACTTTAAATTTATCATGAAATATTAGATATTTTATATTATTTCTCAAATAATTATCGAGTCAATTGACCAATAATTATTTCGATTAAAATTATTAAATGTGTTGCTTCCCGAGAGAAAAGATGAATTTGAAACTTGGAAGAATTGAAAGTAACACCGATGCCCAGTGTACATATATAATGTATGGAGGCAGTTTCTATTAAATTTGGGAATAGGTACATATATCGCACATCTGGTAGAAAAGTGTCGTAAGTCAAAAAACAAGTGTGCTTTAGACCACACGACTGAAGTAAAACTTCACTAACTTATATCTCCCTCTCAACTTTCCGTTCGCCTCGCCCGATCACACTTTTCATAAAGCTCTCGTCACGCATTCACCAGCTTACTCCCCAAGTCAAGCGTGCGAAGGGACCGACCGTCCGCCTCGCCCGATCACACTTTTCGTAACGCTCTCGTCACGCCTTAACCAGCTTACTCTCCAAGTTAAGCGTGCGTAAAGAAGTTTAACTTCAAAAATAAAACTTACAGGAGAGTGAAAATAAATGATGTCTGATGAAACAAGCGGTCCCATCAAAAAGAGACACCAGCGACATCTCACGGTGATAGAATGATTTAAATACGGTTTTCGTGGGGCATCATTTATCTATTCACAGATAAAAATAATATTTTATAAAAAATAAAAAAATAAATTACTTACGACCCTTTTCTACGGGAAGTGCAATGGATGTGTTAACAATGAGTTAATAATACTCTGATAATATCGTTTGCTTTCACAAATATTCATGTAATATTTCTCTAGCCTAAATGAAACCCAATGACGTATTTCCTTTTATAATTTAATGTGTACGTTGTACCTAATGATCGCTTTTATTATTACCGCGATGATCCACGATTACGGTACCGTGATGGCATAAAAAGGGGAATAAACATACGTTAAATAACAAAGATGAGTCATAATTTTCTTGCATCTCTCTCACGCACCGCACCGTGACGTCTCCGTAGACTCCTACAATACTACTAGCCGTGATGATAATTTTGGAAGTACGGAATATAGTTACAAGGGTAATATTGAAGTGTTAGTGAATTCCAAAAATTCAAAAACGTCAAACGTTAATTCGCTGATGGTTTTGCTTTTGTTCTTAAAAATATAATGCTGCAGCTCATTCTTACACACGAAATAACTAACTAACTAACCATCACGCCGTTTCCCCGCAGGGAAGGTAGAGAGGACGGACCGCCAAACAACTCGATCTTGACACACACTCCTTGCCTCGTTCACATGGTTTTACACACATACGCCTTAGGGATCTCATCTCTACAGCATTCAGTCTACTTTCATCCTTCCTCTGCCAGTTCCATGCCTAACTGCCATACATCAGGGTAGGTACCAGCACTCCATTATGGGCGGCTAACTTCGCTTCTTTGGACAGTTTTTTTGTTGGCGCCAACGGCGTTCAGTCCTCCATTAATAGAATTGCCTGCATTTACCCTTCTTTCGATATCTCTGTCAGCCCTCCCATCTGTCAACAGTCGAAAATGAGACAAATGGTGAATGTATGTCTGCACCCCCCCAAAGGAAACATACAATCATTATCATACATCTCCCTCACACGTATAAAGAAAATGAAACGAAATTTCTGATATATCTGTTTCCTCCAAAGGAAAAAGGAGTACTTTGGAGTACTTTGTGTCTCATCTTTTGGCTCACAATTATTTAACGTGGAAGAAAGAGCCGCAGCATTATAGCGATAAGTAACATATATTTATTTCCGTTTTATCCGCCAGAGTACCGTAAACGTGAATCATCACGGTAATCACAAAAGCGCTCAATTTCATTAAACAATACTTATACTGTAATAAAGTATGTTTTATTTTTGAATCTTTTATTTAAAGAAATATTATATTAAATATGTTCTATAACGCGCAATATTATTCGCATTGTTGTCTTTTGGCGACCTTACACGCAAAAATATTTTCTAAGATAGAAAATACAAAGAAAAATAATCGCTTCGTTACACCCTACACGTGGAATGAAATCACTTCTTCGCGGAGTCAAAGAGATGGAAATGTATTGTCGTTTATCATTACGACTTCAATAACATGGGACATGAAATTCTTCGCTAACAACCTGGGAGAAATTCGAGGATTTTTATATTAATGATTGGTGGGAGGATGACACACGCTTGCATTTTTCGATCAGGGACAAATATAGCCTAGGCGGAATAATTTTCTACTAGTTAACTACTGAGTAGACAAGCCCTAGAAGTCTATACCGATTTGAAAGAAAAACGATGTCGCCAAATTACACAAATTCGTTTAACTCCTTGGCCCCAGAAAGACTAAAAATCATAATAACGTTCTCAAGAAAATGTGCATTGTTTCATTTTTTTTCATTAGCTCCGCACAAGAAGCCCTGAATAAAATTATCCCTAAGGCATATGTCATCTCTTAGGATGCTGCCTGGAGGTCTTTTTAGGGAAAGGAATTCCGGGTAGGAATCTGGAGGTCAATGTGTCCTGGAGTGACTGACGTTTAAATCCATCCCTCCCACTGCGGTGCGAGGTGATGGGTCGAGAGAATCCGGCTGGAGAGATCGACGTTAGATCTCCCTCAGTAGGTGGGAAAGAATCTGGATATACCTCAATCCATGAACCCCGACACCCCTGCTAAGTCACCAAACATAGCGAACCACTTGGAGGGGTGTTGGTAAACAAATAAAGGGGCGGTAGTATCCAAAATCCAGAATCCCAAATTACTTGGTGTTACTGTTTAAATTTCTATTTTTAACCTCATTAAGACAAGTAACGAAAAGTTGAGCTTAGGCATTTTAGGCATAAGAACATAACCACACGATTTCTTTTCAGTGGAGTCGTATATTGTATTGGTAGGATGAGGGATCGGTTCCCAAAACAGAGGAAAAATATAAAATATTGTGTTTGATAGAAAATTTTGAATGAAATAAAAATGCTTTTATAAGGTGTTCGTAAGGAATATTGATAATATAATATATTGATATTATAATGAAGAATTGGAATTGTGTTTTAAAGTGGGAACGGTTGTGCGACCCACAGAAAGTTGTAACTCAAAAAATATGTAAATTCCCCCCATCAATACGATGCTTACATATAAAAGTGTCGTAATCTCAAACACGAGATCAAGAATCTAATTATCTTACAGTCAAGTCGAAATAAATAAACATTTATATGAAAACAAAATATATTAAAGATAGAATTGTAAAAAAATAATACGCAAATAGCCATAGTTCGCAATTAATAATGCTATGTTTGTTTTTAACGAAATTGCTCCAACAAAAGCCAATCAAACCAGATAACAATTTAGACTAAATAATGAACATAAATTTATTGTAAATCGTTATTTGCAGTTACAGAACATTTCGCTTGATTATGGGTCGTTGTGATTCCTACAGTAGCATAGTTTAAAAATAAAGCAATTTGGATATCTTTTTTTATTTTTATTCGTATGATGAACATAATAGAAATTTACCACTTTGATGTAATAATTAAGATTACCCAATTGTCTACGTTTTGAATACAATATGATAATTACATCCAAATTTAATGATAATTACAAGCATTTTTTTAAAATTATATATTTTTTTTTTTACAGTGAATGCCGCACAAGAATCTCAACTGCTCCCGTCTGGAGCCAGTGAGACTACGGTATCCCCAATTGGGGTATGTTGTGTGGCTGAAGGTAGTGGGGAGGGGAAGGAGGTGGGGAAAAGGAAGGTTGGGAAGTACCTGGCTATTCAGATCTGGTCACCAAACACGGCTAAAGCCATTTTCAAGCAACGTTTCAATTCTGAATGGTGGTCTTACACCAGGGCGATACTGATAGTATCTTCCACTCTGGAACATGCCGCAAATATATTATATATTATTTTAAATGAATTAATTGTGAAATAACACAAATTAATCAAATAAAATTTATTTGCGCATGCCGGGTTCGAACCCGCGACCTCCGGATTGTGAGTTAAGAGTCTTACCCACTGGACTACGGAGGTCGTCGTACGGATTTGTTAGCACCAAATTAGTAGAAAGGTGAATAGAAGTGGATATCTGTAAGAAATATTTTAAATATGATAATGCCGAATTTCAGACACGTGTGACGTCATGAAATCTTGGCACATCGTTTGACAGCTACAGTTTAATGTATTATTTCACAAAAGTTCATTATTCGCATATAAATACGCACACACACGCAGGTTGCTAGAGTCAGCTGTTTCCTATAATAACTAGCCACGCGCAATAGTAATTGTGTAAAAAGTCAGGGTCAGTTACAAAAATTCTTGCGTAAATATATCCAAATACTTATCAGACCTTTTGTGAAAACTTTAATGCAAGCCGACAGCGGAAAAGTTCACATATTTATTGTAACGCGGTCAATCCTCTCCCCCTATCCATCCACAGAGACATAATGTTAAATGAAAATGTCTACATGTAAAAAGAATGTTAAGAGACGTACTTAATTAAACCAGTGATTCCTGAGTTTATTTCGAGTAAAAAATGTAAAAGAAATTTTATCTCCGGTGACATTTTATGATTTTTTTTATCCAATAGTAATTAAATAAATATACGAGAGTGGACCGGCATTAGAAGTGTGGAGGAGCTATTCCGGACAGCGCAAGACAGAGAGACATTCTCAAGAGTGATCGCCAACGTCGGGGGGACCTGATACGGCACACAAAGAAGAAATACTATATATTGGATAGTTAGGGTCGGAGTGAGAGGTTAAGCAGGTACTCGGTTGAGTGGCCAATGACGACATGTGGAAGTTTTTTTTTTATTTTGAAGAAAAAAAATGGCAAAAAAGAGTCTACGACCCGAGACCAAAATATCATTTGCATTTTTTACTCCAAATGCTGTCTGGATACACTGGTTGAAGTAAGTCAGGTCCGGCCCTTAATACCCTGCATGTTGTATAAATGAATAAATAAAATAGAGTTGAAATTGTTCTTAGTATTGTCCTGATGAAACATCATAATTCAGAATGAAGTGCTTCTGCACAATTAGCTTTATTATCGATGTCATTGCTAACATTCAGGTATTCAATAGGAATCGGAAGAGTAAATCTTGTACAGTTTTATTAGAAGAAAATGCCACGAAAAATTCACCGTACAGGCGAACTTTAAAGAGGAAGAACAATTGTGTTGTAGGTTGTAGGTATCTAATTTAAAAGATATGTTGTAGGTATCTACTAACTCACCCCATTGATTTAAATTGTAACTATCAAATTCCATAATACGCTCGTAGTACCAACTTCTCAAATGTGGCTGATTGTATAGTAGCCGAATGCACAGTTAATAATTACAAGTTTATTTGTGGACCAACACAAAAGTTAGCACTGATAAGTATTAGTCATACAAGTACTACATAATGCTTCGTATATTCAGTTATAATATTTGAACTTTATACTTGGAGTTCGTTCTCGTTTTCTTCAAATACAATAAATCAATTTATTCCATCTACGTAGGTCTTTTAAAGGTTTATTACTATGTAAGTGAATGTTTTTCTATCGTTAAACCGAAGCAGCGTTCCAGTTTGTTGAACAATATTAGGTGTGCTTATCCTTGGGCAGCTTCTTACATCCAAAGTTTGCACTCTTCTTACTCTAATTTAAAAAAAAATTACAACCCAAAATAGATAAAGGTACGTACGTAGTTCGAGTTCCATAATATGTGTATTATACGGCTATTATATGGGTGGCGTCTTATTTAAGTTAAACAAATGTTTGTATCTTTTCAATATGTACTTAATCTTTTTCAATATGTGTTTAATCTTTTTCAATATGTGCTTTAATTCTGTTCGTTATGTATGTTATACGTGTTTTTGTCTCTAGGTTTCTTAATTGAAGAGGTAAGGTCAAAGTAAACATTGTCGGGTAACTGCTTACATTCCCATTTACATTAATGTGGCCTTAGTTAAAGTGTTTATTAAAATGAATATATAACAGGTGAAGGAAAAAAGTAGTACATTTTGTTCCCATATTTATTACAAAAAATAAGTTTTGTCTATGGATACATTTTTTCAATGAATATTGTCTTTTAAAAAATCTTGACGTAAAAGCTTGTATGCATAGTGTATTTGTTTTCAAGACTTAAATAGAACATCTCTTTTTAAGTATTATTTTAATCACAAGCTGAAATTTTAAATTTAAAAAATAGTTTGCAATGCCAATTATTGTGAAAGAATTCGTGGCGCGAAACTGTTAAGCGAAGGAGCGAATTTAAATTTTGTTCGCAATGTTAACTTTTTTTACACTTACTTAATTCCTGCAAAGGTAAGGGCTGAATAATAAATTGGAGTAGTTAGCACTGAAGTTAAAGGCGCGAAAACAGCGAACACAGGATTTCTTGGAGGTCTTTCCCCGTGTATCTACAACACGGAACTGAGAGAAAAAACTCCGTTCATTCATTTTATATAACATTTGGGTTTGGTCCAAGTCTATGGGTCACACTTTTATACATGTATTATTCGAGATTTGTCCGGATTTTCAATTATCAGGTACTTACGCAAAAAATACACATAACTTTTCAAGTACACATTTTTATAATACACTCTTAAACGAAGTTAAAAAGGACATTTCCATTTCGCATTTTCATTAACTTTTATCAACTGAATTTCTTATGTAAACAAAATACACCAAAATTTATATTACCTGCCCTATAAAAATAAAATGTGTGTGGTCTATTTTTGTTATTACAATGAAAGAAAAGCAGTAGACAGATTTACATTTCGAAGTGAAAACTTCTTTAGCACCGATGTGATTTGAAACTCGTCGAAACGAAAAATAGCGACACTAAAAAGAGACAAACACGTATATCTAGTGAATTTATCCTGCGAGAGAATGAGATAGACTAATCGGTCTCCTCTTTATGCGTTGCTTCGTAGCCTCCCCACTCTTGTCTACTTAAGTTTTCTGAAGGTTTCACTTCTGTCGCGAATGAACTGCACACTCTGATTTTTTTTTAGAACACTAAAGAAAACAGATTCTGCATTAAAGTTCAATATATTCAGGAATTGGATTGTTCAACAAAATTATCAAAACCTGCATTCACGTATTTTTGTGCGAATTGTAAATGTGTTCAAACAAACGTGCTCGCGAGTACACACACGAGCTAAATACCCTTTTAGAAGAATTACGACTGCCACTTTTAACTGATGATATTTTTCGCTTACTTTATTTCACACTGTTTTTTTACTAACTAACTAACTAACCATCGCGCCGTTTCCGCGCAGGGGTAGGCAGAGAGGACGGACCGCCAAACAACTCGATCTTGGCACACACTCCTTGTCTCGTTCACATTCATATATCGTCTCATACATGCTCTTCTATTATTCCGACTCTTCACGTGGCCCGACTCAAGTATCTGATTCACTTGGCCGTGCCATGTCTTCCTCGGGCGTCCCCGATTTCTTCTCCAATCACATTTGCGTCATATATTCTCCTTACACTCCTTTCCTCGTTCATTCGCTCTACATGCCCAAACCATCTGAGCGTCCCTTTCTTAATCTTACTCATCACGCTTACATCAGCCTTGCATTCTTCGCGGATCTCAACATTTCTCACACAATCGTACATGGTTTTACCACACATACGCCTCAGGGATCGCATTTCTAGAGCATTCAGTCTAATTTCATCCTTCCTCTGCCAGTTCCATGCCTCACTGCCATAAATCAGGGTAGGTACCAGCATTCCATTATGGACGCCTAACTTCGCTTCTTTGGACAGCTTTTTGTTGGCGCCAACGGCGTTCAGTCCTCCATTAATAGAGTTACCTGCATTTACCCCTCTTTCAATATCTGTCAGCCCTTCCATCTCTCGTAAACATACTTTCCAAGTACACAAACTCAACCACCTGCTCCAAATACTCATCATTCACAACTATGTTGCACATTGTTTTCATACTCTCTCTTTCAAATACCATGACTTTAGACTTACTTACATTCATCATTAACTCATTCTTCATACATACTTCGTTCATCCTAGACACGAGAGACTGTAGATCTTCCATACTGTTAGAAATCAGCACCGCATCATCAGCATACAACAGGCAACATACTTCCAGATTACTCAATTTCGCGCCCAATCCCATCTCTTTCAATTCTTGCATACAATTATCCAGGTATAGATTGAATAACCACGGTGACATTACGCAGCCTTGTTTAACGCCTTTTGTGATGTCAAACCATCCCGTAAAATCGCCGTTCACTCTAATACATGCAACGCTTCCCTCATACAGAGACGCAATTGCCTGTATGAGATTCGTACTCAGTCCATACTTGGACAACACCTTCCATAGCTTTTTCCTGTCAACTCGGTCGTATGCTTTTTGTAGATGTACAAAGGCTTTAAAAGCTTCTGGTTTTTTGCAAGAAACTTCTCGGTAAGCATAAGCAATTAGAAGATCTGGTCCATGCACCCCCTTACACTCATAAAAGCTCCTTGCACATCCCATACTTTATCCTTTGTTTCCATGCGTACCCTTTCAATCAATATTCTGCCATACAGCTTGCCGATTGAACTAAACAGGCTACTAGCCCTATGATTCCCACAATCCATACGTGACCCTTTATCTTTGTATAATGGCATGATTTCAGCCCTTCTCCAATCTAATGGCGTGTAACCTTCCTCTAAACACTGGTCAAAAAGTCTGCACAACCATGTGAGAATAATATGGCTTTCTCCTTTAAAGTATTCGGCAGCAATACTGTCAAAACCCACAGACTTACCATTCTTCATACATTTAATTGATCTTTTTAATTCATCCATGCTGATTTTGCTAACATTCACTCCATCATCGTTCATAACTGATTCACTGTGACCCGGGTTACTTTCAAAGACTTCCTCGAAGTATTTCATCCATCTCTCTTTTATTTCTTCCTCATTCGTCAACATTTGTCCATCTTTTGATTTTATCACTTTCATGCTTCCGTTCTCTGGACCACTGCGCGACTTTTTGACTTCCTTCCAAAACAGTTTGATGTTTTCTTGAAAGTGGTTTGTCATTTTGATTCCCTCTTCCTCTTCAAGGCCTTTCTTTCGTTCTTTCACTCCAATACTTACTCTTTTTTTGCATACCTTATACACTTCTGTTGCTCGCTTTCTCTCTTCGCTTGAAGCATTGCCAGTCGCTAGCAGACATAACCATGCTTTCTTCTTCTCTGAGACCAGTGCTTTAATCTCATCATCCCACCATGCGTCACCTTTCTTCCGTTTTTTTTTCTATTTCCTATTTCCTACTCTGGCAGAGATTCGTTATGTTGATCATTATCAAGCTCATTCCGATTACATTACTTAAAAAAATAAAGACTTCCATAACACTTTGGAAGGAAAGAAAAATATATTTTCCTCTTTTTAAACAAATATTTAAATAACACCAGGAAGTAGTTAATTAACTGCCCGCTTCCCGTGTAGAACCTAACGAGCATCCGTTATTAAATTCATTATCTTATTCAGAATCAGCGATTTTCAGTCCAACGGTACCTGAGCTTTTCCACTCGGGCAGTATATATACAAGTAGGTAGTATTTTTGTTATTAGTTTTTGGGGTATTATGCCGTGTTACGCTACCTCCTTCTTTAGCCAATGTTTCGGACAGCGTTGCAGTGTCCATCATCAGGGCAGATGTGTAATAGTTAGGGGTGATGTTTGTACTTATCTACTTAGGAGCGATACCGTGTCGCCAGCTCCACTCCTCTACGAGCTGGCGCTACAATATACTTCAACATGTTTTTTTTATGCGTTTAAACGTTGGCTAAAGAAGTAGGTAGCGTAACCCAAAAACTAATAACAAAAGTATTTTTGGCCGTGAAAATCTAAAATCGTATCCAAGTAGGTAGTATGTTTATTTTGATTGATGAACAGTGCTTTTGTTTTAGATGGATTTAACTGCCTGGGAAAGCAAACATCGTACTGAATAGTTTTAAAACACTGTACCTATCTGAGGGGGGATGTGACTTCCCTAAACGAGAGTTCAAGAGAATCTAAGTGTTTTTTACACCACATGCTCTATAATTAGGTAATCCTAGAAAATAATTCGGCAATCTGCTTAAAGAAAATCTCGTTACATTGCATGACATTATGATAATTATTTCAAATTTATCCTCCCTTCCCCCCTCCCCCCTCAAAAATCTACAAAATTCTAATAAAGGGCTATATTAATAATAATTTTTTTAATTTTTTTTTTAATTAGTAATAAAAGGTACATAAATTACAAATAAATTTTATACAGTAATTAATTACATAGTAGATATATTTGATGTACCCCCATAATTAAGCAAGGCTTGTGTGTATGGGGGGGTGTTATTGTATTGCTTTTTTTATATCATTCAGTTTATTTATATCACATTTAACTTACCATTTAAACGAAGTTTTCAGTATAATTTTTAAGGTGAGTTTTAAAAATTTTTATATTGGTATTCATGTTTCTAATTTTTTCTGGTAATGAATTAAAAAATTTTGCTCCGAGATATTTATGACTCAATTGTCCATTTTTTTTTTACATTTTGGAGTGGGAAGTATTGATGTTTGTCTAAGACTTCTGTTATTTTTAAATGGTGCAACTTGAGTTTTAATATTATCTTTATAAATTTGTAATGTTGCATGATAAAAGTATAATGCACTTAATTTTATATGTATTTGATTTTTTACTTTTACCGTTTTGCATTACTTAATGTTTGTTACGATTAATGTTTGTTGATTAAAAAAGTATGTCGTAATAAATACTAAGTGTTGCTGGAAAGGGCGAAAGGAATGTTAAGATACTCGATCGCTTCGCTATACAGGGTGTTAAGGGACGTACTTGACTTACTTTAACCAGTGATTCCTGCCATTATTTGGAGTAAAAAATGTAAATGAAATTTTGGTCTCCGGTGACATTTTTGATGTTTTTTTTTTTTCTACAAAAACATAAAAAAATAGTAGTTGTTGAACAGTTGGAGGCGGGGTAAGGGGTTCGTCGGACACCCGGCAGAGTGACCAGTGACGACATGCGGGAAAAAAAATTTTTTGAAAAAAAAAAAAAGTCGTCAAAAAAAGTCACCGGAGACCAAAATTTCATTTACATTTTTTACTTCAAATAACGTCAGGAATCACTGGTCAAAGTAAGTCAAGTACGTCCCTTAACACCCTGTATATCAAGGGTACCTATTTACACCCCCCTTCGGGTGATACTTGTTGTTTGCTTTCAGGTACGTAAAGGTTAACAATAATAAAATTAATTATTATGTGTAGGGTGTGATTTACACGTCCAGCCGTATAAGGTCACAAAGAGGGATTACATTTCTTTCAGGAAAATAAAATCCTTAAATTATCATTTTTCTCAAGGATAGGTGTAATCGGTACATACTTTAGTATTTGTTTTGATTGATTTATTTATTAAATTAGGACAAATTAGGAATACAGGACGAAATGCAAATACAGCGATTTTATTAACCCAATTTTCACTCGCATTTTCTTCCTCTCGTCTTTATACACTCCAACAAGGAATCACAATTGTATACGCCCATTCGTCGTATGCAGAATTAAGGTAATGATTATAAGGATGTTTTTGAAGTGAAACTTCTATAGCCCCGCTGCATTTGGATTTCGGATGAAACGGAAATGACGATTACTATACCTGCGACTTGATTGACCGCTTTGATTATGATGTCACTTTTAAAGGCTCCCATTGCTTGAAATATTTAACGGAAATTAGGCTAGGTCTGCGCTCATTGGTCGCTTTGATTATGACCTCACTTTTCAAGTATTGGTTGAGATTGTTTTGGGAAAAACAATCTCAACCAATACTTGAAAAGTGTAAAGTTTCTACCGCGTGTAAACTGCACTCGAATTTTTAAGCTATGTAACTTGTCAATAACCACATATAAACAGGTATTAGTATAATTTTCACCAGAAACAAAACAACAAATCTAATTAGCCGAACTGTTTAGCTCTGCTTCGACTTGCTTAATTTATTTATTGTATCATTCTTAAATTATTTACTAATTTTCCATCTTACATGATGGAGTATTTTGTTTTTGAGAAATTATGCTCATCAAAGAAGCGTATCGCATTCCTGGAATTTTTTTGAGGACCAAAAACAATTTTTTTAGCCGGATTCTAATACAATTTATTAAATACTAGCAGACCCGGACAATCATTGCTGTGCTAACGAAATACAACGCCACGCCATTACCAAACCTTTATAACCAATGCCATGCGCGCTGCCCGCTCTCTTTATTTATATATTTCAACCAATTCACACAAAACCTTCACAAATTATATACCTAAAAAACTTTCTCATCTATTGGTGAAAACCGCATGAAAATCCGTTGCGTAGTTTAAAATATCTAAGCGCACAGACAGCAGGAGCGACTTTATTTTATACTATGTGAAGATTTCGTTAAAAATCATAATTAAAACTTCATTCGAATGTTTGCATTGTCAGCGACTTGTTTATTAAATCAGGACACATGACCTTGGTACTCCCTGCCCCATGTTTGTTATCATAACTCATGACTTTACTAAACCCAGCGCCTCATGTTGAATGTTAAGTCGACCTTCAATCTCACTGGAACTAGTATCACAACTTTACTTTGCTTCGCTTGGGTTTCAGCACCCTTCTATCGAAATACATTTTCTTTTCAAATAAATTATATATTATATACATATGAAAAAAATCGTGCAATTCACACGCGGTAGAAGTGAAACTAGAAATCGCTAGATGTCGCTTTCTTTTCTTTTGCCTATTTATTTTAAAGTGGTTTGAAGATTGCATATTGATTTCACAAAAATAAAAATGTTTGTTTTTTTGGTTTCGTAGGATTCGAACATCCGTTCGCTGGATGTCTGTCTCTCTGGCCGCTGTCAAGCGCCTTACCCGTTGCGCTGTCGGATTCTCGCACCGAGGCGAGAATTTACCACAATAAACAATAAATTTTAGTGACGTATTTCCGTTTCATCCGAATTTAAAATCACTAACGGGGCTAAAGAAGGTTCACTTCAAAAATGTAAGCAGAATAATTTGATGTATCGGAGGTCCTGATGAAACTTACGATGTTAACTACGATGATGAATTTACTTAGAGCTAAATATTTTAAACATCAAAAGTTGTTAAAAATTCACGATCCATGATTTGAAACTGCAGATGGTACTCTTTTTAATTTTGTACTGTAAAATAAATCCAAATCACATTATTGCAATTTAAAGTTACTGCAGTAACAAGAAATTAGAGAGTGTAATCAAAAGCGGTGGAAGCGAAACCTTCACAAAACTAAAGTAGACAAGAGTGGGGAGACTATAAAGCACAGCACAAAGAAAGAGGAGACCGATTATCGACTAGCTCATTATCTCGCTGGCTAGATGTAGGTATGTGTTTGTCTCGTTTTAGTGTCGCTATTTTTCGTTTCACCGAGTTTCAAAACCCAACGGTAGTAAAGAAGTTTTTAATTAAAAAAATAATACCCTGATACAAAATGTGTTAAATTTCCACTGTTAAATTGACGCCAACAACCACAAAAAATTTTATATCACTCTTTTGTCGTTACTCAACAAATGTTTTTATTTTAAACATAATTTCGTACTTTTTCTTTTCATGTCGAATGGTAAAGATGCTCAAGGTACAAATAACCAACAATTATTTGAAAACCTCCTACCACCATCATTATAGGTAGAAAATGTTGTTAGATGAAGGAGAACTTAGCCAGCAGAGTAGTGCACCCATGTGCGAACCGGAGCGCTTTTCCGCGAACCGAACATTTTAATGTGTGAAGTAACTAAGTGAAAAATATTATGGCTTTAAAAAAATATGTTCATATAGACCAATAAACGCTGATTCTGAATATATAAGTTTTATTTAATAATATTATATGCCGAGTTTTTTAAAAATTATTAAAAAGTCATTTTTAATCGGGTCGTAAAAATACGCCGTCGAGTTGGCATTATTGAAATTGTAGTGGTGACGTTACTGTTCGACGTGTCGTGACGTCACCGTAAAGTCATTGTATGGGAACGTATAATATGACACAAGCCATCGTATTCAACAACTATCTTCTAGAACACATTAATTTCCACTGTCCAATAAGAAACACAAGGTCAAACCAACTATTCCACATCCCACACTCAAAAACAAATTACACACAACATTCATTTCTCCGAAGGACGTGCACAAAATACAATGATATCTTTTACGACGCTGATATTTTCCATTTGTCCTCAGGCCAATTTATTAAATCCATAATAGAAAAAATTAAAACAAATTGTTAATTACGAACTCTCCACCCCTGCTGCATGTTATTTTTTTCATTCTCATTATGTTGGTTTTCCTTCTTTTTATTATAATAATAATATTTGGATGATTTATATATCCCATATGCTTTAATTTGTGTGTGTTTTTTTTCTTTCATTTCTGTTGTATATATATTTTTTTCTTTTTTTTCTACCACTTTATGTTTTCTTTAATGTTTTAATCCATGTTTATATATTATAAATTGTAGCGGAAACTTCGCTGGTTAATGCAATCATGTAATATGTTACTTTCTTATTAAAATATGTATAACTGTTTGTTTCCTAAATAAACTAAAATAAAAATAAAATTAATTTATTCGTTTATTTACAAACTGTTTATAGAGATTTAGTTGTTGTGTTTATTGAAACATTATTTAGACCTAAATAATGTTTCAAAAATAAAAGTATCTCTTATTAGTTTATCTCTTTTATTGAAAATATTCAAAAACTACTGCACAAAAAAAATAGTAATGCTTCTTCTAGGGAGAATACTTCGAACAACGGAATTCAAAATGGCGGTAGTTATCAGCTGATTGACGTCACACGATTCACCATACATAAAGGTGGTCTTCGGGGGGTCTTGAAAACTTAAAACTTTGACAATTATTTTAACCATTAAAACTAACTCTAAAATTAAAAATAAAAATGTAGTTATTTAAGTTAGAAGGTCATTATTCATTAAAAAAAATAAAAAAATTGGACTGGAGTTCTCTATTGCCCTCCCGGCATACTTATATACAAATGCAGACGTGTGCACACAGGATGTACCGCCGGATGACAAAAATATAAAACATATTCAAATGCATGGAGGAAAAATCTGCTTCTCTAAATACCAGGGCGTAAGTACAAAGAAATGGACACTGTGCGTAAATTTGTTTGATATTCATACCAACTTGTTATTAATTCTATATATTACTAGCTGGGTTACCCGGCATCGCTAAGGACAACATTCGAGAGTGTTGTTGAATGTTCCACAATGATAGAGCTCTATGGAACCGTCTAGAACTTTCTGGAAGACTGTTCTAGAAATTTCAAGAGCGCGAAACTTCCAGCCCTTATATCTTCAAAGGCACGCCCTTTAGGTAAAAACGGGAACCGTCATCCTGGAGGAGGAATAGAGATCTACCACACCATATAACTCCCTTGAACGTACCGGGATTCGTTTCTGAGTTTTTGCGAGCCGCACGTTTTTGGAGTTTCTTTTGTAATATAATAATATAATATAACATACTTGGAGAAATACCAGAAGAAATAAAATTGGAAAAGAGCATAAAGGCATTTAAAATTAAATTGTGAAGATGTGTGATTGATTTAGTTTATTTATTTATTCAACGCCCAGAGGGCTTTTACATGTTTGGTAGTACAATTAAATCATGACAGATGATTTTTCAACAGATAAAGAAATAATAAAAATAAAATTAGATAAAAAATGCGCACAAGTCACAAAAATACAAAAAAAAATATAGGTACAGCGATTTGATAAGTTTACAGATATGTTTAGGAATAGTTTTGGAATAAGTTTTTTACAAGATCCACAAAATTCGCCAAGTTGATGTTAAATATGTCGACATCACCTAAGTACTGAATCCACATAGTGTGAAATCGTTGTATAGGAGAGTGGGCAATGTAGTTCCGCTTGTGAATGCTGCAGTAGAATAGTGTATTTTGTCGCGTGGTTACTGACGGTATTCGTAAGTTTATGAGTTGTAGGAGTTCCCAACAGTCGAATTTAGAGTTAAGTATTTTGAATAAAAATGTTAAGTCGTTTATTTTACGTCGGTCTTCTAGTGTATGTATTTTTAGAATATTTAGTAATAAATCATATTTTAAGTCTTCTAGTGGGATACTTAATTTAAAATTTATAAAACGCAGAATTTTTTTTCGTATTCGCTCAATATTATTAACGTGAATTTTGTAAGATGGAGATCAAACTACCGAGTTATATTCAATTTGGCTTCTAACTAGAGATACATATAATAGTTTAATGGCTTCTATAGAACTATTGTTTTTAGTTATTCTTAATACGAAGCCTAGTGTTTTCATACCTTTGTTCATAATTTGGTGGATATGATTGGCGAAACTTAGTTTTTCATCCAAAATAATTCCAAGATCTCTCATCAAGATTTGGTATAGACGTGTTATTTTAAGTGTATATTTATATATTAGGATTGTATTAGGACATAGATAACTATGTACCTATTTAAAATACCGCAATAAACAATAATAATAAATAAATTGATTATATTTGAAGTCAATTTTACGTTTAAAATTGGTAAATAAAGCTAAAAAATAATAATTTCATAGTAAATATCATATCGGGGGGCAACTGTCGGCAGATCAACCGTCGGGTCACCAAAGTAACCATCACAAGTTAGTTCAATGTACAGTGCTTTTACCCTTAGGGAAAAAAATGCCGAACACAGGCGAATGGTTATTGGTTGTTCCACAAAGCTAAATTTAAATGGTCCCACATATTACAAATATCACCCCCGTCTAAATGAGAGATTTTATAACATGTATTTTATTTTATAGCAAAAATTCTTTAATTACGTCAATGATTATATTCTAGCAGGTAACGTCACCATTTCACGAGAAGATGCAAACAGGATTACTATTAGATAAAATTGCTCAGTAGGTAGATAAGTTTTTAGATTTTCACGGCCAAAAGTATTTTCCGTTTTGGTTTTTGGGGTGTAATGCCGTTTTGCGCTAACTCCATCTTTAGCCAACGTTTCGGACAGCGTGTTCGGAAAGTGTCCATCACCAGGGCAGATGTGTGATCATCATGTGGATCATCATGTGCATCACACATCTGCCTTGATGATGAACGCTGTAACGCTGTCCGAAACGTTGGCTAAAGAAGGAGGCAGATCAACACGGCATTACACCCCAAAAACCAATAACGAAAATGCTCAGTAGATTTTTTCCTTCTTTAGCTAACGTTTCGGACAGCGTTGCAGTGTCCATCATCAGGGCAGATCCGGTAATGTAATGTAATTTTTGGTGGTGAAGTGATGGTTTCACCACTAAAAATTACACATCTACCGGATCTGCCCTGATGATGGACACTGCAACGCTGTCCGAAACGTTGGCTGAAGAAGGAGGATCGTTGCTAATAATATTTAGGTATTTTTTAGCGTAAGGGGATGTAGAGTCCCGTTTTTTTTTTAAATTTGTTTCATTCTATGAGGTGGGGGGGGGGACACAACGGTTACATATTGAACCATAGCTTGTATACTTATAAGGCTTTATATTTTCTTAAAATTGACGATATAAAGATTAGTTTTTTACGATAAATGGATAGATAGTTTTTCATAAGTAAGTTTTACTTTTGTTACGACTTTATTAAAAATTTTCATCAGCGTTACAACGCTTTTTATTAAATTTTATGCTACTACAGTAGCCTGAATTAATCAATTCTTTAAAATAACATGTTTTCTTGGAAACACGGACGACAAATGAAAACGCTTCTTCTATTGTTTTTAAATTTTCAATTGCAAATGAAAGATAAATAAATGGTTTTAATGGTATTCTTTCAAGAAAAAAACCTATTCAGGGTAAAGGTATTATTAAGTTTATTTTATATGAAACTAGCTGGTTCCCGGCATGCGTCGCAAATTCATATTCAAAGATATAAATTGTTTCTCCCTGCATGTCATTTTTCGTGAGTCCCCGTTCCCCTCCTGCATCCCTTTCCCTTCCCGCGTTCCCATTCGGTCCCAGAACATTCAGTTTTCAAACCGCTCGCGTGCAATTTATTACAATTTTTTTATTCAAATTTTTAATATATTACAAATATGCATTTTTTGTATACTATAAGAACAATCAATCTAAATTGGTACTTACCATAGGTACCTATTTAAAATATCTATAATTTCAAAAATCCGTTGACAATTATTTCATTACAAATAAAAAACAGCTGCCTGCTAAATTCACATTCATCAAACGCGCGAACTGTCAAACGTGCGAAATTAAAATAGTCGTTAAATTTTCTGCGCCATTTTCTTAATTTTTCGTTCCATAAGAACCTTCTACAAAGTATTAGTAACTATAAAAAAATGAAAGAAATAGGTAAAGTGGTTCCGAAGTTATGGCATGACCAAGGGAAAAAGGGTTCATTTTTATATACATAGATGGTGAAATTTTATAAAAAAAAATGTTAATAAATATGAACTGCAAACTTTCTTCTCCGAAAAAACCGCTAAAATCCGTGAAAATAAAAGCATACCTCTGTTATTTCTGCAGATATAATATTTGCGATACAACAATGTCAAAAAAACATTTCGATTTAGAAAGGGTATCATTTGAGAAAAAGACGCAAGACAAAAGTTTATAAATAATTCAACATCTTCATATTTTACGATGAAAAATACTGAACACTCACCGTTCTCCCGCCAAATCGTCATGCCTTCGCAGCGGCAAGGGGGAATCCTCGAAATCAAAAGCCTTTGATTCAGGGTCAAAATCTATAGGCATCTTGATGATTTTAATGTTCGACTCACAGATAAAAAGGATTCATAAAAACAACTTTATTCCAAAATTATGCACACATATCCAATTCACGAGAAAATTGATCAATATTATTATAACAATTTTTTTAAGTGATAGTAAAAGTTTATAAAAATAAAATTATGTTATATTTATTATTTCAAACACTAAAGTTCACCCAAATCTTAAAACATCATAAAATCGCGGAAAGGCGTAGCCAGAACGCATTAATTAATTACGTTAAAAAACGCTTGAAGAATGGCAAAGAAAAGCTGCAAAGCATGTGTGCGAGTGGGAAGTACAGCAGAGTGCGCTGGGAGCAAGTTGCCAGCGCGAGAGAACTACCCGAACTGGCTTGCAGCGGGCGGTGGCGTCACAAGTGAGCTCTCCGCAGCGAGGGAGCCGAGGCCGGGCCGGGGTCGCTCTGCCGGGGACTAAACGCCATATTTTCCCGCGGCAAATAGTCGGCTCGTAAATGAAAAACTAAGGACTTTTCAGCCCGCGTTTGTTACACTATCCACGCGGCTTCCAGCTATTATTTGGATAGTTCTGTTCAAACGGAGTGTAAAAATGGCTTATTTGTTGTACGAGTAAATTTTGCGCACGGCAGAGGTGAGTAATAAACTTAATAATGAACCTGAAGGGTTTTTTGTTTAACGCAAATACGCAAGTTTTATTTTCTTATTTGATTTTACTCGTACAAAAAACTTGGGTATTAAATAAACTCTTCGAAACAAAAATATTTTTTTGGAGCTTAACTTGAACCTTTTTATTGGCATTGAGGATTAAGAGAATATAGCAGATTATTCAATAAATAATAAACTCGCCATTTAGATAAAAGTACACGTAAATAACGTGTAATTAATTCAATCTAAATCTACTTTATCTTTTATGCGCAAAACAGGATTGAAAATAGATTTCATTTTCTTATTATAACTAGGCCATATTTTAGGAAAAAAACAATATTTATGTAGATGTGGGTACTTTAATAGGATAAGACTACGCTATTTGCATGATTAGAATATTTACATACTATACTTAACCAATTGTTAAAAAAATTAAACAAAATATCTGAACCAAAAATATGAATACTGTCCCTGCGTATGACCTTGTGAGAATACAAGGCTGATGTAATTGTAATGATGAAGGTAAAGAAAGGGGGCTCGTATGGTTTGGGCGTGTAGAGCGAATAAACGAAGAAAAGAGTGTAAGGAGAATATATGACGCAAATGTGAATGGTAGAAGAAGTCGGGGACGTCCGAGGAAGATATGATCAAGTGAGCCAGACAGTCGTGTCATGTCAAGAGTCAGAATAACAGAAGAGCATGTATGAGACGAGGCAAGGAGTGTGTGCCAAGATTGAGCAGTCCGTCCTCTCTGCCTACCCTGCAGGAAACGGTGTGATGGTTAGTTAGTTTCATACCGATTAGACATATTGCATTAGATTTAAAAGAAGTGAAACAATATTCATGTTCACATATTTAAATTGGCTTTTTAGGTAGCTCAAGCGTTACCCGATGACAGTAGCTTGGCTACAGCCTGATTTATCGAAAGCCAGTTTCCCTGAAGAATCCAATTTCACTGCGAAAATGCTCTATCAATATCACTGTATTATGCATTCGAATTCCTTAGTGAATCTCAATTTCTGTGCTTCCTTTCGACTGTCGGCAATCGGGTTCCCTAGGCTCCACTACATCAAAGTCAAAGAATATCTTGTGAAGAACACGTATTCCAGATAATAATATATCATCATACTTTTACAAACGGCGGTATGTTTACGTTTACGAGCATCAGAACACAGACCTACAAAACCCGTATATTACATTTCAATTGGGTATCAATACCGCATCCGTCCTATTTTTGTTTTTTGATTGTAGGGGTAGGGAAGTAAGAGTCACCTCAAATAAAGTGATTTGAAATCTGCGTCCGTGTACAGGATGCCTACTTCAATTGTGTACGAACAAAAACAAAGCGGGTTTCGGTTTTCAGATTAGCGGTGCTAAGTGCCCGGTTCCACCGGTGGCAGTCGACGCCGAGATGTGGACAAACAGAACGCAGATAAAACCTGCGCTACCTGTTCGGTAACCTGACAGCAGCTGTCAGTTATTACGAAATGTCGAGTACGACAGACGACGATTTTTTACTCTTGGAGAATCCTTTCTTGAAATTAAGAAATAAAACCATTGGTACTTGGTGATTGGTATCTTTAAATATGAAAAAAAAAAACTCAGAAGGACATGATAATATGTTATGAAATTCGCTTGTGACATTTGAGGTTATTTTAAAATGTTATCCAGTTGATTTCTTTCTAGCACTTGTCAACAACATTTCGGTTGCTATGTAATGTATTTATTTTATCCCAGATTTGCGATTTCTTGAAAACAGCGGCAATTAATAGGTCGCTCATTTTGATATCACATTCCCTTCAAAACAAGCTTCACCAGTATTGCCATGTCCCAAAAATGAAAATGTTTCAAGGGTAAATAAATTCTAAACTGAAGTTTGTAGTAAATTCCTGATTTCAGGATTTCTCCGTGTGATTCGTGCTAAAAATCGTATCCCACTAAAAAGTATACACTTTTGTTAATTAATGACATGGTTTTTTGAAATAACCATGTAGGTGACCATAAAGGACACCAAATCATGAAAGGATCCAAAATCCATGAAAACATGGCAAAAACCAAGTACACGGCAACATTGAGTTTTACTGGCCGGCGTCACCGGCGAGCAGGAATTAAGAATTCATTCCGGTAAAGCTTATCGGCGCCGCCTCGCGCGGACATAAATCTGAACCTGCCTTCACTATGTTCGGCCTGATACGTTGACATACAAACATTCTTGTCGGCACGCCTGCGCCAGTCGGCCGCCCATGCGCCGACTAATCAGAAAACCGAAACCCGCTTCGTTTCTGTTCGTAGACATTGTCTAATTGAAGCCGAATATCACGCCGGATTGTCTGAGAGTTCGTTATTGAGAGAAGTATATATAAAAAAAATAATGATTGTACATTGAAATTTTGTACATTGAAACAATTTTGAACGATTTGGTGCTACCGGGATTGAACTCATTGAAAGTGTCTGTAAGATATGTTATTAATTTGATCTTTGGGCTAAATTGGGCGAACATTTTCAAATACCGATTTTCTTCCGTGAACAATCACTCAACGGCGTTTTGCCCAAGGATTAAGATTTTCAATTTACGATGTAAATTGTAAATCGACGACTTCAGTTTTCTTTTAAATCTCACACCTCTGTGGATTTTCTGTTCTGTGGTTGGAACTAAACAGTTGGCGGTTTGGTCCATCGTACCCATAAATAATGTCACGGCATGTGAATGACACCCTCCGTCTGGTAGCGACCAATACCCCGCCTAAATGAGCCGTCCGATTGCGCAACACGCACATGACATGTGACATTATATAAATCTAAATATTCGTTTTGTTACCTATTTATTTTGTGTAAAGACTTTCTGGGCAGTCAAACACGAGGCAGGTGATTTAAGGTTTCGACATGTTATCAAATGTGCTGTCAAATTTTCTTACATTTTATGATAATATTTATATATATATATATATATATATATATATATATATATATATATATATATATTTTTTTTTATATTACGTACAAACATTTTACTACGTATCTCATCTTTGTCTTAAGTTAGTTACATATTTAAATATTGCATGCATTAATTACGGGATCTCATTATTCGCTTTGTTATTCACACAAGTTCTTAACGTCAATTTTCTGTTCTCTACCTCCATAGAAAGTTCATAGGGGCTCTTTATTACTTACACATTTCAGATTTAGACATCTCTTCAACTGCTGTTTAACGGGCTCATAAGGGCTCTTTATTACTTACGAAATTCTCATTTTTCATATTATAGTTTATGTATTTTACTCCAAATGTACAAACCGAAAGGAGTTAATGATACATTAATAATGTACGCCTAAACTTTCACTAACAAAGTTTTAAGCTTAATTTATTTAATTTAAAATTTATGTCTATTTACTATTTCCTGATAAATTAAGAAAAAATCACACAGTTCAAAGAACTATAGGTATATATATATACTAGTTCTAAATTAATAATTCATTAACGGTGGGTAAAATAAACGAGCGGAGAAGTTAACAATAATATTAGAGAGTTTATAATACGTACAAAGAAACAAACAAGAGAAAGTTTCATATTTTTCTAACAGGAGGAGGAAATAAATAATTTTAGTGATGACAATTGGGTATTATTACTTATTATCATTATATTTAAGAACTTTACATGAAAATTTTACAAAAAAATACCTAAATTCTTCCTAGTTATTTAGTAAAAAAAATATTTTTCAATTATATATATCTGGGAGTTAATGTTAAGTGTCTATGTCAGCCTTCATAATTTGATTTAGGTCCTACAAGGAAGCACTCTTAGGAGGGGTTGTTTAAAAAAAATGATGAATTCATCAACTATTTGAAGTTAATTTTCACGTTCTGTGGAGGTTCTATTCAAGTTCAGTTATTATATCAAAATAGGCCAGCTGCTGCACGAAACTGAAATAATCACAGAACTTGAATAGAACTAACTTAAAATATAAACTATCCATCCTTAAATTTCTTCATTTAAATTATACGAATACCTGCGTTAGGTGCTATAGACTGATGAAATTGTGGCGTACTATCTAATATAGAAGTTAAAATTTTCATATCGATAAACTATCCTCAGAAATTTGACAAAGCCTCAGATATGATGATTTCTGTTGTAAATTAATAAATACATCTTTTAAATCAACAAAATGTGCTATAAAGTTACCGTTTTAAGTGAAATAACGTATATATAAGTAGGTGATTTTCTTAAAATTCTTCTAAATGCGTACGCTTTGTTCACTTGGTGGTTTGCATGAATAATGAGTTCACCAAGTAAGCGTTCGGGATAGATGAGGTCACAGATGCACAATACATTTGACGCATCTTACATGATTTATCACCAATTCATCGTGATACTATGTGTGCCCACCGAGAGGTAATTCAATGTGTGTAGTTATGGGTCTCCAGCTTTCTGTAGGTATATCCCGGGGCTTAATTTGTTCAAGCAGAGGAATACGATTTGGAAGAGTTAACGCTTCATAAAGTAATCCATAATATTACGGAAAACAACCATCGCGCCGCTTTCCAGGGCGATCCCGTCAACACACTTCGCGATTTATAGACTGTTTTATATTTATTTTATTTTTATTTATTTATTTGAGACACAAACAGGATATTTATTCAACATTTTTGTGGGTAGTATATAATAAATTAAAATACAAATATAAGTATCCCTAGATTAATGTGTCTGCATTAATCACATATGCATTTTCACAGAAGCAAACTCTTGAAAAACAATGCAAGTATTATTTATACATAACTTGAAAACTTAAATACAAAATTGAAATACATAATAATAACAAGTATACAATATTTATAAAGTATTTACTGAAAAGTAATAAAACAATTTTTTTTTTTTTTTTTAAGTGCACAAATTGTGGAGATATTTCTTGAAATATGTTATATTATTTGCAAAAATATCTATGGAACTGTGTATTTTAACAAGATCGTTGTATGACCGAGACATTCTAGATATAGGATTAAAATATCCAGTATTATTCGTAAAAATTTCAGTCCAAAATATGTTAAGGGTGCTTGTAGATTTGGGCCTGGCGTATAACTTAATTTGGTTGACTAAGTTACTGTCTACACGATTATTCATAATTTTATAGAGCATTAAGAGGTCATTTATGTTTCGTCTTTTAACTAGACTCTCTAATTTGAAATATGTAAGTCTTTGTTCGTAGTTTCAGAAGTATCTACCTGCCTAACAAAGTGCATTTATTTAAAGTATAATATTTATGTGTACACAGTCAAAAAACGATAAGCAAATTATAACCTTCTTAAGGATCAAAAAAAATTTATAACAGTTTGATTTATTTCATCGCAACACCACAATCAAAGAGAGGTAATGACAAAATAGAATTTACCCCTTAGGAATAAATTTTTTTTTTTAAGTGAAACTTCAATAACCCCGCTATGATTTGGATTTCGGATGAAACGGAAATGACGATAAAAATACTCACCATTGAGAAGGATTACTGTACATTCATTTATACCTGATCATCTGTCTACACTACAATACTTTTTTTGGATCTAAATGGAGCAGGATGGAAAATATGGTTTAATACCCCAAAAGTTTATTCGCTTTCGTAAAAATGACAAATGAAAAATGTGTGTGAATTTATGTATGCATAAAATGAAAAAAAAAGTTGACTGAGAGTAGCAAAGTGCTGTTTTATTTTTTTTTAATATTTGTTTCCATTTCAAGATGGTGTTTAATGATTCAGTAAAGAATATTTTAATCGTCGTGTTAACATGGATTCTTTCATTTTTTCAATAATATTTTATCCATCAACCTGCCAGAAGAAATATTAAAAAATAATTATCATTAACGTTTCTTTGGACAAAGATGTATATTAATAATTTGAAATTTAAAAAAATACAACATAAAATATATCTTACTAAAATTCTAAACGCGAAAGTTTATGCGTGTTTGTTACTCTTTCACGCAAACACTACTAAATGGATTTGAATAAAACTTTACAATTATAATAAGAAAGATAAAAAAAAATATAAGAAAGATTAAAAAATAATTGTCATTGAGATAGTGACGTTTCTTTGGACAAATTTGTATATTACTAATTTGAAAAAAAAATATATATATAACATAAAATATATCTTATTAACATTATAAACGCGAAAGTTCGTATACGTATTTGGTACTCTTTCACGCAAAAACTACTAAATGGATTTGAATGAAACTTTACAATAATATAGCTCATACATCAGAATAACACATAGGCCATAATTTATAAAGCTAGCTAGGAAGGGGACTCGGGAGGGGAACGGGGACGCACAGGAAAGGTGATTCGAGAAAAACAATATATTTCTTTGAATGTGGCATAGCAACGCATGCCGGGAACCAACTAGTGGTTGATAATTAAATGGTTTGTAATTAAATGTTCACAAAAGTAGTAGTAATAATAATTTGGCTGCAATCAAACCTACACAACTATTATATTCTTATGAAAACGATTCTTCCGCGTGACCATCGGATTGGACAGACAAAATGATAATAATTATTTCTATTTATAAGACAGAACTTGATAGAGGACTCGCCATTTATATGCGAATGTAAGAGAGTAGTGCCGGGGAAAATTATTACACTGCTCGTCGGTATGTCAGTTTTTTGGCAGCGAGTGCCAATATTGGATCGGACTTTCATTGTCACGATCAGGGGAACCGAGGTCTTGGGAACAACTCGTACATGTTTGAATACGTGTATACATTCGATATATAATACGAGTATATTATATATACTCCTATATTACACTCTGAAGTCCACGCGGTCTGTGATTGAGATTCTGAAACTAGCAACTGTCACACTTGAACAATCTGGTGCTTTTGCAGTTCGCTTGTGATTCATGAATATCATTTCACTTTGTTTTTTACAAAGACATTATATATTCTGTAGACGCGGGGTAGAAATCTCAAATTGGGAAGCCAAAAGCAAGGCAATTGCACTGGTTTCGATTTCTAGTACTTTAGTACTAAACTGTAACTAGTCGAGTAAGGTCATTTCTTACCAGTAGGAAAATAGCATTTAAAAAGCGCCAAAATGCCCTCCTGTGGTAAAATAGTAGTAAAAGTGAAGAAATAACATTTCATTTATATGTACACACAAATTACTTATTATTATCTATTATTATATGCAATACAATTAATTTTCATGTTCCCCGTTCGACAATTTTATGCATCATTAGAGAAAAAACACACATTCTTTGATTGTCTTATGGTACGGCCACACAGGGGCCAACTTCAAACTTTCAAAAAAAATGCAACGGACACATAAGCGTTTTGCAGCTAAACATTAAAAAAAAGTGCTTTGCTCTTCACTTATGCAACAGGCCACTTGCATCACATTTTTTTTTAATTTCCGGTTTAGGCAAATATTCTGTTTTTCATTCTGTTTTTTTTTTTTTTTTTTAGTTTTGTTTTTGAAACCATGGCGATTTTTTGAAAATTTCAATCCGAAAAATCAGACCATTTTTTATAAACCGGAAAGACGGGACATAATTTTATAGGTGCGAAAAAAAGATGATTACATAGTCGAAAATCATTTTAAAAAAAAAGTTTTCCACACGAATGGCACAGGAGAATAACGAGGCATACCAAAAATATTAAATCTCATAAATATTTTTTTCCTTGATCCATCTTATTGATCATAAATCATTATAATGTTCCACGTTTATATTACTAAATCAATTGTTATATACTTGAACTTGTAAATTATACCGGAATACAACCAATCACGAGCAGTTTTTTCTGCCAAGATGGCGGGTCTAGAAACAAACCCCTCAGGTCAGTTGCGTTTCAAAAGCCTCTATCCTACTATATATATAATTATATATATTATCCTATCCTACTAATATTATAAAGGTGAAATTTGTATGGATGTATGTTTGTTAATCTTTCACGCAAAAACTACTGAATAGATTTAAAAAATTCGTTCACTAATAGAAAGCTACATTATTCGCGAGATCTATAGGCTATATATATTGGTAAGCTCTGGCGTTATGAATAATCTCTGGGGTTATGAAATTATTTATCATACGTTTTCTGTCGCTAACAAAATCGATTTATTGCAAACGCCAATTGTCGCCTTGGAAACGATGTTTTTTTTAAATTAGGTTACTGTGGATAACCCTTTGATGTTAAAATTCAAATATGTATAAAATACTAATTCCTACTTTACAGAATGGATTTTAATGAAACTTTACATTAATATGAACATATAGGCTATATAGCTCAGAACTCTGGCATTACGAAATTTGTATGAAAAAATTGCAATAGGTGGCACGATTAGTAAGAAATCGATTCAAATTATTAGGGAAGTAGGTACTTCAAATAAATTCGCTTTAAATATTTTCTAAAATAGAATTTTTATATAAGAATCTTTGTTTTGCAAAATGTTATTCTCAAATTTTGACATAATGTCACACAACAATTATTGTTTTAATTGGATAGACAGGTATCGCATTTTTTAAGTATAAAACTACTGGATTTTTTGGTAGAATATAAAACGAAGAATACTAATTCGTACTTAATAACTATCTATAAAAATGAATCACCAAAATGTATGTATGCGCATAAACCCGAACGACTGAACCAAATTTGATAATTCTTTTTTTTTTCGTTTTTTTGTATAAAACTACCGTTGAGTTCTGGCATTATGAATTTTGTATAAGAAATTATAACAGGTGGCATGCGAGCAGTTTGAAAACCCAATTTATCGGGAATGAATGTGTGGAATGCGAGAGGTGAGTGGGGGGAGTGGGGAGGGGGAAGGGGAGGGGGAGGAGGGTGAGTGGAATGGGGTTAGGGGAGGGAGAGGGGGAGGGAGAGGGGGGAGGGAAGGAAGGGGAAAGGGGAAGAACGGAGGAGGTTGTGGGGAGGGGTAGGGGGTGGGGGGAAGGAGGTTGATGGGGGGGAGTGGAATGGGGGGAGGGGTGAGTGGAGGGGGAGGGGGATTGATGGGGGGAGTGGAGTGGGGAGAGGAAATGTGGAAGAGGCTTAGTGGAAATCCCCTAATGCCATGCGAGCGAAGCCGCGGGAAAAAGCTAGTACTCCATATAAATCACGAAGTGAGTATCAATTTCATATATCCAAATTACTTAAATATTTCTAGACGTACATTGAAAAATGAATAATTTTCGAATGTGTGTTACTCCAATTCATTATATAAAAAAACAAAATTGATTTTTTTATTTACGCTGGCTAATAGCCTCCCCACTCTTGTCTCCATTAGTTTCCTGAAGGTTTCACTTCTGCCGCGCACTCTTTTTTAAAATTGATACTCTTTAAATGCTATTTGATTCTCTAATTAATTTTTGTTCGTACCTTTAGCTAGGAGTTGCTAATTTTTTCAATTTTGAGGAACTTGTAGGGAGGGTTTCAGGATTACCGGTTAAATAAACACATTATTCCTCTATGTAATAATTTATTACGCAGTAAGGTTTTAAAAATTAAATTTAGAAGCTTCATACCACAGATTTGTAACTCTCGAACTTCACAGTCTCTTGTAAATATCTGTCATTAAGTCACTAGCTGTAAGTCATAGATGTAAGTCACTAGCTATAAGTCTTAGAGGTAAGTCACTGGCTATAAATCTAAGATGTAAGTTACTAATTATAACTATAAATCTTAGTTGTAAGCCAGTTACCTTAATTCTATATCATTCTTATATATTTATTTGTAAAGCGCTCTTGAGGTGATTTTTCACGAAAATGGCGCCATAGAAATCAGCCAAATATTATAATTATTACTGTACATACCAATTTTATTAAATATTTACTTGTACAGCGCCATTTAAGGTGATTTCTTACAAAAACGGCGCTATATAAATTAGCTAAGTATTATTATTTTTATTATATATGTATAACAAAAATATGAAGTGTGGGAATAATTCTATAATGATTTTAAACAATAGAAAATTAAATATAATTGTAAATAAAAAAATAAAAAATTCCTTTTTATTGGCCTCTGCTCTTTAGCAAAAGCTCCAAAAGAGCACTCTTCCAAGATATTTGTTAAGAAAATAAATTGTATCGTGAGTTATTTGATTTTATTTCAAGAATGAATTCCATAAATAAATTCAATCGAGGTAAATACCGATTCATTGGTTCTGTGAAAATGAATAAATACAGGTCTATATTTTATTTACAGAACTAATTATTATTATTAATAAACGTTGTTAAAAACGAGGAAAATTCGCAATACCTAAATACACTTTTGGGAAGAACAAAAAAAACGGCCTTTGCTCGCCCAAAATATTCTATTTTTAAATAAATACACTTTCATCAAAAGCATAATAATGATGGAAAATCAAAAAATAAATTCTACTTTCTGTGTTAATTGTGTAAATTGGTTGGTTAAATGAAATCAAATGAAAACAAATTACTTTTCAATTATATATATTTTTTTACATTAACTCCACACAGGAGGCCCTGAGGAAAATAAACTTCCCTCAGGGCCTATGTTATCTTTGAAGATGCTGTGTGGAGGATCTTTTTGAAGAAAGATAGGAGTGAACACGGGTCTTGAAGAGACCCATGTTGTCGGAAGGAGGAAACACAGAGACCGGCAAATCGTTCCACAGCCGAGCCGTTGAACTCAAGAACGAGTCATAGAAACGACCCGTTTTCATGTGGCTAATGTCAACCGTGTACAAATGTTGGGCGCGTGTTTGGCGTGTTTCCCGACTATGCACCGGTGCCGAGGGGATCAATGACGCTAGTTCCTCGGAGCATCTTCCATTGTAATGCCGGTATTATCGACATCTTTCAAAAATGTAGTTTGTCAGGATAAGAGATTAATAATTTAAAATTTTCAACTTAATGAGTGAAATCTCAAATTGTAATATTTAATTAAATGAAGACAATATTAGCGAAACTCAATCGAAAATCTGGAAATACTAAATCAGAAATATATATATATATATATATATATATATATATTTACACCTCTGGGACTCGAACCCAGGACCTACCGCTTTCCGGGCAAATGCGCTAACCACTGCGTCGAGGTGTCGATATCCGGTTCGGTCGTTTTTAATTGTATCATACTTAGACCAAGAACACCCAAATTATCTTCATTTTCTTAATGCATATTTTTATTGGTTGCTATCTTTATGAATGATTTCAATATTCAAACCCGAACTAAATGCTATATGCTATAAATGATAAAGATTTATCATTCTCTCCCCCCCATCCCGATGGTGTATATCTTCCTAGAATCAGTGTTAGGAATTTGAAGAACTAGGTATATGAAATTACAAAGTCATATTTTTGAAGTTACTTCTTCGGAAGATCGTCGTAAACAGCAGTATACCTTTTTAAAGTGAAATGAAACAATGAATTCCTCATGGATCACTCTATCTATTGGCGAAAACCGCATGAAAATCCGTTGCGTAATTTAAAAGATCTAAGCGTACAGACAGCGGGACACTATGCAATAGATAATATTATTATTTAATTAATAAATAGTTTATTTATAAATAAGTTCTGTTATGCAAGGTTTCGCCTTCTGAAGGCATTATCAAACAGTGGCTACACCACTTGCAGAGGATACATTTATATTATTTCTAGATAGGTATTTATAATGGAAAATTTTATTACTTTTATTCATATATATATAGATATGTTTAAGCCAATTTCAAATAATTACTTATGCTAAAAAGTAAACCCATGAGTCATCATTTGGGAATAACTCACAAAATGAATAGACTAACGACCTTCAGTCAAATTTAAAAAAGCAGTAATTGGGGAAAATTTAAAAGGGAAATAGTAACCATTAATAATTTCCGTCATTTTACTTGGAAGTTTAATAAGGGCGTAGATAATAAAAATAAAACAATATTTTTTTCCACCTGCCTACAAATATTATAAATGTACCGTCTGTAAGTGGTATAACCCCAGTTTGATAATGCCTTCAGGGGGCGAAACAGCTATCACGCGTAATAATAATTACATAACAGACCTTGTTTGTAAATAAACTGTTTTATAAATTGAATAATAATATTTTTGAATTTATAAAATAAATTAAAATTAATCCCACTTGTTCATTTTATCAGACCGGACCGCTTTCAAACAATTTCGTTGGCTACTCATAATTAATTACTTATATTTATGAAATGTGAATGAAGTGAAACTTCTTTAGCACCGTTGGGATTTGAAATTCGATGAAACAGAAGCGAGTGACACTAAAAAGAGACAAACACATACCGCTATAGGTCTGTAGAGAATGAAATAGCAATAAAATAATGATTTATTTCACATTGATAACAAAGCGCTTCCCACTCTTGTCTACTTCAGTTTTCGCTTAACGTTTCAGTTCTACCGCGTGTGAATTGCCCACTCTTATTTTTGCAATATGTTTATTGGGTCGCCAACAGAATTCATCATATAATTATTACAGTAATTAACATTTTCATTATAGAGATGATTCCATTTATAGGTGAAGACACCACCATAACAACATTCTTTATGCAACGATAAGTTTGAATGAGAGTAACGTTGTGGTATTTACACATTTTTGTGGTAAAATAAAGTTTTAAATTGTTATTTTTTTTATTCTTGCTAATTACGATGGAATTCCAATAAGTACCAAGAATTGAATATGAAATCATAGGATGGGGATCTGCTGCAAATACGTACCTACGCAGCCTGAATACGATTAAAAAAGGAATCATAAAGACCATATTGAAAGTACCAATTAGAACGCCTTCAATTGAAATTTTCAATAACTTTGACGTACCAAATGTACAACAAATATATGCCAAAAATAAATTATTGAAGCTCTTCAAAAATAATGAATCCTCTACTAGACCGTGTATGCATAACACTAGATCGAATAAAAATATTCCAAGTTATAAAACCACATTTGGACAAAGAAACTATACATACTTTGCAACAAAACTCCATAACATCCTTCCCCAAGACATAAAACTAATAAAAAATCCAATTGAATACAAATCAAGAATGAAAATATGGCTTAAAGAGGTCAATGAGAAAACCCTAGCAAAGACGCTAAAAATGACAGAAGACAAATGAACTATATTTAAATAACTTTAGTCCGCCTCGGCACAGGACCCCCTAGTGAGGAGGACTAAGAAATACAATATTTTATACTTAATTTCACATTACATTTTGTCTGTAAATTTTTTTTTATATAGTCACTATAGTAAAAATAAAAAAATTAAAAAAATAGTTGTAAAAATAGAAATTATAAATATTTTTATAAAAAAAAACTCTCTTTTTATAACTTTTGAAGATTATTCATATCAATGTAATATATCATTAAAGAAGAAAAAAATTATAATTCTAAAATTTTAAGTTTGAGATTGACTAATATGACGGTTTGACAGAGTGTGGCAATGGCGAAATTGGTAAACGCGGACGTCCCGGTTGGTTCTGGGTTCGAGTCCCAGTTGCGACCATTATCTTTTTTCTGTTGTTCTGTGTCTTGTCCTCTTTCATAATTTCGTTCAGATTATATTATTGTCATCTTCTCCATCATTATACACCCATTTGAATTTCACTTTTGTTTTCTTGGTTGAATGAATAAGAATGAAGTGGAATCTTGAAATTGAAAATTAATTCATTTCCGATATCCGATCAAGCTGAAACTCTGCAGGTTGACTCGCTGTTAATGACAATGCATTCTGTCAACTTTTCGTGGCAATCACGCATACACACATGGACATAAGCATTTTTTCTAAAATTCGAAGAAATTAAAACACATACGCAATAAAAATATCGGTGTAAACAGGTTTGTTTTAGTTTTCAACTTCAGTTCTTGGGTAGGTTAAATTTGGGAAGGTTAAATTGTCATTCAAACAATTTTTTAACACATTTGAAAATAGATGTACGATTGTACAAAAACCTAATTTTTTTTACATCAAAACACACGGAAGGCCTGAGGGAAATAATTCTCCTCAGGGTCAGTGTCATCTTTGGGGATGCTGTGTGGAGGGTCTTTTTAGGAAAGGAAGGAGTGAAAGTTCTGGGAAGAAGTACGAACCCATCCCTCTCACTGCGGTGCATGGCGATGTTCCGAGAGAGTACGGCTGGAGAAGTCAAAGGGACTCCCGCAACCATTCATTCTTTCAACGTTTTTGAAGTGAAACTTCTATAGTCCCGTTGTAATTTGGATTTCGGATGAAACGGAAATGACGATTAGTGCACCTGCGACGCATCAAATGCGCTCATTGGCCGCTGTGATTATGATGTCATTTTTAAATGCTCCTATTGGTTGAGATACGAAACTGAAATTACGCTAGGTCTGCGCTCATTGGTCGCTTTGATTATGACCTCACTTTTCAAGTATTGGTTGAGATTGTTTTGGTAAAGTTTCGCTTCTACCGCGTGTAAACTGCAATCGATTTTTTTTTTTTAAATTTAGATGTAACATTTTAATATTTTTCATTTTAATTATTATAAGCAATAATTATCAGCCTGAAACACTCATCCACATTGAAAAAATCTTCCGAGAAAAAATACATGACGCCAACGGGTCTTGAACCCGTGCCCTTCTGATTGCCGGTCAGCTGCTCTTCCAATTGAGCTATGGCGGCTTATCTTATACCCACCAAATGATTCAATATATACTAGTGTTTCATTCAACAATTACTGCTTATTATATTTTTTCCACCTGAAAACAACCAACTTTATTTATTTATTTATTATTATGTATTTTTTCTCGGAAGATTTTTTCAATGTGGATGAGTGTTTCAGGCTGATAATTATTGCTTATAATAATTGTTACCCTTTGTGCTATGCATAAAAAATCTTGTCTTAAACGTTAGTTTAACAATTAAAAATAATAATTAATTTTTCATTTTGATTCTTTATTCGCTTGTTTGTGATTTTATGAGAGTTTTATCAAAACAAGGCTTTGAACAGGCGACTTTTACAAGTCAAGAAACCTGCCGCTAGTCTAGGCAGGTTAACTTCTCGCCACTCTTCGTTCAACGAATTCGGGCTACGACCAGAATCGTCCAACTACTGTAGTGCTATCTCTGACCGCTTTTGCCCGCGGGCGCGTCTGCCTCTATTAGTTAATTATTTTCGAATAATCAGCCCCCAATCCCGGCGAACCCTTCGCCCCTAATAGAATTTATTTCGGCAAGCAAAGTGAATAATTAAATTTCAAAACGTTCAATTTGAGGGAGCTGCCGAACAATTTATCAAAAATAAACCTCAGAAGCTTCGACAACTTTTGTGGAAAGTCATGTAATTGTTATTTTTTAATTTATAAACTAACGTTTAGACAAGATTTTTATGCATAGCACAAAGGGTAACAATTATTACAAGCAATAATTGTCAGCCTGAGACACTCATTTACATTGAAAAAACCTTCCGAGAAAAGATAAAAAAAATAAAAAAAAAAATAAAAAAAAATAAAATAAAAAAATAAAGTTGGTTGTTTTCAGGTGGAAAAAAAATATAACAAGCAGTAATTGTTGAATGAAACACTAGTATATATTGAATTATTTGGCGGGTATTTGATAAGCCGCCATAGCTCAGTGGTCAGAGCATTCGACCGGCAATCGGAAGGACACGGGTTCAAGTCCCGTTGGCGGCAAGTATCATGTAATTGATCTATTTGACCCATTTTACAGTGTCATTAAAATTGGTTAAAAAGTACGCATGCTTAATTATTCTGATCGCTTTAAATTAAATTATTTTGGAGTATTTATAGCAAAAAATAGGATAGTCCAAGATTCCACGAATGGCAAAAACTTGAAAGTATTTTCTAAAAACCTATTGGTTAGCGAAACTATTTTTTTAATGATAATAATTACATTATGTCTTGTCGTATTTTGTAGAAAAGCATTTTTTGAAGTGATTTTCTATATTTTCTATTTTCTATAGCTGCCCCACTGTGATTCGGATTTCGTATGAAACGGAAATGACGATTACTGCACCTGCGACGCATCAACTGCGTTCATTGGCCGCTATGATTATGTTGTCAATTTTAAAGGCTCCTTTTGGTTGAGATATAAAACGTAAATTACGCTAGGTGTCCGCTCATCGGCCGCTTTGATTATGACCTCACTTTTCAAGTATTGGTTGAGATTATTTTGGTAAAGTTTAGCTTCTACGGCGTGTAAACTGCACTCGAATTTTTTTTTTAAATATAAATAATTAATAATTACATTATGTCTCATCGTATTTTCTAGCATTTTTTACATGAGCTCCACACAGGAGTACCTGAATAAAATAATTTCTCTTAGGGTTTAAGTCATCTTTGGGGATGCGGTATGGAGGTTTTTTTAAGAAAAGGAAGGAGAGGAGATTTTTGGGAAGGAAAAGGGTTTGAGGGGTGGCTAGGAATCGGGGTTTCAGTGTGTCCAGGTCATCCGCCGCCAACACCTTAGACAAACCTCGACCCATGAACAATGGCACCCATGCGAAATCACCAAACCACTTGGGGTGACCTACCTATCTAAAAGGTTCCTGAGGCGGCGGTACGCATCCCCCCCCCCCCCCCCCAAATTGAAAATAATTAAATACTGCTAAGATTTAAATATGTTAAAATAAATAAGATTATTTTAATAGTTTGGAATATATCTTTTAAAGTTACTTTTAAAATCTTTTAAAGAAAATTAATCCATGAAATTTTATATACATCCATGACTACAAGTATTAGTCATGGATGTATATAAAATTGGAATTGAAAATTTACATTTCAATTTAAAAATTATAGTTATTCAAAACCGTATTATACTAGGTCGATGATTCAAACGTGTCATCTTTAAGAACTATTAACCAGCGGCCGAGAATTCAAATTTCGTCGAAAGACTGTCTTGCGATTGTACCCTTGCACCTGTACAGAGCGGTCTCGATGAGAAAGATTAATTATTCTCCGTACCAGCATTTTAAAAAAATAACTCAATATCGGTTTTATTTCAATAAGAATTTGCTTTGGTATATATCTATATAAAAAAGCTCAAACGTGTGATGATAAAACTATTAAAATTATGTACTTTTTGTAAATATATTTTGATCATAAGTAATTATGATTTTTCAATAACGTCTAAGCAAGATAAAAATGTTAAAAAAACTGATAATGTTTGTTTGTAAGACCGTAAATAAATGGACAAACTGAAGTATTTTCGTCGCATAATTCGTGCTCGAATATTTTTTTAAAGATTTTATTTGAACTAAAATTAAAATTCTGAAAAGTAGCTTTCCTAGATAATTTATTGATTTATTTTATTGATTTGGAATGTGTGTTGTATAATACAAAATATTGTTTGAAAATTCAACAAATCTGCCAACGACCTACGGTATTTCATTATTATGTTAAAAATAACCATTTTTTCTCAAAATTTAAAACATACCTTCACTAGATAAAAGAACAATCTTTCGAAATCCATTTATAATTTTTTGTGGAAAAAAGTCAATACGTCTAGAATTTTATTTAAAAATGACATATTTCCGGTTGTGTCTGGTTATTCCCTGACTGTACCAAAGTCGAGTATGCCCGAAACAGTATTTTTTGTGTTTATTTTTTTCCTGAGTGCTACAGTCCTTATTTTCTTCCCGAAAGTAATAAACGTGAAAATTCTTCCCAGAGAAGCCACAATTCAGAGTCTGTTAGATGGGAAAGATGTTCTTCTTCTTTCGTATGGTGGGGGGTCAGAGGGGGACATCTAGGTCTGCGAGCCAGTCTAGGGCCTCAGGCGTTGCCCTGTGGACCTCATCAATCCCGCCGGGGAATGAATGGAGCGGGCATTCGTTGACCACATGTTCGGTGGTCTGCACCGCACCGCATTCACACGTCGCCGACTCTTTAAGGCCCCATCTATGCATCATATGAGCACAACGGCTATGGGAGCACCTTATCCTATTGATGGCAGTCCAGAGTTTGCGAGGCAATGAGAACCCAGGCTGTCTCTCAGTGGGGTCTTGCACGAGATGGGCGTTTTTGACGTTGGCTGATTGCCACTCAAGCTTCCACCTATCTTCTGGGGTTAGAGGTGTTCGAAGGAGTCTTTCTCCTTCCGTCCAGAAGGGTTTTCGAGACTTTAAGCGGCATGCCGGGTGAGAAACGACATCATCGTGCAAGGGTATTTCGCTTTTTTGCAGCGCCTTCTTGTATTCCCTCAGTGTTGCAATCTCTCGCCTGATATTTGGCGGGGTTATATTTGCAAGTACGGGGAGCCAAGGAAGAGGAGTCGATTTTAAGGTTCCGCTGATGGTTCGCATTGTGGCATTAAGCTGAACGTCAACCATGGAAGTGTGGGCGCTTCTGGCCCATACTGGTGCACAGTATTCAGCTGCTGAGAAAACCAGTGCAATGGATGCCGTTCTGAGCGTGTTGGCGTCGCATCCCCAGCTAGTACCAGCCAGCTTATTGACTAAGTTTAGTCTTGTCCTGGTTTTTTTGCCCACTGTTTCCATGTGTTTCCGGTAATTCAGGCTCCTGTCCAAAGTTACTCCAAGATAGCGGGGATGGGGGTCATGGTAAATATTTTTTCCATCAAACTGAACACAGAGTTTTGCGTTTGCCTGTGAATTACTGAGATGGAAAGCTGTCACAACTGTTTTCGACCCATTCGGCTTTAGTCGCCAATTGAGGAAAAATTCTTCCATAGCCTTGAGGTCAGAATTAAGGATCTCTTCTGCTGCATTGAGGTTTTTGGCTTGGACTGTGATGGCGAAGTCATCTGCGTAAGCAAATTTTCTGCCTTCAGTGTGAGGAAGATCTCGTGTATAGATGTTGAAGAGCGATGGGGCCAGTACTGAGCCTTGGGCAAGGCCATTATTCAGGTGCATTTTTTTGCTTTTTAGCCCTCCTAGAAAAACCCTGAAAGTACGGCCAGTTAGTAGTTGCTCAATAAGTCGTACTGTGTTGCCATCCTCTATGGTGTCGTAGAGCTTGACAAGGAGGCCTTTGTGCCACACCGTGTCGTAAGCCGCAGAGAGATCAATGAACGCTGCCGCAGTCTTAAGCCGTTTCAGGAATCCAGATTCGATGTGTGTTGTCAGAGCTAGCACCTGGTCACAGCAGTTACGGCCTGGTCTGAAGCCAGCTTGCTCTTGTGGAACCACTTTCTCCAGAATTGGGGTAAGTCTGCGGAGCACCACTCGCTCTAGGAGTTTGTACATGGTACTTAAAAGCGAGATGGGCCGATAGCTGTTTGGATCTTCTGTTGGCTTGTTGGGTTTGAGGATCGCAATAACTTTAGTTTTTTTCCAGATATTTGGAATTACTCCAGTTTTAAAAATTTCAGTAAACAGTTTTGCGATCCATAACTTTGTCCGTGGCCCAGCATGTTTCAGAAAGTCTGGAAGAACTCCGTCGCATCCAGCTGCTTTCCCAGCTTTTGTTGCAGTGAGGGCGATGTCTACATCATCAGCTGTAACGGCGACCACATCGTTAGGGTTCACCGGCCATTTTAGCCGCGCCGCTTTCAGGGATTTTTTGATCTGGTGGCTTATATTAGACCTTGTTGTCGTTTTTGAACTGCGGAGTAGTTGGTGAGCAACAGCATTTGGGGACACTTTGGGGGTTGTCTTAATTGGCTGATTTGCAGCTCCGAGTCGCCTGAGTGTTTGCCACGCTTTTCTGCTCGAGTGTTCGAAACTCATTTCTTCCATTAGTTCGTTCCACCTGTTCATGCGCCCGTCATCCAGAGACTGGAGAAGATCAGAAGCAGTGTCTGGGTCGTTGTTCCTCTCGTATTCAGTTAGAAGGCGTTTGCTTTCTGAGCTCCATGTTGGGATATACACTTTTCTGTAACCTCTAGGGATGAATTTCTTCGCAGCTACAAACAAAAGGTTCGAAAATCGGTCGTAGAAATTCGGCTTTGATGGTATGTTATCCACAACCCTGTCAACATATTCCGAAAACTCTCGCCATTTTGCCCGTCTTAAATTCCACCGTGGCATCGGGTTACTGGAGATTAATGGAATCTGTATACCTATGTTTAGCATGACTGGCCTGTGTTGACTATGTGGGAAATTATTCAGTACAGTTCTCGAGGCCCTCATAGGTTTTCCGTCCGGCGCTTTAGAGACAAAACACAAGTCGGGCGTGTATTCACGACGCCAACGCGCAGAAAAGAATGTCCCCTTTTGTTTAGCATCGTAAATAAGTTGGCAATCCTGTGCTGATGCCCAATCGGTGATTTGTTCTCCAGCTTTATCGGTCGTCGAGTAGCCCCATAGGAAGTGGTGGCTGTTGAAATCTCCCACGTACACCGCCGGGTGATTGTGTGGAGGGAGTGCTGGTGTCTGCCATACTTCATTTGGAGGTTTGTAGATGTTAAATATTGCTAGTTTTCCAACCTGAATACCGATTGCGTGAAATCCATCCGTGATTTTTCGGGTAATATTCTGCAGCTCCGGCCTAATGTAGGTCGCAAGGCCATGTTTTGGGTGTCCCCGCACTGCCACTAGGAGATATCCGGGGATATCCAAACGTGGTGAGTCGATTTCTGCGATATGGGTCTCCTGGAGAAGCAGGATATCAATGTTTTTGTCGTAGAGTGTTTTTACTAAAAAGTCCACCTTTGAGAGAGATGTTCCCTCAATATTCAGGGACAATATTTTCAATTGTTCCCCGATATTTAATGTTTCCCCTTGGCCGGGAGACCTAGGGAAAGATGTGACCCTGGCCCATTTGTATACAAAGCATATCCGGAAGGTAGGTACCAAGTATTTTTAGTAAAGGATTTACGGATAAGCCGCATTAGACTTAAAAAATATCAATTTTTTGGAGTGAAACTGCTGTAGCCCTACGTAGATTACTGCACCTGCGACATGTCAACTGCGCTCGTTGGTCGCTTTGATTATGATGTCACTTTTAAAGGCTCCTATTGGCTGAGATATGAAACGTAAATTACGCTAGGTCTGCGCTCATTGGTCGCTTTGATTATGATCTCTCTTTTCAAGATTGTTTTCGTAAAGTTTCGCTTCTACCGCGCACTTGAATTTTTTAAAAATTCACTTTAGTTTTCTTGACCGAATGAATGTATCGATGAAGTGAAATCTTTGACGTGGTAATTAATCCCTCAATCGACATCCTGTAAAAAAAAAATAACAGTATGCAGTTCACACGCGGTAGAAGTGAAACCTTCAGAAAATTAAATTAGTCTTGTCTACTGGGGAGGCTACGAAGCACAGTTCAAAGAGGATGCCGATTACTCTATTTCATTCTCTCGCAGGCTAAAACCAGTAGATGTGTGTGTTTGTCTATTTTTAGTGTGGCTATTTCTTGTTTCATAGAGTTTCAAATCACAACGGTGCTAAATAAGATTTCACTTCAAAAATTGTGAAAACCTCTGAAATGCTAGAGATTACGTAATTACAATAAATGTCTACTCTTAGACAATATCAAATTGACAAAAAAAATACAAGTGTGCAGTTCACACACGGTAGAAGTGAAACCTTCAGAAAACTAAAGTAGGCAAGAGTGGGGGTGGGGAGGCTACAAAGCACTAACCAAAGAAGGGACCAATTATTCTACCTTATCTCTCGCAGGCTAAATCCTATAAATGTAAGTGTTTGTCTCTTTTTAGTGTCGCTTTTTCGTTTCATCGAATTTCAAATTACAACGTTGCTAAAGGAGTTTCCACTTAAAAAAATACAGTCTGCAATTCACACGCGGTAGAAGTGAAATCTTCAGACGGTAGTAAGGAGACTAAGAGCACCAAGAGGTTATGATGGGCTACGAAGCACCGCACAAAGAGGAGACCGATTATCGACTACTTATCTCATTCTCTCGCAGGCTAAATCATTTAGATTTAAGTGTATACCTTTGAATGTCGCTATTTTTCGTTTCATCTCGTTTCAAATCACAACGGTGCTAAAGAAGTTTTCACTTCAAAAATTGAGAAAACCTCTGAAATGCTGGAGGTTACCGCCGTTATAGATAAGTTGTTTAAGAATTTTTGCTGAGACAATAAACGTCTATTCATAGACAATATCAAATTGACAAAAAGAAAACCCAAGCGGAACATACCAATTAAATCTCTTTAAGTAGTAAGTTAGTACTAATACTTACTTACTCTATCGACTACAATTATTACATTTACGAGTACTCGAAACTTCTAACTGGCGGTATTTTCAGGGGTTTAATACTGGTGGAATTGAAAATTCGCCCTTTCACTTTTAGACCCCGCAAACAGAATTAATCAAACATTATAAAGTTCAACATGCTCGGGAAGCTCGGTACTTGCGGAGGCAGCATTTCAGGGGACCTAAAATAAACGTCGTGATACGCGGTTAGTTATGCGATAAGGGAGAAAAAAATTGGTATCGAAATGAACAGTAATGAAGTCAATAAATTAGAATATCGTAAACCAACTAATCATCATATTTTGACGGAAGGGGTAGGCAGAGAGGATTGACTGCTAGTCAATAATGTGTTGATGATGACTTCTTTTGATTCTCATTTTCTTCTGTTTTGAAATTCTTCGGTTTCATGTTATTTTCACTGAGAATTGTAGATGTTATTTTCAATAATTAAATAATAAATTATATCAGGTTAGGTATGTACTGTAAACTTGTGTAGGTCATTTTATTTAACGGAATTGCAGCTGCTATGCCTTTGTCGGCGTAATTTCATTTTACACTATACATATGGTTTAAGTGATCTGTGGTAACGTGCAATCACCAGTGCGATCGCGTAAATGCGACGCAAGCAAAAATAAGAGTGATTGAAAAAATAATACTTCATAATACGTTAATAATTTTATACTTTTAACAAAAAGGAATGCTGCGGTTTAAGTAAAATTATTTATCGGATTCGCTCTTTCATCTGGGATTCGATTCTCCAATCAAGGCCGCTGACAATCGCTGTCGAAAGTACATGCATTGACGACTATTCTCGTCGAAGTACCATACCGTCAAAAGTCATTCCACTCGAACAACTAGCGGGTCGAACCAGTCAACGCCGACAAAATTTTCAAAATCTAGTACATTGTATCCTAACCCAAGGTCTTAGGCGCGCTCTTCGAAGGACAGGCATCGTATATTTTTATAAATTATTACATCGTATATTTTTCATCGTATGTTTTAAGGTTCAATATAATTGTGGATTTAACAACGATGTTGCTGCAATAAATAATGCCGTTAAGCAGATGTTTTGAGACCAACAGGAACTTTTCGCCGTAGGATACGTGAATGGTTTTCACGTGAAAATTAACTTCCTAATTATTCAATTTTTTGTGGTGTTTGATTTTGTGTGGTATACCCGCCAGCCATTTTGAAGAAGTGCGGTCGTAATTTCAAATGCACGCCATAGAAAGGTCAAAAACATCAGAAATGCAGACAATATTCACAGGGCGGCCAATATAAGCATTGTTTCAACCCTTCGACATTCAAGAATACATGTAAATTCGACAATATTCGTTGAGATGATGGGTAATTTTTCGTTCGCAGATGGCGCATAACGAATAACTCTTGATCGATGTTGGAGATTTGAGCCACCGGTCAATAATCGGTAGCGGATATCCACTGCTATTATTTTGGCTAAAAATCTTTGACGAACATGAAATCGTTAGAACGATCGTGCGTTGTTATCAATGAATCTTTTTCAATACGGTTTAGTTAAATCAATTTAGGTACCTACTTACAATGTAACGAAATGTCCGCTGTAAATCCAGGATGACAGCTCATCTTTCCGCTTATAGAATGGTTCTATGCCAACTCAGAATAAAGTCAATTGAACTCCTTATTGATATTTAACAATTTTTTTATATATTTTTTTCTTTACTATTAATGATTTTTCAAAGGAGGTTCTGAATTGATTTAATTCTGAGCTGTCCGGTCACCTTGTACAATATAGTCTTAAGATTAACGCGGATACCAAATGTGACGAAAATTATATTTTTTTCAAAATAATTCCTTGTTTTTTTCGAAAAAATGCCTAACATTTTTTATAAATCTGCGGGCAGCGATAGTCGGGTTGAAAACAAATTACACCAAATTTAACTCCCATCGTCGACCTCATTGATAGGTAATTGTACCTTATTCGTCTATTAGGATATTTGCATTATATGGGTAACTTTATCCAGGTAAAAGTAATAATTTCATAAATCGTAATCTAGCGGAGACAACTTAAGTTCAATACTTTTTCAGTTGTTTTGTTGATAGATCAAATAATTAATTGCTCCTATTGTTATGCGGCAAATGTGACACGTATCAAAGTGCGATTGTCATCGTCATTTTTAAATAATATTAGTTTTGAGAAAACGATGAAACCAAACATTAAACAATGAGACAAATATGAAAGGTCACAATCATCTGAAATTTTGTGAAGATGTGATATTTTTTGAGACAACAAAACCATTACCATAAATTAAATGTCGAAAAATAAGCGCGACCAAAATAGATGACGTACTTCAATAATAATAATAAGTCATAGATTTGAATACACTGACTTATTTCCACATTGCTCTTTATTTTGCACGAAAGTAAATAACCTCTGTTGTAGGACATATTACGGTAATTTTACTGAATTCTTTATGGAACCCATTCTGCTCGGTGATTTACATTGGTCGAAATTGTATTTGGAAAATCTTTTAAGAGTTTGAACTGCAGAGGGAGTAGGTTATTTCGCTGTGGTTTTAGATTGTTAAGAAAATTGTTTGTTGGTAAGAAATGTAGGAAAAAACTCAAATAGTAGGAAAATTGTCATAATTGTGTTTGGCGCATTTACAAATTATGATATTTTATGTACCATACTAAAATGTTGCTATTTAAAAATCATGATCTAAAATTTATGAAAGCTCGAAAAATTAAAATTCTTAAAACAAAACAATACAAACGTGCGTGTTTAAAATAAATAATGTTATAATCCTACTAATATTGCGGTAAACATGCTAAGCAGAGTATATCAGAAAATAAACGAATAAAAAATAGTCATGCATTTTGATGAAAATCGGATTAACATAATATAACACACATACCTCATGATTTCATTGAGCCAATCGGTAAAAAGGGCGCTGCGTTCAGATCAAAAAATAAAATAAGGGTATTTGATTGACAATTTTTTTAAAATAATTACAAGTTAAAGCCTAAAGTATTAAATAGTATGATTTTTTTCTAAGACTGTAGATGGCTCTTCCATCGGAGTCTACTTTTAGTGGAAAAATCTTAACAATTTTGGTAATAAACCGATACAGGGTATACACAAAAAAATTTCGCATCTTAAATAAATATAAAATAATGTTATGAAGAAAATTTTAAATAAAAACCCTTAAAGCAGGACTGGGTGGGTGGTGAAATACTCAATAATACGCTATTTTTAAATATTGGAAAATGTTATTATTTTTTTAATAATGAACAAAGAGCAGATGTTAGCCAAAAGTAAATCTTTCATTTAACATCTGCCAACTGTTTTCATCATCAGATAATAATGGTACAATATGAAACTTGTCCCAATACCTTTCCACTTGAATATTATCACAGAAAGTTTCAAAGCAGCAAAGCTTCATTACAATAAAACAGTTCAAACGCTTGTTCAGAACCGCCAGGAAATGTTTTGATATAACAAGATACTAGAACACAAACTTCTTGGCTTTCTGTGCACATTGCAGGAATCCACTTAGTGAGAAATTTTCACAATAACTACTAACAAGAGAAATGTCAGGAATTGAAAGTTATAAAAAACATTAAGTATTAGGTTTGTTAACATAAATACAATAATAATAACACTTTATCGGGGTAAGTTAATTTTAATTGTCGTACTTTATTAAAACGTTAGAGATTAAAATTATGCGATATGAGATTAAAAAATATGTTTAATCATGCAAGAAATTTTTTATTTCATATTTTTAAATTTATTTAATGCAAAAAAAATGGTATTGATGATGTAGCGTTTGCTTTCGTGTTGTTTGCTCATAATATTTGCTCTCAAACAGAATAAACGATTCCGTATTTATTCTGATTATTATCGAAATGCAAAGCAAATCGAATAAACGACCCTCTAAATGATTAGTTCCGTACCAGTGTGTTCTAGAATTTTCTATGAATTTAATATTGTTTACTGTAATTATTACAGAGGTATAAATAACGCAATTCGAAGAAAGTTAAAGGTTGAAAGGGAATGAATTCTACTTTATTTCATTTGAATCATTGAACATTATTTAGAAAATCAAAAAGAAATGTGAAATATTCCTACGTAAAATGATTTAATTTATGGCCTTGAATTCACCTGTAATAATAATATTGTTAATTTTTTACACATGATTTTGAGATCACTGATATTCTTAACTACATATAAACATGATAAATTATTATCAATATACTAATAACTAATACGCACACATTAGAACATTATCTATATATTTAATATTGACTCTCGATAATAATAATAATAATTAACATAAAGAAGGTGCTACTTTACACGGACAACGAAATAATAACGGTGAAAGCAAAGGGTCTTAATTCTCATAATAGGTCTGGTTAAAAGAGGGCAACAAACCTTTTCTTCTTTTTCTTTAGTGCCTCTATGTCTTCCGCTTCTAATTTCTTTTGAAGAAACTGTACCCGTTTCTCCTCTGGATTTCCCATACTGCCGGTGGGAGATGGCGCTCTGGATGGCTACAAAAAATATAATACAACAATAAAACTTTATTGGAAACTGAATGAAAAATAACACATGGAAATAATGCACTTCTCTAAACAAAGTTGTTTCTGTTTTAAGTGAACAACAGAAATAATACGTTGAGAGCGGGTAGAATAATAATTGAGTTATAAGAAAAATAGTGTGATATGCTAGATACTAGTTTGTTACTCATAGATAATACAAAGCTGTTGGTAATGGAGGGATTGAGACTAATAAATACAATGGCAACCTCAAGGTCGAGGACCAGAATCTTCCCTACCGTCTGCTAAATAAGCCATCCGATCTAATTGTTATTATCACAAATAGCCCAAAAAGTTTTGTTGACCCCGAAGTTTTATTTACAGAGTTTGTGAGACGAAACTCGGAGTCACAACCAATATGAGGCAAGTAGCTTAGATATGCCTTAGATCAGCGGTCGTCACACTTTTCTGGTCAAGGGCCACATAGGACAATGTGAGGTATCACTGCGGGCCGCACATTATGATTTCGGGGGGGGGGGGGGGGGTGTGTTGTACCCTTTTGTTTAGCAAGTTACAAAATCGATTATTTTGTATTTAAGCACCGGGTTGCTACTTACTTCCTTCCTTTTTGTGTTCATGACATAATGTCAATTCTTGATAATAATAATACACGTAAATTCATAATATTACATTAAAAAAATAATTTGTTTGTATCTGTAATGGAATCTTTCAGTTCAATTTTCAACCACTTCGGGAAACTAATAAAAATGATAACAATACATACAATAACAAAAATTAACCAATACTAAAGTTTATTTTGCTTTATTAGTACGTGATAAGCGTGATTTTTTGGTCTTTTTTGAATTTATTTTTTTTACCTTCCTACACCCTCACCGTGTCATCTCTACGCTCTCTAATTTTCTCTGGGTCTTCTACTGCCCCCCTGAAAGTCTCAAACGACAATATAATTAATTGTAAAAAAACGGATAATATATTTAATTGTACGTGAAAAAATATATTTACAAAGAAAACGGCAGATATTTGTGCGGGCCGCAAAAAAACTGATATGGTATAATTGTACTCGTATATGATAAAAAATATAGTCAAAAAGAAAACGACAGATATTTGTGCGGGCCGCAAAAAATCGGATACTATAATTGTACATGAAAAAAATATATTTAAAAAGAAAACGGCAGATATTGCAGGCCGCAAACAACCGGATAGTATAATTGTACATGAAAAAAATATATTTTAAAAGAAAACGGCAGATATTGCAGGCCGCAAACAACCGGATAGTATAATTGTACATGAAAAAAATATATTTTAAAATAAAACGGCAGATATTTGTGCGGGCTGCAAAAAAACGCATATAGTATAATTGTACTCGTACATGAAAAAAAATATTGTTAAAAAGAAAACGGCAGATATTTGTGCGGGCCGCAAAAAACGGATAGTATAATTGTACACGAAAAAATATATATTAAAATAGAAAACGGCAGATATTTGTTCGGGCCGCAAAAAAACGGACAGTATAAATTGTACTTGAAAAAAAAATTAAAAAGAAAACCCAGATATTTGTGCGGGCCGCACAAATATCCGTCGCGGGCCGCATGCGGCCCGCGGGCCGCAGTTTGACGACCACGGCCTTAGATTGTTCAAAATATCTGAAAACGTGGTCAACTCTAGAATACAGTAAAATTAAGTTTGGCCACAACAAAGTCATGAAGGCTACTATCGATTAAAAGTGGTTATGGCCACATTGGAGGCATTGTGCAAAAGAATCATGCCTCCATCCCATCTAATTGAGCACGAGTTCATTGAAAGTCTCTGATAGTTCCAAGGAAAATAATGTAAAAATAATGCCAGAAATCATGACAAAGTGGGTGGGCCAGTGAGAGAATGTAAATGTAAAGTTAAGGAAATGTAAATAATGTTTAATATGCTAAAAGTCTTGCAGTTTTTCCCAGAGGACCAAACCCACCCTCGGATTCACCTTCGTGATGTTTTATTGCTAGTTGCCAATAAAAAAACTAACCGGATCAGATCCTGAACTCAATATGTGCGGGTCTTCCTCTAGAACTGTGCCATTCCCCGGTGACAGCAGCAGCGGGGAGGCCAGTGTGGTCTCGCACACGTCTCCCGCGGAGGGCGGCGCGGGCGAGCTCTCGATCAGCGGGATGGACGCGGGCGCGTGTGATGGGCCCGAGTAGCGCCGCGCGCCCCTGATCTTCAGCGGCACGTGGGCATGCGGGTAGCTTCTCTTGCGGTGCTCTGAAAAGAAAAAAAAACAATCGTTGTACAAATATGTAAAGTATGTAGGGCAATACAAGTGGTACCTGTGAGTGACTTTATGAATAAGAATATCATACTATTCTCGTACATCTTCATATATAAAAATCCCGCGTCACGATGTTTGTTTTGTTAACCGAATTTGATGAAATTTGGTTTACTGTGTGTAATTTTGTCCAATTTGTCCAAAGGGGTGGGAGGGGAACCCGGGAGGGGGGAGTGGAACCTGGGAGGGGTGAGGGGAACTCGGGAGGGGTTTTCGCGGGACGGGGGAAGGAGGGGAGTGAAGTGGGGAGAGGGGATATGGTGGAGGCGGAGTGAGAACGAGAAAGGGGAAGGGGACGCGGGATAGGAAGGAGAGGTGGAACGGAAACGGGACAAGTGGGAAAGGTCATGCAGGGAGAAATAATTTATTTATTAAATGGAATAGCAACACATGCCGGGAACCAGCTAGTGTAATGTAAAAGTCTCGCTGTGAGTGGATACGTAACGGGAAACAGATAATGTATTTTTTATAATGGATTTAGATTCCTCGTGTTTAAATGTGCTGAAACGTATCGTACCCATATCGGATTACATGTCCTGAGCAAGATTAATGGAGTAGATTAAAAGGAAACCTGGTCGCCGAGAAATTTGAATAGTAGATATTTTCCCAAATTGTTAGTGTAGCTGTCGCTCTTACTCGCCCTAATAATGAGCGAAAGACTGATAATACTTACATAAAAAAATAGTTGATGAAAAAAAACTTGTTGAAAAAATATCGATATATCGAAATATCGATATTTTTAATTCAAAATTTCGATATTTTTAGCCGATATATTTTGATCCGATATATCGATACAAAATATCCAATATCGAAAATTGTATCAAAAACGATATTTTTTTAAAATTTATGTATTTGAAGTCACTAGAATCCAAAACCGTATAGGAACGAACGGAAAAAAATAACTGTATTGGGTCATGACATCTGACGGTTGAAATTTTAACTATTAATAGCTTACAAATCTATTGTCTTTGCATTAGTATTTGTGATCACCAATACTATCTCATGTGTGTAACTACATACATAGAAATGTATGTTATTTTTCGCCATTTTTTTCTAAGCCACTCCTCTGTGTTGGTTCCCAATTGTCTATGATTATTGACTATACCTTGTTCCAAACACGAAGTCCTTTTTAACAGATTAATACGCCAATAGAATGTTACTGAGACGCATACAAACTTTGTATGCATCTCAGTTTACAAATAAGTTAGAAGACAGCATTTTATTTTTTTATATTTTTGTAATTATTACGTAATAAAAATACCTTCATTTTTATTGATATTTTTGTTCATTAAAAAAAGCAAATTGTGTACAAAAATTACTATTGATAATATTGAGCTGAATACACTATTATTTTAAAAACGCAAAATCTCTTGAAAATTTGACCGATATATCGATATTTTTTCCTCGATATATCGACGTCGATATTGATATTTTAATAAATATCGATACATCGATATATCGATTTTTTTTTTTCACTTTCAACAACCCTAACATAAAATCATCAAAAACTGGATCTATTGTTAAAAAAAAACAGTGTGCTTTAGACCACACGACTGAAGTAAAACTTCACTAACTTATATCTCCCTCTCAACTTCCGTTCGCCTCGCCCGATCACACTTTTCATAACGCTCTCGTCACGCATTCACCAGCTTACCACCCAAGTCAAGCATACATAAAGGCCCGACCGTTCGCCTCGCCCGATCACACTTTTCGTAACGCTCTCGTCACGCATTCACCAGCTTACTCCCCAAGTCAAGCGTGCATAAAGAAATTTTACTTAAAAAAATTATTAAATACATCAGAAGAAAATCCTCTATACTTTATATTAAAAAAAAACACTTGCACTGCCCAGTGTCAAAATCCAGAAAGGAAATTTGGGAATATGTTTGAATGAACGGAACGCCGCGCCGCCCGGTTCTCTCTTACACACATAGATGGTTTGGACGTGGAAAGCAGGAGTCATGTAAGAAATCGCGTACGAACCAGTATGCGATTAAAGAAAGTTATTAGAATATTTAAAATGATATGGAATGGAAAAAATGAGAACATTTATCATCTCCGGTCTCCGGAAGTAAATCAAGTACTCCACTGAGGCAATCTTAACATTGATAATTTATATTGACGTAGCCTGTCTCCGTACATATTTATGATACTGCAACTACATTTTAATTTTTATAAATAAATGAGCTTTCCAGAGTTGAAAAAAAATTAAAAACAGCTAACTAACCAACTAACCATAATGCCGACAAAGAGGATGGACCGCCTAACAATTCAGTATTGGCATACTCAGTGCCTCATTCACAATTATTATCGTCTCTTACATATTATTTTATTATTCTGACTCTTGACATGGCCCGACTCAAATATCTGATTCACTTGATCCTCGTGTCTTCCTCGAGCATCCCGTCTTCTTCTACAATTCACATTTGCGTCATATATTCTCCTCGCACTCCTTTCTTCGTTAATTCCAAACCATCTGAGCGTGCCTTCCTAAAGAGCGTTCAACCAGCCAGCGGCCGAAAATCCACATTTCGTCGAAAGTTGTTCTTACGAACGTGCAGGGCGGTTACAATGAGAAAGATTAATTATTCTCTGTACCAGCTTTTTAAAATTATAACTACATATCGATTTTATTTCATTCACAAATTTGCTTTAATTTATACCTACATCCAAAAATGCTGAAAGGCGTGATGATAAAACTATTAAAATAATGTACTTTTTGTAATTATTTTTTGGTTATAAGTATTTATCATTTTTCAATAATGTCTAAGTTAAATAAGAATGTAATTTTTTTTTAAATATATTAGTTTGTAGGTGCGCAAATAAATACACAAACGGATCAATTTTCGTCAAGAAACTCATGTACGTATATATTTTTTAATGATTTTATTTAATCCAAAATTCAAATTCTAAAACATGCGATACCCAGATAATGTATTGATTTATTTTACTGCATGATTATATGATTTGAAATGGGTGTGGTATAATACAAAATCTTTTTTGAAAATTTAACAAATCTGCCAACAACCTATGGTATATATAACCTTATTATAGTAAAAATAAACATTTTTTCTCAAAATTTAAAACATGCGAATTGTTAGATAAAAGAACAATCTTTCGAAATCCATTTATAATTTTTTGTGGAAAAAAGTCAATACGTCTAGAGTTTTGTTTAAAAATGACATATTTCCGGTTGTGTCTAATTATTCCCTCAGGCACGGTTTTAACACTTACCTAAGGGATCTCATATTTACAGTATTCAGTCTACTTTCATCCTTTTCTGGTAGATCCATCCTACTTCCCAAATAAACAAACTCACCCACCTGCTACAAGTATTCATCATTCACAACTATATTGCACACTGCTTTCGTACTCTCCCCTTAAATCTTTTAATCTTAACCATGACTTTAGTACATACCTATTTCTCTCATCCTAGACACTAGAGACTGTAGATCTTCCATACTGTTAGAAATTAACCCCACATAATCAGCATACAACAGGCAACAAGCTTTCAGATTATTTAATTTTGCACCCAATCCCACCTATTTCAATTCTTGCGTACAATTATCCCAGCAATTTTTAAATAAGTTATAAAAATATACACCTTCCTTCATTTAAAAATTTCATAACAACTTATAGATTTTCATAAAAGTGCTGCTCATGAAAAGGATTACACTTTTGCATTAAAAATGTATGTTTTAGATGTTTTCTTTTTATTATTTTTTTCTTAAATTTCAAAATAATAAACATTAAAATAATAATATATATATTTTGTTGATGGGTGAATCGTGTTTTCGTCTATAATAAAGTAGATTGTCTAAGGCGGCGTGGCTATGGTTTTTATTTTTTTATTTGAAGCAATTTTGCACTCTTAACCGAGAAGTCAAGAGGAAGATCACTGTCTACGGATGATTTTGAAAAACAACCCCCATCCCCTTTTGACACCCCTTAAACTACAATTTTAATATTTCTTGGTGAAATTATGCAAACTTGATGTTCAAAATAGGAGGAAAATTATTGTCTACATTAGATTTATAAATTCTCTACCTGCACCCCGGGCAACGCCGGGGACTTGAGATAGTGTAAAATAATAATAGATTCACTCCATAAATGGCTATAATTAATTCAATAGACTTGTCACCGAGTTTCGAGTCACCTTGCCAGAGAGATTTTTCTTCTAATTAATTTTTACTGGGCATTAGAGAAGAGTCTGGAATTTTCCCTAGGGGCTTGTTTAGTTACATTGAGGAGACTGTGCGGACGTTATGTTATAAAAGCAGAGAAAATAGAGCACAACACAACTCTATCTAGGCATACACTCTTTGCTTCATACACATTCATATATCGTCTCACACATATATGTACATACTCTTCTGTTACATGTGTAATGTACCCAATTGTATGAATAAATCTGAAGCACACGATTTTTTTTCACGCACTCTTGATTTGGGGAGTAAGCTGGTGAATGCGTGACGAGAGCGTTAAAGCGAAGCGAACGGTAGTTGAGAGGGAGATATAAGTTAGTGAAAATAGAAAGAGAGAGAGTTACGTTTCGTATATTACTGTAGGGGCAAGAGAGAGAGGCGCGAGCACCCATTTTCTTTCTCTCATAGCCAGTTACGTTTCGTATATCTAATACACAGTGCAGGCCTATTGTCTGTATCACACTGTAGGAGCAAGAGAAAGCAGTACGCGCGCACATTTTCTTTCTGTATTCCTATCATAGGTATAGATGGAGCTAAAGAAGTTTTACTTAGGTCTTGTGGTCTAAAACTCATTCGTTTTTTTTAGGTGTTAATTTTTAATTAAATCGTTTCGTCCTGATCTAAGACCACTATTACTAGATCTGAATAACCAGATACTTCTCCACTTTCCTCCTTTCCTCTATCCCTTTCACGGGCGTAGCCAAAACTCGTGTCGGGGGGGGGGGGGGGGGATTTGTGGACATTTTATGTTGAAAACTTTTATTTTCTATGTACATTGGTTAATTAAAGTAACAAATGTATATAGAAAATAAATCTTTTTTTAAGCAGTCACCTCATTAGAAACGGAATTCCAAATAAAAAATCAACCGCAATCACCGAAAAAACGGAACTTGCAAGTTAAATAATAATTTTTACTTTCAGAGGTCCACATTTATCTTTTTAAATACATTACTTGTAAGTACATCAACAATATTTAAGATTCATGGGAATTCCAAAAAACATATGGGTAGGTATATAATACCAGTAATATTGTCATATGCAATAAAAAATTTACCAGGTCGAAATTTCCCTAAATTTAGTGCTGATTTCCCTTTTCCCTAAAAAATATTTTTCTCCCCTAGATCTAGTCAAATTTCCATAGACGGCGCGAAAATATAGGTACAAAGGTTACCGAATGCGATCGGATAATCGACGACGGCCAGCGGCGAGTGGTAGAGTAGAGAGGGAAAATCCAAAATACATTATTAGTGTAATAATTAGTAATAAAATAAGTTATGCCGCTCTCCGCATCTCCTTATTTTTAATATTATTGATGTTGATATCTTAACTTTTCGGGGGGGGGTTTGAACCCCCAAACCCCCCCCCCCCCCCCCCCCCCCCCCCCTGGCTACGCCCATGATCCCTTTTCTTTCCACTCCACACTACCTTCAACCTCATAAAATTCCCCAATTGTGGAAGCCATTGTCTCACTGGCTGCAGGCGGATGGGAGCAGATGGAACTCTTGAGAGGTATAAACATATAAAAAATAAAGGTAACACATTTTTACGTCGTGCCTGTTTGTAACAGATGGAATGTAAGGAGAATATGTTATGACATCTACATTGAAGACACCAGAGAAATGCACGGCCCGATCTAGTGAATAAAATATTTCCGTCGGGTCATATCAAGAGCCAGAATAATAGAAGAGTATGTACGAGACGATATTATACGGGAATGAGAATTAAGTGTGTATTAAGTGAATTAGTGTGCGCCGATACAGAGTTGTGTGGAGGTATTTCCACTATGCTTACCCCTTCGTGGTGGTTGGTTTAGATTTTTGTTTTTGATAATCATGAAATTAGATCTGTTAACCCGTAGAGTCTATTTGTCACTTTTACGGACAACTCGTATAGGTATCGTAGAAATGGCTGTATCTCCCTTACTATTATAGTGAGAAATATGATATAAACGGTGTTATAAAGCGAAAAGACCACGCTTTATATTCAAACACAAGAACTATCAACAAAAGAAGTAAAATGTACACCTTTATGAAACCAAAATTTCGAATCACATTTTAAAATAAATTTGTGAAACATTGGGAATTTATTAATTATTTTTACATAAAACGAGTATAAAGTGAGGTAATAATAAAGTTTATTTAATACATTTGTCTAATAAAATTTATTTAAATGGAGTACTGATAGAAAAAACTTAAAGCGAACCATTTTTAAAACTTTTATGTTTGCATGCAAAATTTTTACATTTCAGAAATTATATGTTTATTTTGATTTATAAAATTTAAAAGCATATTTTATCACATTTCTAAAACAGTTTTTAGTTTTCAGATACGTTCAGAAGTATTCCATTTATTTGAATTTTATTGTAAAACGGAAATATTTTGTCCATCTGAAATAATCGCGCATAATTAATTAAATATCTTTGAGGTCTTGAACGGCAAAGCAGAAATTGCTTGTGCTTTTATTATTGCATAGTACGTAATTAAAAACGGAAGCTTGGTGCTCAGACCTCGCGGCGTTAAGTTTTAACCCAGAGAGTAGGTACTTAAATGTCAAAGAGTGTACAGAATGCTATTAAATGCAGTGGAAGTTTATCCCTCTGACATGTAAATTAGAATTAACGGCTGTCAAACTGCGAATACCTGTCTAACGTTGCGCAAACAAAGCGATTCTTCGAATTATGAACGCAGTAAAATGTTTTTTTTTATCACATTTATTTTCAATTATTATAATATGTCGTCGTGCATATAAATTCAGATCCTATTTATTTATTACTCTTTTTTTAGCAACAAAATTGCATCGACGTACATATATCTAATCTTCTTCTTTATGTGCCCTATCTGGTCCCCCCGACGTTGGCGATCACTCTTTAAAATGTCTCTGAATCTTGCGCTGCCCAGAAAAGCTCCTCCACACTTCTAATGCCGATCCACTCTCGAATATTTCACGGCCAAGAAATTTGTCTCCTACCTGGCTCTCGGCGACCCTCTATTTTGCCTTTCAATACTAAATGGAGTAATGACATGTAAATTAAACGGCTGTCAAACTGCGAATACCTGTCTAACGTTGCGCAAACAAAGCGATTCTTCGAATTATGAACGCAGTAAAATGTTTTTTTTTATCACATTTATTTTCAATATAATTTTTCATATGTCGTCGTGCATATAAATTCAGATCCTATTTATTTATTACTCTTTTTTTAGCAACAAAATTGCATCGACGTACATATATCTAATCTTCTTCTTTATGTGCCCTATTTGGTCCCCGACGTTGGCGATCACTCTTTAAAATGTCTCTCTATCTAGCGCTGCCCAGAAAAGCTCCTTCACACTTCTAATGCCAGTCCACACTCGTATATTTCACGGCCAAGACATTTGTCTCATACCAGGCTCTCGGCGACCCTCTATCTTGCCTTTCAATACTAAATGGAGTAAGTGATACTTCTCCCCTCGAAGTATATGACCCAGATATGAAATTTTCCTGATTTTTATGAATGTAAGCAGTTCTCTATCTGCTCTAGCCCGCCTGAAAATTTCTGTGTTGGTGATCATGTCGGCCCATTTCAAAAGCCTCTAACCTGTTCATGGTATATCTAATATTCAAGTGTAAAATAGATTTGATTAGATTAATTGTAATTGGCAGATGCTAAGTGAGAGATTGTAAAAAAGCAAACTTTAAGTTTTCAAGAATAGGAAAAAAGTTACCTTTTTTACAATAACTCCACACAGGAGTCCCTGAGGAAAATATTTTCCCTACGATACTAGCTGTTAGATATAATCATATAATACTCGCCTACTAGTTCAGATTCCGTTTTCAGATGTATATCTAATATTAAATTATTAGCGAAAAATAGATTAGGTTAGATTAATTGTAGATGAGAGTTGCTAAGTGAGAGGTTGTAAAAAGCAAACATTATGTTTTAAAGAATAGGAAAAATATAATATTTACAAGATACTAGCCATTAGATATAATACATGCCTATTAGATTTAAACTGAAAGTAATTTTTATGTTATTCATTGTAAACGTTTTAAGTTGGGATTTATTTATTTATCATTTATTGGTTAACCAACACCTCTACCATAGGTCACCCCAAGTTGTTCGCTACGTTTGGTGACTTAGCAGGGTTTCCCGGGTTCATGGCGTTAGGTTTGTCGAGGTCTTGACCGCGGATGCTTCTGGCCAATTACTGAGAGACTTGTCGGGGAAGTTCATTTAACCTCTCCAGCAGGACTCTCTTAATTCTTGCTGGTGCCTTACACTGCAGTGGGAGGGATGGATTCATACGTCCGTCACTCTTAATACACTGACGTAATACACTGACCCCCAGATTTCTATCCACCCCTCTTCAGGCTTCGAAAAACCCAATGTAAAAATACTTTATATAGATAAATAAAAAAATTAAAAATAATTTTGCCTTCCCGAAACTTCCACTCCTTAATTTATTTTAAAATACCCTCCACACAGCAACCCCAAAGATAAAATAGGCCATGATGGAAATTATCTATCTCTTGGCCTCCTTTGTGGAGCTATTGTAAAAAAACGTGTGTGCTTTAGGCCACACGACGTAAAAGTAAAACTTCTTTAGCTCCATTTATATGATACGAAGAGAGAAAGAAAATGTGCGCGCAGACTGCTCTCTCTTGCTACTACAGTGTGATACAGACAATAGGCCTGCACTGTGTAACGTAACTGGCTATGAGAGAAAGAGAGAAAGAAAATGTGTGCTCGTAACTCTCTCTTTCTGTCTTCACTAACTTATATCTCCCTCTCAACTACCGTTCGCGTCGCTTTTCGTAACGCTCTCGTCACGCATTCACCAGCTTACTCGCCAAGTCAAGCGTGCGTAAAGAAGTTTAATTGAGCAATCTAATAGTTTTTTGTCTAAAGCCGCAGAATCTCTCTAAAGGTAAAAGGAGCTCTGGTATGAAAATTGCACTTATTCAACTTTAATCAACCCAAATACTTTCAACTTTTATCGAAAATTTCGTCAGCTTTTAAATGCAATTTTTCAGCTGAATTCTGTAAATCCAACATTATGTACTGTTGCCTAACCCTCCCAATATCCTTCTCCCCTCCCCCCCATCCCATTCAGTATCATTGAGATGCCATACATAAACCAACTAACTTCGGGCAAATGGAACTTGGAAAAAATGTTTGCAATGTCCTCAATTTAAAGACTTCTTATTACCAATCTAAAATTTGCTGTAGCTTATGGGGTCTACCCATAAGCTACACCTTTTGTAATTTTTATTTTACAATAAATATTTTTTGATTTGATTTGATAGCTTATTCTTGCTTTCGGAGAAAAGCAAAGAGTTTTCTCCTCGAAAAGATAGGGTAGACGATAGACGTATATACCTACTATGCAAATTTCAATCTCGTTGTAGTCACGTTAAGTTTGTTCGACTCACACTCGGTGGGACGTGGCCTCGGAAGTTTGGTTTAAACTCGTTTTGTGTACAGAGGAATATTCTTTAAACTCACGGAACTTTAAAATAGATTCACCGAGCTTGAGAAAGTTTGTCCAATACACATTAACATGTCTCACTTAGCACAAGGTAGTTTTACGTCATATAATGACGTCGTCACATTATGTAAATTAAGATGGCACGGATTGGTTGAAATGTGGGATGAATTTATAGCGGCGTCATGATATTCCCGTGTAGGCAAAGATTACACGGTTCGGTGGTTAAGAATGACTTTTAAGGAATATAAGATGCATTTAACCGTTTCACCAAGTAGTCATGATAGGCCACTTGCGTGGATTTCATAACGACTTGGAAAAATCGTGTGGATAGATCTTTTTACTAAGATTACGAAAATGTTAGTAAATTTATTTAGAAGTGTACAGTTTTTTTTTTTTTAAATAAATAAATCCATTATTTGGGCTCGTGACATCACTACATGAAAATGTCCCTTCTCCGAAAATGTTCCTATTAATTTTTTTAATTCCACACTGATTTATTTTTTTTATATGGCATCACTTTGATTTCAGGCGAATTTTTGAATTTGACATTTAACGTTCACTAGATTTATTGTTTGTTCTGTGCGAACTTATCATTTTGTTTGACTTTTTGACAGATGTTATGAAGAGTTTTATAGATATAATGGTTATGGTGCTGATTTTAACAAAATCAAATTTTATAATATTCTTATTATTATTTTAATTTACAAGTACAAGTATATTACATTGGATTTAGTAATATAGACGTTGTACATTATAATGATTTATGAACAATAAGATGGATTAAGGAAAAAATATTTATGAGATGTAATATTTTTGGAATGCCTCGTTATTCTCCTGTACCATTCGTGTGGAAAAATGATTTTTTCCACACGGAATACTTATCGTTTTTTCGCACCTATAAAATTATGTCCTGTCTTTCCGGTTTATAAAAAATGGTCTGATTTTTCGGATTGAAATTTTCAAAAAATCACCAGGGTTTCAAAAATACGATTAAAAAAAAAATAGAGAATGTCTTAGAATATTAGCCTAAACCGGAATTAAAAAAAGTGTTGCAAGTGGCCCATTAGTAGCTGAAAAGGAGTGTTTTAAAACTTAAAAATAAAAATGGTGTAGTTCCTTTTCCAGACTTTTCCATATACCTATATGTTTTTGAAGAGAAAACTTCTTTAGCACCATCGTGATAAACGAAAAATAGCGACACAAAAAAGAGATAATCACATATTCTATAGGATTTATCCTGCGAGAGAATTATTATTTTATTTTTATTTTTATTTATTTATTTACATTTAAACCCGCTAAACTACTTATGTAGTTTGTCAGCAGGTACATAATGACAACATTGGTACATTTTCAAACATTGTATACATATAATTGTATAATTTTGATGCTAAATATCAATTAAATAGATTATTTAAATTACCGAAATAGTATATACATGTAAGTAGCACTAGAAGCCTTAAATAATAAAAAAGTACAAATGGATTTAGTATGATATGATATAATAAAAAATTAGTATGTTGTGATATAATAAAAAAGTACAGATGGATTTAGTATGAACAAATGAAATATAATCACAAGTAAATTAAAAGTTTCATATACATTGGGTAATACAAAAATTGTAATGAAATTACCAATTCCTTCAATGTGAGTTTCAATAGAGAATACAAGGACTTCGGTAGGGCATCAATATAAATCATCCCTGTATAATAGCCATTTCCTTAGTTTATATTTGACTTTACCATTAAAAACGTTATTATTTTTGATTGTCAATGGTAGTTTATTGAATATTTTGGGTACAATATAGTTTAGGGTCCTTTCACCGTATTTATTGATAGACTAATAGGTATCCTCTTTGTGCGGTGCTTCGTAGCTTTCCCACCCTTGTCTACTTTCGTTTTTTTTTTGGGGAGTGCTGATTACGAATCCGAGTTTTGCCAATAAAAACACGGAACGTACTTGAGTTATAGCCGAAAATCGTGAAAAAAATCCGTTTTCTGTTTATTTAAAAGAAAATAAAAAAATATCAAGGTTAGGAAGAATCAATTATTAAAATAATATGCATCAAATTTTCTATAATTTAAGATATTACGAGTTTTTTCGGCACGCGTACCGTTTAGGCGTAATTGCTACTTGAAGTTTGCCGAATGTTTGGCTTACCTGTTAGCGCACGCGGTTTGAACAACAAGAAACAGTCCTGTCTATATGCACCAAAATTATCTGTCATATTAATAAATTTCTGTCTATGTTAATAAACCTTTTCTACCATAAGGCTTAAAGTACTTTGAGCAAATAAGGTTTCACCTGTGATATTACGTATAAAATACCTTGACTAAAAAGTTTGGTCTTGATGGACATGCAGAGCTTTGATATTGGAAGGCGGATGTGGGTACTGCGTCCCGACAAAAAGAGCTATTTACACAATAAAAATTCACTGACAAATAACTAAAAGTATTTAAATTAAGTAGTTTTTATTTTTAACTAGTAAGCAAGCAAGAAAGATGTCACGTAGAAAAAGATAAAAGTCATTCCTAATTGTATAACCTAATGGTTACAGTTGACCCCTGGCATACTTATAGACAATATGCAGTCAGTTTAGGGAAAAAACGGAATACCTACTTATAAAAATGAATAGCCGAAATGTATGTACGCCTATAACTTCCGAACGACTGCACCAAATTGGATAAATTTTTTTTTTGTGTTTGTTATTGTCAGGACAAGAGTTGTATAAAACTACTGGTGAGCTCTGGAATTATGAAATTTGTATAAAAGTTGCAATAGGTGGGACGCGAGTTGTTTAAAAAATTGATGTTCAGGGACTAAATGTATGAAATGGGTGGGAGGAGAACTCGGGAGCGGGGAGGGGAACCGGGGAGGGGAACCTGGGAGGGGGGAGGGGAACTCAGGAGGGGGTTCGAAGGACGGGAGAAGGGGGGAGTGGAATGGGGAGAGGGAAGGTGAGGCGGAAGGGGAACGAGACGAATGGGAAAGGATAGGCAGGGAAAAAAAATTCTTTATTAAATGCCATAGCAACGCATGCCGGGAACCAGCTAGTAAATAATATAACTAAGTGTTCCCGAAGGAGTGTACATAGAGAATGCACCGCCGAATAACAAAATATAAAACATGTTTACAATCAAATGCAAAAAGGATAAAACTTTGTACTTTGTCTATATAAGTACTGTGTATAACAGCGTATAAGCAAAAAATCGACAGTCTAAATAAATTCGTTTGATATCCATACCAACTTATTATTAAAGGTATTTTTGGAAGTCGATTTTAGCTTTGAAATAGGTAAATAATGCACAAAAATTATAATTTTATTATAATTATATTTTTAAGGGGTTAATTGTTAAGGGATCAAATGTCAAGTCATCTGACCTAATTACCTATAATTATTTCAATACGATCAGATAGGGTCGTGCATACATTATACCTGCTTTCACAATTAAAAAATACGTCTCCTCGAAAATCATCGGTACTTTCCTCGACATCCAAAGATAAGGAGGCCTCAATTAAATCATCAAGTAGTAATGATTCACCATCATCATCCACATCACTATCAATAACTGAAAATAATCTTCGCCTGATATAACATCTGGGTTTAAAAAAATCAAGTGGATCGAGAAAAGGTATAAACTTTTTTATGTCATCATATTGTCTTACTAAGCACCAAGTAGTTCAACGTAAAATAATGACGGAAAGGTGTGGGTTAAGATAGCAGAGATTGGGGGTTATCCTTACTTACTTGAAGTTAAAAATTACTTACGATCTGAAGAGGGTCATCTAGAGTCCCCCCATAAAAATCAGGAAGCGAAAAGAAACTAAAGAAAAAATAGATTGAAATTGAAGGTTTCGTCAAGCTCCGAAAGTTTATTAAATATATAAACAACACCAATAATGACGTCGTTATATATGTATTGCACAGCTTGGTATAATAAAACTTTTCATCAAGATTGTGTAAATTATTTTTCCTGGAAGTTAACAAATTGTTTCGAATCAAGCTTATATGAGTACATTTTAGTTTTAATAAATATCGTGTGCATTACGAAATAATAAAAATTTAATGCATATAAGAAATTACATGAAATATTTACTATCAAAAATTAGATTATATAGATTCGACTCCGTATCTCTTTCCAGTGTGGAGATGTATGTTAAGTCTTTCCTGGGCCTCTCCAGCTTCTTTTACCATTCAAACCACTAGTGGTATTAATAATAAGAATAAACTTTGAAAATTTTCTGCGAAATCGATCCGTAAATTTTAGAGTCTGTACTGCTATCAAATACGGATATCGCCTTTTCTTTATATAGTTAGATAATATAAGATTTACTGAAGATGAAGTTATAAGTGAAGTCTTATTTAGATTATATTTAGATTAATATTTACTACAATTCGGTTTTCATTATGAACGTCAAAAAATATGCTACGGATAAATTTAATAACTAAGACTATTTTTGATGTTTTTTATAATCTAACTTTTTTTCATTCTTATCCACAAAATAAATAAAAACCACTGTGGCGCTGACTTCCCTCGTGCAAATAAGAAGCTGAATTTTAAATTTTGAGGCGTGAGAGTCGAAATATTTCCAGCGTTTATATTCCTCTGAAGTCCTCGGTGTTGTCCGGGATCTATTATTTTAGTTTTTCGAAATCATATGTGGACAATGTTAATAGGGGAAGGGAAAGGGGGATGGGGGTGGTCTTTCTACCTGAATCATGCATAAACAGTGACCTTCCTCTTATTTTGAAGGTCAAGTGTGGCAAAATTCATATATATCGAAATAAAACAGTAGGTAGATTTGTATAAAAACAATGCCATACCGGTACACGTATTAAATAACGTACTTGACCAAATCAGTAACTCCTAACAATATTTTTAGTAAAAAATGTAATTGATTTTTTTTTTTTTTTTAACAACAAAGAAGTTAACACGTGGTGGAAACGAAACTATACCAAAACAATTTCAACCAATGAAGAACCAAGGAGCCTTGAAAAGCGAGGTCCTAATCAAAGTGGCCAATGAGCGCAGATCTAGCGTCATTTCCGTTTTATGTCTCAACCAATACGAGCCTTGATAGGAGTTTGATGCTTCGCTGGTGCTGTAATGCTTTATTTCCGTTTCAACTGAATTCCAAATCACAACGGCGCTATAGAAGTTTTACTTTAAAAACAGTAGGTATTATACAGTTACAGAAGGAGTGAGGGGTTGGTCGGTTACTCGGTTGAGTGACCAGTGATGACACGTGGAAGATTTTTTTGTTTGTTTTTCAGGAAGATACCGGATAGCAAAATCTCATTAATTTTTTACGCCAAATAATGTTAGAAATCACTGATTAAGGTGAGCCAAGTACGTAACTTAACAAGTTGGATAGATATTATTTATATTGAGATTTGTTCAGAGTTTTTCGAAATTAGATGTTTAATTAATTTTCCTTATGTTTTGAATGTCAGGTGTGCAAAATTTCATCAAAAGTATCAACATTATATAGATATTATTCATATTGAGATTTGTTCAGAGTTTTTCGAAATTAGATGTTTAATTAATTTTCCTTATGTTTTGAATGTCAGGTGTGCAAAATTTCATCAAACGTATCAACTTTCTGCTTTAAGGGGTAAGAAAAAGAGATGGAGGTTATTTCATGAAATCCCATAGTAATTAATTAGACTGTAATTTTCCCCTTGTTTTGAAGGTTATGTGTGCAAAGTTTCCTCTACCTCGGAATATAACTGTAGATTTGTACACAAATCAAATCCATGCCGCGACCACCACAATCATACATTCAACTATTTACATTACATAACCCAGCAATAAATATAGCAATCAACTAGTAATCCAATATTGTAACCAATATATGTTTCATTTGCTAAAGGACAATTTTATGGGATTTCTTTTACAGTTTATCACATAAAAAAATGTTAGTCCGAACCATAAGAAACGTGGTTTGGGAATAAAACATCCTTCACATGAAATTTCTTTTGCGTGGATATATTTATATTCATTGGCACGACGGAATCTAATAAAAAAAGATTTCTCCACAGTAGTTTGGGATTAGATAGAAATAAAGGAAGATAGAAAAGTTGTATTCAAGGGGGAAATATGTGAAGCAAATCTGAACTATTTTACGTGCTTCAACATATCGTCAATATACTTGGGCTGCAATGTAAATGATAGATGGGATCCTTCAGTTGAAATCAAATGCCGCATTGAGCAAATGTTCTGCAGTCATGATCTCAACCTTGGATTACGAATGCGAATGGTCAGATGCTACGTGTTTTCGATATTATTTTACGGAATGGAAGCATGGACGCTTACTGAAGAACTTATTAGGCGACTTGAGGCATTCGAGATGTGGATCTACAGAAGAATACTTAAAATAAGCTGGATGGACAGGGTTACAAACGAAGATGTTATGGTTCGGATGAATAAAGAAAAGGAAGTAATTAAAACTATAAAAATCCGAAAACTTCAATATCTTGGACATGTGATGAGACATCCAGAGAAGTATGAGATCCTGCATCTCATAATGCAGGGAAAGATTGCCGGAAGACGGGGCCCTGGAAGAAGGAGAACCTCATGGTTGAAAAACCTGAGACAGTGGTATGGCCAGTCTACCGTGGAGCTGTTCCGTAATGCAGTAAACAAAGTCCGCATAGCCAACATGATAGCCAACGTCCGTTGAACGGACAGGGCACAAGAAGAAGAACATATCGTCACTAAACCCTAACAATTAAATAGAGGAAAATTGTTAACACTTTATGACTTTTTGAAGTGAAACTTTTTGAGCCCTGTTTTGATTTGGAATTCGAATGAAACGGAAATGTCGCATTACAGCACCTGCGAAGCATCAAACAATGATGTCACTTTCCAAGGCTTCTATTGGTTGAGATATGAAACGGAAATGGCGTTAGGTCTGCGCTCATTGGCCGCTTTGATAATGACCTAACTTTTAAGGCTTCTATTGGTTAAGATTGTTTTGGTAAAGTTTCACTTCTACCGCGTGGTTAACTCAACTTGATTTTTGAAATGAAACTTCTTTAGCGCCGTTAGTGACTTGAAATTTGGGAGAAACGGAAATGCGTCACAACTTAGTTCTACGTTCTAATAGAACGCGGTAAATTTGCAACTCGGCGCGTGCCTTCCATTGCGTAGTTGGCAAGGTGCCTGACTAGTCTCAGCGGCCGGAGAGACGGTCATTCGAACGGAGGTTCAAATCCTAAGAAATCAAAAAAAAATAAACATTTTTATTTTTGTGAATTATATATTGAATCTTCAAACCACTTAAAAATAAAGAGGCAAAAGAAAAAAAAATAGACATCTAGCGACTTTCTAGTTTTACTTCTACCGCGTGTACATTGCACACTCTGATTTTTTAAATTTTAAATTTTCCTTTTATATTCACCTATTTTTCATAATGAGTACGTGAATTTCAAAAATTATTTTTCCTTATAACAACTGAAAACCGTGAAACGAATGGCTCATTGTTTGAATCTATTACAGTCCTAATGGATACGTCAAAGTTCCTGATGGATGAAGCGAGCTAAAAATTCACCTAGAAATTCATACAAATGTACAATTTTCATGGCGCCATTCAATATTTTTCTGTGGGACGCAGATGTTCGCTTTGAAAAAGATTTTGTTTTGTTTAAACGGTGGGTTTAAGGATTTAATAATAAATCATAATGATAAAAACGAAATAATAATAAGAAAATAAAAAATACCAGTGTGCAGTTCACACGCGGTAGAAGTTAAACCTTCAGAACACTATTGCAGTCAAGGGTGGGGAGGCTACGAAACACCGCACAAAGAGAAGACCGATTTTTCTATGTTACCAATTATTATATACCGATTATTCTCAGGCTGAATCCTATGTATATATTTGTATATTTTTAGTGTCACTTTTTCATATCATTGAGTTTCAAATCACAACGGTGCTAAAGAAGTTTTCACTTTAATTATAATGTTAAACATGAAATAATAATAAATTATAATGTGGAACATGAAATAATAAAAAAATTATAATATAAACATGAAATAATAATTATTATTATTTTTAATTGTTAACCTAACGTTTAAGGCAAGATTTTTATGCATAGCACAAAGGGTAACAATTATTATAAGCAATAATTATCAGCCTGAAACACTTATCCACATTGAAAAATCTTCCGAGATGTATCTTTTCTCGGAAGATTTTTCAATGTGGATGAGTGTTTCAGGCTGATAATTATTGCTTATAATAAATAATAATAAATTTTAATGTGAAATATGAAATATTAATAACAAATTATAATATAAACAAGAAATAATAATAAATTAAAAACATGTAATAACAACAAATTATAATATAAACATGAAAAAATAAAAAATTATAACGTGAAACATGAAATAATAACAATTTATAATATAAACTTGAAATACTAATAAAGAGGAAAGATTTGATTGTTTGTTTGTTTGCATTGAATACGCTCCGAAACTACTGAACCGATTTGAACAATCTTTCACCAATAGAAAGCTTCATTATCAGCGAGTAACATAGGCTGTATACAATGGTAACTTCTGGCGTTATGAAATTTGTATAAATGAAAATATGTGTACTAACACTATAATAAAGAGGAAAGATTTGATTGTTTGTTTGTTTGCATTGAATAGGCTCCGAAACTACTGAACCGGTTTGAAAAATTCTTTCACCAAGAGAAAGCTATATTATTAGCGAGTAACATAGGCTGTACAAAATGGTAAGCTCCCACGTTATGAAATTGGTGTAAATAAAAATATGTGTATTTAACACACTATAATAAAGAGGAAAGATTTGATTGTTTGTTTGTTTGTATTGAATAGGCTCCGAAACTAGTGAACCGATTTGAAAAATTCTTTCACCAATAGAAAGCTACATTATCAGCTCTGCATAGTGAAATTTGTATAAAAGAAAATATGTGTATTTCATATGTTTTAGCGGCAGGGGGGAAAGGCAGAGGGAAGGTGGGGTTCACGGAGTGTGAAGAGACGAGGGAGGGGGAATGCGGACAAGGTGGAAGGGAACGGGGACGCACGGGAAATTACATGCAGGAAGAATCAATTTTTTTCTTTGAATGGAACTTCTAATGTGAAACATGAAATAAAATCCTATTATAATTTTTTTTTTTAAAGAAAGACAAACATTCCCGGGTTACGAATAACCCAACTTTGAAAATCTCCTACTACCACCACAGAAAGCCGAAAATGTTGCTTGTGTTGTGATGGAGGACTTAGCCAGCCGAGGAATCGAACACGCGACGCCCTGGTGGGACCCAAGCGCTATGCCCACTCAACCACTGACCGATCAAATAATGAAAAGCTTATTTATGTAGTTCTAGAATAACATAATGACGTTAAAGCTCCTCATAATTTTCCCATCCGATATAAATTAGCTTAAAAACTTTGCCTTCCAAAATCCACCAACTGGGGCGGAGCGGATGGTGGCGGATGGTGGCGGGTGGTGATGGGGAGAAGGGAGGGTGGTCAAGGCTTATGACCGACGTCACAAGATTTACCCTACATCCCAATACTTTACTTTGGCAGTTTATCCCATACGCGGGCTGTACGGGGTCATCTTCGAATTCAAAAGATTATTTTTAGGACACTTTCACCCGGGGAAATTATTATTGCGGTTGGTCGGGTTTATTTTTTAAACTCATTTAGCATTTATAAATAACGTTTAAATCTTATTAGAAGGGAGCCAAATGGGTTTAAAATTAGTTCGGTCAAGTGAAAGGGTTTTTGTTTTAAGTGAAAAATTCTTTAGCACCATTGTGTTTTGAAACTTCATGAAACGAAAAGGAGACACTAAAAAGAGACAAACACATTCATCTATGTCTATGGAATAATCGGTCTCCTCTTTGTGCGGACATCTTACCTCCCCACTCTTATCTACTTTAGTTTTCTGAAGGTTTCATTTCCACCGCATGTGAATTGAACACTCTGATTTTTCATTTAGTGGGTTTATATCGACGCACGACGGTTTTTCATTAGAAATAATGAAATAGTTTTTTTTTTTTTTTTGCCACCTTATTTAATTCATATTTTTTTGTATTGTTTGTGGCGACCGTAAGGAGCACTTAAAATACTCAAATATTAATCAAGAGGTCATGGATGCCAAACCTTATATTGAGCAAATATATTAAATTTAATTTCAGATTTAATTAATGTTTACATTTTTAGATAATTAGCTCACTGAGATTGACTCAGTAGCGCCTTGGTGAAATACCTCCATTCAAAATCGATATGTCGCTTGCAATGACTTTAGCCGTGTTTGGTATTAGATCTTAATATACAGGAACTTTCCAACATTCCTCTTCCCCATCTCCTTCGCTTCTCCACTGCCGTCATCCTCTCAACGTACTCTAATATGGATGCCATCGTATTAATGGCTCTGGACAGTTAGGAGTAGTTAGTAGTTAGTAGCAGTTAGTAGTTTGGATTCTCGTGCTTGAAATATTCATAGATTTTTAAAGGGATAAAATGGGGGTTGAATTGAACCGACAAGCAGAAATTTCCATAATTGAGATCAAAATTTTAGTTTAAATAAAAATCATGTTATATTATCTTGATTACGCGATTATTCGGAAAGCCCTCAAAATCAGGGTTGTTACGGATGCAAAAAATTTAATATCGATGCGGATGCGGATGTAGAAATTTTAATTTTAAGCACACAAATAAATGAAAATCGATTTAATTTTAATATGTTTTATTTAATCATATTTTTAGAACAAAACTATAATAGTTTTTATACTTATATATAAGCATTTTAAGGCTAGAGTTTTATGATAAAAAACTTTATTTAATAATTAAATTTAAAAACTCTGGCCCACTTTCTTCTTATATCGTTGAATATATAACTCTGAATTAAGATGAAGCCATAGTAAATAATACAAAATCACACAAAATCATACGTTTTTGTTTTGAAAATTTGATCGCTTAGAAGTATTATAGATGCTTCAATTAAATACTTTTTTATAAGCCTTTTAATAAGCCTATAAAAAATTTAAATATAAAGTCTGTAAAAAACACTTTTCGGTCCAAACTCTCATATTTATAAACCCGTTTTCGGATATGGTTTTATTGTTTAATGTAGCGAATTCAATTTCTTTTATAATAATCGCAAATAAAATGATTTTTACGCCCGAAGTTCACAAAATAAAATAAAATATGCATTTCCGCTTTGTTATTTTACAATACGACCGGCAGTAGACAAATTTGGATTTTCAAAGTGAACTCTATGCCGTCCACCGAAGGGACATAACTAGACACGCCCGTTTTTTTTATCAGTTCGCCCCCGAACGGAGCGGGAAACGGACGCTAGGCTCCACGTCGCTTTGTTCCGTGAAATCAATTTTAAAATTATGTTTTATTACAATAAACAATGCGTAAAAAATTAGTTAATGTTTTTTACAGGCCTTTACGAAATCAACCTGTAAAAAAGAAATCTCAAATACCTTTTCCAACCTTTCCAAAAACCTTTTCTCAAGTATTTTTAAACTCCTCCCATAAAAGGGCGTGAATTCTGATTTCGATTTTTTCCTGGACTATTGGATCGCCTTAATTGATGCGGATGCGAATGTGGATGCAGATGTCTGAATTAATGCGGATATTCCGCATTTGCTGATGCGGATGCGAATATTCGTAACACTCCTGCTCAAAATTACAAATAAATAAAATAAAAAGGTTTTTGTGGTTCGAAATTGCCAGTTTTTAGAAGCAAAAAAATGTTTGTGTTTGAGTATTTTTGAGAGAATTTGTAATCCTCCTCTGCAACGGAATCCGAACATATTTTTCAAAATGATGTATCTATAAACGCTTCATTAGGTATAAATGTTCACAATGGCGTGATTTCAGCAGAAGTTTATATTTAACGCACACAAGAACTGTTTACAATTATTTGAACTGGACTAAAGAGACTCATATTATATTGAAGCACGTTGTCATCAATAAGAAGACGTGGATGTAAAATCGCAGAGTTTTAAATCAAAATCTCTGCAGCAGTCCACAGACATTTATGATCGGAAGCAATTTTTTTCACAATATTTAAGGCCCAGTTGTATCGCAGAAAGTCACGTGCGATAAAGGGGCCATTCAGCGCCATTTTGTTTTTTTGAAGTAAAACTTCTTTATGCACACTTGATTGGGGAGTAAGTTGGTGAATGCGTGACGAGAGCTTTACGAAAATCGAGGCGAACGGTAGTTGAGAGGGAGATAAAGTTAGTGAAGATAGAAAAAGAGAGAGTTACGTTTCGTATATTACTGTAGGGGCAAGAGAGAGAGGTGCGAGCACACATTTTCTTTCTCTCATAGCCAGTTACGTTTCGTGTATCTAAGACACAGTGCAGGCCTATTGTCTGTATCACACTGTAGGGGCAAGAGAGAGCAGTGCGCGCGCACATTTTTTTTCTCTCTTCCTATCATGTAGAATGTAGATGGAGCTAAAGAAGTTTTATTTCAGTCGTGTGGTCTAAGGCACACTCGTTTTTTAATAGTTGAAATGTTCACGTTAAATGCTGATTTGTGACAATATCGAAATGTCTGTTTCAGCTTTTGAATAAATTCTGATCAGCAAAAAAGTATAATTTTTCACATTGTTAAGCTTGTCATTAAGAAACGGCTTTCAATGAGAACCTATCGAATGTCAAAAAACAAGACGGTAGTGCTAAATGGCCATTTGATGACAATGTAACATTTGAATTTCCGCGAAAGAACTGAGCCTAAGAGTTTCATTATTTAGCTTGAAGAGACCAGTCTAACTGAAACTAAACCACTTAATATATTTCTTCAAAATTAATCACTTCATTTCATTTCACGAATGAACTGATGCCTGACAACCCTTTAGATTAGAATTAAACTAAATTGAAAGTAATGGGAGACGTTTTAATACGACTACATAATAATATTATCAAGGTTGTCCTTTTAATTGTTATAATCAATACATCGACATTCCTCGTTGAACACGCACGTCTGCAAACTGTAGCAAATAGAACAAAACGCCTGCGACAAGATTTGCATAAAAACCAAGGCAACAAAAACAGGGTGATATCAGAAATACACTGTTAGTTTTATATCATGGTGGTAGTTTCTCGCAGTACCGCCACTGTGAAAGACAACTTCTCAGTATATTATGAACGTTGATTTAAATGGCTTTAACTATTTTAATTACCATATCTAAATAGTCAAGTACCTCTCGACCTTTCGTGGCTATTTCCTTGCCTGATAGCATAAAGTTAGTTGCACTGGATCCGCGTATTTGGAATTGTTGTGCGGTATTCACATCGGTATCTATATTAAAAATGCGGTATCCATGCGGTGTCTATATTAAAAAAAAAGTTTTAAATTTTTATACAAATAACTCTTTTTATAATAACTTTTGAAGATTTTACCCATGTATACATCATTGAAGAAAAAGAGAGTACTAATAAATCTTAACGAACACATGAAAAAGAACAAGACGCAGAAAAATAAAAAGGTAACTGGGAATCGAATCCAGGATCTCTTATCTCACCAGAACTCTTGCGGAAAAATGGCGCGGTGCGATGGTTTTTTTTATAGTAAACCGTTTTAACGATGTTATGTATTTTTACGTTAAATATAAAAATAACACCGGTATCAGTAATGTAAATGTTATGTGTGAGATGTCAGGAATTTTCTCACTATCGTTAAAATTTAATAATAAAAGTGCTTTTTTTTACATTATTCTACACTTTCGTTCCGTCACATTATTTCCACCGCGAATAACATGCAACAATGCTTTTATGTAGAACATACCCTTGAATAAGCGCGTGATTACTCGTGTTTCATATAAGGTTTGTATAAACATTAGTTTAACAATTTTTAAAACGCAAGCTTGACGACTAATTAAACTGTCCTTGGTTTAACATCAAACCGTAATAAAACCGTAGGGTCAAAACTGACAATGAGATCGTCTCATAATTTTTCATTTTGATGGAAATGTATTTTTTACATTTTAATCATGATTTATTAGTAGCAGTAAAATTAGTTTTCCGATATCTCAAAAAATGACGAAATTATGAGCCTTCCGAAAACTTGTGCAATGGTTTCTCGTGGCGTCACATAAATAAATTCAGTACAATTCATAATTCGAATTGTAGTGCCTTTTCGCGTGTACCGTGATGTCACAAGCTTTACATTTTGATGGCTTTGAGGGGTGGGTAAGAATCTGGGGGACATGGTGTCCAAGAGTGAGAGACGTATTTTAAATTAATATAATGATACAATTAATTACGTTACATGTTATAACATCAAGTAAAGTTTTTTATTCAAAAGACACATTGATTAAATTCGTTTTACACCTTTTTTAGAGCAAAGCTCGTGTTAAAAAGGCAGAAAAACGCATGTAAACCGCAGTTTATTCTTTTTTATTTTTAAAACAAATAATAAAAAATAACAATAACGAATAAAAAAGTAAAAAGAATAATACCTAATAATAAAATCTTTTTTGAAGTAAAACTTCTTTACGCCCGCTTGACTTGGGGAGAAAGCTGGTGAATGCGTGACGAGAGCGTAACGGTAACGGTAGTTGAGAGGGAGATATAAGTTAGTAAAAGATAGAAAGAGAGAGAGTTACGTTTCGTATATTACTGTAGGGGCAAGAGAGAGAGGTGTTTCTCTCTTTTTCTCATAGCCAGTTTCTCTCTTTCTCTCATAGCCAGTTACGTTTGGTATATCTAAGACCCAGTGCAGGCCTATTGTTTGTATCACACTGTAGAAGCAAGGAGTGCGCGCGCACATTTTCTTTCTCTCTTCCTATCATATAGACGGAGCTAAAGAAGTTTTACTTCAGTCGTGTGGTCTAGGTCTAGAGTACACTCGTTTTTTTAATTTTTTTAAAAACAAATAATAGATGTAATACGAGTATAGCTTGAAGAAGAAGAGTATGAATACATCCTTCCAACTGCGGTGCAAGGCTATGGGTCGAGAGAGTCCGGCTGGAGGGATTATCTCTGCCTCGAGCAGTCTCTCCCGATCCGGCCAGCCAGTAAGTGAGCAAACGCATTTTTTTACATTAGCTTCATACAGGAGGCCCTGAATGAAAACAATTTCCCTCGGGGCCTATATCATCTTTGGGGATGCTGTGTGGAGGATCTTTTTAGGAAAATGAAGGAGAGGATGACATGGGGGATGGGTAGGAATCTGGGGTCAGTGTGCCCATAAGTAACGGACGCATGAATCTATTCCTCCGAGTGTCCGGCTGGGGAAGTCAAAAGGTCTCCCTCAACCAGTCTCTCCACGTCAGTCAGCCACGCAATAGGTGAGCAAACGCATTCGCCACCAATACCTAGACAAACCTCACCCCAAGATCCCGTCCAAGACACCCCTCCTACATCACCAAACATAGCAAACCACTTGGGGTGATCTAAGGCATGCACAACTATGACAGCGCGTGTATTCTATATATAGTATTTCAAGACTACAGAATTTAAAGAGAAGAATATATATTACGACGCAAATGTGAATGGAAGAAGAAGTCGGGGACGCTCGAGGAAGACATGGCACGATCAAATGAATCAGATACTTGAGTCGGGTCATGGCAAAAGTCAGAATAATAGAAGAGTATGTATGAGACGATGTATGAATGAGGCAAAGAGTGTGTGCCAAGATCGAGTTGTTTGGCGGTTCGTCCTCTCTGCTTACCCCTGCGGTGAAACGGTGTTATGGTTAGTTAGTTAGTTAAAATTTTAAGCTAGTTAAAGTCGCCTTCTAAAAGCATAAATATTTGTACATATTATTGAACTGAATGAGGATTTGCGAGTCATTTTTATGTAAACAGATTCAACATTGGTAGATTCAAATTTCAAAAGTGTTTATGGCGCACAGCCTTGTGCTCGCCCGAGTGAGAATGGAGGCCATTTGCTTTATTCATATTACAACAGGTCACCTAGATCAAGTGATCTCAAAACCCAATTTCGGCCCCAAACGCAAACAAAAAACATTCACGTAGCAAACAATGTAATGGTGTGCACAGAAGACAACCCTGTTATTTAGTTCACCTATTCTCATTCTAAAAGAAAATTTTAGTTTAGGGATGATGTTTCGGCAGCTCTTCATTCCTCTTGGGATGTGGATTCTGAACTTTTCTTCCCTTTTTTCCTTATTTTTGGAGGTCTTCCGAATATCTTATGGATTCCTTATATGCTACTGAACAGAGAGTCCTTAAGGGGGTATTCTAGTCTAGAAAACTCCTTTTTTATGAGACGGTTGACACGATATCTCAAGTTCTACTAAAACCAATTAACTTGAAATTGTAGCCTTTTCTATACAACACCAGAACTATAACAAAATTTCGTTTTTAAAGTTTTTGAAAAATTCGGAAAAGTCAAATTTGGGAATTTAAAAAAAAAAAAAAATGAGGTACGGACCATAGCAGCATTTGTTTGGATTAAGATTTTTTTCCGATTACTATGAGGGTTGCAATCATGTCAAACAGGGCGCGCCATTTTTTATATAAAGGAGATTGTCTGCGCCGTATAGCAGGCGGCAGCGTGGCGAACATTGGTTTTTATTCAAATCTACAGTTTTATTCCAAGATTGATGACATTTAAAACAAGCGAAAATTCACCGTCGACATTAGATTTCGAAATACTATGCGTAAAGCCCGGGCAACGCCGGTGATTTCAGCTAGAATATTGTTAGAAAATGTCTTATCGGATTAAGGCTGCGTCGAAGCCGATTAACTGAGTTCTGTTAATGCTGTAATCATTTTTCAAAATAATTCCCTTAAATTAAAGAAAAGTGTCAACAATAAAAAAATCAGAGAGTTCAATTCACACGCGGTAAAAGTGAAACCATCATAAAACTAAAGTAGAAGAGTGGGATGGTCACGAAGCACCGTACAAAGAGGAGACCGAACATACTATCTCATTCTCTTGCAGGCTAAATCGTATAGATGTTTATCTCTTTTTCATAATTCATATTGTCATGCATAATGTGTTACACAGAACTTCTTTCTTTTTGTTGCATCGATGCAATATTGAAATACAAGAATCAATACAATATTAAATTGCAAGAATCAATGCAATATTGAATTGCAAGACCGAGTTGTTGGAAATAGTACATAATGTGTTCGTCTTGCTGTACTAAGCCCTAAGGCCTCATACAGAGTTGGGAGGTTACGCTATCATGTATTATAGATTGTGTAATGTATATATGTGCTTTAACTTTGGTGGACTTAGATCCTCCCATTTCAAGCTTTTGAAAATAAACTTTTGTAAATGTTGCGTTATAAGAAAACTTACTGCATGTTTGTGTTATGTATTAATCTTAACGTACAATTTTCCTAGGGAATACTATTTGATAACTAAAATAGTGAACTTTCTGGACCTGAATTGAAAAAAATCATAAAAAGATAAGTTAACGAAAAATATGAAAAATCAACCGGGGAAAACAAAGTTTTTTAACTATGATATTTTTTTTCCATTTTCGACTCAGTTGCGCCATCTCTTGCGCAGACTTTTTTTTGCCTTGATTGAAGATTAAACTTTCCTCCCCAAGGACTGAAATCAACACCGCTAACAACTGAGCCAAACTCCAATTGAATAGTGCCGACAATCGTTTCGTACACTGAAAATTCAAAAACATTCAGTGAAATTTATTTATTTATTTATTTATTTCAACGCCATAAATGGCTTTTACATCCTGTGATACATGATACACAGTGGTATAAATAATGGTTATACATAGGTTATGATTATAACAAACAAAAATGAATATGAGCTCATACAAAATACACATTTTTATGCAGAATAAACATAAGTAAATAAAGGTGAATTCTTAGAAAAATTCTCAACATCAAGTATAATATACCTACTTTACTTTTATTTGAACGAATTGTTGGATTCTAGGAATTGGCTAAAATGGACTAACTTAGTAATGATATTATTGTTACCTTCAGTTGAAATGACTGAAGTTTAAAATTACTACAGGTACTGCTAATTAGTTCAGCTTTTCAGGGCTGCCAGTTAGAGAATCAATAACAAATCTTTGGTTTAAAAATAATAATTTTGGAAAAAAAAAATGCTTAAATGTCCTCGATTTAGCTCGATAGGATGTCGGAAAGTGGGTTCATTTCCGCGTTCAAGATTCCACTTTATTCATTGATTTAAGAAAACGAAATTAAAATTAAAGTATACATGAGTTAGTTTTCCTAATTATTGTTATTCTAAATGGCAATTTTGAAAATGAAACTTAAATTAATTCAAGTAAAAGTTCTAGAGTCCATTGAACCCGAGTTACTGACAGACGCAAAAACAAAATTAGAATTTTTAATTACAAATGTATCCTTCAAAAATCATTAATATTGATGAGTTTTTTTTATCTAAATAAGAATTCAGATCATAATAATTACATAAGAGTTAGGCTTCAAAAACGAAAATAAAAATAATTCAATTTATTTTACTTTTTAAAATGTAGACTATGCATCCCTAAAACTAGCAACTCTAGTTGCAGCGACAGTTGGCAACTTTAAAAAAATTCAAACAAGTTTAAAAAAGTTCCCCGAGTGTGTAGCATCTAGCATCGCGTCGTCGTGCGTCGCTTCGTTTACGCACATGTTTATGTATAATTGTGGATGTTACTGCATTTATGCACACCATAATGTATGTCGATGAACGCAACTGTTGCGATCCAACTTGCAAATAAAGTTGCTTGCGTGCGACTGGACTAAACGATCTTTCAACGATTCTGACTTAAATAAGATATATGTGACCATATTGATTTATTTATTATAGCTGGTACCCAGCATGCGATGCAATGCCATAAATTGATTCTCTCTGCGTGTCCTCTCCCGTGCGTCCCCGTTCCCTTTCACCTTGCCCGCCTTGCCCCTCACTCGTCTCTTCCCTTTCAGCGAACCCCACCTTCCTCCAGCCTTTCCTCCCTGCCGCTAAAATACATGAAATACACACATTTCCATGTATACAAATTACACAACGCAAGAGCTTACCATTATATACAGCCTATACTACTCGCTGATAATGTAGCTTTCTATTGCTGAAATAATTTTTAAAATCGGTTGAGTGGTTTAGGCGTGAAAGCGAAACAAACAAACACATTCGCATTTATAATATTAGTACGGATAACGTTTCAACAAGGTCGTTTAGACCATTTTATATTATGAGTACAACGTTAGTAGCTAAGGAACTTATCAATTATTATTTGGCAGCGGTTCCTTTTGAATGAAAACGTTACACACCTATTGGAACACTGCCCACTAGGTAGGTAGACAGATGCCCAAAAACTCTTTTAGTGTTACAGGTATGACATAATAACTAAACATCTCTTGTAGTTGTCACCATTTTGCGGCCAAGTGATTAAGTATGCCTGCCGGCTTTACAGATTCGCGGGTTCTGTCTTCTGAATGTAAAATTTCTTGGCCCATGATAGAAGTTGAACTCTTCATGATGGACATAGGAGGAACAGCATTCAGAGTGTTGTATTGAACCTCTTTTTTCCTGTATAAATAAATGAAGCACGGGAGGTGTCGTCTGGTGGGGATTTGCAGGGGGGCATACATACAGTATCGCGTGCGATTTTTTAACATTGACAATCGGCCTACTAGTGAGAAAGTGAATTGATCGCTCGTCGGGTGCGAAATGAAAGGATTTCATACCATGCCAAAAGCTTGACGATACCCAATTGTAAACCATACGCAAGGTCAGTTTAAATGCTTGAAATAGCTTTAACCGTACGTTGTGATCAGTCCCGGGACAGTCCCGTTTTCAGGCAGCGTGTCCCGGTGTCCCCGAAAACAGCTTGGGGTCGCCAAAATGTCCCGTTTTCGAAAAGAAAAACTCTCAGTAGAATTTTTTTAAATATAAAAAGGCGCGCAAATAAGAATCCTGGCGATAGAATCTAGTACTAGTAGATAAAGACGTGGGTATGCTCAGTAAAATAATTCAGTATTTTTATTGCATATTGCATCTGACTCTAGTTTGACTGACTGATAATATGCTTACAGAGTTTACACGTAAATTCATTAGTAATTAGACGATTTACGTTTTTTAGTAAAAAAATATTTTTAATTTTAATCTAATCTTCTTTTGAACAAGGTCCAGAATTCCAATGGTCCATGCAATTGGTAGCTGCAACTTGAATTGTAATCTAGCCTCTTTTATTCAGCGCTTTTGCGCTTTTCGCGAAAACAGCACTTTATAAGTTTTCAAAATTTATTATTATTATTAACTGGTTGGAGAGGGTGGTGGACTATCCACCCATCGCCTTTCACCGCATTTGGAGGGATGGATTCGTACGTCCGTTACTCCTGGACACACTGACCCTCGGTTTCCCATCCACCTCTCATACATTTTTCCTTTCCTGAACTTTCTAACCTTCTCTTTCTTAAAAAGCCTTCCACACAGCATCCCCTAAGATAACAAAATGCCTCCTGTGTGAAGCTAATGTAAAAAGTACCTACCTTGTTTTTCGGTGTCCCGGTTTGGGGAAAAAATAATTGGTCATGTTATATACACACACACACACATGTATACGTGCATACATTTATAAACGTGTATATAGATATTGATATTTTTTGGAAAAAAGGAAAATAATTTCCCCCGGGGCCAATGTAATCTTTGTGAACAAATTTAAATTGAAAACTAAAAAAGAATATTCTTTTCAAGACTGAAAAATCTAATTTCAATTGTCTTTTTAGGGTGTTTTTTTCTCCATTTTCCCAAACATCTAGAAAAAAACAAACAAGTAAACCTACCCACAAATTATTGGTTCAAATTATTTACTTTTTTATTGAAATAACTATGCTATAATAACTTTAATGTGCTACGTTTACTAAAACCAATTTAATACGCCCTTCTGGGGACGGAATCTTGAACCGGCGCTAAGTTGACCAGATGTTATTTAAAAACAATTATTTAAACTTAAAAGTTATCAGTTATCACACAATTTATTTTTAAGAACAATTTTTGACAAGGTAATTCAATCGAAGCTAAAAGAGTAACTGCATATTTACGTACATATAGTTTTCTCCGTCATTTGATTATCTAAATGTAAAGTTTTCCCGGAAAACACAGCAAATTTCAATGTTCTTTAAATTTGCTCAGTTGCAGCAATAAAAACATATTATTTGAATGTCTGTGATTCATTGAAAAGAAACATAAGAGTTAAGGACGAAGCAGATTTTTTTATGTTTCAAACAAATTGTCTGCCACTTTCTATAGCTACAAGTACATAACTAGCTTTATTTGTATACGAATATCAAAGATCTGATTGACATGCATTATCTTTTTTGTTGAAATCTTCGAAAGTAAAATTTGTGATTTAATTTCTCCTGTTTTCAAAATTTAACAACACAACCCATTATTGCGATTTCGAGTTCTAAATAGTTAAAATATGCCTTGGTTAGAAAAAAATTCTGTGAATATTTATTTTTGCGTAAGTACGCATTAAAGGCTTTTAGATATGAACATTATAAAAGGTAAAATTGTTCAGGAGTATAATAATAAGTAACATAATAAACTGAATAAATATGAAAGAAATAAGGAGGTACAATACAAATAGGTATGTAGTTTCATTATTTTTTTAAATTTTACTAAGGATTTCAATAAATTTAGTATAATATAGTAAAAAAAAGAAATACTTATTACAGTAGTTACAGAGCAATGTTTAGTAACTTTGTTGATAATGTTATAAACATTGCTGATATTGTTATAAACATGAATAATTTTTGTAAAGTAAGTATAAATTTAGTTATAAAATAGCAAATTTATTACGTCCGATAGAACAAAGCTAAATTAAAACGGCATTAAAAGGTTCACATAAAAAAAGGATGAAATATATAAGTAGGTTCAATAAAAGTATGTAGTTACATTATCATGGAAATTTATGTAGTTGTATTTATAATGACGATAACAAAAATTACTTAACTAAAAATGGTGTTCAGTATTTCCATCGAGTATTCTGTGAGATTTTCCACGACCTACGACCCACACCGAGCTACTTCAATGTTCACTCCGATTTTTCAATGTGTGCAGAACATTATTCTTGGTCGTTCAAGAATGTACTTTATTTATTTGATTTCGCAGATACGTATTTATGTACAGATTGACACATTCGTACACAGAATATTTTTTGCAAGTCGGCAACACTATTGGGTTGTAACTAAGTTGATATTTTAGTTTATTTTAATAGAAAAACGGTTTAATATTACACAATGTAATAGTGAATTCGTTAAAAATAATTACATCTGAAAATCATTTTATTGCTAATTTCGCTTTATTTATTTTAAATAAGTTTCTGACGAATCAAATAAAAGGTTTTCTTTGATTTGGCACAAATATTTGTATCATTTTGATAAAAATAAAATAGTTTTTATTTAAAAAGGGATTGAATTCTCTTCTGGTAAATCGTTTTAAAACGCGTAGAGATATAATATGGAAGTCTTTCATATTCAAACTATAAAAATATTTACATTTTTACCGAGAAAATTCAAATAAATGGTTCTTATTTACAGATAAGTTATAAATTTCTGAAGTTATTACGTAAACTCCCACCATTTCTAAACAACATTTTTATGTATTTATGTAATATGTGTACATATGCGTGTGCGTCTATTCGAATGTGAACAGGAAAATGCTTAAAACTGATCGCAATATAATAATATATTCCTCCATAATCATTTGATTTATTTTTCAAGGTAGGAATTTAAACTCCGAAATACCATTTCGCGACATCGCAAATAATCTAATTAGGGAGTCAGTTTCTGCGAGTTGTGAGTTGAGTGAAGGTCGAAGGTTAAATATTGAAACTCTTTCGAACCGTTTTTAAGTATCGTGATACAGAGAGGTACATTTCAGTAAACCTTCCATTTAATATGATCGATAGCTGAAAAACACATTTTTCATCGCTTTCAATAATTGTTGTATTATGTAATCCATGCTGGTTTATACCATTTTTCGCGTGACTGTCGTTTAAAGAAAAAATTCTCTTTTAGAAATTATCGTTTTAGTTCTTAATCGTCCAAACGACCATAAGAACTCAGCTATCTTGGAGAGCATTCATTTCTATGTTCCCGATGGTTATCTTCGCCACCGACAGCATAGGCTGTTCTATCTTCCGGCCTGCAGGACTAACTTGCCAATGGTCATGCCGGTCGGGAGAGCAATCTTGCTGTTGAATAGAATCAATTCGGATATCGACATATTTAGCGTTAGTGAAGCTGCTTTTAAAAGGCAAGCTATATTAATGCTTGTATAGTTTTTAGCCTACCATTCTACCATTTATGTTTAATGTAATAATGTTACAATTGTATTTTAAAAACACATTAAAATTTTTAATTTTGTAATGTTTTTGAAAGAATAAATAAATAATTTGATAAAAAAATTTGAATTTGATAAAAAAGAAAATTTCACAGGAGAATAAGGTTTTCTTTCATTATTTCAATGAAACATTACGATAGGTGTTTAAGGTAGAGTTATTTCCATAAAGTAAAGTCCGTTAGTTAAAATAATTCCTAGTTAAGTGATTAACTACAATTTTTTTTAACTTTATTTTTAATTTTAAAGTGGAGATTGAAGAAAGGCTAAAATGGTCGTTTGGACAATTAAGAACTAAGGCGACGATTTATATATCTCGTACATAGGCAGTTAACTTGTGAAACTGATAGTAGCTGTGTGGTTCAAAGCCTAGGGTTCCCGTTCAAGCATCGCGGGTCAGTCTTTTGATAGCTCCTTTCGTGCGATATTTTCCGCTTATAGCGATGGTAGTAATTAATGGCAGTCAAGATAACTTGACTGCCTCCGTGGTCTAAGGGTAAGGCTCTCAACTAACGATCCGGAGGTCACGGGTTCAAATCCCGGCATGCCCAGATAAATTTTACTTGATTGATTTGTGTTTTCACAATTTAATCCATTAAAAATAATATAATTAAAAATAACATAAGGTATTTTTGGGAAGATACTCTCATTGGAGGGGACCCACCACTTTCCCACGGCTGTGTGAGGAAACTGATTGTTTAATCTCCTTAGCCGCACACGTCAGGACTCTAATTTTTTGTAAAAAGGAAGCTACATTTATTTTTTAAACGAATCTAGACCCTCCAGTGTCCCTGCATGCATGATTGTTAGTAAAAAAGATACTCTCAGTATCGCCCTGATGTAAGACAACCATTCAGAATTGAATTATCGCTTGAAATGGTTTTAACCATGTTTGGTGACTAGATCTGAATAGCAGGTACTTCCTTACCTTCCTCTCTCCATCTACTTCTCCTCCCTGCTTACCTTAAGCCTCACAACATTTCTCAATAGAGGATGCCAAAATCTCACTGGCTCTAGACGGGAGCAGTTGGGACTTTTGTGAGTTATTCAAAGTAAAAAGGGCGTTTTATTTATACCTTACCCTGTGATTGAAACTGTAACTGTAATGATTGAAAATAAAATTAAATGATTTCGATTATTCAATAAGAAACAATAATTTTGAGTAATATATTATGGAAGAAGAAGATAACAATAATAACCTAAACGAAAATATGAAAGAGAACAAGACACATAAAAAAGACAATAGACGCAACTGGGACTCTTAACCTCTAACCCAGACCTCTCGTCTAATTCTGTCAAGCCGTCATAATAGTCAATCTCATATTTCAAATTTTAGAATCAACAATATTATCTTCTAATTATTTTTCCATTTTATTTGCAACTACCATTTTTATTGGAAACAATCATTCTAAGAATTGGTTTGTATCCTGGATAGTGTCTCGGATAAAAGTATCCGAATTTATTCATACGGAACTATTGATTTTTTACAAAAGATGAATATTCATTTTTTATAAGAAAAGAACTCTTTTATAACTTTTGAAGGTTATTCCCATCAACGTAATATATTATTGAAGAAGAAAATAACAATAATAATCTGAACGAAAATATGAAAGAGAACAAGACACATAAAACAGAAAAAAGACAATGGTCGCAACTGGGACTCGCAACCAACGAGAGGTCTGGGCTCGAGTCCCAGTTGCGACCATTGTCTTTTTTCTGTTTTCAGTGTCTTGTTCTCTTTCTTATTTTCGCTCAGATTATTATTGTTATCTTCTTCTTCAATAATATATTACGTTGATGGGAATAACCTTCAAAAGTTATAAAAGAGAGTTTTTCTTATAAAAAATTAATAATTTTGAGACTTATTCGAAGATTACGAAGAAAATTGTTGCTACAAAACCCTTCTCGGAGTTGTTATAAAATACCCGTATCAATAAAAGTGGAATTTTATTGGAAAATATTTTGATCGCTGAGAGATTTTTATTACGAAACGTTACCAGAAATTGCTTTAGGTATACCTAATGGTAAAATTAAACATTTTCCTGCAAAATGTTCTACAAATTTTATTAAAACTCTTTCACCGAAGTAATGCAACGTCTCTGATGATGTTGCACGTGTATCAGGCGCCAATCTGCGCAATGCGAGTCTTCTCTTGTTATTCCCGCTTATCAGCTAATTGGATGTGCGCGCGAGTTCATTATTTGCTACCTTTATTGTTGGTCCAATGTGCCTTTTGTGTTTATAATTCTTGTTTGTACCTTCAATTTTGTGTTTATTCTGTTGGTATCTTCACTATACTTTTTTCTGTTTATTTTGTTGGTACGCCTTTTATATGTTTGGCAACGGCAAACGAATGCGAAATACGATGGTCCCTTTTTCATTTATCAGCTATTTGCAGTTCTTGAAATTATACCTACGACATTTTCATTCTTGTGGCTTTCTTAGTTTGTTCGTTATTATGTTTGTCTTGATTAAATACAATTGAATATTTCTTTATAATACAGTTAAGCTTTTCTTTGAAATTTGTCAATTACGCTACAATGGAGCCGATAATCCACTGGATAAGACGCTCGGCTAACAATCTGTCGAATTTAGTTCAATACTCGCGAAAATTAAAATGTGAAAATGAAGTAACACCCTTCAATAAGAAGGATGAACAAAATAAAAAAAATCACCATTTAGGTGGAATTTTTTTCCATAATCGTACGACACTTATCTGCAGGATTGTTGGTTGTATCACGAAATATAATGGTAATTGATTAGTTTCGCATACCTCCCACCCAAAAGTGGTGAACAAAAACATTGTTGGTTTCAAGCTCTCAGATTAAGGTAGACTTTATTGCCGTTTGACCTAAATTTTGTCATAATATCTACCCATGTCAATAGACGACCGCTGTGATGGTTATGAATGATGTTTTTTTTTGTTATTTAATCCGTAGATATTAAGGCAAAATATCTTTTATCTTGCCTGCATCTAGATTCTGTTAAGATAGTTTATCTAGTTCCTATCTATATAATATTAAGTAAAAAAATGTAATTGTTGACTTTTTACTTATTATTTGTGCATGGACATTAGTTATTGGGTTATAACCTAACTATTATAATGTGTTGTTTTCTTTGATGCATGTAATGTTATTAACCTGTAAATCTTCCTAAAATAAAAATCTTATAATACGCAAAAAATCACAATTCTACTAACAACGCAACCTAAAGTACGTCCTTCACCAATAAATTGTGTGTCCTGAAATACAATCGTATGACCTTCAGCAATACATTTTATGTATTGGGAGGCAGCTACGGGTACCGCCGCACGGGAACCATTCATTGGATAACCATAACCTATTCAGTAGATCACCTCTAGTGGTACGCTACATTTGGTAACTTAGGAGGGATGCCCTGGTTCGAGGGTTGAGGTTTGTCTATGCGTCTTCCCACCAACTGCGAGGCGCCGAACGTAACAAACCACTTGGGGTGACCTACGGCAATGGTATTGGTTATGCAATAAATGATTCCCAGGGCGACGACACCTATCAAATTGAGATAATAAAAATACTCAATACGAAGGTACAAAATTTTGTCACAGCTTGGACTGTTAATTTATTACAATTTATTTTTCATCTTCTTCAACCTTTCTCACAACTTGTTAAAAATTTATTCATCATACATTTTAATTACTAAATTGAGTTATTTCAATCAATATTTCTTTTTTTTAGGTTTTTAGGTTTTTGTACAACGTACACGCATTGTAGTGACTGAAAGATTTCATAACATTTTTATTTAAGAAATGATACTTCTATAATGCCTCAATTTTATTAATTTATTACATCATCTTAAATGCCACGGGGACCGTATTTATCAAATGTGAAATTAATTAATTTTCAAACCAGGCAGCCGAATAATGAAATATGAGGGAAGTAATAGAGATTACTTTAGAATTTAATTTTAACAATGGTGGTCTAATTATCAGCTTTCGTTGGTACTCTTGGTGTGGGCTGAACGCCCGCGCGTACTGCGTTTTAACGGCGAAAAACATTTCTACAACCTGACTCTCTTAAGACGGGTCCATTGCGCGGGCAAACGCCAGACTTTTGCTTTGACAGTCCCATAACACAACATAAATGTTTGAAAATTTTTGTACTGTTTGAGCTTCCCGTGTTCGGCGTTTGAAGGTCATTTCGGCGTTTGAAGGACTTTCAAACAATTAATTAGGGTGAAGTTCGCGCAGTTCACACAATTTGACAACTGGTCTGGAATACGGAAGTCCACGCGTACGCAATACTTGACGTTTGGCGTTTATTGCATGTCCTAAGTTACTATTGAATTTGAGATGCACAGATATTTTAATAGATATTTATTTATTTATATAGATACTTATTCAAGAAAGATTTCCAACTAATATCGATTACTATTGAATTTAGAGTGCGTGAATAACTACGTAGCATCAAAAATAGAATAAATTTAAATTGGTCAATTTCTCCCGTGTCCTCTGAAACAGATTTATAAATTAATAGACTTTTTTACAAGTGAGTTCACAAAAGAAATAATCAACCATTACGACAGTGTGTTTAGTTAAAAGCCTTAATAATTATTAGATCCGCGCAGTTGATAACCAAAAATTAACGTTTATCGTTTACGTAAATGTTAAAATGCGTTCGATGTGGAAAAGATGCTACACCAGGAAGAAAACACAAATATTTATTTATCAGGAAAGATTTCCGACAAATATCGATTATTGCACCAATAACATTATCTATATTAACGTCATTGTATTGCACGACCTAAAGTTACTAGAATTTAGAGTGCGTTGTAAACATTTACGTCAAAAACAGTATAATAATATTTTTAACTCGTGATTATGCCCGCTCATTGCACATAACCACAAATAAAAGGCCGTTCCGTTCATTCTTCACACACGACCGCATTGCGCGGCATCGCGCATCTTCTGTCAAAAAATGAAATCTCCCCCCCCCCCTCCCCCGCCTGCCTTCCCGCTTCACCCGGGATGGGATGTTTAAGTTTTGTTTTCCGCCGAACACGGGAAGCTCAAACACTTCAAAAATTGGCAAACATTTATGACCTTGAATGTTGTTGACCTTGACTGTCAAAGCAAAAGTCTGGCATTTCCCCGCGCAATGGACCCGACTTTACGGGGATGCGTAGGTTGGCATTCATTGAAGAAACTCTACTGAATAATTAACAGATTTTATATTAAAATATGATTACTATTTAAATACGAACTGTGAATACCTACGTCACTATGATGTATACAAAATAAATAATGTCTCCAATGAAAGTAATTTATCAAATTATATAATACTACTAAACCTCAACTATGAAAGAGAACAAGACACAGAAAAATAAAATGATCTTATATTTCTGAATTTTAAATATGAGATGTACAAAAATGACTTAAAAATAAGAGGTTGCAATGGGCTAGTTGTTTAAGGGGGAATATATTTAAACAAAAAAAAAAACGCTTTTGGAAGTTTGATTTGAATATCCATATATTTATTTTTTTTACATTAACTCCACTCAGGAGGTCCTGAGGAAAATAATTTCCCTCAGGGCCTATGTCATCTGGGATGCTGTGTGGAGGGTCTTTTTGAGGAGAGGAAGGAATGAACATTGGTCTTGAAGAGACCCATGTTGTAGGAAGGAGGAAACACAGAGGCCGGCAAATCATGCCACAGCCGAGCTGTTGAACACAAGAACGAGTCGAAGAAACAACCCGTCCTCATGTGACAAATGTCAACCGTGTACAAATGTTGGGCACGCGTTTGGCGTATTTCCCGACTATGCACCGGTGCCGAAGGGATCAATGATGCTAGTTCCTCGGAGCATCTTCCATTGTAATACCGGTAGAACAAGGATAGCATTCCCACCCAACGCCTGTGCTCTAAAGATTGCAATCCGTCTGTTAAGATGGGAGAATCTATTAAACGGACCGCCCGTTTCTGCACAGAGTCGAGGGTTTTTTCAGGTATTTTGGAGCTCCAGACCAGAGGTGGCTGCGAAATTCGACCGTGGGGCGCACTTGTGATTTGTACTGGGTTAGCAGTTGTGTACTATTAAAGTATCTGCGGGCCTTGTACAGTATGCCCAGTTTTTTGGAGGCTTACTTTACTCTGGCTTCGATGAAGACCCCATACCTGAGCTGGTCACTTAGGGTTACACCAAGAATATCATTGGAGGGCCTGTTCGGAAGACTGCATCCGTTGAAAGATACTAGATTTTCATTTCGATCCCTTTTAGAAGTAATCAAACAAGATTGGGTCTTTGAAGCATTAAATTCAACGAGATTATTTTTACCCCAAGAGAAAACACTCTCGAGGTAACCGTCCATTCTTTGCGACAAAGCCCTCCGAGCCGTTGGAGTTTGTGAGCTCTTTGGGGGCTGGTCAAACAAAAAGCTAACATGGACTGTACTGTCATCCGCGTAACAGTGAATTGGTGCACATGACAAAAGGTCGTTGACGTGCAACAAAAACAAAGTCGGAGACAGAACCGATCCCTGTGGGACGCCAGCATTTATCGAGTATGAGGAAGAGGTGAAACCACCGGCTACCGTCTGAATCGACCTCTCCCTCAAAAAGTCGGCAATCCACGTACACAAGGATGCGGGAAGTCATATAGATATTGCGGCCGCAAGCGGAGGATTCGACCAAATCGGCTGGAATCCTGGAGTCCTTGCAAATAATTTGAAACATGGAATTTAAAAAAATATATCCTTAATGTATGAATTTAGTATGCGCATAAACCACAGTCGAATTGTCGAAAAATTTTGCTATAACTTTTTCCTACAATAACAATTTTTCATATGTCGAGGTTCATCCGCATATGAATTAAATCTTTAATTAAAAAAAAAGTGAATTGGATGAATTACCAACTTGAAAAACGTGCTTTTGAGAAAATCGCGCTTATAGTTTTCCGGTCTACCTGCTGGTGTGTACAGCTCCTAACTCTATTTAAAGGTCGAATTTGGTGCTACAACTTATGGAATTATTCTCCACATGTATAGGAAGATTTTTATGCATCAAAAAAATCGATTTTTTTGATCGGCTGGACCATACTCCCTCCTTGAGGCATTTGTCCCGGTAAGACAAGAGATCCGGGGTTTTAGTAGCAGTTGCGACCGTTTCATTTTTATTTTTCTGTTTCTTCGAGAAGCTTCGAGAAGCGTTTCACTATTGATAGCTATCACGGACAAAGTTTTGAAAAAGTTTGTGACAGGATGGTGTCTGTTAAACTGGGTTACGAACAGAAAGAGTCGACGAAGATAAATCGATATTTTATCGGTGATTCAAACCAATATTGCATTTGCATACCTTTCTTGGAATAATTGATCATTACACGGACAAAACTATTTATTCACATTAATTTTGTGTATTTACAGTCGAAAACAAACAATTCATCTTAATATTTTAAAGCATACCTGGCAAAAGGAGTTTTCCCCCGATATAATAACATTACCGCCCTCTATGGACGAGCCGATTATAAATTATTTAATGTTCACCCTTAAGAGCGTTTAACCAGCCAGCGGACGAAAATCCACATTTCGTCGAAAGTTGATCTTACGATCATGCAGGGCGGTTACAATGAGAAAGATTAATTATTCTCCGTACCAGCTTTTAAAAATTTTAACTCAATATCGAATTTATTTCAATTCAAATTAACTTTAATTTATACCTTCATCCAAAAATGCTGAAAGGCGTAATGATAAAACTATTAAAATAATGTACTTTTTTTTGGTTATTTTTTGATAATAAGTATTTATCATTTTTCAATAATGTCTAAATTTAATAAGAATGTTAAAAAAATCTGAAATATATTAGTTTGTAAGTGCGCAAATAAATACACAAATGGACAAATTTTCAAATAAATACACAAATGGACAAGAAACACATGTACGTACATATTTTTTAATGATTTTATTGAAACTAAAATTAAAATTCTAAAACATGCGTTTGCTAGATAATGCATTGATTTATTTTACTGCATGATTATATTATTTGAAATGGGTGTGGTATAATACAAAATCTTTTTTGAAAATTTAACAAATCTGCCAACGACCTATGGAATAACCTTATTATACTAAAAATTAAAAAAAATTCTCAAAATTTATTACATGCGAATGCTAGATAAAAGAACAATCTTTCGAAATCCATGTATAATTTTTTGTGGAAAAGAGTCAATACGTCTAAAATCTGATTTGAAAATGACATATTTCTGGTTTTCTCTGGTAAAGCCCTCTTAAAGAAAGACAAATATAGAGAATAATAATATCATTTGCTTACAAGCAATAACTTTTTTTTAATAGATTAAAAGAATTTGGCATTCTCGGAATATAAAAATATTACCATTTGTTATTTCGGCTACTGGCATTATACCTAGGTCTCTGATTCAAAATTTAGGCGTATTAGATTTGTCAAAGAATTTATACATAAAAATGCAAAAATCGGTAATTTTAAATACATGTAGGATTACAAAAGATTTTTTAAATATTTATATTGAGGGATCAGTAGGATTTATAGGTTCAATTAGGAATTCCACAGAGCCGAACCCTCTGATGAAAATATCTGGAGTCGGTGAATTATTTTCCCATCTGGTCTCTGGTAGGTTGACATGTTGTTCTTGTATTGTTTTGTAATTATAATACATATAGTGCAATTGCATAACGTGGATTGACCAGATGATCATTTGGGAAGTGTGTGAAAGGGTTTAGTTTTTCCTGTGGGGAAAATTAAACCCGGACATTTAAATCTGGTGCGTAAATATATAACAACATAACTTAATGCATGCTTTTTGGAAAATATATGATGTGTGTATACTGTGTATATCTAATCTGTTCTTACAATTTAGGTAAAAGGCCAGCCGGGCATAAAATCAAATACATAATAAATAACCTGACTTTATGAAAATATCCAACTACCATCTTTACTTGCAGAAATGTTACGTGTCCAACGATAGAGGATTAGTTTCTTAGAACTAGGATAGCATGATAAATTTCTTAGAACAGCCACTGCGTTATTAGAAACTATATTGACTGGGCCATAATGTATTCACAACTGTATTGCATCTTATAATTTAATGTTATCAAATGTATTCAATAAAAAAAACGGTGCGCCAATGATAACACATCCTTTACTAAAATAAATATTTTGGTAATTTATTGTCTTTTTTCAATGCTTTTATATCAATTTGTTAGGCGTGTATCGGTACCACCGCCCCAGGAACAATTTATTGGATAACCAACACCTCGATGATTCGCTACGTTTGGTGACTTAGCAGGGATGCCCGTGTTATCTTTGTTCATCCGTGTTCATGGGGTGTTTGTCCGGGTCTTGGCGGCAGATGCGTCTGCCCACCTGCGGATCGAGAGAAACTGTTGAGAGAATCCTTTTGAATTGACTTTCTCTGGACTCTCTCAACCCATCGCCTTGCACCGCAATTGGAGGGATGGATTCAAAAAGTCTCCTTCTTTTTTCGTATGGTGGGGGGTCAGAGGAGGACATCTAGGTCTGCGAGCCAGTCTAGGGCCTCAGGCGTTGCCCTGTGGACCTCATCAATCCCGCCGTGGAATGAATGGAGCGGGCATTCGTTGACCACATTTTCGGTGGTCTGCACCGCACCGCTTTCACACATCGCCGACTCTTTAAGGCCCCATCTGAGCACAACGGCTATGGGAGCGCCTTATCCTATTGGTGGCAGTCCAGAGTTTGCGAGGCAATGAGAACCCAGGCTTTCTCTCAGTGGGGTCTTGAACGAGAAAACTGAAGTAAAACTTCTATACGCACGCTTGACTTGAGGAGTAGCTGGTGAATGCGTGACGAGAGCGTTACAAAAAATGTGATCGGGCGGGGCGAACGGTCGGGCGAGGCGAACGGAAGTTGAGAGGGAGATATAAGTTAGTGAAGTTTTACTTCAGTCGTGTGGTCTAAAGTACACTCGGCTTTTTCTTCCCAGAACTTCTATTCCTTCATTTCCTTAAAAAGACCCTCCACCCAGCATCCCCTAAGACAACATAGACCCTTAGGAAAATTATTTTCTTCAGGGTCTCCTGTGTGAACGTAAAAAAATATATATAGGACTCGGACTTCTTAAAAGAAGATGTTCGTAATTTGATGATCTCCGTAATGATTGTAATATTATATATAAGATGAACCGAATGCAATCAAATTCGAAAACGATTTAAAAAAATAACTTATATGTAGAACCAATTTCACTAAAATTCAATCTGCACTGTTCCATATAAAGTTTATGACTACAAGAAGAACCTTAACCTTAACCTTACAAGTGTGAACCTTCTACGGGTCAGAAGGGATGTGCTCATTGTAACACATTTCTTCAGACTGATTCGTGGAAGGTTCCTAAACTCGGCTATCATGGAGAGCATTAGTTTCTATGTTCCCGATGGTTATCTCCGTCATCGACAGCATAGACTGTTTTATCTCCCGGCTTGCAGAACTAACTTGCCAATGGTTATGCTAGTCGGGAGAGAAATCTTGCTGTTGAACAGAATTAATTCGGATATCGACATATTTAGCGTCAGTGAAGCAGCCTTTAAAAGGCAAGCTTAATTAATGCTTATACAGCTTTTTTTGCCTACCATTTATATACATGTTTAATGTAATACTGTTACAAATGTATTTTAAAAACGCATTAAAATTTTTATTTTGTAATGTTTTTAAAGAATAAATAAATTGAATTGAAAAAAAGAAGGTTTTGGAATGATTTAACTATAACTGCCATTATTGTAGTAACAGTTGTAGATTAATAATATTAAAAATGAGTGCCTCCGGAATTACGCAATCACCAAAGTATTGACGTTCTAGCGTGTGGACTGACAATAATAATTCATGGCTTGCGGGTTTGCGCATCGGGTTCCCAGCGAAGTTCAAAGTCATTTATTTTGATTTACAACAAAACATTTCCAAAGTTATTGACAGGAAACTGGGCGTTGGGATTAGTTTGTTTTAATGATTTATTGTACGTATGCTTGTACGACAGTTCGAGTGCTTTTAGTAGGTAAATATTAAGAAAAGACAAACAACTTTGTTTACATCACTTTTATTTGTACTCAATCTACATGTTTCGTGAACGATGTTCACATCATCAGGATCAGCATTTGATAAACACATCAGATGCTGATCCTGATGATGTGAACATCGTTCACGAAACATGTAGATTGAGTACAAATAAAAGTGATGTAAACAAAGTTGTTTGTCTTTTCTTAAAATAAATAATGTCATCACAAAGTGAAAACCTTTCCGAAGAAGTTTTCTTCGAAAAATTAAAAAAAATAGGTAAATATCTTATTTAATTGATGTAAAACTTCTTTAGCTCGCTTGACTCGGGTAGAAAAATGGTGAATGCGTGACGAGAGTAATACGAAAAGTGTGATCGGGCGAGGCGAACGGAAGTTGAGAGGGAGATATAAGTTAGTGAAGTTTTACTTCAGTATTTGGTCTAAAGCACACTCGTTTTTTTTAAGTAAAATTCTTTACGCACGATTGACTTGGGGAGTAAGCTGGCGAATACGTGACGAGAGCGTTACGAAAAGTGAGGCGAACGCTTCGTATATCACTGTAGGGGAAAGAGAGAGAGGTGCGAGCACACATTTTCTTTCCCTCTTTCTCTCATAGCCAGTTACGTTTCATATATCTAAAACACAGTGCAAGCCTATTGTCTGTATCACATTGTAGGAGCAAGAAAGAGCAGTGCGCGCGCACATTTTCTTTCTCTCTTCCTATCATATAGATGGAGCAGAAGTTTTACTTCAGTTGAGTTGTCTAAAAAACACTCGTTTTTTTTAAATATATATATCTCTCTTATTATTTTCTACCAAGAGTCACGTGGTGATGTTTAAAAAAAACTTGAATCTATAATAATAATAACTAAAAAATACTGGCGTACCAGTATTATAATACCTACATGTGGTGATTTATAAAAAAAATGTACAATGATTTAAAAATACGGCGTTAGTTTAGCAGAAAAAAATGAAATTTGAAAAAAATACGTAGGTTGGTAAAAATATCTTCCACATTTTGTATGACGTACGTTGAAGTATACTTACTCGCCAACAATATCCACTTACCTTCGCCCTTATATTACACACCAATCTCCGAAGCTTTCACGCGCGCCAATGAATAAATAATGCCCAACATAAACAAAGGGTGAGTCAGCGCACCCCATTTCCCTTCCTATCCTTGAACTTCGCGCTTGAACTTGAGTGTTGGTAATACGAACTAATGTTCTTTTTAACGAAACATATCATTGGAGGTTGCCCACCACTTTCCCACGGCGTTCTAAGGAAACAGATGGTTTCCTCCTTCACCGTACTCGTCAGGACTCTAATTTTTTTATTTATAAAGAAGCTACTTTTTATTTAAAATGACTCTAGACCCCCAATGTCCGGGCATACATTGTTAGCAGGCAGTATGCGAGTGCGTAAATGTTGTTAGTTATTTATTTCACAGTATCACGTCTCATCTCCGCCACATGATGTAGCTGAAATAAAAGTTTGTTAATATGCAGAATAAAAAATAAAAAATACATATTATGATGAGATTGTTTAACTTAACCAAAGCAGCTGAGCTACAGTCACCCGGCAGTCCCGCCGAGAATAAGCGGAGCCATCAGTCCAGTCGCAAGCGAGACTCGGTGTCCACGCCCCTAAGCCGGCTTCCCGGTAGGCCCTCGAAGAAAATGTTGGGATTAAGGGCAGAAAGACCTCAAGACACTAGGGATAAAAGAGAGCATCGGGTCACCGTAGGCAGGGCGGAAGGGCACCGGTCCGCTACGGTTGGTCTTCTGGCCCGCTCATGGCGACGGGGGAGGCGCGGGCGGGTTTTGCAGCGGCTACCTTGGGAGTCATCTTCTCGGTTGTTGCACGGACATAGATCTAGTCCACCCCCTTGATGGGGTGTGAAACATATCAAACATAAACGAAACGAAACATATCAAAAATAACATTAAATGTCGATTGACTAATCATATAATAAATAAGACGATAAAACATACAGTGGCGTTTTCGCAGCAAAATAATAGCCATCATAATAATATCATTTAATCTCCACCTTTGACGATAAAAATTTTAAGCACAGTTTTTCTATCCTATTAAATGGTGAATGGTCGAAGTTACAAAATTTGGGTAATAAGGAACTCCAGTGAAAAATATTATGGCTTTATAAAAATATGTTCATATAGACCAATAAACGCTGATTCTGAATGTATAAGTTTTGTTTAATAATATTAAACGCAGAGTTTTTAAAAATTATTAAAAAGTTCATTTTTAATCGAATAATAGAAACACGCCGTCAAGTTAATATTATTGAAATGTTTAGTGGTGACGTCACTGAACACCGTAAAGTCATTGTATGGGAAAGTAGGTATGACACAAGCCATCGTTTTAACAACGTTTCATCTTATTCGTTTATTTACATACTGTTTATAGAGATTTAGTTGTTGTGTTTATTGAAACATTATTTAGGCCTAAATAATCCAGTTTCAAAAATAAAGGTATCTCTTATTAATTTATCTCTATTATTATTGAAAATATTCAAAAACTATTGCACAAAAAAATAGTAATACTACTCTAGGTAGAATACTTCGAACTCTGAATTTCAAAATGGCGCCAGTTGAACAGCTGATTGCCTGATCTTAAAGTAACTTTTCGGGAGTAATGACGTCTCACGATTCACTACACATGCGGTGGTTTTCGGAGATCTTAAAAAATTTTAACTTTGTCAATTATTTTAACTATTAAAACTAACTCTAAAAATAAAAATGCAGTTATTTAAGGCAGAAGGTCATTTTATTCATAAAAAAAAATAAAAAAAATAGACTGGAGTTCCTTATTGTCGCAAACATGTTTCACGTTGTTTTAGAATAGCCTTTTAGTAGACTGCAAGACATAATACTGATGCTACAATCCTTGGAGAAATCCCAAAAGCAGCTGTAATATGTGTGGGGTTAAAAAGAGAGCTATCTCCGGAAGTAGAATCTTCAGGACTGTCATGAAGTTGTTATTACGTTAACGGCAATTGAAATCTACAACCATTTTGGAGTATACTGTAACACCAGCCCGTAGTGTAGTGGAGCTGGCAACACGGTATCGCTTCCAAGTAAATAAGCACACATTTCACCACTAACAATTACACATCTGCCGGATCTGCCCTAAAGATGGACACTGCAACGAAGGAGGTAGCGCAACAGGGCGTAACACCCCAAACACAAATAACGAAGATAACATAGTATAAGACAAAAACTACGACATGAGAAATTAGAATTGCGTCTTACTTATATTATAAACGCGAAAGTTAGCATGAATGTAAGTGTGTTTGTTACTCTTTCACGCAAAAACTACTGAATGAATTTTATTAAACAATAATAATAATTGGATAATTTGTAGCGCGCCGTTTTTGTGAAAAATCACCTCAAGGGCGCTTTACAATTTATTACGAACCCTAGGCTCTATCTAATTTTATTATTTACAAATAGATACAGAAACATACTTACCTGCAGGACACTTCCGATAAAACACACTTTGTTAGAATGTTTATGCTTGGGGAAGATACTACTTTGCACGTGGAGGACATTATATTTAAAACATTGGACATTGCATTATATTTAAAACATTAGACAATGCAAACCTTTACAATAATACAGTACATACATCAGAATAACATACAGGCTATAATTTATAAAGTTAACTAGGAAGGGAACGCGGGAGGGGAACGGCGACGCACGACGCGAGAAACAATGTATTTCTTTGGATATGTCATTGCAACGCATGCCGGGAACCAGCTAGTAAGTAATAAAGAACCATGAGCGTATTATTTAAAATACCAATATTCTTTAATTTGAAATACCGTTTAAAAAAATATATTTGTTAAAGTTTATGAAAAAGATCTGTAGTAACTTTAACATGCAAAAGTTTAAGCTTCGTCTAGTCACACCAATGTATATAAAGGTAGTGTTAAAGATAATAAGGTAAGTGACTAAGTAAAATAGAATAAAAAAACATGCGAATTGTTCAACAAACTCTTTCGATTCCATAGAAAAATCCCGGAGATGCTGACAAACGCAGTTAATTAGAGACCGCAAACTACGGATGGACACTTTAGCCAGTAAGGCTTTAGGGGAAACAGTCCCGCGGGTGCAATTAGTACCAAACAAGCTGAAATCAATACACTTACTAGCAATGGCTTTTAGTAGTCAGCATTTTGAGACAGTGACATCCCACAACAGAATAGTGCCAAATCGGAATTTTACAGAAAAGTGATGAACTAACCTAACCTAACGTATTATTTTATCTCGCAGGGGGAGCGATGGTTTTATGCCAAAAATATACTAATTTATCTATTCAAACATAGAACTGTTTTTGACAATATCCAAACTGTTCGTGATACGAGAACCAAAGGGCAAAATCTCTTGAACGGAGGGTTCATGGAGATACGTACAATCTACGTAATTGTGACGAAACCACAAGTACCCTGCTGATATACCACTTTTTAATGCTAGTCTCCGTACACGGCGCTATCCGAAATGTACTGAACAGTCGTGGAGTGAACGCGCTGTCATGCGATGTCATATGACTTTTTTTCCAACATCAATCCATGCCTTCTCCACTAAATCGTTTCTTACGTATTCTGGTAAAGTATAGTTATGTAAACATGCATTTTTTCCACTTCCAGAACAAATCTAACATTACTTTCGTGTTCCGACGCCATTTCTGTCAAACGTCAAATGAATAAGTATCAGACACAAATGATGCGAGCGTCGCGTGCGATCAATCAGCACTGTCGGTATCGTGATATGTTCTGCCCAAAAAAGTTATTTCCCTAGATTTCAAGGTGAAATTTCCCTAGATTTCGGGGGTACCACCTCGGCAAGTCAAAAATAGTGTCGGGGGGGGGGGGGGGGGTGTCAGATGTCAGATAGTTGTTTTAAAAAGTTTTATTTTCTATGTACATTGGTTACTTCATTTTTTATTTTAATTTTAAAAAAAAGTTTAATAAAATTGTAATTGTAAAACAAATGTACATAGAATATAAAACTTTTCAAAACAAAATACGTAATAATTATTGTGTAACACTAATCCTGTTATATGTTAATTAATATGAAAGTTATCGGAACTTATAATACTGTGCTTTTCCAAATTCCGCAATCACCGAAAAAATTTGACTTAAAACTTTAATTTAATATTTTTTCATGGGTCCCCATTTAGATACATAAAAACATTTTGAGTAGTCAGTCAAAAAAATAACATTTCTTGATAACATTGCGTGTAAGTACATCAACAATTCATCAGATTCATAGGAATCCCAAAAAATATGTGGGTATATGATACCAGTGATAATGTCATATCTAATAAAAATTTTGCCAGAGTTCGAAATTTCCCTAGATTTTGTGCTAATTTCCCTTTTCCTTAAAAATAATATTTTTCTCCCCTAGATCTAGGGAAATTTCCCTAGACATACCATCACTGCGTGATAGTGATTGGAATCCGACAGCCACCGCGTAGCGCCGTGAACGGGCACCAGCAAAATCGTACGGGGGGTACTTACGATCGGCGCGTATGATACGCGCACGAGGATCGAGTATCTTGTAAGTATCTCCGTGAACGGAGGCACTTACTTATCCCTTTCGCCAAAACAACATTTGGTCAAAACTTCAGGTAATTTGCAACAAAACTTTATAATACACTTCCACTGACCATTAGACAGCACACTAATCACGTAAAATACAAAACAGAAACCATGTTTTGGATCACTACCAAAGACAGATCCATATATCAACAATATTTTTAGAACCTCCTAATGCATGCTAACCCATTGGTAGGATGCTGATTGTCCTTGTACTTTTACTTTAAATATAAATAACATTGTTGTTGTTATCCTTTATAAACTATTTTCAAACTATTTATGTTAAAATGCGCCTGCTCTCAACACAGGAACTCCTAGTGAGACTGGCACAGCACAATTACCTATGTAACATAAAAAATAAAGATAATAATAAAAAAAAAAAAAAAAAATGTCTGTCACTCAAAGACACTGCCACCAGATTCCTAGTCATTCCTCTAACTTTTTTCCTCACCAGAAACTCTCCTTCATTTATTTCCTTTAAAGACTCTCCACACAGCATCCCCAAAGATGATAAAATAGGCCCCGAGGGAAATATTTTCATCAACTGTTCTGTTTTTTCACAATTCTGTTTGGTTCGGTACTTATCTACGAGTATATTTGGGAAGCGGGTATTTGTACCGCCGCGCGCCGCCCTAAGAACCATTTACAACCAACACCTCTGTCATAGTTCACCCCAAGTGGTTTGCTATGTTTCCGGGTTCATGGGGGTCAAGTTTGTCCGGATCTTGGAGGCGGATGCGTCTGCTCACCAACTGCGTGGCAGGCCGGATCGAGAGAGATTGGTTGAGGGAAATCTTTGACATCTTTAGCAGGACTGTCAGCAGGGTTTGGACCGCAATGGAAGGAATGGATTCAGTCGTCCGTCACTTCTGGACACACTTACCCCCCGATTCCTACCCACCCCTCTATATATATACAAATATAATTCGGAAAACTTCTGTTTAGAAATTCAACAAAGTTATCTTAATACTGCAGGTGCGGCATTACCATTTTTTAATAACCTTAAGTGATGGGGTACTACATTTGAAGACATCAAATTCACGATTGACTCATTTTTTGACATTCGAATTTTCCCTGTCGCTGTCATACCTTTGTTCCGGAGTTGCAAATTGGAGAGGAGAATATCGCTCCTGGTCTGATTTGCATATTGCATATATTTTGCATCAGACAGCAGAATTCAAGGGGATTTCAATTGATTCTTGAAATAATCGCTTCCCACTGACGCAATCTGCACCCCTCCCTGAATTTGAGAATTTTTGTAGCGAAAACTTCTTCAGCACCGTTGTGATTTGAAACTCGATAAAACGAAAAATAGCGACACTAAAAAGAGACAAACACGTACATCTATAGGATTAATCCTATGTGAAAATGAGATGGAATAATCGGCCTCCTATTTGTGCAATGCTTCGTACCCTCCCCACTCTTGTCTACTTTAGTTTTCTAAAGGTTTGACTTCTACTGCGTGTGAATTGCACACTTGTATTTATTTTTAATGTTCTGCATTCCCACCATAAATATTTGTGAAACGCGGTTTGGTGCAAAAATTGTATTAATTAATTTCGGTGTTAAGTTTTTATAAGTTTGTAATGCAAAGACTTTTTTACTATTTGTTTCCTTCTGGAACAAGGAGGAACCACAAAAATAATGGTTAACCCCTTTTTTACATTGGCTCCACATAGGAAAAAGATTCCCTCAAGGCTAATGTCATTTATTGGGGATGCTGTGTGGTGGGTCTATTTAGGAACAGAATGGCGAGGGAATTCTGTGAAGCAAAAGGGTATGAGGGGAGGGTAGGAATGAATCTGTCCAGGAGTGAAGATAGTATGAATCTATCCCTCCCACGGCGTTGCAATGCTGTGGGTCGATAGTGTCCAGTTGGAGAAAATAAGGTTTTTCGACCAGTCCCTCTCGCTACAGCCCGCAACGCAGTAGGTGGGCAAACGCATTCGCCGACAAGACCTAGATTAATCTCACCCCATTAACCCGCCTACCTCTGTTAAGTCACCAAACGTAGCGAACCACTAGGATGACGTTACAAAGAAACATATTATAGAAATTAAATATTACTTAATAATTGTAAATTGTTCTCACCACTAAGGTAACTAATGTATCGTTTGTTTCTGTTTATAAATAAATAAATAAAAATAAAAGTGACCTATGGCAGGGGTATTGCTTATACAATAAATGGTTTCCGTGGCGGCGGTACTCGTACACGCCTCCAAAATTGAAAAATCCACGCGAAAAACGTTAAATTTTAAGTTAAACTTCTTTACGCCCGCTTGACTTGGGCGAACGGTCGGGTCTTTACACACGATTGACTAGGGGAGTAAACTGATGAGAGCGCTATGAAAAGTGCGATCGAACGGTTGGGCGAGGCGAACGGTCGGGCGAGGCGAACGGAAGTTGAGAGGGAGATATAAGTTAGTGAAGTTTTACTTCAGTCGTATGGTCTAAAGCACACTCGTTTTTTTTATGTCCGGGGTTTTGAACTTATAATTATTTAAGGATCCAGAGACAGGGAGGTTACTGCTCTGCTATGTATATCAAATTTACTTCTATAAAAGGCGTAAATAGCGTTATAATGCTTGAACTGACTTAAGCTCTGATCTGGCTAGATCTGAGTAAACAGGTATTTATTTCCCAACCCAATGCTTTTAGCCTCACAATATAACAAAATTTGAGATGCTTTTGTTTTGCTGGCATTTTTGGCAACAGTTGGGATTTTTGTGTGGTGTTCAATTTAAAAGTAATAGATTAAGGATTTTAAGTTAATTTTCACGTTCTGTGTAAGTTCTATTATTATATCATTATAGACCAGTTACTATATCATTATAGACCAGTTACTTCATAACACTGAAATAATCACAGAACTTGAATAGAACTTTCACAGAAGGTGAAAATTAACTTAATAAATTTGATGAAACGTCAACCCGTACTAAATCTTCCAATATTTTGCGGGTTATTGACCGCCCATACATTCACCGACCAACCTAATTATGTGTTTGTAATAAATCCTTAGACACTTCGGTAACGTGTAGCACTATCATAATCACATGGTGTGCAACGTGACAAGGGCAATATAGGCATACCGTCACCTTAGTTGGACAAGGTTCTATCTAATTTTTTTTTCAAAAACGCAAAACATTTTCTTTTTCTCATTTCGACTTACGTAAGTACGACGTACTCCTTACATCAACCTTTTAAAGCTTCTGTTTATTTTACAAGGTTCTAACACGACTTTGAACCTTTTGCAATTGCCATTTTGTTCGTATCTGACAGATGATCGTTTTTACGAGGCAAAGTGTAGTTCGTCACATCGTCGGAAGTAAGCTGGTGAATTCGTGACGAGAGCGTTATGAAAAGTGTGATCGGGAAATCAAACGAACGGAAGTTGAGAGGGAGATATAAGTTAGTGAAGTTTTACTTCAGTCGTGTCGTCTAAAGCACACTCGTTTTTTTTTTGATAGGGTTCTAACAACGCCTTATTCAGGTTCAGAGGTGTCAAAGTTTGCAATGACGAATTCTTATAATTTTTAAACAATTTCTGATTTTGAGGTTTATCTTATGTATGGTACTTTAGTTTACAGTATTGTGTATAGTATTTTATTTTTGAAGGAAAATAGAATGGCATTAGGGAAATGCAGTTAGAACCTTATGCATTGAATTATTATACCCTAGTTGGTGGCATATGGTTCTATCTGCATATTTCGGTATGTTCTAAAATTATGTCCTATTTAAATATTGTCCTTTAAAATATGTTAAACAAAAATACTTTTCACAAGATTCAACCTAAAAATTAGAAATCGGTAAAAAGATATGATTTTAGATTTCACAGTTAAAAGTACTCCACTTAATTATTTTTGGGGAATTAAGCCGTGCTGCGCTACCTCCTTCTTTAGCTAACGATTTGGACAGCGTTACAGTGTCCACCATCACATATATGTCCAATATGATGGACATTGTAACGCTGTCCGAAGCATTGGCCAAAGAAGGATAAAACCCCAAAAATAAATCACTATAATCGGTAAATAGTTTATGAAAAATCGTCTATGTAAGCTTTGGCACCTCATATCTCAGAACAAGATAAGTGAAGTCAGAACCATATCCAGTCAAAGTGACGGAAAATACGACACATAACAAAATATGTTGGAAAATACGACACATAACAAATAATTCGGTCGTGTTTTATTCGGTAGTCGCCTCAAAACAGACAAGTTTATTTTTTTAATTACTGTGTCAAACATTCATAAATGGTAAAAATGAAAGAAAATGATTCAATCACTAACTCTAAGAATCATTTTAAAATTAGATCTCCATGCATTTTGAAAGAAATTTTTGTTGTGATTGTCTCTTTATATAGCCGCTTTGGGGCTATTGTGTGGAAGGTAAGGAAATATAACATTTATAATATAAATCATATCTTCTTATATATAAAAATCAATATTTCTTTGTTATATACCGTTCATCCGATTGCGATGAATCTTTGGTGATATGTTGTGCGCATGCTCACGATTGTTTTCTGTATATAATGGTGAGCTCTGGCATTATGAAATTATTTCCTGTCCCATTCATCCGAATGTAATGAAACTTTGGCGAGTTGTTGTGCGCACAACAGCGAAGGTTTCTATAGATAATGGTGAGCTCTGACGTTATGAAATTTATATTAAAAAAAATTACAAAAGTTGGCGCCCGAGTTGCTGGCCAAAAAAGTGTATTTCATATGGTTTAGCGGTTAGGAGGGTTTGCGAGAGGGGGAGGAAAATTCGGGAAGGAAAGGGGAAAGATATAGAGGGAGGGGAATGTGGGTGGTGGGTGAAACATGGGAAAGGGCACGCAGGGAGAAGCAATTTCATGTATTTCAAATGTTCAATAAATAAGTGGTTCTCGGACAAAGCAGCGTAGAAAAAGTAGGGTTTTTTTTTAAATGATTCTTCATTATGTTCAGTCAGACTAACTATTGCAATTTTTCAAAAGAGATTTTTTTCGAATAACGAAATTAAACCAAAATTATTGATGAACACGTAATATAAAACATTTATACAGTTTGATAATATTTATTAGCATCTTAACTCTTAGCTTGTAAAGTACAGTAGTACGAATGGCCAAAAACCGTGCGTACGCCTGCCAATAGGCAATTTGCGTAACAGCATGAAAGGCTATCAAACTCATTAGCAGATTCCAAGGGTAAGGCGACATTGTAACTAGTTACAGAACCCTCTGGGGCGGCATGGTAACCCAAAATACACTGGCGGCCGTGAAAGTACAACCACTGACTGGAATGTTCTGTAATACGATGAATATCAGCATTGAGCGCTAGAAGCGTTCGGTTTAGAAATTTCCCGCCCCTATTAAAAAATACATATCTGCTAATTTGAATATGGAGACTTATAATCCCATGTTTTTAGCATTCGTAAAAATATATTAAAATATGTAAATTTATAAATGCGTTCATTCTGCGAATTATTTACCTTAAAATTACCGTACTCAAAATTACCGTACCGTGGGTGGAAAATATTAAATATTATGACTTGTAGGTTACCCACGGCTTAATTGATAATCACAGATTTAAATTTAATTTGAACGTACATTTTTTAAATATGTAAGCACATGTTTCGCGGAATTTCATTAATAAAAAATCAAAAAGAAATGTGAGACATCCATTGTTAAAGTGCGAAACTACTAAGATAGCCTTGTGATTATCCAAAAATCGCAATACGCGGGAACTTCTAAAAAAATCCAAATAATGTCTTAAAATATCTCTTCAGTTTGACCGTATTTTGACCAGCTCGCTGGAGCTTGCAAATTGGCCGAAATGTGGCCAAAACGGCCTAAATGGTTAAAAAAATTATTTAATATACCGAGTATTACTGATTTTATTCCACGTGCCAGGATTTCAGATTTCAAAAAGGGCTTCTTGCATGCAACTCTACTTTAACTTGCTTAGAAAAAAATCGTCAAATGTGGAAACGCTGTAAATTTTTTTAAATGCTTTCGTGGTAAGATATGCCACTGCCATTGTTTAAACTGTTGTCTATATTGTCTAAAAATATATAGATAGCATTGTCAAAGTACACCATTCACACGGTAAAAAAAAATGAATCTTTTAAACTACGCATCGGATTTTCATGCGGTTTTCACCAATAGATAGATTGATTCGCGAGGAAGGTTTTATCGATATAATTTGTCAAAGTTTTGTGTAAATCGGTCGAAATATATAAATAAAGGGAGCGGGCTGGCAAGCGGGCGGTGTGGATTTGATTTAAAAGATGGCGTTGGTTATAAAGGTTGGATTGACCAAATCTTTATTGGTAATTTTAATGTTATATTACCCACAGGCAGGCAGGTAATGCCTTTATTTAGTGGGTTCCCATTCCTACTTTTTTATATCCGTGTAATTGTTTTTTAAATGTATTCACTTAAGTTGCAAAATTATTAAGTTGAAAAAAAAACATTTTATTACCTGCCGTTACAAAGTAAATATTTAAAAAATTCTAAATCACAAGAAAGTTTCTTCTTTTTAATTAAATCGTGCGTTTCTAAAAAAAAACCATATACATATTATTTATATTTAAATATCGTGCGTGCGGCCCATTGCTCAAACCAGGAATCCGCTCATTGTCTCAATTTAATTTTAGCCCAATATTTTCATTGGGTAAAAATACAAATAAAAGACCACACGTGTCATCACGTCAAGCTAGTTGTCTTTGCCAAAGTCAAATTCCTGTCGGTGTTCGCGGGGCGGTGTCTGGCCGGGCCCCAAGGCAACTTGGCAGGACTGGGGGCAGACTATCGGCCGCCCCAGGGCAAATTACCACCACAAATGTGTGAAAAAAATGTTGGCACGCAGCCGGGGAATCGGAAGTAGGTATGCATGTTGTAAAAATGTCAATGTACTCTACTACAGCATGATTACGTCAACATAAATGTCATGTGTAAAGCAGTTCATTTCCTAAGAAGGGGGCATTCTATAGATCCAGCAATTTATTTTATTATTGAAGTGAAAACTCGATGAAACGAAAAAGCGACACTAAAAAGATACTAATACATCTATAGGATTTAGCCTGCGAGAGAATGAGATAAAATAATCAGTCTCCTCTTTGTGCGGTGCTTCTTAACCTCCCCAGTCAGTTATAGAGAATTCGTTAATTCCCAATTTTAAATACGAGATCGACAAAATGACTTAAATAAAACGGTCTCAATGGCCAAGTTGGTTAAAGTGTTTGTCCCAGTAAGCCAATAGCTCCTAGATTCGATTCGCAGGTAGTAAAGGAATATTGTTTTAGAATAGAATATCTATCTAATATGTTTACATAAAATAATTCACGGACATCTTGAAACTTCATTGCATCTTAGCAATATTGATATAGATGTTCCCAATTCCCATTGTTTAAAACGCCATAATATGTTTCACCTGAATACATTTAAAAATAATATCGCCTATTTTAGCCCTCTGACCCAAATGTGTCGACTTTATAATAAGAGAGTAGATATTTTGTATAATTAACTGAGTTTTTATAACAGGGTTGTTGTGAGAGCAATCTGTAAAAACCGGTATAAATAAATAGAGTTGTTAAAGAATTTGTCAGTGCTTGTTCTTACAGGGATTTTTAGTATAATTTTCATTACGGCCGGCGCGCGCTTTGGTTTAACAATCGCCACATTCAGCTCCCGATTCTGACTGCAGCATTAAACTCTACTCCAAGAGTCGAGGGATGACTTAATTACTAAAGTTATACGTTTGTATAACCGCCAGGTAAAAATACGGTTAAAAGCCAGGGTTGCTCAAATAGCTGTAGTACTATAAGTTAGAAAAAGGTATAAGGTCATCTCTTGGATCGCGTGAGTACCTGCATGGAAATTCAACTTTTGTCTTTTTAATTTATACGCACCAGATTTAAATGTCCGGGTTTAATTTTCCCCACAGGAAAAACTAAACCCTTTCACACACTTCCCAAATGATCATCTGGTCAATCCACGTTATGCAATTGCACTATATGTATTATAATTACAAAACAATACAAGAACAACATGTCAACCTACCAGAGACCAGATGGGAAAATAATTCACCGACTCCAGATATTTTCATATCAGAGGGTTCGGCTCTGTGGAATTCCTAATTGAACCTATAAATCCTACTGATCCCTCAATATAAATATTTAAAAAATCTTTTGTAATCCTACATGTATTTAAAATTACCGATTTTTGCATTTTTATGTATAAATTCTTTGACAAATCTAATACGCCTAAATTTTGAATCAGAGACCTAGGTATAATGCCAGTAGCCGAAATAACAAATGGTAATATTTTTATATTCCGAGAATGCCAAATTCTTTTAATCTCATTTCCTAAATCTGTGTATTTTCTAATTTTTTCAGAAACAGTTTTTTGAATATTACAGGAATTTGGAATAGCTACATCAATGATATAAGTTATTTTTTTAATTTTGTCATGTAAAACTATATCAGGTCTATTATGACTAATTGTTCTGTCTGTTAGTATAGTTTCATCATAATATATTTTATAAAATTCATTTTCTAAAAATGAATTTGGTTCATATTCATAATATGGTACTATATTACGGCAGTCAATCAAGTTATGTTTAATTACCAAACTTTGGTGGATTATTTTTAAAACCTGATTGTGCCTAAATGTATACTCGGACGGCGCTAATATAGAACATCCCGATATAATATGTTCTATAGTTTCCGGAAAAGCCAAACATTTTCTACATAAATCATCAATTTGATTTATATCTTTGATTATATGCTTCCTATAATTTTTAGTATTAATGACTCTATCTTGAATGGCAAGCATAAATCCTTCTATTTCTGCGCTCAACTCTCCAATACTCAACCATTTGTTTGACGAAAGTTTGTCAACATACGTTTGGTTGAGATAATTGAAGTGTTTTGCATGAATAATTTTATTTGACCAGGAATCTAATAATTCCTGGTTAGTATTTATAAGAATGTTGGTGTTAAGATTTCAGGTACTGAAATATTAATATTTGTGATTGTCACCCTAATGGTTGTGGCAACATTCTTTTGTGTTGGCAATTGCCAGGGCGAGTTCGTATTGCCACGGATTTTAATTCCTTCTTCTCTTGTTACCATCCGTCTTGGGCGGGTCGTTTTTGGCAAAACGTCTGCTGCCAGGTTTTCACTTCATGTGGGTTATAAAACCGCGGAGAGAGATAGCATCATTGAGCTCACCCTACATGAGCTACCCTACGGGTCTTTTTATTGTGTGAATAAAGACCAATTATTCAAGAGCTGGAGTTGTTATTGAAGAGTTACTCCAGCCACACTTCCCTTTGGAATCTGGTGTTACCACGCCGGATTGCTCTGTCAGGAGAGCGGAAGTACAGATCCTGAACATTGGTCCTTCGAGCCGGATTGCTCTGTCAGGAGAGCGGAAGTACAGATCCTGAACATTGATCCATTCGAGCCGGGTGATCATTATTTGGATTGATTCATTCAAGCTGGGTGATCATTATTTGGATTGATCCATTTGAGACGGAAGATCATTATTTGGAGTGGCCCAGTCAGGCCTCATCATCATCGGGAGTGGTCCAGTCGGCGTCCTCATCACCATCATTGGATTGATCAAGCGAGCCTCATCACGACGCTCGCATGCACAGAAAATCAGGTTGTAGCCTTCCTTTCATTGTCCTTTCAAATTCCATTTTAATAAGCTAAAAATCTGTGTAGATGCCACATTATTTCGCATTGATTATATCGAATTACATTCGGGTGTTCATAATCAGATGCTTTCAATATAGCATAAATTTATTGGTGATAATAATTTTTATTGTTGTATTCAGTCTGCCGAATAACTTTGCTTTGCCTACCTACATTTCTAGCCACGCGTTTGCAAGTTTCGTCTTTGTATGCCATAGTATTGTGATTGGGTTCTCTATGATCTATAGTACTAATCATTTTTGTTTACGTCAAACCGCGTCAAACTGCCGTATTGTGTTTTCAGTTTTTAAATCAAGTTAGTGTTATTTCGTTAAAAAATGGAACTCGACAGGTTGATTAAACGGCGCGGGGTTTTGAAAGGTTCATTAACGAGATTCGAAACCTATTTAAGCAACGAAAATGATATTACACCTGGCGTATTGTCATCGAGGTTAGACGCCATCAAGCCTTCTCTGATAGAATTCTCCAAAATTCAGCTGGAGATTGATTTATTGAACAAATCAGAAGATAATGACGCGAGGGATAATTTTGAAGGTACATATTTTAATATAATTGCATTAGGACAGGAAATGTTATCAAAATTTAAGAAGATTGAAAATGTCCCAAATATCTCAGTAAATTTACCACCAATCTCTATACCAGTGTTTTCAGGTGACAACCATAAATGGTTGACTTTTAAAAATTCGTTCATTGCCTTAATTCATGATAACAGTAAATTAAATAATGTTCAGAAATTTCATTACCTTATTAGTTATGTGTCCGGAGAGGCACTTGATTTGATTAGTTCTCTAGAAATAACCGGGGATAATTATAGTGCAGCTTGGACAATGCTTATTTCGAGATACGAAAATGTCCGACTTATAGCAAATAGACATTTGAATTTCTTATTTAATTTTACACCGTTAAAACGACAGAATCATCATGAATTACGGAATTTAATTGATCAAGCAAACATTCATTTGAGAGCTTTACACAACTTAAAGCTACCAACAGAACATTGGGATACATTAATCATACATATTCTAACCTCAAAGTTAGATAATCACACACGTAGCCTTTGGGAATCAATAGAGTGCGACAAAGTTTATCCTACATTCGTGCAGTTTAGCAATTTTATTTCACAAAGGTCTCAGATCCTGGAAACTATCCAAGGTGACATTGGTGGAATGCAACAGAAATCGGAACCAGTTGCAACAAAACCAAGGTTTTTTAATTTTAAGGAAAGGAATTCTACAAACAAGGTTATGTTAGCGTCGAGCAACGTTAATTGTATGCTGTGTAATGACAGTCATTTCATTTATTCGTGCAAAATATTTGTTAACAAAGAACCAGCGGCACGAAGAAAGCTCGTATCAGAGAACAATTTATGTTATAATTGCCTAAAACCGGGGCACCCTTCAAAGGTGTGCAGGTGGAAGGAAAAATGCAGTGTTTGTGATCGAAAACATCACACTCTGTTACATATCAATACTGATAATGTACAAGCGGGTACTTCAGCTGGCAAGGGTCAGTCGGAGGCACCAGTAAATTTAACATGTCATAGTGACATGAACGGGCGGGAAATTTTACTATCTACCGTAATAGTAAAAATAGAAGACGCGTATGGTGGAACACACAAAATACGCGCACTTTTGGATTCGGGTTCAATGTCTAATTTTATTACAAAGGATACTTGTAAAAGATTAAATTTGCATTGTACAAAGTTGAATATACCTGTTTCAGGTTTGCATAATAATTTAATTCATGCAAAGGAAACAGTTGACATTAAATTTAAATCATTATGTTCTCAATACCGGGATGAAATATCTTGTTTGGTATTAGATGAGATTTCTTGCAATCTTCCGCAGACCTTGATTAATCCAAAAATGTTGAACATTCCAGACGGTATCCAGTTAGCTGATCCGCAGTTTTACCAGCCAGCTTCTATTGATATGCTGATCGGAGCAGAGATATTCTGGCAGGTGGTTCGTACGGATCAGATACAGTTAGGAAAGGATAAACCTACATTGCATCGAACGGAGCTAGGCTGGATAATATCAGGAGCTGTACAGAGGCGTCATAATACGAGGCCAGTTAAAGTTTGTCATATTTCATTAAATTCTTTGCAGAATCAAATAGAAAGGTTTTGGAAGGTTGAAGAATATGAAAATAGTAAGCATCACTCTCTGGAAGATAGTGAATGTGAAAGGATTTTCAAAGGCACGCATAAACGCGTTGCAAATGGTAGATTTGTAGTCAACTTACCATTTAAATCTAACCTATCTCAATTAGGAGATTCATTTAGTATTGCTAAAGGTAGATTAGTGTCAATGGAAAGAAAATTCTTAAGACAACCTAGTTTAAAGGAACAATACTCGGAATTTATTGATGAGTATCTTGCATTAGGTCACATGACTGAATGTGAACCTCCAAAACGCGATGAAACTACTTATTATTTACCACATCACGCTGTATTTAAAGAATCAAGCACAACTACTAAAATTCGTGTTGTTTTTGACGGGTCGGCTAAACCCGCTCGAGGGATTTCTTTGAATCGCGCTCTAATGATTGGGCCCACCATTCAAAATGATATATTTTGTCACTTGGTATTTTTCAGAAAACATCAATATGCAGTCACCGCAGATATTGCAAAGATGTACCGCCAAATTAATATCAACCCGGAACACAGAAATTACCAACGTATATTATGGAGAAAGGATGCGGAGGATTGTTCGAAACACTATACGCTAAACACGGTGACATATGGTTTGGCTCCTTCGCCTTATTTAGCAATACGTTGTCTGCATCAGCTAGGTAATGACGTTTCATTTACTCATCCATTAGCTAGTAAATCCCTTAAGGAAAATTTTTATGTAGATGATTTTCTTTCTGGTAGTGACTCCATTGATACTTGTCACTTGCTTAAATCACAAATCATTAATGCGCTTGCTACAGCAGGCATGGAGATTAGAAAATGGAGGTCTAATGCGCCCTCGATTAATGATTCTAAAGATAATTTAGAATTATTGCCAAATGAATCCAATGAAGCTAAGATTCTCGGATTAATATGGGACACCAAATTTGATGAGTTTACCTATCAGGTAGAAAGCATAGACTCAAAGTTAGAAGTAACAAAACGTCAAGTTTTGTCATTAATGTCAAAAGTGTTTGACCCTTTAGGACTGGTAGGCCCAGTAATCATTGTCGGTAAGATAATTATGCAAAGATTGTGGAAGCTAAAAACATCCTGGGATGACAAGCTACCCAATGACCTTTTATTGGCCTGGCAGACTTACACGCTGAGTCTCAGTAAAGCAAATCATATTCGGGTACCGAGGAAAATTTTCTGCTTTAATAAAAAATCTTTTAGCTTACACGGTTTTTGCGATGCATCTCAAGGAGCATATGGCGCTTGTCTGTATTTAAGATCTACCGATGAACACGGCATTCACCAATCACAGTTAATATGCGCTAAATCTCGTGTAGCCCCACTAAAAAATTTATCGTTACCACGTCTTGAGTTATGTGGAGCACAATTATTAGTTAAATTAATGAAGCGGGTGACGGCAGCTCTCCAAGTAACTGTTGACACCACTTTGTGGTGTGATTCGTCAATAACATTGGCTTGGATTGCAGGAGAACCGTACCGTTGGACTACTTTTGTTGCTAACCGCGTATCAGAAATACAACGTGAAGGTGATGGCGCTATATGGCGTCACATTAATTCAACTGAAAACCCAGCTGACATAATTTCCAGAGGAATAACATCTCAGCAGTTGAAAACATCTTCATTATGGTGGTCAGGACCACCATGGCTCACGTCCGACGAGGATAAGTGGCCACATTCTATATTTGATACTCCCACGGAGTTGCCAGAAACGGCGAGGATAGTTTTGGTTACTAGTAGTCCTGTCGATTGGGAAATATTTAATAATTATTCTTCATTAAGACGACTGAGGCGTGTAGTTGCTTATATGTTACGTTTCATACATAACTGTTCTAAACGAAGACCGATGCGGGTCGACGAGCTTTCTGTAATCGAACTGGAACATGCCATGCATGTATTGATTTTGAACGCTCAGCGATTCGCATTTCATGATGAAATAGCGTCTGTGAGTAATGGAAGATTTGTATCTAGGCGGAGCAAGGTAAAGGCACTAAATCCTTTTATGCAGGATGGGTTGTTGAGGGTTGGAGGTCGACTATCACAATCCGATATTACCTCGCTCTCTCAAAAACATCCAATTTTGTTACCACAAAATCATAAGTTGACTGACTTAATAATAACCCATCTGCATTATGAGAATTTACATTTAGGATGTAATGCTCTGCTCGCATTACTGCGTTTACGTTTTTGGCCAATATATGGTAAAAACGCAGTGAAGCGAGCACTGCATAAATGTATTGTATGTTTCCGAGTCCGTCCGCGCGAGTGTCGCCAGCTCATGGGTGACCTTCCTGCTGACCGATTCCGAATCCAAAGAGCATTTTATGTAACCGGCATAGATTTTGCAGGTCCAATTTTAATTAAGTCTGGTTTAACCAGAAATGCTAAGAGTGTAAAATCTTACATATGTTTATTTATTTGTTTTTCAACAAAGGCAATTCACCTAGAATTAGTGACTAATTTAACTTCAATGGCATTTATGAATGGATTGAAAAGATTTATAGCTAGGAGGGGTAAACCCTCACGACTCTTTACTGATAATGGAACTAACTTTACAGGTAGTTATAGGGAACTTACTGAACTATTTGATTTTTTGAAGGCATCTGATAAAGAAATCCATAATTTTTTGGCCCAGCAGAATATTAGCTGGAGTTTCTTGCCCCCCCGCTCACCGCATCACGGGGGACTTTGGGAAAGTGCAGTTAAAATGACAAAGTTACATTTAAAAAAAGCAATGCGGTCAACTGTTTTGACATACGAAGGCATGAATACCATACTAATACAGATTGAGGCTTGTTTAAATTCCCGTCCTCTGACTCCATTAACATCAGATCCAAATGACTTAAACGCACTCACTCCGTCACACTTCCTTATTGGCGACAACCTGTTAGCATTGCCTGAGCTTGATATCCACCATCTGCCTACAAACAGGCTTAATATTTACCAAAAGATGTCTACCGTTGTTCAATCTTTTTGGCACAGATGGAGCCGGGAATACCTAGCAGAATTGCAGAACCGAGTCAAATGGCAAGAAGGACGTCAACGCAGTTTACAGCCTGGTGACATGGTCATCATCAAAGACAACCAACTACCTCCGCAGTACTGGAGGATGGCGCGAGTGACGGAGATCCACCCTGGCCAAGACGGACGCGTCCGCGTCGTCTCCTTGAGGACGGCCAGAGGTGTCACCAAAAGAGCCGTGACACAGCTCTGTCTACTTCCCATGGAGGATCCTTCCTCCAACCTGGATTAAGAACCAATTACAACACTAAAAGTGATGTGATGTGTAAATCAAAGTGCCGTCAGGCTCATCAGTGCCAAGTGTTAAACTATTTTCTCATAAGTGGGTGCAGCGCACCAGAAGGTTCTACGTTATTAAACTTTATTTTTTAATGTCAAGTCTGACATAGGGTTATATACTTAGTTATAAGTTTTTTTGTTATTATTTTGATATCCATATATTGAATATTGTTTATTTTTGTATGTGAACTCGTTGGGTAAATTCTGGGTATCAATGTTGCAATCTCTTCTTATATTATTGTATGAAAAACAACTATTCCTTAATACTCGTTTTTGGGCGGGAATATGTTAAGATTTCAGGTACTGAAATATTAATATTTGTGATTGTCACCCTAATGGTTGTGGCAACATTCTTTTGTGTTGGCAATTGCCAGGGCGAGTTCGTATTGCCACGGATTTTAATTCCTTCTTCTCTTGTTACCATCCGTCTTGGGCGGGTCGTTTTTGGCAAAACGTCTGCTGCCAGGTTTTCACTTCATGTGGGTTATAAAACCGCGGAGAGAGATAGCATCATTGAGCTCACCCTACATGAGCTACCCTACGGGTCTTTTTATTGTGTGAATAAAGACCAATTATTCAAGAGCTGGAGTTGTTATTGAAGAGTTACTCCAGCCACACTTCCCTTTGGAATCTGGTGTTACCACGCCGGATTGCTCTGTCAGGAGAGCGGAAGTACAGATCCTGAACAGTTGGATAATAATTAATTATTTAATTTTGTTATTTATAACATGTAAGATCTCAACTCGAATTTGCATCTGTCATTTCGAATCCTCAAAACCAAACTTATATTAACCGAATTGAACATACACACAAACAAAAATTTTACAACCAATTTTTTTTTGTATAATATTGTGAACTTTTTTATTAACCCGTCAGTACCGTATTACGAAATTATTATTAAAAAAATCAATTAATTATATGTACCTACAAAAGTTATCATTGTCATCACATCATTCAACTTCTTTCCAGTATTAAAAAATGTCACTCTTTTATTTATTTTGTTGTTATTTTGTACATTCACAGTTTAAGGAACCTTTGACTCTCCAACTAGGAAGGTTTCCTGTTTTAGGACAGTCAAATTGACAGGTTTCGTTGATCATTCATGTGTATAGTATTAAGCAAGTTAACATTCACGAAGTCCATCTACATAATTATAATATATGATACAGTAGGTTATTAGAAGAAGACTAGGTTCTAGAATCAAGCATCAAATATACAAGAAACAGTGTTTTCGAAGTAAATATACAAGAAAAAAGAAGAGGAAAAGAAAATAAAAATTTGGGAAACACAGGAAATAGATAAGGCGTTCATAAAACATAATTATGATATAGCATTTTTTAATAATATTTCTGACTTCTGCCAAAAATCTAGTGACCATTTTGTTATTTTTCGATTTGAAACAATACACAAGAAAAACAGTAGAAGAAAATAAAAGAAAAAATTTGGAAATAAAAGAGGTATATTAAGACAACACTTTTTAATAATATTTCTGACTTCCGTCCTGCCCAAATCTAGTAACCATTTTATTATTTTTGGGCCAAAACATGACACTTCACGTAGTTTTAGTTTTGAAGGGATTTTTTTATACAATTTCCGTCCTAGGTATGAGAATATCCTTTGATTAGCCGCTATTTTGCTGGTTGGAATAGAAAGGTCATTTCTGCCATATTTTTTTTTCACTTCATGTTTGAAATTATGATTTTGACGTAATAGACAGGTTGCACTACCACAAAGTTAGGCACATGACCTCATTAAGATAGTCCACGCCATTTCCGATACATACAGTGAAAAATATTTTTTAACTCTCCTTTGAAAGTTGCGGTGGAATATTTTGTGGCACGTGTTTTCATGTTGTATACCAGAGGATCAAATACACGCTTGCAGAAAGAGAGTGAGATGATGTATTCCATATTAATAATACGTAACATAAAATTAAGGAGAGTTTTGTGTTATTTCACGTCAAGTGCGCTAAGAATAATAACTATTGGCTTGCATTTAGGCATCTCATAACGTAATGCGTGGAGTCAGTTTCCATTCGACATACAAATATATATACTCGTATTTATGAAGCCTATGGTTTATAAACAAAACTTTTTGAATCCAGAATTATCTCGAAATCCCTACTACTAATCTTCTGACTCTGAATATTAATGCAGTGTTAAGATAAAATCTGTCGTACAACATAAGTTTAATCCTTCCTCTCCAAAAAATTGCATTCGGATGACGTTTCTTAAGATGGCTAGTGAGCTTTCTTGTTGATGTAAATATTTAAAAAAAAATCAGAGTGTTCAATTCACATGCGGTATTATAGAAGTAAACCCTTCAGAAAACTATAGTAGACAAGAGTAGGGATGAAGGATGTATAGTAGAAGAGGGAAGGATGATTTTTTCCATATTTTTGTAGTTAAATTCTAGTGGACGTTGTTTTATACATTTGGTCATCATATTCGTATTTATGGTTTCTTTTTCGGAGTCACTCGATTCGTTTTCTTTTGCCTGTTCGTTTTAGAGTGGTTTGAAGATTTGATATTGATTTTACGGGACCTGCGTGGGACTGTGGATTTTTCGTATTATATTGTAACCGAGTACTAAATAAATATTTTTTGCTATCAAATCATAACGGTGCTAAAGGAATTTTTACCTCAAAAATTCTAGTCGAATTCTAATAAACATACAAACCAATTGAATAACAAATAAGCTAGCTCGTAAGCATTCACCGATACTTCAACAGGTCGTTAGAGTCCATCTAATTTTATTCGAGTCTTCAGTTACCCGAACCATTGGAATTATATAGCAGTTCAACTTCTAGTTTAGCGTATTTTTACGGATTCAACAGGCAGCAGACAACCAAAGCATCAACTATTCAAATCAGATTCAACATAAAATGCCATAACTGTTCTCTATTGAGACTATCGTACAAATCTGTAAATGGGGATGGTTGCTGCTCTCTAAAAATCGATATCCGGTTCGCTTTGTCGACAACCGAAATTCGTAATAGATTCGCCTTGAATCATCAAAAAACAATATTTATCTAGCTGAATTCATCCATAATAATAATTTTTCTCCATCCCACATGTCTTACGTGAAAACCAAAAAGACAGGTTTAGGTAATATCCAATAAAAATGGAAAAAAATGCTTTAATCTGGAAGTACCCGAAAAACACTTGACTCCGTGCAGAAGCATTCTCTGATCATGACGGAGGGATTGTTGAATTTAGACAACAGCCGTAAAAATGCTTTGTTCTACCTGTATGTCAATGAAACGTTCTTCGAAGGGCTTTGTAGGTATAAATATATCAATGTACGCATTTCCTCATGAGAACCGGTTGTTTTAATGTGCCTCAGAATAATTTTTAGGCTTCTATGTTCGCTCCTTCCTATAATGCACATCCGTTTAACCGATTCACTCAACCCTTTCCTTAAAGACCCTTCACATTCCCAAAGGTGACAGAATTTTTAGATTCTTTTTAAAATCTGGAAATCAATAATCGGTTCGCTCTCTGGACATTCGACGAATCGAAATTAAAACACAGCTTCAAAAATATAGAGAATATCTTCGACATTACTGGAATTTAAGAAAATTTAGACGTTCCTTTTAGATCAACGGTGTCGAAAAAGGAAGGAAAATTGTCACTTTTTTAAAGTAATAATTGACACTGGGTATATCTTGGGTGGAGCTTATGCATTTGGAGGAAATTTGTGTCAATTTCAGAGGGTTGCCAAAATCAATTAATTTAATTTCCTCCATGAAATTATAAATATATTTCAAAATAATATTTATTAAAAAAAAACGTATAAAGCAATTAAAAGCACAAAAATAATTTTAAAGAAATTATTTCAAATATTTTCTTCATTGTGATTTATTTTTGGGATATTACGCGGTGTTGCACTACCTTCGCTTATATATGGACACTGTAATGCTGTTCGAAATGTTCGTTGGCTAAAGAAGGAGGTAACTAAAAAATAAATCACGATGATACTTTTGGCAGTGAAAATCTCTTATCATTTATTTTCTGGTTATTTGTTCACAAAATTTATTATTACTTTCTAGATTTTATTATTTTAAGTTAGAATTCCATCACAAAACACAAAAGCCTTGTCTTTTTATGACGAGGTAAGTCTTTCATTATTTTCCTTGCAAATTAAAAGATTTTTTCTGCGTCATTAATAATACTATTCTTAAAAAAGTATCTTTCATACGAGATCTAGGAATAATTCAAGATTCCAGATTCACAATTGCTGTACGCAATGACGACATTAAGGATGGGTTGTTTCACAGAATTTAAACAATTCATCAAAATTGAAATTCAAGTTCTGTTCTTATTTCTGTGAAACCACACAATAGTTTAAATACCCACTTATCGCCCGGCAGTAAGTGTTCGAGAAGAAGAAAACTAATTTTAGAGGGAGGGCGCTAATATTTAAAAAAAAGAGCTATTTAAATTAGGCAAAAATAGTGAAAATATTTAACAAAACACGACTCATTAAAAATAAAAGTAGCATTTAAACATACACTGCGATTTTGTTCATTGCTAAAAAATGTTAAATAACACAACAAATTGTATCTTTAATAATATTCGGAGCATACTTGGCAGTTTTTTTCTACAGAAGAAATCTTAAAAAATAACACATATTTTTATTAGGAACTTAAACGCTGAAAGTGTTCAAAAGTATTCATTAGTTCAAAATAAATCGGTGTATATGTATATATCGGAAAATGATGGGATTTATTCAAAGAATACGTAAACCATATAAGGTCCCTCAGTCAATTCGAACCCTTTATAAGGCCTTAATTAGAAGAAATCTGGAATAAGGAAGCACTTTTGGAATCAGGACAAGTATGAAAACATTGAGGACTCGTTTAAAAAAATAAATGTAAGATTTTAATTACTAATTAATTGTGTGCTTATGGAAACAATAAAAACATTTTAAAATTTTCTCAACTTTTGGGATTTTGCAAAAAAAAACAACTGTTTTGGCGTGGTCCCTGCGAAGCCTCTTCACCAATCTAAAAATATAAAATGGTTGCTCATTTTTCTTATCCAATAGAGAAAGTTTAATTTATTTTTGTGAGTCAAAAGATGGCGGCCTATTTTTGTTGTCCAGTAACCAAGGTTCGTAGAAAGTGGTGACCCGACAATTCGTCCTGCGACAATTCATCCGGCGACAGTTCATCCTGCGACAGTTCATCCGGCCGACAGTTCATCCTGCCGACAGTTCATCCTGCCGACAGTTCATCCCGCCGACAATTCATCCGGCGACAATTCATCCTGCCTGATCATTTAGAAGATTTTTATTAAGTAAGTATGCAAAGAGGATATACGGCCGTATAACCAAAATCGATATACTTATATCTGAAGGCATCTTGAGTGGAAATCCGCTGTAAAAATATTTTTAATAACAATAATTTCGACTCTCCGAAGAAGCATGCGTGAATAACAAAATACGACTAACTTATACTTATAGGTTAGGTTAGGTTAGGTTAGGTTGAATTGTCAGGATGAATTGTCGCCGGATGAATTGTCGGCGGGATGAACTGTCGGCAGGATGAACTGTCGGCAGGATGAGCTGTCGGCCGGATGAACTGTCGCAGGATGAACTGTCGCCGGATGAATTGTCGCAGGATGAACTGTCATGGAACCGTAGAAAATACGTACAACGATACATTTTTTACGAATCTTGGTCCAATAATGAAAGCACACTCCGCCTTCTCCGATTTACTTCTACCCACTCCCCTCTCCCGCTTACTCCGTTCCGCAAACCCCACTCGCACGTTCCCGTCCCCCCACGTTCCCGTCATCCATACATTCATCCCGATACATTTAGTTTTTAAACCATAGCCACCTATTGCAATTTTTTATACAAAATTCATAATGCCAGAGCTCACCAGTATTTATAGAAACCTTCGCGGGCATTCTCTCAAAAAATCACCAAAGTTTCATCCCAATCGGATAAAAGGTTTAGCAACGCATAATTTCATGACGGTAGAGCTCACTATTACATAGGTAAGTATATATAAACCATCGCGGACATGCGCACATCAAATCCAGTTTCATCGCAATCGAATGAATGGTTTAGCGTAGACAACTCACATACATACATAGAAGCAAACGTATTTTGATTATTATGTACGACTAGCTGGTACCCGGCATGCGTTGCTATGCCATTCAAAGAAATAAATTGATTCTCCCTGCATGTCCTTTCCCGTACATCCCCGTTCCCTTCCACCTTCTCCGCCTTCCCCTTCCCTCATGTCTTCCCTCTCCGCAAACCCCACTTTCCCCCTGCATTTCCTCCCTGCCGCTAAAATATATGAAATGCGCACATTTTCATTGATTCAAATTTCATAACGCCAGAGCTTACCATCGTATACAGCCTGTGTTACCCGCTGATAATAACAAACAAACAATCAATAGTATCAAATAATATGTACCTAGTAAGATATGCTGAATTATGCTGAAAATTTCACTGACACGGTAACCAAGGTAACGTTCAACATGAAGCTGGGTACGAATTTGAAAACTGGCTTCATACCTTGGTTTTACCTGCCCCTTGGCGGGTATAAGAAACTTTTTGTTATTACTGTCGCTCTAACGAAATACCGCGTGAATTTTTTGAAGAGAGTAAATTCATCATAAGCTAGGTTGTTTTTTTTAGCTCTCCCTCCTTAAATAATATTCCTCCGTGCGAAAATCTATTTTGAGAACAGCACGAACCGAAATAACCGTTTGTGAATTCTTATGAATAAGCAGCACTGATTCAATGATGTGATGAAATAATGCTATTATGTCTATTTTGATAAAGCTATCTTCATTTCTACACCGCCTCGAGATAAAATATATTGCCAATTCTCGATTTTCGAAAGCAGCTACTCCCAATAATCAATTTCAAATTGCGGTCTGTACTCGTATGTTCATTGGCCTCCGTTGTCGAGGGGAAAGGCTCTTGACTCACAATCGGATTGATTCCCATATTTCACTATTAATTCATAAAAAAAAACCGAGTGCAGTTTTACACGCGGTAGAAGCGAAGCTTTACCAAAACAATCTCAACCAATACTTGAAAAGTGAGATCATAATCAAAGCGATCAATGAGCGCAGACCTAGAGTAATTTCCGTTTCATATCTCAACCAACAGGAGCCTTTTAAAGTGACATAATAATAAAGCGGCCAATGAGCGCAGTTGATGCGTGACAGGTGCAGTAATCGTCATTTCCGTTTCATCCGAAATACAAGGCGCTATAGAATTTTCACTTTAAAATCGAGTGCAGTTCACATGCGGTAGAAGCGAAAATTTATCAAAACCTTTATTAGGAGCCTAGAAAAGTGAGGTCATAATCAAAGCGGCCCATGTGCGCAGTTTGATATTTTGCAGGTGCTGTAATTAGTGTCCGACCGAACTTTCGGTTTCGGTTTCAGTTTCGGCCGAGTTTCGGCCAAAGAACGAGTTTCGGCTTAGTTTCGGTTTCGGCCGCCATTTAGCCGAAACTACGGCCGAAACCGAAACTGAATTCGGGAAGTTTCGTTTTGCGATTGGGCATGTTCGGTACACTGAACTACGAGTCACAAAGTGTCATTTTGCTGCGTCCGCGCTCATAGTCGTGTAGTAGCGGTAGTTTGGTTTATTTGATGTGAAATTGGAGTTGTTTATACTTAACATTATTTCGAAATGGATAAGTTTTATTTCGCTATTGAAATGATTTAGTTCTTGATAGGCCCTGAGGAAAATAATTTGCCTGAGGGCCTATGCCATATTTGGGGATGTGTGTGGAGGGTTTTAACGGACAGGAAGGAGAGGAGAGTTCTGGGAAGGAAAAGGGGTGGGTAGGAATCTGGGGTTCAGTGTGTCCTGGTTATCCACCTTCAAAACCTAGACAAACCTCATCCCATGAACCCGGGCAAATCACCAAACGTAGCGAAATACTTGGGGTGACCTATGGCAGAGGTGTTGGTTCTCCAATAAAGGTTACCGGGGCGGCGGTACCCTTTCCCGCCTCTACCTAAACAAATTAGGTTTAAAAAAAAAAAATTGTTTTCTACCTTTTATTTTACGTTATCTTAATCTTCATCATTACATAGTATAAAATGAAGTCTCTCAAAACTTATGTGCGCGTTAATCTTTTAAACTACGCAACGGATTTTCATACGGTTTTCACCAATAGATAGACTGATTGAAGAGGAATGTTCATATGTATAATACATGTAAATTATATTAGAGAAAAGCCGTGAAATTCAAATAAAACATATTTTTGAGCGATTTAAAACGGCTGGCGGGCCGTACTATAGTCACTTTTGAAATTCGTTCCACGGAAGAAATTGGAAAATAGATGTCCTAGAGTAAGTAGGTATTTGATTTGAATTATTTTCTTTCTTTTAAATCTTTTAAACTACGCAACGGATATTCATGCGGTTTTCACCAATAGATAGAGTGATTCAAGAGGAAGGTTTATATGTATAAAAATATGCTTATTATAGTAGAGAAAAGTCAAGAAATTCAAATATTCAATTCAGGCAGCGGGCAGCGGGCAGCTGGAAAGCAGGTGGTGTGGATTTTATGAAGGTTGGCATTACCCAACGTTGTGTTTCGTTAGCCACAGCAACGTGTGGCCGGGTCTGCTAGTAATATATAAAACAAAGTCGGGTTAGTTACACTATTTATAACTCGAGATCGGCTGGACCGAATTTGATGATCTTTGATTTGTTGGATTTGTCTCCGCCCCGGATAACAGAATAACTATTAAAACATCGCAAAAATTCACGAAAAAGAGAGTTATGAAGAAAATTAATTTTTTCATACATTTTGTATGGAACGAAATCTCATATTTTGAAAGAGCTGCAACAATATTGTGATAAATATAATATTGAGAAGAGAGTGATTTCCAAAAATTCAAAAACGTCAAATGTTAATGCGCTGATTGTTTTATTTTTGTTCTTAAATATAGTATAATGCTGCCTCTCTTTGTTACACACTAAATTTCAATAGTCGAAAATGAGACAAACCGTCAACGTATGTCTCTGCACCCCTCCAAAGGAAAAATACAAAAATAATAAATCTCTGAAATGAAACGCATTTTTTTTACGTAACCTCCACTCAGAACCTGTCATCTTAGGGGATGCTGTGTGGAGGGTCTTTTTAAGGAAGGGAAGGATAGGAAGTTCTGGGAAGGAAAAAGGCATGAGGGGTGGGTAGGAATCTGGAGGTCAGTGTATCCGAGAGTGAATCCATCCCTCCAACTGCGGTGCAAGGCCATTGCCTTGACCGAAATCGACCTTTTACCTTTACCTTTCCAGCCGGACTCTTTCGACCCATTGATCGAGAGAATCCGGCTGGAAAGGTCAAAAGGCCTCCCTCAACCAGTCTCTCTCGATCCGGCCCGCCACGCAGCAGGTGAGCAGACGCATCCGCTGCCAAGACCCGCACAAAAATCACGCCATGAACCCGGCCACCCCTCCTAAATCACAAAACGTAGCGAACCACTTGGGGTGACCTATGGCAGAGGTGTCGGCTATCCAATAAATGGTTCCCGGGGCGGCGGCACCCGTACCCGCTTCCTTAGAAAATTTCCCGTAAGTAGGTGGAAAGTAAGAAAATCACAAAAATATAAATCCGTACACAACGTCATCTCTGATACTGACAAAAACAAAACACGGACAGTTGGGCATCGATAATTGCTTCAATGTGTAATTTTTAACTTAATAATTTTTTTTTAATTCAACAGTTATTGATTCTGAGGCGGTACGAAGTTCGTCGGTTCAGATAGTTTCTTAATAATGTTCAAATAGGTAATACCCACTATTTAAAAAAAATATTATTTACAAAGCGATTTACGATTACGATTTCAAAAAGCATAAATAATGTATTCGAAATAAGGAGTGGCAATTATGCTATGTTTATTTTTAGTTCAAATATCAGCCTGAATGATTAATATATGATTTTAAAATAAAGGCTAAATAAATATAAATGACCTTATATGGAAGTTTCGGTTTCGGTTTCGGCCGTAAAAACTAGTTTCGGTCGGACACTAGCTGTAATGCGTTATTTCCGTTTCATCCAAATTCCAAATCACAACGGGGCTAAATAAGTTTCACTTAAAAAATATATAGTATATTTGCAGCACGCTCCAGAAGATACACTCAGTATCAAAATTTAACCATTGCTTGAAATGGCTTTAGCAATGTTTAGTGACCAGACCTGAATAGCCAGGTACTTCCCCACCTTCCTCTTCCCCATCTCCTTCCCCTTCCCACCACCTTCAGCCTCACTACCATTTGCTGTACGCCATAGTCTTTGTAATTATTTTATAATCGAACACATACATGTTGAACACATACATTTGAACAATTCATCACACATTTTATGTTAATTTTCATGTTCTGTGAAAGTTCTATTCAAGTTTTGTGATTATTTCAGATTTACGAAGCAACTGGCCGAATCATATAATAACTTTTATAATAATGAAGAATTTAACGGGGAACTTTCAAGTGTCAAAAAGCGAAATGGCGCTGAATGGCCATTTGATGACAATGTTACATTTGAATCTCTGCAAAACAACTTGATAAATTCTAATGCTGAGATTGTTAGCTCCCTCTAGAGCTGGAGCACGTATCTCTCTAGTCTGGATCATCCGATTTTACGACACGGCTTGAAAAATGTATCAGCTTTTTACGTTTCTTCCCTCCTTGCGAATGGGTTATTTTCAGACACCTTCTTCTCCTTTACCATTTAGAAATGGAAGCGTCTAATAATATCTACTGGAATTCCAAAAACTGAACAAATCGGACTAACATCTATGAAAACCAAAGTGCGTACGAATATCTACAGCTCAAACTGCTGACTAATATCTATGAGAACCACCGTGCGTACGAATATCTGCAGCTCAAACTGCTGACTAATATCTATGAGAACCAAAGTGTTGACGAATATCTACAGCACTGGCAGAGGTTGGATTTGCAATTATGTATAGCATATTGGAATAACGTAATATTTCGTATGCAGTTTAAAAAACTTAATTTATGTATGTAAAAATCCCTAATATCGGACTATTGGACACATTTAGCTGAATATTAAGGACTTGGGTTTGTGTTTTAACAGCTTTCTTTATTTCGAGTGCTTCTAAATTATTTAGTCTGTTACCATGATCATTTCTATGTCAGTTAGGTTAGGTTAGGTTGTGGTGCCGTGTATTTCGAATTAAATAAATATCTTTGTATTATGACCTCCATGTTTGTTCAATAAATTATTGTCCTCGTAAACAGCAAAATACGTAATATTATGCAAAAACTTCATGTACGTACTTTAAACGTTTAAGCCTTTACGTAATTAGTAATTACGTAATTGAAGTAATTTATGCTTTTCCGTACAACCTCTTGCTCAGCTGCCCTCTGTAGATATCAGTCCAACCTACGCTCTGTAGACATTAGTTCAACCTACGCTCAGTAGTTATTAGTCAACACTGGGACCTTCATAGATATTCGTCCGACCTTAGCTCTGTAGATATTAGTCAACACTCTGAAGTTCGTAGATATTAGTCCAACATATGAGCTGTAGATATTCGTCCGACATACAGGCTGTAGATATTAGTATCTGGAGTCTTAGAAACTACAAACGAAAGCAAAAAAAACATGAAATGCAAAAATCTAGAGGTAAAGGGAAAGAAATAGAAACGCAACAACAATTTCCATTTCGCAAGATCTTAGTTACTTCCCAGAAGCCAACAGATTCACTCCAATTAACAGATTCGACTTCACCTAATATAATTTATTAAGAGTTTAACTTTTAGTTAAATGCGTCAAAGGGGGATCATTCTGGTAATGGTGAAAGCCAGAAGCAGGAGTTTGGCTCATTCGCTCATCAAGTGTTATTGGGAGGACATATTGAGGCCTAGGTAAATCTAAGCAAGATACCTAGAGCAGCAAGATTTAGGGGGAGGCAGTTCGAGGTAGGATCATGTATGTTTAAAATGGAAAGTTTAAAAATTAGACTTAGTGCGTTTTTCACGATATTTGTCAATACCGCATAAGAATACCCACTGTCCGAAGCCAGTGGATCCATAGAAACTAGAAACATCAATTTAAGTATGTTAAATGTATGTGGAATCTTAGTAAGTACCTGTCTCTTTAGATTTGGTCACCAAACACGGTAAACCAAGCGTAGTTTCGATCAACGTCATTCTATACTGTGTATAGATTCCCATCTACTCCGCAGATTTCGGTGAGAAATGAACAACGACTTTGAAGTGAAAAAGGCGCAATTAAGCTATCTTTCCGTAGTATAAAATGAAGTCGCTTTCGCTGTCTGTGCGCTTAGATCTTTTAAACTACGCATCGGATTTTCATACGGTTTTCACCAATAGATACATTGATTCATGGGGAATTTTTTAGGTTTATATTGTGTAAATTGGTTGAAATATATAAATAAAGGGAGTGGGCTGGCAAGCAGGCAGCGGACAGCGGGCAGCGAGCTGGCAAGAGGGCGGTGTGGATTTGATTTAAAAGATGGCGTTGGTTATAATGGTTGGGTAATGGGATTTAAAAGCATAAATTTAAAATAAAATAAATTATGTATGCAGTTTACATGCGGTAGAAGTGAAACGTTCAGAAAAATAAACTTTGAGAGAATGAGACGAATACAGAGTATCAGGTGTAGGATAATTGTAGGTTTTTTTTAAAATTATACTATTGTTACTAAGTTTAAAAATTATTTTACAAATTATTTATTTATTTACACCCTTTTACGGGGCTTTTACATAAGTATGAAATTTACAAATAACACTTTGATTAAATAATATATAAATACTTAGTATATATTATTTAATTAGTACAGTATGTACAGTAAATATATAGTATTTATTGTACATAACTGAACTGCCTCAGTAACAGTATTTTGAATTTGTTTAAAGATAAATTGAAGATGTCCACTGACTTGGTATAATTATTTCACTCCATTAGTATTCTGGGCAAAGAGGAGTACATATGGTAGTTAGTTCCAGAATTTCTGCACTGAAATAAATCCTGACTTCTGGTATTACGTAGTGGAATCCGGAAGCTTATCAATTCAAGCAATACCGGACTATCAACTAAATTATTTAGAATTTTATACAGAAATACCAAATCAGGGAAAATTCTTCTGTCTGACAATTTGAGCATATTCATATCATTTAAAATAGTGTTAACATAATTGCTGGAATATCCATTTTAAAATTTAGAAAACGTAAGAATTTGTTTTGTATTCTTTTAACAGCTTGTACATGTATATTATAATATGGGTTCTAGACGGGAGAATTGTACTCAAGTTGACTTCTAACATATACAAAATATATCAGTTTAATACACTTTAAATTGTTAAAAATTCTAGTTAGCCTAGTTATAAATCCCAACATTTTTAATCCCTTGTTAGAGATTTCTGTTATGTGGTTAACAAATGAAAGATTTGTTTGAAAAGTGATCCCTAAGTCTTTAATTTGTGTTAATGTCTCGAGAGTATTGTTATCAATGTTGTAATTAAAGATCAATGGATTTTTTATTCGAGAAAATCTAATTACTTGGCATTTTGAGATATTTATGTAAAGTCTATTTTCATTACACCAAATTAACAATTTGTTGATATTATCTTGAAGAATGTTGCAATGGTAAATATTTTTTGAATAATTCTAAATATTTTGAAGTCATCAGCAAAAGTAAGAAAAATACATCATGAAATATTTTTGTTTTAGATCAATTATAAACAAGGTAAATAAGATTGGGCCAAGGTGTGAACCCTGTGGAACTCCACTTGTTGCAAAAATTATTATTATACAACGGTGCTGAAGAAGTTTTCACTTCAATAAATCGTTGGGCTCTTTATTTGTTTAAAATTGATTTGATTGGCGGCGGCTCTCCATCAAAGTACGTTCCTGAGTATCAGCGTATAATCTCTCAGAATTGGAAACCGGATCCCACTGTGCTCCAGTTAATGTTGCCTAATCCTTTGTCAAATAAACCATATTGATTTAGTTGTTCGTCTATATAAACATGTTGGTCAGTTATACGAGGAGGTTTCCAGCAGTATAGTTTCCAGAAATGCATTAGAGTCAAATAGTTTGGAATATTACTACGAGTATACCTATTATCAATGGAAATTGGTCGTTGTGGTAAATTTACAAATTCGAATGGCATCAACATTTTCATAAACTTTTCATGACAGCGTTGACCGTTTTCATTTTAAAGTTGATCAGCATTTTAATTACAGACAGAATTTATCAAAACGCGACAGCTTTTACCTTATGTTATTAAGAATTAAGTAATAAATCGTTAAGTGATCGGGCAAGGCGAACGGTCGGGCCTTTACGCACGCTTGACTTGGTGAGTAAGCTGGTGAATGCGTGATGAGAGCGTTACGAAAAGTGTGATCGGGCGAGGCGAACGGAAGTTGAGAGGAATATATAAGTTAGTGAAGTTTTACTTCACTCGTGTGGTTTAAAGCACTGTCGTTTTTTTTAACTACTCATCTTTTCATGGCCTATGTGCATTGATTCAACATATTTTAGTTTGTGCGCATTGTACGCTTTTCTTGCCAAACCATACCAGTCCCAGCGAGAGATCGTACGTGAAGGCATCGTTTTAGTATCTTTTGTCTCCTTTATTTCCAAAGAGGACGAACGTCGGTGGTGTCCACACGAGCTCTCGCAGGGAGTAGTTTAAACAATAATTGAATTGTTTCTCTATTGAAACACGAGCAAAGCACAATTCATAACGAGATTGTAACTCTCTAATTTTTACTGTCTCCGTTTCATTTTCATTCATATTTGATTAGGTACTACACCACACACAATTGTTTGATAACTGTTTGGTTTCAAATGCCTCGAAAATTTGAATATATATTTTAATAAATAACTTAAATATAAATTGCCTATAAATAGCCTCGTTTCCAATTTCAGAATGCGTAATAAACCAATTTCCTCCCGTAAATGGTAAAATATAAATAATAATCCGCAATTCCCAAGGAACAGCACGGTCGTCATGCTTCTAAAACAAAAGTACCTACGCCTATCACTTCCGTGTAATTAACGCATTAAAGGGTCAAATATTTTTGTCCCGGAGAGAGATTTTATAAAGAATTTCATTGATTTATTACACAAATATTTTTACACCATTATTCTTATTATGGCAACAATTCACTAGTTTTAAAACCGTACTCGCAAGCGGGGTTTAAGCGACTCAATATTTGCCAACCTGTTGTTGAACGGATTCTGCTTGAAAATCCTAGCGATTATGCCGAGCGCTTGTTGCCAAGGTTGCCATACTAAAAGCTTTATAAGCTAGCCACATGGAGAGAATGAAGGTATCATTATGAATTACACATGTTATTTCTTCAAGAAGTTAACTTTAGCAACATACACTCAACTGTGCTAGTGGCCAAAAGGAAAAACCAAGTTTTAAAAACATCAATTTTTCCGTAACTACAAAATCTTCACCTGCGGTCCTGCGAACTCAGCAAAAATGTGTGAGGCTGTATGACAATAAATTGTAAGTACTCGCAAGCACCAGGTAATTAAAAAAATAGTTTATAAAATGAGACATGGACTGGTATTTGAAGGAATTAGAACAAGATTATAAAAATATAATAAAATTTATTTGACCTCTCCACCTTTACAATACGGAATAGTTCGCAATAATCGCAATATTGACAATAATATAGAGTAGATAGTAGGACTCCAGATACTAATATCTACGGCCTTTATGTCGGACGAATATCTATAGCTCACTTGTTGGACTAATATCTATGAACTTCAGAGTGAGGACTAATATCTACAGAGCTAAGGTCGGACGAATATCTATGACGGTCCCAGTGGTGACTAATATCTATGGAGCGTAGGTTGGACTAATATCTACAGAGGGCAGCTGAGCAAGAGGTTTTACGGAAAAGCATAAATTTCTTCAAATACGTAATTTCTAATAACGTAAAGGCTTAAACGTTTAAAATACGTACATGAAATTTTTGCATAATATTACATATTTTGCTGTTTACGAGGACAAAAATTTATTGAACAAACATGGAGGTCATAATACAAAGATATTAATTTATTTCGAAATACACGGCACCACAACCTAACCTAACCTAATCTAACTGACATACAAATGGTCATGGTAACAGACTAAATAATTTAGAAGCACTCGAAATAAAGAAAGCTGTTAAAACAAAAACCCAAATCCTTAATAATCAGTTAAATGTGTCCAATAGTCCGATGTAATCTATTTATAGGTGTATGAGACTCATAGTTTATTTTAAAATTGTCACAGAAGAAGGTAGCACATTGCCTCGTATTTCTGGTCGGTACGCAAAATTTTATTTTGGCGAGAATTTCAGGGTTGTCAATGCAATTATTAATGATTTTATTTAATCGTACAAGGTCAGAGATGATCCGCCTATCTGACAGCGTAATTAAGTTTAGTTGTTTCATCAAAAGGACATAGTTAATATTTTGAATTGGAATATTCAGCTTAAAGTTAACAAATCTTAAAAATTTGTGCTGTACCCTTTCAATATTGTCGGAATGTATTTTATACAATGGGGACCAAATGGGCGAATTATCCCCTACCTGGCTTCTTACTAAAGAAGTGTACAATATTTTCAAACATTCTAGTGACTTAAAATCACTTGCTGTTCTGCATATAAAACCAAGCATTTTTATAGCTCTATTTGTTATTTCATTTACGTGCAAAGTAAATGTTAACTTTTCATCAAATATAACACCTAAGTCCCTGATCTGAGTGACCGGTGTCAATATTACATTATTTAAAGAGTATTCATAAGTTACGTGACTTTGGATTTTATAAAAACGAATAACTTGGCACTTTTGAATATTAAGAAATAGCGAGTTGATCACACTCACACACCAATGAAACAATTTATCTAAATTAGATTGTAAAATATGGCAATCCTCTATACTACGTATCATTTTATGTATTTTTAAATCATCAGCGAAGAGTAAAACTTGTACATCTATAAATATACTAACAATGTCATTTATAAATAATAAAAAAAGAATTGGTCCGAGGTGAGATCCTTGTGGAACCCCACTTGTGGCTTCGAAGATATAGAATTCTACAGAATTTATTTTAACACAAAGCTTTCTTTTACTAAGATAACTATTAAACCAGTTCAATAAGGTTCCTTTAATGCCCAACATTTTTAGTTTATGTACAAGAATATGTCGCCTAACTTTATCAAAAGCTTTGGAAAAATCAGTGTATATAGAATACACCTGATGTTTAAGGATAAGGGAATCAGTTATATAATTTCCATAAATGATTAAGTTACTTAAAGTATTTCTACCTGTGTTAAAACCGTGCTGATTGGGGACAATTATATTATTGATTTGTTTTTTAAAGACATCTAGGACTAATGATTCAAAGAGTTTGGGAATAGCGGACAATATACATATTGGTCTGTAGTTTGATACATCGCTTTTATCACCCCTTTTGTGAAGAGGCGTTAAAAAGCTTTTTTTCCACTGATCTGGAAAACACCCTGATGCTAAAGACTTGTTCTGTATTAGTTATAAAAAGATGTCTTTATAATTTATTTAATGAAATGTATGATTTTGATTTTGATTTTAATTTTAATTTTAATTTTTTATTATTATTTTAATCATTATAATTGTGTACTACGTACCTGCCTAACTATTATTATCTATCCTTGTAAAAGCCCACTAGGGCGTAAATAAATAAATTAATAAATAAATTAGGGATTTTTACATACATACGTAAATTAATTTTTTTTTAGCTGCGTACGCAATATTACGTTATTCCAATTTGCCACACACAATTGCAAATCCAACACGATATTCGTCCACACTTTGGTTCTCATAGACATTAGTCAGCAGTTTGAGCTGTAAAAATTTTGCTCACTTTGGTTCTCATAGATATTAGTCTGATTTGTTCAGTTTTTGGAATTCCTGTAGATATTAGTAGACGCCTCCGATAGTAGGTACTCATAGAGAAGACGTACCAGCGGAGACCAATATGAATTTGATTTTTTCGTTGTATTTGACAGAGAAGCAATCACGGGTAGGTACTAAAATGAAAAAAAGTGTCACTGGCAATTGGCTCATTGCAAAATAAAAGCTCATGTCGCTAGGTGCAAACGGCCGAGCGATGACCCCGCATCAAAATGTCTCTTCGCTCGACATTTTGTTTCCCTTTGAATTGGAGCTTCACAGGAGTTTCAACTGTTATTATTCCATTCGAGTTTATGTACGAGTTGTTAAAATGAAAATTATTTGTCACGTGAGTTAACGACGCGACGTCTGTTTCCATTCTCAATGTTGAAATGATCCAATTTAGGGGAAGAACGAGAATTTAATTCAAATTGTTGAAAATGAATTAATTTAATTCAAATGATTGGATAATATCCAGAGTAAATTGTCAAATGCTCCTTAAGCAGAGATGAAGGCGTGGAAGGTTTTATTAAAAATTAGTTGATTAGGTATTAAATAAAGTGTATTTTTCAATTCGTTGCTGGAAAATTATTAATATTATTTCGAATATTAGTTTTTTCTTACCGGACAAGATGTCAATTGGATTGAATGGCATTGCAACGCATGCCAGGTACCCACTAGTATTTCTTTAGAAACGTACTAAAAAAATAGGAAAATTCTTTATGCAAGATTTATTTTTTTATGCGCGTGTAGAAAAACATAGAATTTTGGATACTAATGAAATCATCAAACTTCCTAAATTTGATTGTCCGTAACATGTGAAATATTCCTCCGTAATGAACTCAAGTTTGATTTGAATTCAAGTGTCATTTCAAAATATCAAACTGACAAACTTCAATCCGTGTTTAATGCAGCGGCAAGGCTCATAACTGGGGTCTCTAAATATTCGCATATTTCAGAACACCTTCGTAACCTTCACTGGCTCAAGTGTCCTGAAAGAATCCAGTACAAATTGTGCTGGATGGTTTTTAAATCAATCAACGAAATGGCCCCACCTTACATCTCCGAATTATGCGTCCCGGAAAATACCGGTCCGAGGCAATAAACCCTTAGATCAGCAACTTCATATGCTAATGGCCGACTAATAGAACCTAAACGAAAGCCAAATACTAAGTTTGGAGATCGTGCTTTCGGAGTATCTGATAATAGACTCCCTCCGGAATTAAGATGCATAACAAGCCCAACAGAGTTTCGGTATCATACTTGTATTGCCTATGATATGTCTTAATCACACTTTTCTTACTGAATTAAAATTAATCAAGTCCTTACACATCAATCTGTCTCTTGACGAATCACATTTAGGAAGATCAAATCCTTATAGGTACTACTCCACCATCCACCATTAAATATTGCTTTAACTTTCCAAAATACACTCATCAAAGAATACATTACATACAAATATTAAAATATTTTTCAGGATTAAATAACAGGTGTTCATAATTATGTCCTCTGCGTGCGAACTCTTTCTAAATTTCTTTCAATGAACAATATACAGAGTTAATTTCAAGCGACCTCCCAGGTAAGTATGGTCCTATTTTCACTAATTTTTAGGCAGCATCGCATTCATTAGTCAAAATATTGTACATATATTTTCGTATCGGTGATCAATGAACCGGTGTATGCAATTTTTAACCCTAAGTTGTTTTTAATTGTTTGTCTAGCTTGTAGTTATTTTTAGATTTTAGAAATGTACTATAAGTTTGTACAGCGCTCTTGAGGTGATTTTTCACAAAAACGGCGCTATATAAATCATCCAAGTATTATTATTATTAATATTGAAAATTGGAACTGACTGTTAAGAGAAGCTATAAAACAGGTCAGTAGTTGTAAAAAAAATTCTAGTTTTGAAATGTGTATTTGTTTAGTTAGATTAGAAAGTTTAAGGTTGGAGAATATTCGACTTTGTACGCAGACACTATATTAAAAAAAAAAACACCGCAAATTGCATGATTTACAGTTCCTAGTTTATCCCTATCCTATTGAAATTATAAGATCTCTTTTATTTGTTAACCAAAAATAATTATATTATAAAGACGATTGAAAATATTTATTTTTGAAAGACATAACTGAAATTCTGCAATTATAATAGACATAAGCTAATCCATTAGATAAAGAAAGAAAGAAAGGGTAAAAATTAAATTTGATTGAACAATTAGAAATCAATAAACGAATGAATGACCTAGCCACGAATTAATAAAGTAAGGAAAATTATCTATTCCCCACTTAGCATGTTTACAAAAACTAACAATATAACTAACTTAACTATCACGCCGTTTTCCCGCGAGAGAGAACGGACCGCACTATACGGATTCTACGCACGCGCGGACTTTAACACACTATTTTTTACATTAGCTGCACACAAGAGGCCCTGGTGAAAATAATTTCCCTAAGGGCCTATGTCTTATAGGGGATGCTGTGTGGAGGGTTTTTTTTAAGGAAAGAAAGGAGAGGAAGTTCTGGAAAGGTATGAGGAGTAGGTAGGAATCTGGGGGTCAAGGTGTGCAGAAGTGACGGAAATATGAATCCATCCCTCCAACTGCGGTGCAAGGCGGTGGGTCGAGAGATTCTAGCAGGAGAATAAAAGACTTCCCTCCCTCAATCAGTCTCTCTCGATCCTGCCCACCAAGCTGCAGGTGGGCAGATGTATCCGCAGACCCGGACAAACCTCATCCCATGAACCCGGGCACCCAGTTACGTCACCAAACGTAGCTAACCGATTGGGGTGACCTTCAGTGTTTTATGAATTGGAATAAACTGATGATACGCTCTGTTTCATTATCTGCTTGGAATGAGAAAGACAATAGCAGAATTAACAGAGATTTTAGCATAAATCATTAATTATTGAAACCAATTCGAGAATTATAATAGTAGACACATGTGTGAACCAACCAATGGAAAATATTCAATTTATTTTCGCCCACGTAATTGTGTTGGACTTTACAGGATTTAACTGAACAACGTGCTCTATAAATATTGCAAACAAGATTAATCATTTGAATAAATTATTAGAAACAGTGAATGTTAAAAATAATATGATATTTTTAAACTAATTTCGCATTTTGTTTATTCATTTTGTTTATTCAAAGAGTGTTTAATAAAAGTCATTGTCAGATCTATTAAAATTTTAAACACCATTTTTGGAGTGAAACTTCTATATGCACGCTTGACTTGGGGAGTGAGTTGGTGAATGCGTGACGAGAGCGTTACGAAAAGCGAGGCGAACGTAGTTGAGAGGGTTAGTTAGTGAAGATAGAAAGAGAGAGAGTTACGTTTCATATATTACTGTAGGGGCAAGAGAGAGAGGTGCGAGCACACATTTTCTTCCTCTCATCTCATAGCCAGTTACGTTTCGTATATCTAAGATACAGTGCAGGCCTATTGTCTGTATCACACTGTAGGAGCAAGAGAGAGCAGTGCGCGCGCAAATTATCTTTCTCTCTTCCTATCACATAGATGGAGCTAAAGAAGTTTTACTTCAGTCGTGTAGTCTAAAGCACACTAGTTTTTTTTACATTAGCTCCACACAGGAGACCCTAAGGAAAATAATTCCACTCAAGGCCTATGTCATCTTTGGGGATGCTGTGTGGAGAGTCTTTTTAGGAGAAGGAAGGATAGGTAGTTTTGGGAAGGAAAAATTTATGAGGGGTGGGTAGGAATCTGGGGGTCAGTATGTCCAGGAGTGACGGACGAATGAATCCATCCTTTCCATTAAGGTGCAAGGCAATGTTCCGAGAGAGTCCTGCTGGAGAGGTCAAAAGATCTCTCTCAATCAGTCTCTCCCGATCCGGCCTGCCACGCTGTTGTAAATTTCATTTTCACGTGGTTTTGAATTGTATACAAATCTACAGTTTTATTTCAAGGTTGACGAAATTTTGCATACTAGACCTTCAAAACAATGGAAAGATCACTTTTTACACGAAATTTCGAAAAACCACCCCATTTCATACCCCTTAAAGCAGTATTTTGACATTTTAGATAAAATTTTGAACTTCTGACGCTCAAGGAAAATTACTGCCTTTCTCATATTTCGAAAAATTCTGTATAAAACCCGGGTTTGATTTTCATTGATTGATTTTTGACATTTTGAACACTTTACTTCAAAACATGGGGAAGGAAGGTCACTGTCTACGTGATATTTCCGATAACCAGAAAATCCATTTTTCCCGAATGAAGAATGATGGTACAGCTTGTTCTTGAAAAAGATAGGTACTTCTAATAAATGGTAAGCCACACAAAATAAATAAATAATATTTTAAAAATAAAATGAGCAAATGAAAACATTAAATGTAAAAGCTTTGCTTCTAATTCTTAGAATTGGAAGAAAGTGGACTCTTACATATTGACAATTTGAAATGTACCTGATGGTGGGTGAAATGTAACTGATGGTGGGTGTTTGTGGGTGGTGGGTGCTATCAATAAGGTTTAGAGTGGAAACGTCACACCCTTCTGCGTGGGAAGGCCGCGGTCTTCCGATTTCCGCGATCAAACTCTTTGCTTTTAAACTGTACGCCCGAAAATATTTCAACCACCGAAAAGATAAACTGATAGAAGTGCATTGTGGGGGTGTCTCGCGTGCCGAAAGTTAGGGAAATTTCGTGTACTTCAAGTGAAATGTCATAAAATATTTTAAAATACAGATTTTAAATATAAATTTCATTTAATCATTGAAAAATAAAACAGAGGTATGAAAGAGATAAAGACAGAGAAAAAAATTGAGTGCAGTTAACACGCGGTAGAAGTGAGACTTTACCAAATTAATCTCAACCAATAATTAACCAGGGAGCCTTGAAAAGTAAGGTCATAATTAAAACGGCTTAGCGTCATTTTCGCTTTATATTTCAACCAATAGGAGCCTTGGGGTGAGGTTTGTCTGGGTCCTGGAGGCGGAAGACCGGGATACACTAAATCTCAGATTCCTACCCACCCCTTAAATCCTTTTTCTTCTCATGACTCTCCTCTCCTTCCTTTCCGTAAAAAAACCCCTCCACACATCATCCTCAAAGATGACATAGGCCCTGAGGGAAATTATTTTCCTCAGGGCCTCCTGTGTGGAGCTCATGTAAAAAAAAAGCCTTGATAGGAATTTGATGCTTCGCAGGTGCTGTATGCGTCATTTCCGTTTCACTAAAATAGACAAGAGTTTGGAGGTTACAAAGCACCGCACAAAGAGGATACCAACATCTCGCAGCCTAAATCCTACGGCTACCTATGTGTTTGTCTCTTTTTAGTGTCGCTATTTTTATTTATCGCGTTTCAAATCAAAATGGTACTAAATAAGTTTTCACTTCAACGGTCGCAACCGAAGCGATCCTGTTGTCTTACCAATTGAGCTATTGCCATTTAGTTTCATTCCGTCATTTTCTTCCAATTACAAACACTTTCTTTAATTTAGGAGGCGGTTATGGGTACTGCAGCCCCGGGAACCATTTATTGGATAACCAACACCCCTGCCATAGATCACCCCAGTGGTTCGCTACGTTTGATGACTTAGCAGGGGTGCCCGGGTTCATGAGGCGAGGATTATCTAAGTCTTGGCGGCCAACGAGTTTTCCCATGTACTTCATGGCGGGCCGTATCGGGAGAGTGGTTGAGAGCAAGACCTAACTTAGATCTTTCCAAGCGGGCTCTCGCCTTGAGCAGTGGGAGGGATGGATTCATACGTCCGTCACTCCTACCCAGGTTTCTAGCCACACCTCATACCTTTTTTCTTCACAGAACTTCCTATCCTTCCTTTATATTTAATACTGATTATAATTAATAATATTAATTATAACCAATGTTACATTTTAATTATTGAAGTAAGAAATAAAAACAACTTCAGCGAAAATACGATAGAGATAAACACAGAAAATACATTTTTTTAAAGACTCTAGAATCTGGGTTCGAGTCCCAGTTGCTACCATTTCCTTTTTTTGATTTTCTATATCTTAACTTCTTTCATATTTTAATTGAGAGTTGTTTATACTATTTTCTTCAATGCTTAAATATTACATTGAGGTTTACAAGCTTCAATAAGTTATTCCTAATAAATTGAATTAATTTCTTAATTAAAGGAAGATAATAAAAGCGAAACTCAATAAAAAATCTGGAAACAGAAAAACATTCGGTCACATCTGGGAGTCGAACCCCGGAACTTCGCCTTGGCGGGGCGGAGCTCTACCAACTAATGTAACATGTCCCTATCCGATTTAATTGTTTAATACTTCGACTAAGAACTACCAACGTAATCTTCATTTTCTTAAGGAGATAAACGTGCGTCAAGTTAAAACGGGTGAATATGACCTATAGTTGAAATGAAATTATATAGTTATTTTTTCATAGTTGATTTTGCATGTGTTTTTTACTAAGATAATAAAAAGTTGATTTATAAAATATACTGGTATTATTTATATTTTTTTTATGAGCAAAGAACCCATAAATAATAATTAATTTTCAAAATCAAGATAACCCTTTCAGTTTTGGTACAACCCATCTATAAAATTCGGGTCACGGGGACCCGGCGTCATTGACCGCGTAATTATTTTCACGTCATTGACGCCGAGTTAAAGCATATTTTTATTGGCTGCTATCTATGCTGTGTATGATTGCAAGTTGTAAACCCGAACTAAATGCTATATTTTTAACTTAGTAAGTAGAATCTCAAATTGTAATATTTTATTTAAATGAAGACAATATGGCGAAACTTAATCGAAGTTCTGAAAACGGAAAAATTTGAAAAAGATCAGTGACATCTAGCACATAGACCAAGAAGTCCTAGAAGTGACCCTATCTTTTTCTGATTTTTCTGTTTTCGTTTTCTGTTTTCTGCGTTTCTCTAATTTTGTCTTCATAATTTGAGGTTTTACTTAATCAGTTAAAATTAAAATAAATCAATTTCGTTAGTTATTTGGGTGGCATGGGAGTTCGAAGGACTATTGTGAAAGTATTAAATTTGATTCTTTTCCAATTGGTATGGATTACATTTCAATTGATTATCTCACGTTTGTAAAATGATCACAACATTCCAATCCCAAATTCCGGAGGGCATTAAAGATGGTGCAGCCCGCAGAGGCAGTGGAGATGTACATCCCAAGAAAAAGTGATTCCAACAAATTTAGGAGCTTTTTCCTCATATTTATAATTTCTGCATCTCTTCTTGGATCCTTCGCACAGGTATACAGCCTCTGTGGAAAGAGGTATGGGAACTAATTTTCTATCTACCTTTATTTTAATGAGATCGACCGGAATGACAAATTAGGTTTTTGTACATTTCATCTACACATAAGTCATAACCAGACTAGAGCTTCCTTCGCATCGCTGTTGAAATTTTAACACAAAATCCGATTTATGATAAGTACCATGTAGGGGGGCAACAATTCAAACAAAACTCTGCTAAACTGAAACTCTATTCAAATAGCAACAGCTGGCAATGGTGGATTTCAGAAACTCAAACAATGACTGTATGTAACTGCAAACTTCCATGCGATTTTATTAATTATGTTGTTGAAGTAATCCACGATGTCTAATGTAACATGATATAATGTTACATAACACACCACTCTTCTGCAATTCTCTTGTTTACTCTTCTACTTGCTTTTATTATCTTCACTGTTTTCCTTTTTTATTTCTCTATCATTTTGTATTTTAAATGCTTTTCCTTTGTTATGCAGCTTTCAACTGAGCGTTTTTATAATTGGATGTTCTCATTCGTGGTAAATAATCTCTTTAAACCTAGTATAATAAACAGAATAGCTTTGTATATATATATATAGCCATACATTGAAAGCAGTAATAGAATCAACAATAATTAAATTGCGTATTTTTCAGGATGATTTTTGAAGTGGAAAGTTCTTTAGCACCGTTGCGACTTTAAACTCCATGAAATGTAAAATAGCGAGAATTAAAAAAAAAGCACATGCATCTATAGGATTTAACCTTAGGGAGAATGAGATAGTATAATCGGTCTCCTCTTTGTGCGGTTCTTGGTATTCTATAACTCTCCTCTTTGTGTGTTGCTTCTTAGCCTCCCCACTCTTGTCTACTTAAGTTTTTTGAAGGTTTCATTTCTACCGCGTGTGATATGAACACTGATTTTTGGTCAACAGGAGTGTGGCACCGATAATTATGGAGTCTTGTGCTAGCAGTTTCCGCAACAGTGACCAGCTGCTAACCTTGTACAAATTTCAAGTATGGCCAATAAACGAATTTGGGAACCACCTCTGGGCTGGAGCCCCAAAATACTTGATGAACCTACTTGATTCTAAGCAGAATTCTGTCTGTCTATACGTCAGCAATCCGTTGTTAATAGACCGATTGCCATCTCTAATGCACAGACACAATGTAAGTGTGCTTGCTGAGTCTGTTTTACACGTATTTTAACTAGTCCTGGGTCGATCGATCGTTTTACACGACCCGGGTCGCTCACGACACACTGGCGTCATGGCGACACAGACCCGCTCTTTTCGCAACACAAAAAATGAAACTCGATTACGCTTCACCCAGCTACTTTCTACTACCTGAGTCGAGAGAGAAGGTTGCGAAACCCGGGTGTTGACAACCCGCTCGCTCTCTCATATTACATCATCTATCGTCACTCGTCCCGCCACTTCCGCACCCGAAACCCAGGTTGCAGTAGTAGAGCGGTTGCGAGAAGTGGGTCGCGAGACCCGGGTGCTGACGAAAAAATGACCCGCTCACTCTTTTGTGGTCCGTGAGCGGGTTTCAATGAGCGGGTTATTCACGACAGACCCAGGACTAATTTTAACAAAGCCTGTGTTAAGGAGCTAGCACCATTGATCCCCGGTGGACATGCGTTAACTGGACGGACAAGAACGGAACACTCGTTCACAGCTGATGTTGGCTTCATGAGAACAAATCGTTTCTTCGACACGTTGTTGTTGGGTCGGCTCGTATGTGGAAAGAGCAATTGGCATGTACTTTTCCTACTTCATATAACCCGGGCGTCTTCAAGATCCACATTAATAAATCCCTTCCTTTAGCGCCTACCGTAACCGCCCAACCATGTAGCGACTTAATTCCCCACCGTACAATAGGCTTGTTGAAAAAGTATCAATATATCGATATTTTTAATTCAATATATCGATATTTTTAATTCAATATATCGATATTTTTAGCCGATATATTTTGATCCGATATATCGATATATCGATACAAAATATCCAATATCTAAAATTGTATCAAATACGATTTTTTCTTAAATTTATGTATTTAAAGTCACTAGAATCCAAAACCGTTTACGAACGAACGGAAAAAAGTAACTTTTTTTTTTTTTTTACATTAACTCCACACAGGAGGCCCTGAGGAAAATAATTTCCCTCAGGGCCTATGTCATCTGGGATGCTGTGTGGAGGGTCTTTTTGAGGAGAGGAAGGAATGAACATTGGTCTTGAAGAGGCCCATGTTGTAGGAAGGAGGAAACACAGAGACTGTATTGGGTCATGACTCATGACATCTGGCGGTTGAAATTTTAACTATTAATAGCTTACAAATCTATTGTCTTTTCATTAGTATTTGTGATCACCAATACTATCTCATGTGTGTAGGTACATACATAGAAATGTATGCTATTTTTCGCCATTTTTTTTTCTAAGCCACTTCTATGTGTTGGTTCCCAATTGTCTATGATTATTGACTATACCTTGTTCCAAACACGAAGTCCTTTTTGAGAGATTAATATGCCAATAGAATCAGTAAGTGGCCTACACACGACACTGCACGTAGTGACTGCGGCAGTGACTGCAGAGAGTGTGGGTTTGAGCGAACTAGCGCTTATCAATCCTTTGAATCATTTATTAACTAACCTATATTTGTATTACTTTTATCCGTATTTTCTCATAAAATCACAAATATTTTTTGTTAAATTACTAATATTTTTTTGTTTTAATTTAAACAGATGTAAAAATATTTAGTTGTCCTCTCCTAAACACAAGCAGCTGCTTTATTATGAGAGTGATTGAAATATTGATGTTGTATTATGTTGTAAAATTGTAATCTTGTTAAATGTTTCAATAAAAAAAAATATTGTTGAAGATATCAAAGAACCATTGAAAAAAGTCTTTCAAATTTTATGCAAAGTTTTTCACTCCGCCAAGTGTCCTTTTCAAAATTAGAACTGATTTAGAATTCAGACAAGCAATAAAGTACCTAGGTAGCCACACATGTAATAAGTATGATATTTTTAACAGAAAATTGGGTTGGTCATTTTGAAGGAACGTATTTTGAAAGAATTCAGACCATCCAGTGATTTTTGACGGATCAGCGCCGGTATAAAACAACGAACATGAATTACTATATAAATTTTAAATATTGGTGAAACAACCAACTTAATATTGAATTGAAATTCAATAATAATTAAACAAGTGAACTGTCTTCGATGTTAAGAAATGTGAAGAAAGAAAAATTGAGTTGTCGGTGAATCTGTATTTTTAGGAATCAATAATGTTTCGAATTGAATTTCATTTGAAATCGGAAAAAAATATATTGTTTGTAGAAGTATGGTAAATAATGAAACAGAATCTTATTAAAATACTGAGAATTCAGAGGAGGTTTCATCTCTACTTAACTTCGAATAACAAGTTTATGTGCCGCGATCTGTAACTGGGGTTTTATTGAGTTTTGAAATCGATTCTGAAGAATTTCCGAGACATTTTATGTTTGATATTTGGTATACGTATGTACAATTTGATATATTTATTAGATATCCATCACCGCTTCCACGGTTCACCCCAAGTGGTTAGTTATGTTTGGTGACTTAGTATGGTTGCTCACCAACTGCCTGGCAGGCCGGAGTTTTTGCCGGAGACCTTTTGGTCTCTTCAGAAGTACTCTCTCAGATTATCCCCTTGCTCTGAAGTGGGGAGGATTCATACGTCCGTTACTGCTGGACACACTGATCCCCAGATCCACCTGTTATACTATTTTCCTTCTCTGAACTTCCTCCGCTTTCTTTTATAAAAATACTCTACACACAGCATCCCCAAAGATGACATATGCTCTAAGGGGAAATATTTTTCTCAGGACCTCTCGTATGGAGTTTGTCTGGGTCTTGGCGGCGTACACGTTTGCTGTATCGGGAGAGCCCGGTTGAGGGAGAAATTTTGATCTCTCTCGGAATATCGCCTTGCTCCATAGTGGGGAGGGTTTGATTCATACGTCCGATACAACTGGACACACTGACTCGCAGATTCCTACCCACCCTTCATAACTTTTTCCTTCTCAGAACTTCGTCTGATCCCTTTTCTAAAAATACCCTCCACACTCCCCAAAGATTTCATAGGCCCTGAGGGGAATTATTTTCGTCAGGGCCTCCTGTGTGGATCTAATGTACAAGAGACCATATTATCCGCGCCCTTACGGCACTACATAAATCATTAATATAATACGTTATACACTAGTGCAGAGGTTCCCAATCTTTTTCAGCCCACGGCGCACTTACAAGTTTAGTATTTTGTCACGGCACCATACTTTAGTAAGCTATTTGGAATAGATATAGTGACTATATATATAGTATAGCCGAAAGAAATAGGTACCTACAATAATAGTCGTTAGGTAGATAGGCACAAAAATTAAAACATTCACAGTATGAAATTGAGTTTTATTACGTTTATAAGAATTCAGAATTGTAACAGAGAACAACAAAAAAGACTAAAATGCGATAGTTACTCAGTCAAATCAATGTGACGAGTGAGCTTGATGATTCCCGGACAGTTTTTCAAAGCTGGGAATAAGACTTGAGACTGCTACTCTCATTTCTTTTTCCAGATTGATCTTTGAGTGATATTTATTTGTTCTTGATTAGAGCTACAGCTGAAAATTCAGCTTCACAAATATGATGTGGAATGAAAATTTTTAAAGCTTTCGAAGTTAAATTTGGATATTCATTTTGAGTCGATAACCAAAACTACACCAAATCGGAACTGGTGAGTCTAGTTTTGAGGCTGTTATCGCAAGAGAGTTCAATGAGACTCTTCTTGCTCTTGTGCTGTGAATCCTGGCGGAGCTTGTGCACGGAAAGGATCTTGGATCCACGCAAATTTTTCGACATCATCATCTGCAAAGTACTTCGAAAACCATTCGGTGAGCTTCGATAGGTGTTCCGTAAAAAGGGCCATCAGGTCTTGTGAGACAATCAGTTCATTAGATGCCGTATATTTATACAATTGCGGGAAGCAATCTTGACCGCTGCCTTCATTCATTTTTTTTTATTCACAACTGCAGTTTCTTCCTAAACGCCACAATTCCCTCCGATAGTTTCAGAATGTGCGTGTTATTGCCTTGCGGTTATGAACGGTTTTCAAGGTACTTTTTAGCGAGTGAGCGAAGGCGACGAGTATGTACCTACTTATGTTCTTTAACGTATTGCACTCCGATAGCCAATATAATGGCTTTTGAACATTTGGTTGCTAGCTCCGATAGCCAAAATAGTGGCTTTCCCAAGCGGTAACTTTGAAGCTCTGTTTTACCCATTTACCGATAGCATTCTGTGAATTTTATTTCACAATGGTGTACATAAAGGATTAAATATTCCCTTAAATGTATTCGTAGTCAAAATACATTAAAGAATTAACTAATATATTGTTTCTTAGAATTTTTGTCATTTTTGACCTACTTTGTATTTTTGTTAGTGCCGTTTTATTTAGTCAGTCTGTATCGGTACATTGTTCGCGGCGGAGCACCTTCTTATACTCTAAGAGCACCTCCTACTGTGGTGACCATTATTCTGTGAACGTTTCAGAACTAAAATAACACTTAAATATTTTTTTAATATATTTTTGTAGCCATGGATCAGTTTAATGAATATTTCGAAGAAAGTAATGAAAACGATGTGTTTAGTAATGTTAACGAACAAAGTGAAATAATAAATCAAAGTGTAAATAATATTGAATCTTCCTTGAATAATGCTTTTGAAAACATTGAAGACTTTCAACCTGACTATGATGATGACCTTTTCATGTTTGATAATGTTGACTCTATTGTGAATAATTCTATATTAGATGGTAACGACTCAGATAGTGGAAGTGATATCGAAGTGCGACCAAGTAAAAGAAGGCGAGCTGTTTTTTCTGAAAGTGAAAGTGATACAAACAGTGAAACTAGTAACTGGGAAATTTTAAGTAATATTATTCAACCAAAAATTAATGATTTTTCCATTGGTAGCAGACGCGCTGGTCCTAATATTCCATCAAATTGTAATGAGCCGCTAGATTTTTTCAAATTGCTCTTTACTGGTGAACTATAAAATCCATAGTCAGTAATACTAATAATTATGCAAATAATGTTATTTCAAAAACCCAAAATTTAAGTAAAAATTCTCTTTGGCATTCTTGGAGAGATTTGGATGAAGGAGAATTTCATTTGTTCCGTATTATGGTGCCGTAACCACGCATTGACTGATTAGACCTGATCTCCTATTTACTTCAAGAATTGTTTTGCACCTATACAACAATTTATTAATTTCCATTCCCGAAGCTGATGGCTATCACATGTTTACTGACAGGCTATATACAAACCCGCAATTAGGAGAGGAATTGATAAAGTTAAAAACTCATCTAACTGGTACAATAATGACGACGAGAAAGCATATCCCATTACCGATAAAAAATGCTAAATTGAAGTCAGGTGAAACGATTACTTGTGTAAAAAACAATGAATTGCTTCTTGCTTGGAAGGACAAGAGAATGGTTACAGTATACACCAATCATTACTCAAATGATTATAAAACTGTAAGAAGAATAATGAGAGGTGGCGAAGAAGAAACCATAATGAAGCCGAATATGATAATAAACTATACTAAATATATGGGAGGCGTAGATACTGCAGACCAGTATACTGCAGCTTACCCATTTTTGATAAAAACTTTAAAATGGTGGCGAAAATTATTTTTTTGGGGTCTCGGAGTTTCCGTTGTTAACTCGTACATTTTATATAAGCAAAAACAAAATCAAATGAAACTAAAAGCTATGACACATCTTGAATTTGTTGACAAACTTATCATTCAATTAGTCGGAAATCACAGAGGAGGATTAAATTGTACAAAAGGCAGACACTGTCTCGATCCAGAACAGGGGTTGGATGAAAAATTACACATACTAATGCCCCAAAATGAAAAAAAATCTCGTGAGTGTATAGTGTGTTCGGATAAAAAACAACGAAAAATGACCATATATTTTTGTAAAACTTGTGACAATAAACCTGCTATGTGCGTTGGAGTGTGTTATGAAAAATATCATACCTTAAAAATTTATAAGTGATTAGTTTTAACATGACAATAGACATTTATAGTGTTAAGTTACATAATTTTTTTCTTTTTTTTCAAATGTGCGTCAAAATGTTTATACTTGTATCTTCAAAATCACCGTGTACCTGCTTAGATTCTTCCACATACCTGCTCCGCCTCCTGGGAAGGTCCATCTTTTGTTTTCGGCGCCATTTTCAAGTAAGTATCATGTAATAACCTAAAACTAGAGCCAATGAGGATAAACATTCCCGGAATACAAAGAGCTAGTAATCCATTGATTTACAACCCAAGACCCTAACAGCCGGACTCGCAATAGAGTGGTCACAAAAAAACATCCTTACAAATATTTTTCAAATGTTTCGAACAAAAAAGACACTTCTTTTACAAAATAAGTACCTTCTAATTTTTAAGAAATATATTCCTCACAATTTAAATGGTTTAGTAATTATCTTGATTTTAAAAGATTGTGTTTAATGACTTTCTTGGAATAATGTCGTTCTAATATGTTATCGCGCTGCATGGTCACCACATAGAAGAAACAGGTTGTCTAAAAAGAATCAGTAAAATAATATAATTTTTTTTAACTTTTAAGGAAATTATGTTTATTTTTTTCAACCCCAGAGTAGACTACTGGTCATTAGTGATTCCAGCGCTAATAGGAATTGTTGCTTTTCGCGGGGTGCAGGCAGTTATAATTGTGAGAAAAAAATGATTAGTAAATTACACAACAACTCCCACAATGCACCGTGTTTCAGCCAGTACCTACTCTACAAAGTAATTAAAAATCACAACAAGCTGCGCATCTTGGAAGAACTTCTATACAGATATTATTGTTGTAAAGGGGGGGGGGGGAGTTCCATAATCTTACCTGATCCGACAGTTGAAGAGATAAATCCCTAGAAGGTAAAAGAAAACTGATGTCGCCAAAGTATACAGAGTGTTAATGGCCGCACTTGACTTATTTACTTTAACCAGTGAGTAAAAAAAATGTAAATGAAGTTTTGGTTTCCTGTGACTTGTTTTATGTTTTTTTTTTCTTCGAAATCAAACATTATATTTGATTAATTGTTTATTTCACAATTAACTCATTTTAAATAATATACCTATACCTAATATTCAATATTTAAAAGAAAAACTCTCTTTTTATAACTTTTGAAGGTTATTCTCATCAATGTACTATATCATTGAAGAAGAAGATAATAATAATAATAATAATCTAAACGAAAATGTGAAAAAGAACAAGACCCATAAAAACAGAAAAAGATAATGGTCGCAACTGATATCCAAGACGTTCGTTTACCAATTCCGCCATTGCGCCCTACTGTCAAACCGTAATTTTTAAAATTTTAGAATTATCAATATTATAAGGATTAGATTATTACTATTATTAATATTAATACATTTTTAAGTAAATAAAGACAATATTAACGAAACTCAATCGAAAATCTGGAGACAGAAAAATCAGAATAAGATAATAATAATATTATTACTATTAGAGATTCTGGGGTCGAGTCCCAGTTGTGACCATTATCTTTTTCTGTGTCTTGTTCTCTTTCATATTTTCGTTTGGATTATTATTATTATATTCTTCTTCAATGAAATATACAGTATATTTGCGACACGTTCCAGAGTGGAAGTTACTCTTACCATTCAGAATTGAAACGTTACTCGACATGGCATTAGCCGTGTTTGGTGACCAGATCTGAATAGCCAGGAACTTCCCCACCTTCCTCTTCCCCATCTCCTTTTTCTTCCCACTACCTTCAGCCTCACAATATACACCAATGACACTGACTTCAGACGGGAGCAGTTGGGTCTCTTGTGAGGTATTCGCATAAAAAACAGTCCTTTAGACCACACAACTGAAGTAAACTTTAGCTCCATCTATATGATAGGAAGAAAGAAAGAAAATGTGCGCGCGCACTGCTCTCTCTTGCTCCTACAGTGTGATATAGACAAAACGCTTACACTGTGTAACGTAACTGGCTATGAGAGAAAGTTGAGAAAGACAATGTGTGCTCGCACCTCTCTCTCTCTCTTGCCCCTACAGTAATAAGTTCGCTCAATAAACTTAATATACTCGCTTTTCGTAACGCTCTCGTTACGCATTCGCCAGCTTACTCCCCAAGTAAAGCGTGCGTAAAAAAGGTTTACTTAAAAAAAAAATCTTCCACATATTGTCACTGGTCACTCAGCCGAGTAACTAACTCACCCCGCCCCTAACTGTTCAATACCTACTTATTGTTTAATACCAGTTTTTTATGTTTTTAGAAGGAAAAATAAATAAAAAATGTCACCGGAGTCCAAAATTTCACTTACATTTTTTACTCCAAATAATGTCAGGAATCACTACTTACAGTAAGGCAAGTACGTCCCTTAACGCCGTGTATAAAACTCTTCAACTCCAATACCCCAGCCCCCTAACTTCTCATCGTTCTCTGTGTCTTGTTCTCTTTCATATTTTCGTTCATTTTTCTCTAGGACAACTGCAGATTGTTGACGTCGAATTATTACAAAAACTTAGTCTTGTGAACTCTGGCTCTATTCTTCGGCGATCTGCAGTCATGCTGGGTAACGGTGAGAAATTACCAAAAGTATATCCTATCAATCCTCATCGATCGACCACGTTAGGGAGCCAGATATGCCAATGAAATTGATTATTATCTAAGCAAGAGATAATTGAAAATGTTAATTTCGATGTCACCTAAAAAATTTGAAATAAAAATTTTTCTCACTTTCATTGTGACCGCAATTGACCGTTAAATCCCTTAACAACTGTTGCGTCAGTAATCAGAACAGTTTTGGATTGGAAATCGAAAAATCTGGACGGTGGGATAAGAGATACATTATTTTATTCTTATTCTTATTATCAATCAGAGTTGACTGAGCGGTTAATAGATTTTTCTTGCCTGAGACTTGATGGAATTTTGCCAAGTAGGAAATACACAGAACCCGATTGAGCGAAATAATTCGTTTAGTAAAGTTACAGTTAACCCATTAGGAAGTTGGTGTACTGTTGTATTGAAACAAAATATGGTCGTCGTGGATAATAACAAACCCAACTTATTTACAGGTCTAGTCAACTTAATGGACAGCTTTGCGGTGTCCGTTAATAAGGAAGATGTCCATCGGTACATCTTATTTGCCTATCATGATGATGGACATCGCAACGATGTACGACGTCGTGCTGTTACGTAGTCTTTTATTATTCTGACTCTTGACATGGCACGACTCTAGTATCTGATTCACTTGGTCGTGCAATGTCTTCCTCGGGCATACCCGAATTCTTATCAATCTATTATATATTCTCATTACACTCCTTTCTTCGTTTATTCGCTCTACATACCCAAATCATTTGAGGGTCCTTTTCTTAATGTTATTCATATCGCCTTGAATTTTTGCGGATCTCCACATTTCTCATATATTCAATCATTTCTACAGCATTCCGTGTACTTTCGTCCTTCCTCTGCCAGTTCCATTCCTCTCTGCCATACATCCACAATGGAGCACTCCATTGTGGAAGGCAGCTTCACTTCTTTAGACGGTTTTTTATTAGCGCCAACACCATTCAATCCTCCATTAACGGAGTTACCTACATTTACCCTTCTTTCAATATCTCTATCAGCTTTCCCATCCCTCGTAAGCCTTCTTCTCAAATACACAAACTCTTCCACCTGCTCCAAGTGTTCACCATTCACAACTATGTTGAACAATGTTTCCGTACTCACTCTTTCATTAACTGACTTTAAACATACTAATAATTGGAAAACGCAAAAGGAGGAGGAAGTGAGGGTTTGGAAGACTATCGTCTATCTGAAAAGGATATTGTGATAAAGTAAAGTGTGACAACTCACGGTCATGCGCGGATTCTGTCTGCTTCCTCAACACAGCATCCGTGCTCCCGGACAGAAGCTCGGACACTCGGAAGCGCTCCGCTTCGGCCAGCGCAAACACGTCATCCATCTCGTCGTCCAATTGCACCACCTCGGAGCCCGAGGCAGCCGCGCCCCCCGGACCATGGTTATCTCCCTGCAACAAAAACACAAAACATTAACCTCTAGAACACTAGACTCTAGAGCAATTTTCAGACGTCAAACCCCCGTGGAGTCTTTCGTAAATGTAAGCGACTTTAAAAACTTTATTTATTATGTTTGATTTTAAAATTTTATTATTTTTAATTGCATTTCGTTTTGTACTACTAAAAATCTGAAATATTCTTTCATCTACTTTTCAAAAACAGTGAATTTATCTGGAATCAAATGTAATGCGAAAAGTAATAGAAATAATAGTGGTTGTGCTGTAGACATTTTGGCAATACATTGCAAAATATCAAAGGCATAAGCTGAGAGTTAATATTAATCAATATAAATCTATCGCAGATGATTTTTGTCCATAAAAACAGCGAAAATGCGACAATATCACCTATGATTCTCCGGTCAGAATTTCGACAATGCATTGCATAAATGGTTAATATAAATCACAATAAACCCATTGCTGGTGATTTTTTTTTTGCACGAAAACGGTTAGGTATACGTATACTCAGTCATCATTCAACTCAATCATGTTATGTTATCACTAGCTTGCTAAAACCAGTAGTATATTCACAGCAGTGGTTACTGGTTAGGGGTATCTACTAATACTGTTGCTGCAAAAAATCGCCACATCAGTGAAGTTCTCTCCTCACGTCTGACGTGATCTTTACCAATGCAGCACTGCCTGGAAATCTTTTTTACTTTTAAACCGTTGTCTATTTTCTTATATCTAATATATAAAAAATCTCGTGTCACGGAGTTTGTGGTCGCACTCCTCCGAAACGGCTAGACCGATTTTTATGAACTTTTATATGTTTATTTGGTAGGTATGAGAATGGTTTTAAAGTACATTTCATACCGCTAGATGATTAGGGTGTCCCAATCATGACATTTTTTTTTATTTTGCATCAAAAAATACCTATAACCCCAAATTTTAACCCTCCTACCCCCACCCTCCCATTTTTTAATCTCGATTTATGTGTTTTTGTATTGTGGATAGTACCTAAGCACAGCAGTCAACAGCCACATAAACATTATTCTAGGATGGCAACACTGATAAGTATAAACAAATTTAACCACCTTTCGTATTTCGAACTTTCATCCACACACGCGCAAGATACTCACGTCGAGAAGCGTGGCGTCATTTTGATATTGCATTTGGCACCATGTTCTCGCATGGGCAAACCATCGAGCTTATTTGTGTTGGCTAAAGACGGACTGACAAAAAATATGGTACACTCAATTGCTATTCGAAACTCATATTGATTTTCTTTATTTCATTTTCCTACTTTATTTTGTGTGTGTGTGTTTTTTTTCGGCGGTCATCGTCTACAGCGCTCCTTTCCTCTTTCTGTCATCCCATCCCCACACACTTACAGTACATTCGTTATTTTTTATTTAACAACCAAAATATTCCCAGAAATAATTTATATGCAGAACAACGTTAGTCGTGTCAGCTAGTATGTAATAAATAAATGTTGTTTGTAAAATATTTGAAATAGTTGTCACTAAAATGTTGGTTATTTAATGAACATGTGTTTTCTTCCTTATTGAAGGAGGAAAAACAAAGACCGGCAAGTCTGATTCTCAATCCGAAAAAGAGGTAATCCATGGCGATAGTTCTTTGGATCTCCCTTCATTGGAATACCAGGAGAATAAATATAGCATTCCCCTTTGACCGCTTTGTTAAAAGGACTGCAATCCGGGCGTTAAGTCATTATGCTAATCTAATAACGTATTTCCCGTTTTTAACTCCAGGCCAAAGGTACGATGCAGATTATCTTTTATTTTAAACGTTATGCTAAAGTGGTACTAAACTACCATCTTGAGCAAAGATCGTCAAAAAGCTCAAAATGGTGAAAAACAATTGTGTAGATGTTTGTATTTTTGTTACCATGTTTTGTTAGTGGTTTTGTTATAAACTGCGTGCTTATTTCCAAAGGTACGGTGCAGATTGTATTTTATTGTAAACGTAATATTGTGGTGTTTTTGTTTTTTGTATTAATCTGGTTAATACAAATACTAATAATAATAATAATAATAATAAAATATCTTTATTGAACAAAAATTTAGAGATTTATAACTACAAAAAAAGTATACAATAGTTTAAAAGTTGCATAAGTACAAAAGATAATAATGGTAAACAATATACATATAACAGTAGGTACTTAAAGAATAGAGATTTATAATTATAAACGTAGGTTTCTCGTAACCTGCCTCACTAGGCTAGCCTGTGTTGAGGCAGTAATTTTACGTCAATTTATAATTCTGTGAAAATACCTACACCTATATTAGAAAATAATCGCACAATAGATTGGTTGCATTAATAATAACAATAACATAGGTGCAATAGTGACAGCATTGGTTCATTACTAATTTCGAATTTGGGTGAGTGCACCGGTAAATGCCCTATCATTATTTTTTATCCAAACTTTTATGTTTTTTTTTAAATTTTTTTGTGAATCACATTTTTTTATACTAATTGGAAGAATGTTGTAAAGTCTTGTTGCAAGGTATCTGAAGCTACGTTGACCAAAAGTAGTATGAGTTATGGGAATTTGTAGTAAATCTTTGTTATTGTTTCGAATACAGCGAGTATTTAATCTTTTTTCATAGTATTTATGTATATTTGTGAATAGATGAGTGAGGATTGTTTTTGCGTATATCTGCCGAACATCAAACACATTCATAATATTAAAGATTAAGTTCGAATCTGTAATTAGAGGTAGTCTAAGAATTAATTTTATAATAGTTTTCTGTGCCTTTATGATTGGGTCTAGTGCTGATGCAGTACCGCCTCCCCATGCTATGATACCATACTCAATAATGGATTGACAGACTGCAAAATAAATCATTTTCAAGTGTTGTAAGTCGAGAAAGTTTCGTATCGTTCTAAAAAAATGCATGGTTTTTCTTATTTTGTTTGCAATTATTTGAGTGTGAATATTCCATTTGAGATATGGATCAATTGTGAGGCCGAGATACTTCATCTGTGTAGTGCGCTCAATGTAGGGACACTGACAAGATTCATCGGAATTTAAACATGTGTGTATTCTAATAGAGGCGTCATCACGAGGTTGACCTATTATATTTATGCTTGATGTGACATATTTAGTTTTCTCGGTGTTCAATGTGAGCGTATTTGTATCTAACCACTTTTTTATAATGTTTATATCCGTTTCAGCTTTTTTGTAAACAGCTTGCCAAGTGTCAGCTTCAAATAGTAAAACAGTGTCATCGGCAAAACTAACTATTTTTCCCTGAATGTTAATGTTACATAAGTCGTTGATATATAAAAGGAACAAAGACGGTCCCAATATGCTACCTTGAGGTATCCCATAGTGAGTTGAGCACTGATTGCTAAGTGTGTTCATTATTTTCACTTGTTGCTTGCGGTCATCAAGGTAGCTCTTAAAAAAGTTAAGTTCGTTGCCTGTAATACCGATTATTTGAAGTTTGTTTATTAATTTACTGTGTGATATTGTATCAAAGGCTTTGGAAAGGTCTAAAAATATGGAAATACATTTTTTGCTTTTATCGAGGTTTTTTACAATGAAGTCAGTTACGGCGGCAATAGCGTCTGAGGTACTCTTGTTTTCTTGGAACCCGTACTGATTTTCTGAGAGTATTTTATGGCTCACCAGAAATTTTACCAACTGAGCATTGATAATTTTTTCAAATATTTTGGATAGACTGGTCAGTAGAGTTATAGGTCTGTAATTGTTTATGTCTGTCTTGTTACCTGCTTTATGTATGGGAATAACGATACCTTGTTTCAGGTTCGAGGGGAAGTGTCCTTGACTGATGCTAAGGTTAATTAGGTATTCTAGGGGAAATGTAATTTCCGTAGACAGCGTTTTCAAAATCTTGGTTGTTATTCCATCAACCCCGGCAGAAGAAGTGTTTTTTAAGGAATTCATTATTTTTAGAATCTCTTCCCCTGACACAGTTTGAAAATTGAAACTTCTTTTGGGAAATTGAAGTTCTGCTTCAGCAGGTAGAGCATTCCCACAATTTGGTAGACGAGAAGCAAGATTTGAACCAATATTTGTAAAGTAATTATTGATGTAATCCGCAACGAGCTTGGGGTTTTTTGAGGTGTCAATAATTTTTCCGTCAATGCAAAGTTTACTTATGTCCTGTTTGTCTTTAGCGTTTTGTGTATTTGTGGCTTCCCTTAAAGTTTGCCATATTTTTTTGGGATCGTTGTTACTTTCTTGGATTTTGTGTCTGTAGTAGATTTCTTTCGCCTTTCTAATGACTTCGCCGCATGTATTTCTATATCTTTTGTAGATGTTTAGTGATATTATGTCATAGGGATTTTCTTTCACTTTTTTGTGTAATGCGTTTCTTCTACGAATGCAGTTGATAATTGAATAGTTTATCCATGATTTCAAGGGTTTAATTTTGTTAGGTATTTTTTTTATTAAAATTGTGGTATTATTAATTAATTCATTTTTCAAAAAGTCAATAAAATAATTCCATGCATCATCTGAGTTTTTTATTTGTAAAAGCTCTTGCCAAGATTTATTTTTAATTATGTTTTTTAAATTATCAAAATTAATATTATTGTATATGATTGACTGATCTCTTTTCGTTTTTGTGGCGTCGGATTGTAATGTGAATATTGTTGTGTAATGGTCTGTAATTGTTGATTTGTAAACGATGCTTTTGTTTTGTTTATTAGTTTTGACCATTATGTGATCTATGCATGATGTAGATTCATTAGCTGTTCTTGTTGGTATATTGATAGTACTAATTAGTCCATGGAACTCTAACATATTCAGGTAGTCGTGACATTGGTGGTGTTGGTTATTTGGGAGTATGTTGATGTTTAAATCTCCCATAATTATTAAATTTTTAGTATAGGAAAGATTAGAGAGTATGCTATTAAGACTATTAAGAAATGGTGTGATATTACGTATGGATGGAGAGCGGTATATTGCTAGAATGCACGAATCATTATTATACATTATTTGCATACAGCTCGCGTCAATAATGTTTACTTCAGTTACAACGGAGTTTAGAACATTTTTTGTGTATACCACAACTCCATCGTTCTGACTGTTATGATTTGAAGAATTGAATGAAGAATAGTGAGTTATAAGTTTTGGAGTGTAATTGTTTGTTAACCAACATTCTGTAAGAATGATTACATCAAAGTCTATATTAAGGTGGTTCAGTTGTATCTGAAGTTCATTAAAGTTTTTATTGATTGATCTAATATTTTGGTGCATAATAGTAGTGGTTTTTGGATCGGCTGTCAGATATTTACATATTTTAGCATCTGATGTTGTAAACAAATTGTCTTGATCACCTAGTTCTTTATACATGTTATTAATGTTAATAGCCATATTTAATTTATTTTATAAAAAAGAAAAAAACTGTTAAATTAATTTTAATGAGAGCTCCACTAATTCGTGGCCATCACTGGGGATTTCACCCTTTGATTGAATGTGAAGGAGGTGAATTATTGTTGCAGTGAACAAATAAATGTACATAATATGACTCACCAAACTGAGGGGAATCGACCCAGTGTATGACCGGTGAGAGAGGGGCTCTCACTAAAAAAAAATCTAAACAACTTTTTTTAGATCATCCGAATGTTTGATGTGTATTATTCTATCACTTTCATTTTTTTTTAATTATTATTTTACAATCTTTATACCAGACAAATTTGTATCCCATTTCTTTTGCTTTATTCTTCGACCTCCACAGAAGATCTTTGAAAAAGGCACTAAGGATTTCACTAACAAAGGTTTTCTGGAATGCGTTTCCTTGGGTTGTGGTTAGGTTAAGTTGCTTCCTGTTCAGTAATATCTGCCGTCTTTTTTGGGGGTTGGTAAATCTGACGTGGAATTTTGGGGGAACTCCTAGTCGTCGGTCCGGTATTTTCTTGACATCTAGAATATCATCGCCTTTTAAGTCGACACCCGTGACTCCGGCCACCCATTTAATTGTTTCTGCAGGCTGTTCTCCATCTCTTTCCGGAATCCCTGCAAATTCAAGGGTATCTTCACGGGTTCTTTGCTCCACTTCGGCCAATCTGACTTCAAGGCTCTTTATTATGCCATCTTTTTCCGTTAATTCCTTTCTCATGACTTCTACTTCTGAAACCAGTTTGATTATAGTTTCCATCTTTAGGTGGATGTCATCGTATTGATGACTGATGAAATCTCTTGTACTTCTGCTCTCTTTATTTTCATCATCAATTTTTTTTATTATTGCTGATTTAAATGTTTCTAATTTTTTTTCCATCCTCATCTCTATTTTTTCTAATAGAACATCAATATTTATTCCCTGGGGCTCAGATGAAACACTAGTCCCGGTTATTTGTCCTTTACTTCTCAGATTTTTATCTGTAGTTGACATTTTAAAAGACTGGATTTCGTTTTTCGTTTGTAATGTCAAACACTGCCTATATCACTCTTTACTTTGACACTTGGATTCACTTGCGAATTTCTGATTATTGTTTTCTTTTGTAAACTTGTCAATCAATTAATCACAAGTGGGAGGAAACACTCTCTAAGTATAAGATAATAATTCTTATTAGTTTGATCAGTGCACTGAAACATTTGTTCACTAAAACAGAAAAATAATTATTTGTTTCGGGAGCAGAGCAAAACGCAGCTATCACTTTTATGTAGGTATTGTTGTATGATAATACTGCACCTGCTCTCAACAAAGGAGTTCCTAGTGAGGCAGGTATAGCACATCACCAATTTTAATATAATCAATAAAGATGAATAATAAAATAAAAACCATATCAGGGTGAACTGGCGAGGGGGAATCAGCTTTAATAACATGTAGTTTTTGCACAATACGCCCAACTTCTGAGAAGTTTAATTTTTAACTCTGGCTCGTTTTCTCTTGTACCTACCTCTCTACCTCTTCTAGCTCCTGTACCTACCTCTAGTACATACTTCTTGTACCTAGCTCTTGTACCTACCTCTTATACCTACCTCCTACCTCTTGTACCTACCTCTTGTAGTTAGCTCTTGTACCTATATACCTACCTCCTACCTCTTGTACCTACCTCTTGTACCTAGCTCTTGTACCTACCTCTTGTACCTACCTCTTGTACCTAGCTCTTGTACCTACCTCTTGTACCTACCTCTTGTACCTAGCTCTTGTACCTACCTCTTGTACCTACCTCTTGTACCTAGCTCTTGTACCTACCTCTTGTACCTACCTCTTGTACCTAGCTCTTGTACCTACCTCTTGTACCTACCTCTTGTACCTAGCTCTTGTACCTACCTCTTGTACCTACCTCTTGTAGTTAGCTCTTGTACCTACCTCTTGTACCCAGCTCTTTTAGCTACCGCTTATACTAATTCATTGTTTTGGATCAGCTTAGAACAATAAGGAATTAATATGGTAACATGAAATCCTTTCGGAAACCGGTTATCGAACAAGAGTTCTTCTTGACTTTAAAAAGATAATTATTTTTCTTATTAGCTTCTATGAAGGAGAAACAAGGTTACAGAAATGAAAAAGTAAATTTAAAAAAAAAAACCTAAAAACTCCGACGGAACACAAGCTTTGGACAAAGACACCATAAATACTTGGTGATAAAAGCATTAAACAATCGTTCACTTAATACAAAAAATGATGAAAACAAAAACAAATTCAGATTCAAAATTAAAATATGAATTAAAGAACAAGAAAGCAATATTTCAACAATTTTGTAACGTAAAAGAATAAAACATATACACGTAGCACACAATACTCTTATAAAATAAACATCATTTTACGCAATCGTAAATCATAATGTATACCGTTATCTTTATGTTTTTGAAGTAAAACTTCTTTAAGCACGCTTGACTTGGGGAGTAAGCCAGTGAATGCGTGTCGAGAGCATTGTGAAAAGTGTGATCAGGCGAGGCGAACGGAAGTTGAGAGGGAGATATAAGTTAGTGAAGATAGAAAGAGATAGAGTTACGTTTCGTATATTACTGTAGGGGCAAGAGAGAGAGAAGTACGAGCACACATTTTCTTTCTCTCTTTCTCTCATAGTTAGTTAAGTTTCGTATATCTAAGACATAGTGCAGGCCTATTGTCTGTATCACACTGTAGGAACAAGAGAGAAAATGCGCGCACATATTTTCTTTCTTTCTTCATATCATACAGATGGAGCTAAAGAAGTGTGGTCTAAAGCAGTGTTCCGCAAAGGGTGTGCCGCGGCAAAGTGGTGTACCGTGGTCATTTGTTGGTGTGCCTCACAGGCTTGTTAAAAAAATACCGATCCGTCGACATATTGATATTTTTAGTACAATTATTTTTTGTTTCAAAGTATCGATTTAAAATTCCAAATATCAAAAAGTTATACAAATTGATATTTTTTTCAAACCAGCAAAAACCGAACACTTGATTTCAGATAGTTATTATTTCGTTTGTTAGAAATAATCTCTGATGATTGGGATTAATTTAGTAATGTGAGATGATTATGCTAAATATAATAGACTTTTAGAGCGCCAATGTCCTCTTTCAAATCGAACCGATATTTTTTATAAAAATATCAACTATAATAATAATAATAATAATAATATATCTTGATTGAACAAAAATTTAAAGATTTATAACTACAAAAAAAAGTATACAATAGTTTAAAACTTGCATAAGTACAACAGATAATAATGGTAAACAATAAACATATAACAGTAGGTACTTAAAGAATAGGGATTTATAATTATAAACGTAGGTTTCTCGTAACATGCCTCACTAGGCTAGCCTGTGTTGAGGCAGTAATTTTACGTCAATTTATAATTCTGTGAAAATACCTACACCTATATTAGAAAGTAATCGCACAATAGATTGGTTGCATTAATAATAACAATAACATAGGTGCAATAGTGACAGCATTGGTTCATTACTAATTTCGAATTTGGGTGAGTGCACCGGTAAATGCCCTATCATTATTTTTTGTCCAAACTTTTATGTTTTTTTTTTTTAAATTTTTTGTGAATCACATTTTTTTATACTAATTGGAAGAATGTTGTAAAGTCTTGTTGCAAGGTATCTGAAGCTACGTTGACCAAAAGTAGTATGAGTTATGGGAATTTGTAGTAATTCTTTGTTATTGTTTCGAATACAGCGAGTATTTAATCTTTTTTCATAGTATTTATGTATATTTGTGAATAGATGAGTGAGGATTGTTTTTGCGTATATCTGCCGAACATCAAACACATTCATAATATTAAAGATTAAGTTCGAATCTGTAATTAGAGGTAGTCTAAGAATTAATTTTATAATAGTTTTCTGTGCCTTTATGATTGGGTCTAGTGCTGATGCAGTACCGCCTCCCCATGCTATGATACCATACTCAATAATGGATTGACAGATTGCAAAATAAATCATTTTCAAGTGTTGTAAGTCGAGAAAGTTTCGTATCGTTCTAAAAAAATGCATGGTTTTTCTTATTTTGTTTGCAATTATTTGAGTGTGAATATTCCATTTGAGATATGGATCAATTGTGAGGCCGAGATACTTCATCTGTGTAGTGCGCTCAATGTAGGGACACTGACAAGATTCATCGGAATTTAAACATGTGTGTATTCTAATAGAGGCGTCATCACGAGGTTGACCTGTTATATTTATGCTTGATGTGACATATTTAGTTTTCTCGGTATTCAATGTGAGCGTATTTGTATCTAACCACTTTTTTATAATGTTTATATCCGTTTCAGCTTTTTTGTAAAACTATCGATATAGACCTATTTTAATCCAAATAAATAGCCCATACCTAATACGTGTATATAATGGATAAATTCATTAAATGTACAGCAAGTTTGTCAAGTGAAACTAATGATTCCCAAGAAGTAAGAGTCAATGAAGAAAAAAACCTAAGCTTGGTAATCGAAAATATGTTCAAAATTTACTTCTCTGCTAAACAAAGAACAATGGGTAGCAAAATTTGCACATCTGGCGGATATATCTGCTCATTTAAATATTAAGTGAACATTGGTTTTATCTTTGGTGTACCCATAGACATCCAAATTTAATAGACCAGAAGATACAGATGAGGGGTAAAACCAAACTATGGAGGGTGTAGAGGGGAAGATGACTGTGATTCGTTAAAAAATCAATCTGACAGTATATAGGCATCTCGCATTATAATATCACCATTTAGTTCTTAAAAGCAAAACTGCTTTTTAATGAATAGACCTTTTTACATGGGAGCGCGAATTGCCCGCCACGTTATTATCATATATTCGTAGTCGAAATCGGCAAAGGAAAGTTTGCCCTTTTTCACACGGGAATATTTTGTTGCCGTGTTTAGTTGAGACACTTTTACAAATGTTTCATAATTTACTTACCTCTGTAACCATCGACGGGCTCACTGGAGAAACGCCCACATTCACTACGTTCACATATATTAGGGTATAATGTATAGCACAAGCTCTCACTTTTGTTCGTAAAATGTGCGATGTGACCAGCGCGCTGGTCAGGACAAGAATGATGACGTCACATTTTTTAGATTCAAGCGACGCTCTAGTAAGTCCAGCTGGCTCCAAGGCGGAGCTATAGTTGGCTCCATGGGGAGGGGGAAATAATACGTTTTTATCACTTAGGGCAGGTCCAGATATATTCATATGTCCATGGGTGTACCTCTAAAATTTATTGATTTGGTACATAGGAGTACCTTGATCACAAAAAGTTTGCGGAATACTGGTCAAAAGCACACTCGTTTTTTTTTTCATTACCGACTTTACATATTTTATTAATATTTATAACTTCATCTTATTGAACTCTGATTCATAAAATGGGGGCCTGAGTACGAGAAAGCCCCTCAGAGAAGCAAACATCATTGTACCAAAATAAATAAATAATAAATTAATTGGACCCAATATGGAACCCAAAAATATTCATATAACGATATTGAAAGGTCAACATGCGTTCTAATGATGTCCCAAACTGTTTCAATAAGGTTTTCCCACATTTTCCACGAATAATAAAGTAAAAACGTCCCTTATTATATTCTATATCACAATGTCAAGTCAACCTTGAAATAGGGGTGGGAACCTACAGGCTGAATTCAATAAATCCGAATAAATTTATAAAAGCGATCTAGTGAATATCAATCCGTTAACCCGGGAGGGAAACCTTGGAATGATGGAGGGTATATCGTCCATTTACGGTAGATAAGAATACAACCCCTATTTCCATTACCCTTATTTTGAAGATACCAATTGACAATTGAAAGGATCGAGCATAGCTTATTGGATCGTACCTCAATATAAAGCTGATCAAAATAGAAGTACATATTCAAGCTTTAATCCAAGAACCCAGCGGCAATGAGTCATTTTGACTGTAGATTTGTGAAGTGGAAACTTCTTTAGCACTTTTTAGATTTGAAACTCGACGAAACGATAATAGCGACACTAGAATGAGACAAACACACACATCAATAGGATTTAGCCTGCGAGAGAATGAGATAGTATAATCAGTCTCCTCTTTGTGCGGTGCTTCGTAGCCTATCGGTATCCTCTTTGTGAAGTGCTTCAATGCCTCACCAATATTACAGTTTCACTTCTACCGCGTGTGAATTGCACACTCCGTTTTTTTCTATAAAAACTCAAGTGCAGTTTATACGCGGCAGAAGCGAAATATTACCAAAACAATCTCAACCAATACTTGAAAAGTAAAGCCGTAATCAAAGCGACCAGTGAGCGCAGATCTAGCGTAATTTCCGTTTCATATCTCAACCAATAGGAGCCTTTAAAAGTGACATCATTATAAAAGCGGTCGCAGAGCGCAGAAATTCAAATCACATCCGTGCTATAGAAGTTTCACTTCCAAAATAACATTTATAAGACGTGATGATGACCGTAACGTTTTTAAATCAATAAAATATGTTTTTATTTATCAAGAAATTTGGTTCAATTTCTAGAAAAATCTTCAGTTTTTGTACTGAAACTTTTACTTTTAGAAGATGTTTTGTACGAACAAGAGCTGTCACAATCAGACGGAAAAAAAACAATAAAGTATCTCAGATCTTAAGAGCGTTTATCTACATTTCGTCGAAAGTTGTTCTTACGATCGTGCAGGGCGGTTACAACGAGAAAGATTAATTATTCTCCGTACCAGCTTTTTAAAATTATAACTCAATATCGAATTTATTTCAATTCAAATTAACTTTAATTTATACCTTCATCCAAAAATGTTGAAAGGCGTGATGATAAAACTATTAAAATAATATACTTTTTGTAGTTATTTTTTTATAATAAGTATTTATCATTTTTCAATAATGTCTAAATTTAATAAGAATGTTAAAAAAATCTGAAATATATTAGTTTGTAAGTGCGCTAATAAATACACAAATGGACCAATTTTCGTCAAGAAACACTTGTACGTACATATTTTTTAATGATTTTATTGAAAATAAAATTAAAATTCTAAAACATGCGTTTGCTAGATAATGTATTGATTTATTTTACTGCATGATTATATTATTTGAAATGGGTGTGGTATAATACAAAATCTTTTTTGAAAATTTAACAAATCTGCCAACGACCTATGGAATAATCTCATTATACTAAAAATTAAAAAAAAATTCTCAAAATTTATTACATGTGAATGATAGATAAAAGAACAATCTTTCGAAATCCATTTATAATTTTTTGTGGAAAAGAGTCAAAACGTCTACAATCCGATTTGAAAATGACATATTTCTGGTTTTCTCTGGTAATGCCCTCTTAAACTATATATTTTTGTCGGCGAGGAAAAAAATATTTGCACTGGAGAGAAAACAATATTCGCTATTAACAAAAAGAAACTTGCAATATTTATTCCAGATTCATTCAAGATCTAATAAACTTAAACATGTACGAGTAAATACAAATTAAATGTCTCGTTAACGGCTACTTGGTACGCACTAAATGACGGTTTTGCTAATAATCACTCAAAAAAAGTATTTTTTTCTTTTATTTCGCTTATTGTTAAGAGATTACAGTTGATATTGTCAAGTATTTCAAGAGTTTGAAAACGTTTAATGGATATACCATTCAGTCAAGCACTTTGAAGTAAATTGCCACTTTAAAATTTGTGCTATTGTGTCACGGAACGTATCGGACAATTTACAATACATTTGAAATGGGACTTGGAGGAAATGCCTGATATTCATGAGGTATGCACTTTCTATGCGGAACAACCATTCCCATGCAAATCCCCGAGAAGCAGAATCTTGCTTACCATAGTTAGTACCCGTAGCACAATATTTCCCCATGACGCTAAAAATGCCATAGCTACATACTTAAAACTTACGACATGTAATATACTACCATAAAACTAAATGTATCGTGCGGTATTTTAGGTGAAAAATTTAAATGAAAAAAGTAATAGAAAAATGAAACAATACAACTTTGTATAAACCACTTATATAATGTGCAAATCCGACCGGTTTCGGAACAAACGTTCCTTCGTCAGGGAAAGCTTATACTAATTTGACAGTTTCGAACAATGTTTTATTATGGTAGGGGGTGGAGCCGTTGTTAGTTAATAATGTAGATTGGGTGGGTAGGTATTAGTGTAGAGTGGGTGGGTAGGGGAACAAATCCATGATTGGGCTATATGACAATATTTTTTGTTTGTTGATAATAGATTCATAATTTTTAAGGGATTTTTTAATTTCCAAAGCTTCTAAGTTATCTAAACGTTTTCCTTTATGATTAATATGAAGAATATTTATCCCCGTATTTTTTTCAAAACTATGGTTTTATAGTTTTGAAAAAAATACCGGTCGGATTTGCACATTATATAAGTGGTTTATACAAAGTTGTATTGTTTCATTTTTCTATAATGGATAACCACAAAGTAATAGCTACATTCAAAAATATAAAAAAATAGAAAAAAGTAATACTTACTTTAAAATATCATTGTTCAAGTCTCATAACTGCTCCAATTTATTGTAATTATTGTGTGAGAAACTTCGAATATATTATAATAAAGTTATAAATACTAATGTAGCTATTTTTTTTTTTTTTTTTCACTATAGCTGGAGAAAAGTCAGTGATATTCCGTGTATTTTAATGAAAACTTTATTTAATGAAATGAAAACTTCTTTAGCACCGTTGTGATTTGAAACGCGATAAAACGGAAACGAGTGACACTAAAAAGAGACAAACACATACATCAATAGGATTTAGCCTGAGAGAGAATGGGATAGACTAATCCGTGTCCTCTTTGTGCGCGGTGCTTCAAGTTGGTAACAATAATAAAATAATTAAACCCTACAATTATCCTACTCCTGATGCTCTGCATTCGTCTCATTTTTTCGAAGTTTCGTTTTTCTAAAGGTTTCACTTTTATCGCATGTGAACTATACTTACATTAAATTAAGGTATTTTTTTTTAAAATAACACAACGATGCGATGTGGCAAATGAGTAACTCAAGGTGAAAAAAAAAAATAAGCAATACGTCGAGCGCCAAACATGTTATGAAGCTGAAGTTCTGAAGGTAGTAGGGAGGGGAAGGAGATGAGGACCAAGAAGGTGGGGAGTACCTGGCTACCAGATCTGGTAATTTAACAAGGCTATGTCATTTGTGAATGGTGGTTTTACACATTTTTATACATTTTATTATTTTAAATATATTAAATTGTGAAATAACACGAAAACAATAATAACAAGAAATAGGCAGGATTTGAACTCGCAATATTTGGATTGCTAGTCGAGAGCTTTACCCCTCGACTAGTCATTTTGCCTAATTACCGCCGAATAATCCCAAACATATTTCCTCCCAGGCTACGCAGCATTTGATGTTTTAAGAGAGACGTTCGTTGTGTTGTTTCCACACTCTATTTTCATAATAATCTAGCTCACTGTAAAATACCACCACCCATAATTATTATGCAAGTCTGTGATTGAATGATGAAGTGGGAACATGATGCCTGAAGGGGGTAATGGAAAATGTAATTCGATGCTATTTACTCTTGATTCCGTCAATTTAACGCAATCACGTCCGTTAAAACTAATAACAATGCCCGCAGTTATTATTGGATAAATACGGAATCAGGATCAGATATTCTAGTGCAATTTTTTCAACCCGATTTCAGGATTAATAATAAAATTATTCCCAAATTATGCATTCACACAATAATTTAATTTTTAAAAAAAAGAAAGAAACATTCCCGGGTTACGAATAACCCAACAATGTTTGAAAATCTCCTACCACCACCACAGCAATAATGTTGCTTGTGTTGTGATGGAGGACTTAGCCAGCCGAGGAATCGAACATGCGACGCTCGGGTGGGACCCTAGCGCTATGCCCACTCAACCACTGACCGGTCGAAGATTCATGATTACTTTTATTTTATTTTTTTCTTCAGCGATAATGCACACTTTATTTTTTTTAAGTGAAAACTCCTTTAGCACCGTTGTGATTTGAAACTCGATGAAATGAAAAAGGGACACTAAAAAGAGATAAACACATACATCTATATAGGATTTAGCCTGCGAGAGAATGACATAATCGGTCTTCTCTTTGTGCGGTGCCTCGTAGCCTCCCCACTCATGTCTACTTTAGTTTTCTGAAGGTTTCATTTCTACCGTGTGTGATCTGCACACTCGTAATTTTTTAAATTTTTGTTTTCCTTCGTGATACTGTATCCTTTGTTTTTTTCCAATGTAGACATCATATATATATTTATTTATATTTATTTATTTATTACAAGATTTTTGTTTATACATTACAATGATAATATATGCAAGATTACAAAATAATTCATGTTTTATTCTACTACTCCATAAGTTGAGCTCTAGGAGTATAATATAATATAATCAATGTATTTAATTATAAGATCCCATTTTAGGTTTGTCCTAGCCTAGTCGTGGTCCTGGCCTATGTCCTAGTCTGGTCCTGGTTCTATTCTAGGTTTCCTATGTACACACATGCAATCATCGTGCCTAATTATAAGATCTTATTTTAGGTTTCCTATGTCCTATCCTAGTCCTAGTTATATTCTAGGTTTCCTATGTACATATCATGTAATCATTGTAATGTGTCTACTTAAAAGATCACATTTTAGGTTTCCTACGTCCTATCCTAGTCCTAATTCTATTCTAGGTTTCCTATGTACACATCATGTAATCATTGTAATATGCCTAGTTAAAATATCCTACTTTATGTTTCCTATGTCCTATTCTAGGTTTCCTATGTACACATCAAGTAATCATTGTAATGTGCCTAATTGTAAGATCCTATTTTAGCTTTCCTTTGTCCTATCCTAGTCATAATTCTATCTTAGATTTCCTATGTACACAGCATGCATTCATGCAATGTACAAAATTATAAGGTCACCAAAATTGATTTATCCCACTTAATATTGTAATTCACCAAAAATGAACATTCTCACCGTAAAGTCATTAATTTTCACTATTTTATTCACGTTGCATTATTAGGATGAATATGCTATAACACTCTAAAGACCAGTGGAAAGGCATTTAAAATATCGTCGAAATTCGTGGTATAGGCGTTATTATGAATGCGTGGGTTATCTTTTACGAGCACCCGGGGCAGGTGCCTACCCACTGCTGTTTCTGGGTATCGGTTGCCGGTAATAAAAAATCTGATTTTTCCAAGTTCCTAGTAATGAAGTCGACCTTATAAAAATCAATTATTTTGATTTGGTTACACATTTTCAGAAATATTTGTAGGTACATCTCAAAAGAGTTTCCTTTGTCATTTTTTGTTTCATGATAATAGAGGCATCGTCAAAACTCAAACATTTTCTTTGTGTGGCATTGCAACGCATTCCGGGTACTCGCTAGTATCACATACGAACTTCTTTCTTCTTCCGGCGCTAATGACACTAAAAAATTGAATATTGTTTATAATATGTATAAAATGCGTAAAATATAACATTCTGCGCAAAATCTCCAAACTGCTTCGACTCGCAGCAATTACTTACCTATGTTAAATGTTTGTATATTCAACTACATAGTTAGTTTGTTGAATGGTTTTTAATTTTAACACTGACAACCCTGGCAAAACCCTAATAAAGTATTTTTAAATAAAGGTACGTATTATGTTAGTTGACAATCTCTAACTTTAAGTCACACTTGTAAATATGTATGTCATTAAGTCTCTAGTTTTATATCGGCAGTTATGTTACGAGTCTTGGTCTTAAGTGACTAGCTGTATGTATTATATTATTTAAGTCACTAGCTATAAGTCTTAGACGTAAAAGTCACTAGTCATAATTATGAATTTTAGTTATAAACCATTGTATTATTGATGTAACTCAGCAACTATATTAACCAGTGACGAATTTAGCTGTCTTTCTTTGTAACTCTTGTATATTCTTCAATTACCTGTATCAAGTGTGTCTAGTCCATTTAAAAATCTATGTATTGTTCATTGATTTCCGTGTTCTTATGTAAAAATAATTTTCCTTTAGATGTATAATGCTGTCCTTCCCTAAATGAGTTTTATTAAACTCATTGGGAGTAATGTATTATAAAGATTATGTTATAATTTTGTAATATTTATTTATTTATTTATTTATTTCAAAACATACGGCACAACATGTGCCATTGACATAATTATATTTATATATATTATAATACAATAACATAAGAAAGTGACATATAAATGTAAAGTTAAATATAAAAACAAAAGGTAAAAGAAAGGAGTTAAGGTAATGAGTAGTAAATAGAATTATGATGTATAAAATGAAAGTATAAAGTAAAAGTGTAAACTATAAAATATAAAGTATAATGTAAAAGTAAAAAGTTAAGATAAAAAGTTGAAAGGCAGGAAATAATATAAACTATAAGTTACCTTTGTAAATAATATAAAGTACAAAAGTTATAAATATAAAAAAGTATGACAAGTAAACAGTAAGAAACGCTCGTATGAGCCAAATATTGAAGATAACCAAAAATTAAAAAAAATATATAATAAATAAAAGGAAGGTATTACGGAGTATACAAAGCGATATGAAAAGTAGGTACCTATGATATGTTTCTAAGCCATAGGTATTAGAGTGCATACTGGTAGGACATAATATTATGGTTACATGATTATATTTATTATGATTACGTGGTAGTACTAGCCGATAAATTATGTCTAATGCATCTTTTGTATGATGACAGACTTTCGGCATGATCGATATGAGCAAATTCATTACCTAAAGTGTGTAAACGATGTATTATTGAATTTTGTTCTGCATTACTGAGAGTGTTGTTGTAATAATAAGGTGTTTTGAGTCGAGTTGTTCTACTAGGTACATGATAATTTATTAAAAATACCAATTCAGGGGAGTCAAACCAGTTATTGTTTGAACTCAATATTATTAAACAAATTGCAATCAATTATGGTTATAATTCCAATGTAATTGAAAAAATTCTTAATAAAAAATACAAGAATAATTTCCTTAGATCATACATCGACCCTGTACAAAAGGATAAAGAAGAGAAAAAATGGAGGAAAATGGTGTATTTTAATAATAAAATTTCTAATTTATTTCGAAATTATTCCTGTATTTTATGCAAACAATAGACTTAAAAATTACCTAGTAAATAATAGAGATAGAGATTCAAAAATGAAAAAATCTGGAATTTATAAATTGAAATGTAATTGTGATTTCTTTTATATAGGTAAAACTTCGAGAAACTTTGAAATAAGAATTAAAGAACACATGAAAGCTTTAAATAATAATAGTTTCTCGGAGTTTGCCAACCATTTAATAGAAACTAGTCATACCTTTAACAGTGGAATAGAATTAATACATTGTAACGTCAATGGCATTCAGTTGGATAAATTAGAAATTTTAGAGGTTAGAAAGAGTGTTAATGCAAATTTAAATATTATTAATAATCAAATATTGTTTTTAAACGACCCATTATTAAATCTATTCCCCTTTTAAATTTTTAATTGTTCTATATTCCCTTGTCTCCTACACATTATTTTCCTTAAAATTTTATTATTGTTTATGTCTATTATTTTTCTCTATTACCTATGTATTTCTATTTTTAAAATTAGTTCTGTCAAAACACTGAAGAAGTCAGCTTTGCTGACGAAACATGTCGGTTTTTGTAAATAATTAAGTGGTTAATACAAAGTTATCTATTAATTTGAATATTAATTGGAAGTTATTGTTTATTTTAAATAAAAAAATAAGATCATTGAGTATTCTTCTATCTTTTAACGATAAGAGTCGCATTTTTTGTAATAGAGAATCATAGTTTATGTCATCCGCGGGAATTCCTAATTTGAAATTAATTGATCTGAGAAATTTGCGTTGGATTTTTTCAATGGAGTTTGCTTGGCTTTTGTAGAGAGGGTTCCACATGGGGAATTATATTCCAAATGACTCCTAACCAGAGTTGTATATAGTAATTTAAATGTATGAATGTTTTTGAAATCTTTGCACAGTCTTAGAATGAAGCCCAGCATTTTCATAGCTTTATTAGTAATGGTATCAATGTGGTTGATAAATAGTAGTTTAGTGTCGAAGGTTATTCCGAGGTCCCTTATTACAGGTACTGACATTAAACTGTGATTGTTAAGTGAATAACTGTATTTGATGGGGTTTTTTATTCTAAAGAAACTCATGATTTGACATTTCTTAATGTTAAGTGTAAGTTTGTTAATGGTACACCATTCTGCGAATTTTACAAAATTGGATTGAAGGGACAAGCAGTCGTATATATTTTTAATGATTTTATAAATTTTCATGTCATCAGCAAATAATAATATGTTAACATCAGAGAATATGAAAGTGACATCGTTTATAAATAGTATAAACAATATTGGACCAAGGTGCGAACCCTGAGGCACACCACTAGTTGCTTCAAATTCGTAAGACAAGGGTTCTTTAATAGAGACAGTTAGTACACGTTTTGATAAATAATTCCTAATCCAACATAATAATTTACCACTTATTCCTAGTTTAGACAATTTATTTATAAGAATTTTAATGCAAACCTTATCAAAGGCTTTACTAAAATCCGTATAAATTAAGTCAACTTGTTCTCTATTAGCAAGAGCACCTGAGATAAAATTTTCATAGTGTAAGGTTAGTTAAAGTAGATCGTCCAGAAATAACACCACATTGAAATGATGAGATATTAAATTTTATGCAAGAACATATTTTTTGAAGAATTAACTTTTCAAAAAATTTTGGTATCGACGATTGTATGCATATTGGTCTGTAATTTTCAACTAAAGACTTGTCTCCGCCTTTAAATATTGAAGTGAGAAAGCTATTTTTCCATATTTGCGGGAACTTGCCTGATAAAAGTGATTGATTAAATAGTAGGTACAGTGGGTAAGAGACACTAGCCCCACAGTTTTTAAGAAATACGGGGGGAATTTTATCTGGCCCTGAGCAAGATTTAGGTTCCAGTAGTTTGATACATACTGCAATTTCTTTAATCTCAATATGTATCTGAGATAGTGGTAAATTTATATCTGACTCGAAGTTTGGAATGTCTTCATCAGGGATATCGGTTTCATACACATCCTTAAAAAAGTCTGCAAACAAATTGACAATTTCATTGATTTTATAGGAAGTTTTCAGTTTGTAGTGCATAGTCTCAGGTATGCAAAGGTTATTACATATTATTTTGGGATTTACAATAGTTAAAAAATGTTTTACATTATTAACAATCGAAAATTCAACATTCTTAATATAATTATTATAACAAATGTTTGATAATTTATTACAATCTTTTCGAAGCTTGCTGAAAATTGTAAAATCAGAATGACTTTTTGTTTCTTTGTATATTTTATGGGCTTTTTTCTTCTCAATTACTATGTTAATGAGGTCCTTGCTAAACCAGCTAGAGAAATTTGAAGATAATTTATAACTAATCGGAACAAATTTTTCTATGGTTTTATAAAAGACTTTAATATTTTCATCAAGGTTTCCTCCTTCTAATATAGACCAGTCAGTGTTATGTAGATAATCGCGTATTGCAACATAATTGGCTTTATTAAAGATGAGAAATTGAGTCTGGTTTTTAATTTGGCATTTTAAAGGGTTACATAGTATAGTAATGTCTAGAGGTGGGTGATGAGAATCAGGGGTAAGAACTGAGTCGACTGACTTATCAACCGCAGTTGCCATGTCGGTACAAAGAACAAGATCTAGTAATCTATTATTGTCATTTTTTACATTTTTTAATTGAACTAGGTTAAGGAAATCGCAAAATTCAACTATTTCTTTTTCTGTTTCAGATAAGCTAGAGTTTTGTGATACTGTAGGATTGTCACGGGTGCCCCAATTAATTTTCGGTAAATTGTAGTCACCGATGATAGTGATTTTACTGTTTGGAAATTTGTACGACAGTTGTTCAATATCCTCAAAATGACTCTTGTATACACTTATATCCGATGACGGTGGAATATAAACACTGCCTATAATATTTTTTTGATTTTCACCGTTTAGTAAGATGTAAACTTGCTCCACATTACAATTTTTGGTTTTCAGAAGTTTTGAAGGATGTGCCTTGTTGACAGCTATCATGACACCACCACCTCTAGATTTAGAGCTGGTATGTTGACTTCTGTCAGACCGGTAAATATGATGGTAGGGTAGACCAAGCTCAGCAGAGTTAATTGATGGTTCCAGCCAGGTTTCCGTTAGAATGAGAATATCACGTTGCAGTGTCGGGGCATGTATTTTGAAGTCCTTAAGTTTAGTTTTCATGCCTCTGACATTTTGATAATAGCACTTCTTGTTTTGGTTGTGTCGTTTTTTGGAATAGTTATAACAATAGTTGGTTTGGAGTTTTTTAGTTGTTATTTGTACGGGGCCCTTGGGTGATTTTTCGCGAGAACAGCGCTAGATAACTCAGCCAAATACGATTATCATTAATACTATGAATACTTTGTAGTATTCACAGCTCCATGAAAAGAACTGGAAATGATAAATTTTCAGTTATTTGATTTTCTTCGAGAATCTTAAAAAAAGCTGAAAAGGTACAATTCTTAATATCGACATAGTTCGAAATGTGTTCAAACCGTGGTAGATGATTGGCGATGAAAGAAGGTATGAAAGGGATGAATGGGTAGCGGATTATCGTGGCTGAGAACCGGGAATGATTTGAAAGGTTTCTCACCAATAATTTTAGGAACCAAATTGCATAGCGACGTTCGAACCCATAAAACTCGGTCACAGAACTAAGTTCTTTGATATGAGTTCCCTACTACATCACTACTATCGTGTCGGCGCACAAAACACTTTTGCGCCTTTCGTTTTATAATTGAAAGAGAAACTTTTTTTAACAGAAAAATGGTTTTATTATAAATTTCGTGGAACATATTTATCGTTAGTGGTATTCGCAATTTGTTGGACAAAAAAAAAACACATTGACGAATCATTTCAGATTTTAAATAACACCGTCACGTCGTCGCTAAGAATTTTTTTCGCAGAATCTATTCACCTGAATGGCACAATTTTCGGTATTTCCATAAATTATTTTTTTCTGAAAAAAATATCAGGTGGTGTGAGGAATGAATAATATAAATAATAAATTAAATTTGGTAATTAACGTATTTTAAAAGAAATTACTTGTAAATGGATTCATGTAAGTGAATTATTATTGCGTCATGCATACCCGATGATTCAAAAGGGGCGTTTATTAGATTATGTGTAAGCATCCAATAGGTTTATTTTTGCAAAATTATAACAGCTTTACTGATAAATAATTAAACACCGTTAATCGATGTTTTAATTACACATTGAATAAAGACTATACACGCTCAGATTCGATTTGGTACTAATTAAAAATGTCTTAAACCGCGCTCCGAAGAGCTGGCAACATTGCGTTTTAGCAATAGACTGACACCTAAAACTACCACTTTGAAAAAGTGAGGTTAATTCAAATATATTATTTTTTAATTGACAGTTACCGTTTGAATTTCATAAGAATTCTATGAACGGGGTAATTTTAAACAACTTAAATGTCTTATGCATGTGTAGGTAAATCCTAAAAAATCAACGTATGTATTGCGCAAACAATGAATCCAAAATGTCATTTTTTTGATATTCTCTCTTAATTATAGTTATATTTTTTTAGTGTCTAATGAACGAGCTAAAAGGTGAAGTGAGTCTTAAATTTCGTATTTTTCTACAAATTTTCAACGTTTGGAGTATAAATGTGTTGGTTTATTCGTATTTTTCATGATCGAAATTTAATATTCCAATTCATAAATATTGAAATACATTTCAAATTGTACACAAATCCAAAAGTTTATTTTTTCTAGTTTATAAAATGGTATTTTTTTACAACATCTTCGAAAAAAAAAGAAACGATGAGAAATTTCAAGTTTATACATGTAATAAACAACCCTATTTGGCTGTATAACAGATTACAAATAGACAGAATTACCATCTCACGTATGTCCCTAGGCTTATTAAAGAACTTAAAATAGTAAAATCCTATATGTATAATATAACTCCCTATATAGATTCGACAGGATTTACTACTTTATTCATCTCTTCCTTCACCTATATAATGCTCTCTTTATGGTATTAACCCTCAATTTAAATCATATTTCTGTTAGAATTGTATAAATCAGTATGTATCTTACCTTAAATATTCTTATGTTATAATTAAATATTCTTATGTATGATACTCATTTATGTACCTCTACGCCTGTCTCAACACATGTATACCCTAGTGAGACAGGCATCGAATAATGTAATGCAAACATATCTTATATGGATAAATAAATAAATAAAAAATAAATAAAAATATACAAGATATACACAATATATTTATTTCCATTAACTGTTTTTTGTGAATTTTACTATTAGTAAGGGTTTTACATAAACGGTTGTTTATCAATTAAATTGATGAACCAGGTTTATTAGTAAGGCTGTTAATGTTTATGTGTTGTTATGTAATAGAAATAAGAAACCGACAAGTAATATGAACTGAACACCGAACAAAGGGAGATAATCTAATTAAGTCGAATAATAGGAAGAGAGTGACGGTTGTTAGCAAACATATTTTATATAATAAATTAGGTATTTTATAAGTCGACAGCTTTTACTGAAGTTGTAAATATTATTTGAATTTTCTTTCTTGTCACGTCATCTTCTGTGCGATGTTGTAACATATCTATTTCGTGAGCAGGTACTGCTCAAAATAGGTACTGTTTATTGTCTATGCTTTATTTTATTTATTTTTCTTTTTTTTAACTTTGTTGGTTGGCCAAACTGCAAGGGGACCGGAAACGTCATTCGAGGAAAGATGGCGGAGGATATCACGTAATTTTTCGAGGCGAGAGGAGATTTTTGAGGAGAGTTTTTGTTATCAAAAATTCTAGTGCGATGTAGCCTAGAATGAGTTTATTGTTTCTTTCTGTGAGCGTATGACGACTCAAATGGCATAGAAGCCTGTTTATTTTATTTTATTTCTCGCCGGATGCCGAGTGATTGTTTGAACCGCGTGCGGAAGTGAATTTTAATCTGTAATCAACGGGGGATGTATTGAAGCGGCTTTGCTCTGCTTTGGCCGGCGAGAGTTTCTACACACCGCCTGATGGGTGTATATCTGCTGTGCCTGGTTGTTGGGTGGAATCCCTTTGAATGAAGCGGCTTTGCTCTGCTTTGGCCGGCGAGATTTTCTACACACCGCCTGATGGGTGTATATCTGCTGTGCCTGGTTGTTGGGTGGAATTCCTTTGAATGAAGCGGCTTTGCTCTGCTTTGGCCGGCGAGAGTTTCTACACACCGCCTGATGGGTGTATATCTGCTGTGCCTGGTTGTTGGGTGGAATCCCTTTGAATGAAGCGGCTTTGCTCTGCTTTGGCCGGCGAGATTTTCTACACACCGCCTGATGGGTGTATATCTGCTGTGCCTGGTTGTTGGGTGGAATCCCTTTGAATGAAGCGGCTTTGCTCTGCTTTGGCCGGCGAGATTTTCTACACGCCGTTGGATGACGTGCTGGAGGGTGTCTTGGGGATTGCTGTCGTCTTTTGGAGGAATGTCACGACTGTCACGGCGACGGGACGTGTGCGGTATTAAAATTTTACGTAATTGGGTTAACTCTCTCTTTCTACATCAGTTAATAATTGCTCAAGGTATTTATGTTTTATTTACAATTTCCTTTGTTCAATTTTCCCTTGCAAACTGCAATAAAGTCAACATTAATTTTCACTAGTAAAATATGCGTCTTTTATATGCATGACCTCTAAATCCTTATCTCCACTATCCTGCGATGGAGTTCTACTTGCTCTGAGAAGACAGCGGTCGGATGACAAAAGGTATAGGTTCTACCTACACAAAATTCATATTACCTTAAAATTCTTACATTACAATGTAGTAGGCAGATAGCTACACTTTCCAGAGGCCAGCGTTGTTGAAAATTATTGGCTAGATGCTGCAGATGTCTAATGGAGTTGGTGCAGGTCAGTGTGATGTATAGCAGGCAGGTAGTTAGAAGATAGCTACACTAGTATTGAAAGTGTACCCATAAAACCGACCAATTATGGGAAAGGAATGAAACAACCGCATGTGGTGTTTCGGGCCTTTTGCGGTCGGTTCGTTCCTTTCCCATGTACAGGCAGACTTAGAGACAAGGCTTGTTCACTGAGAGGAAAATCTGTCTAGTACGTACTACAGACTTCATGGCGCCAATATCTTAAGGGGTTTATGCAAATTTTATTGTATGTTAGAAATTTCTGGTCTGGTGTAAACTAAGTAACAAATATACGAAAACAATAATTGTTACATTTAAATAAAAGAAGACAATATAAGCGAAACTCAATCGAAAATCTGGAAACAGAAAAATCAGAAAAACATATTGACACCTCTGGGACTCGAACCCAGGACCTCTTGCTTTCCGGGCAAACGCGCTAACCACTGCGCCACGGTGTCGATATGAAATTCGGTCATGTTTAACTGTACCATACTTCGACTAAGAACCACCTACATTATCTTCATTTTCTTTAACGCATATATTATTGGCAACTATCTCTATGTATGATTGCAAGATTAAAACCCGAACTAAATGCTCTCTAGATAGTGTCTGGATAAATCTTTATCCATTTTATTTTAATATGCGACATCTATTGACTTTTCTGCAAGTCTAGGATGAATATTTTTATTTTTTATTTTTAACTTTATGAGTAAAACCTCAAATTGTAATATTTAAATAAATGAAGACAATATAAGCGAAACTCAATCGAAAATCTGGAAACAATCTTGAAAATCAATGGGTTTGAATCATACATAAAGATAGTTGCCAATAATATATGCGTTAAAGAAAATTAAGATAATGTAGGTGGTTCTTAGTCGAAGTATGGTACAGTTAAACATGACCGAATTTCATATCGACACCGTGGCGCAGTGGTTAGCGCGTTTGCCCGGAAAGCAAGAGGTCCGCGATCGTTACGCGATTAATTGTGGATGGTTAACTTTCCCCGAGCAAAATTATTGACTGTGGTCTGTGAATTATCCGCGGTTGTTTGTGGCGGTGAATTTACCGGATACCTACCTACAGAAAGTTTTTGGGTGATCAATAAATATGAATATTTGATCATAAAGTTAATATTTTTTAAATTATATACTTTCTTTCAATCATTATTGCGCAAAAATGCGTCAAATAATTCGGCCCTTAGTTTTTTAATCAGCCCTTATTTGAAAAATTTATACAATAGGGAGACTAGTTTTTTTCAGTCCATATTATGTGGTTAATGCCATTTTGAGCATCCTGTTGGTGGCATTTCACCAAGACAGGGTTCCATGACATTTGACCCGACGACAGTTGATTCCCGGGACAGTGGATCCGGCGGACAGCTGACCCAATAAAAGATTATTTCTTCAAGTAAGTACGTAAAGAGGATATACGGCCGTACAACCAAAGTCGTTATACTTATATCTGCAGGCATCTTGAGTGAAAATCCCCTATATAAATATAACAACTCCCAGAAGGAATATCCGGTAATAACAAAGTACAACACACATATATATGCAGTCGGCTTATCAAAAAACTTCTAAGGTTTCCAACTTGCATATAATATAACTTATTTTATCTGAATACCACATGAAAGTCCCAACAGCTTCCAACTGTTTGGAGCAATCATTTAACCAGTTAGGCTAAAGGTAGTGGGGAGGGGAAGGAGTTGTGGAAAATGTGCCTGGCTATTCAAATCCGATCATTTCAAACTTTCAGTATCGCCTAGGTGTAACAGCATCATTAAGAATTGAAACGTTACCTGAAATGGCTTTAGCCGTGTTTGAAAAGATCTAACTAGATCTGATTAGCCAGATACATTTTCCATATCCAATTGTCGCTGGATCAATTGTCGGGTTACCTCAAGAGAGAATCAAAATTCTCGGTCCCTAATTTATTATATACTAGTATAGTGACAGACTATTTTGGAATTAAAATGGGACAATGGTAGAGATGCGGGGAAGGGGATGAATAAGTACTCTGAATTTGGTATATAAACTTCACCCCCCCCCCCACCCACCGTCCTGGCTGCCTTTCTCTTTCTACCCACCCTCCCCACCAAAGTTACTGGGACAATCTCTAGAACTCTAGACATTGGATCCACGACATCCACTGAAGACATAAAACGGTGGAAGTGTATCGTGTGACAAAAGTAAGGTCCAATGTATCTAACACCGAGTAAAATTGATCCAACATTTACAAAAAAAATAATTCTTTCTTGGGCATATCCATTGTCTGCCTGATGTTTGGGAGTCGAAAGGTTTTATAGCTTATTTAATTGGCGACATCGGTTCGTTTTCAAATCGGGGTACACTATTCTTCTAATACTTTTCATTTTTCAACGACGACATATGATTTGATGTCGTGAGAGGTTCCACTTTCTGAAAACGAGTCATTACCGCGTTCCGACGCTTTCCTCGAGGATAACTGGACATGGTTCCTTAAAACGGGACGTATCGTCACGTTAGCATTGTTACAACTTTGCTATTCCCGTCTCTATTGTGGATACCCTTAACTTCACGGTCAATGGTGATTTATCCCAAACTACACTACTATCACATAATAAGATCGTGAAAGATTACGCTTAAAAAACATATTATTTAAACCTTACGGTTAAACATTTATTCAACAACAGTAAACTTTCTGTCGCACTTTTGAAGGGATTCTAACAAAAACATGCTGCTTTTATATATTATATATATTTCGTGTCACGGTGTTTGTGGTCCCACTCCTCCGAAACGGCTCTACCGATTTTTATAATTTTTTTAAAGATTTTTTTTATGAATATTTGGTATGTATGAGAATAGGTCGTAAAGTATATTTCAAACCGCTATGTGATTAGGGTGTCCCTATCTAGAACAGACGAGCGGGCTGGCAAGCGGGCGGTGTGGATTTTATTTGTGTGCAAATTAAAGATAAGAGTTAATTTATCGTGGTTATAAAGGTTGGGTAACCAACCAGTAGATGGGGTTGTGTTTCGTTAGCCACAGCAACGCGTGACCGGGTCGCGTATTCACAAAACTTATGCCGATTCAGTCGCGGTAACGACAATTTACATTTTAAATATACTTCTATATTGGTTATTTTTTATCACATTGCAAAAACAAAAATTGTTCTAAAATCTAGATGAAATAATCTTTCTGATGTGTATATTGGAAATTAATAATTTTATTTTTAAATATTTAAATTTTGATATTGAAAATTTAAACCGACCGAAACGCGGCCGGGTCAGCTAATATATTTATATGAATGAAAAAACATTTCTAAACTTCACTATATTCAATATTCAAGTCTAAACATGTGAACGAATGGACGAATGGAAATTGTTCATTACGATGTATTCTGTTCATGGCAATCACAGAAAAAAAATTCGACAAACTTGGTAGAGTGGTACGATTCTCGGCTAGAAATCCCGAAGTCGCGGCTTCAAATTCCAAGTAAATATTAGTTTTTTCATTAAAAGATATTACATACTAGATACATTAAACAAATAATCTAATAGTACATTTGCGGCAAATTTCAGAGACGAATATTCTCTCAGTATCGCCCTGGTGAAAGAACAACATTCAGAATTGAAACGATGCTCGAAATGATTTTAACCACATTCAGTGAACAGATCTGAAGAGCCAGGTACATCCCCACCTTCCTCTTTCCCATTTTCTTTTCCTCACAACTATCTTCAACCACTGACTTCAGACGGTTGGGAGCAGTTGGGACTCTAGTGCGGTATTTACATGATTTTATTTTGATTTATAAAGAAAATAAACATAAAATATATCTACTTGGGTTGGGTTTAAATCTACGATTCGAAAAAAATTGGATCCTATCTTTTTGTTGTGTATCATTTCGGCTTATTTGCAACTACGAGGAAAATATTCACCACTACGGCACTGTGAAAACGATTCTGTAATAAGTGTCGTGTTATGATTTAGCTAAAAGTGGAAGATGCTGTAATAATAAATTGAGCTCGTTGTTATTACTATGTGCTTACCTGTGCTGACATCTATGTCTTTCCGAGCGAAGTAATTCAGTGCACAACTGCAATGCATGGTAATAAATGCAATTGAAGAACAGATGTCACTACTAACTTATTGCAAATGAAAACATATAAAATGCTGTCCCAAAGTCCCAACAAGAGCGCTGGGTTAAAAAATTGTACCTTTTTTTTTATTTCTACAACCATTAACATAAATTCATGATGAAAGAGAAAGGGGCCTTTTTGGCCCGGAGCTCTGTATGCCAATATTTCAAAAAGTCTTTTTTTTATTAAGTTCCACTTTCTCTCACTGCAGTTTAGTTTTTCGAGGGATCAAAGGCGTAGGCGACCAAAATCGACGTAGTTTCCTCATTTTTTTAAATAAATCTTCGAATTAGTTATGACCAATTTAGATCATTATTCCGACCAAAAATTCCATTGAATTAACTAACTAATCATAACGCCTCTTCACGCAGGAGTAGGCAGAGAGGACGGACCGCCAAACAATTAGGTCTTGGCACACACTCCTTGCCTCGTTCAAATTCATATATCGTCTCATTCATGCTCTTCTATTATTCTGACACTTGACATGGCTCGACTCGAGTATCTGATTCACTTGGTCGTGCCATGTCTTTCTCGGGCGTCCAGACTCTTCTCCCATGTATGCGTCATATATTCTCATTACACTCCTTTCGTCCTACATGCCCAAACCATCGGTGCGTTCCTTTCTTGATCTTACTCGTAACAGTCATTACGCTTACATCAGCCTTGCATTCTTGCGGATCTCCACATTTCTCACACGATCATACATGGTTTTACCACACATACTAGGGATCTCATTTCTACAGCATTCAGTCTACTTTCATCCTTACTCTGCCAGTTCTATGCCTCACTGCCATACATCAGGGTAGGTACCAGTTCTCCATTATGGACGGCTAGCTTCGCTTCTTTGGACAGTTTTGTGTTGGTGCCAACGGCGTTCAGTCCTCCAAGAGGGTATAACCAGAGAAAATCAGATTTTAGACGTATTGACTCTTTTTCATAAAAAAATATAAATTGATTTCGAAAGATTGTTCTTTTATCTAGGAAACACATGTTTTATATGTTTATTTTTAGTATCATAAGGTTACACCATAGGTCGTGACACATTTGCTAAATTTTCAAAAAAGATTTTGTATTATATAACACCCATTTCAAATCATATAATCATGCAGTAAAATAAATCAATACATTATCTGGGAAACGCATGTTTCAGAATTTTAATTTTAGTTTAAATAAAATCATTAAAAAATATAAACGTACATGTGTTTCTTGACGTAAATTGGTTCGTTTGTGTTTTTATTTGCGCACTTACAAACTATTATATTTCAGATTTTTTTACATTTTTATTTAACTTAGACATTATTGAAAAATGATAAATACTTATAATAAAAAAATAATTACAAAAAGTACATAATTTTAATAGTTTTTTCATCACGACTTTCAGCATTTTTGGATGTAGGTATCACACTTTTCATAACGCTCTCGTTACGCATTCACCAGCTTACTCCCCAAATCAAGCGTGCGTAAAGAAGTTTTACTTCAAAAATTATCTCTAAGCGTAAACTGAGGGTCATTACGACTGCACCTACATAACACACGTGTGCCGTGCAGTACCTATCTATACCCGTAGGTTGTCGTAAGATGTAAATAGACACTAATTTGTTAGACAACCTCCATAATAATTAACGCTCGACGGACTTAGTCTATTGACCATGATAGTTGTCCAATATCAAGGTCTGACCATGGGTCGCCAACTTGGAGGCCTCCGAGTCATGGCGACTTTTCATAATATATTTTTCAGTCATTTATTCTTAATACATTATCAACATAAAGCTTGTGTAATGCGCAAAAACATACGACATTAAAAGACCATTAAATATTATCTAGTTACTGGTAAGTCACCGAACGCGTAATGGTAATTTTTTTTTTCTTGGATCCCGGTTGAATTTGTTGGAATTTTAGTTCTGAAGCAGCGTAAACTCTCGAACAGCGAGCTACAGTGAAAATTTACAGATTTTTTTAGGTCAAAGCACTAATTTACCTTTGTTTTAACATTTTAGATTATCAAAACTATTTAGTAAATAATGAATTTTACCACAAATTAAACACAAAAGGGGGACTTACGAATAACTAACAATTTTTTTAATAAGTATGTATTTAATTTATTTAAAATCAAAAATTTACATTGGCAATGCCTACGAGACTTCAAATTTAAGTGTGTTCGCTTGGAAAACATACGAGTAATCATTCGCTTCCTGTTCGGTGAAAACCAAGAGTAATAAATAAAATTAATTAAAAAAAAACATGTGAAGCAGCTACTTTGTGATGAGATATTATGATTTCAAATAAGATAATTCAAATCAAAATAAAAAAAACCCTCTTCTCAACCCTCCACCTACCCCTTCCTCTTCCACTGGAGTTCAGCCTATTTTTTTATAACCCACTGTTAAAGCATTAAATATTTGTAATACATGTTACCTATTTGTAGATTTTTTTACGGTTGTAGCGAAACCTGGTCAGCGTTATGGATAAAAAAATTAAAATGTTGTTTACAAAGGTTATGGTTTTATTTAGAAAATAGTTTTTATTTCAAATTTTTCGATATCAAAAAACATTGTATTTTACACATTTGGTTGCCGACCGATGGAGTTGATCTAGAAATAGTTCGCCAAGACGAACGGTATTTATTGTGCTCTAACTAAACATGCGACTAAAAACCACATTCAAAGGGATCCATATTATTGTTAAACGAGCGTAATTATCGTTATTGCAATATGTAGAGTGTAGATTCCTGAGATGAAAACCAGAATTATTGTCCATATCAAATTACTCATTTATGTAACTTATACCCATTTATTATGCGATTTCCGGAAAATTACTTCAACTGCCCAACAACAATAAGGAACTACAGTGAAAAATAATATGGCTTTAAAAAATATGTTCATATGAACCAATAAACACCGATTCTGAATTATAAGTTTTATTTAATAATATTAAAATTATTAAAAAGTCCATTTTCATCGGGTCGTAAAAACACGCCGTCAAGTTGGCATTATTGAAATTTTAGTGGTGACGCCACTGTTCGATGTGTCGTGACGTCACCGTAAAGTCATTGAATGGGGATGTATGATATGACACAAGCCATCGTATTAATTTATTCGTTTATTTACATACTGTTTAAAGAGATTTAGTTTTTTTGTTTATATGAGTTGTTATGTTTATTGAAACATTATAATAATAATAATAAGCCTTTTTATTCTGGACTTCTGTTAGGTATGTATTAGACATGATCTTATTTGTTATAGTATATCCCGAAGCTCAGTTTGCCTCTTGGCATAAGCCTCCTCTAACAATTTCCATTGGGACCTGTCACGCGCTACTCTTCTCCATTGATGTCCAGCAGTGAGTTTTAGGTCATCTTCCCATCTTATGTGTTGACGTCCTCTACTTCTCTTGCCATCTCTGGGATACCAGTCAGTGACATTTTTGCACCATTTCTCTTGTGGATCGCGTATCATGTGTCCTGTCCATCTCCATTTTTGTTGGTCTATTCGGGTAACTACATCGGCAACTTTAGTTTTCTCCCTTATTGTGCTATACTGAAACATTATTTAGGCCCAAATAATGTTTCAAAAATAAAGGTATCTCTTATTAGTTTATCTCTATTATTGAAAATATTCAAAAACTACTGCACAAAAAAATAGTAATGCTACTTCTAGGGAGAATACTTCGAACGGGATTCAAAATGGCGGCAGTTGATCAGCTGATTTCCCGATCCTATAGTAATTTTTCAGGAGTGATGACGTCACACGATTCACCATAAATACGGTGGTTTTCGGGGGATCTAGAAAAATTAAAACTTTGACAATTATTTTAACTATTAAAACTAACTCTAAAAATAAAAATGCGGTTATTTAAGTTAGAAGGTCATTATTCATTAAAAAAAAAAAAAAAATTGGACAGGAGTGCTCTATAATAATTCTCAATATCCTTATGTTGGGAACGTATTGTGAAACTGGAGAAAGTGGGAGAGAGAAGATGAAGAGGTAGTAACTCATTTTCATGTTTAAAATTTTTGATTATTTAACACTCTTTGAAAAGAAGATAGTTGCGTAGAAATGAATTTTCTTGATTCTTGAAAGGTTGGCATCAAAGTGGCCAATAAAAATAGGAATTAAATGTTAAAACAAAATCTAATTCGTAGATCAAAAATTGTAAATTGTAAAAAAAATCCTTATTATTTAACGTAACCCTGATCAACGTAAAGATTTTTTCATGTACACGGCGTTATAAAAACTACTCGATCCATTGAAAACATACTTACACGAAATCCATTGAAAAAAAATTCGAGTGCAGTTAACACGCGGTAGAAGCGAAACTTTACCAAAACAATCTCAACCAATGAAGAACCAAGGAGCCTTAAAAAGTGAGGTCATAATCAAAGCAGCCAATGAGCGCAGACCTGGCGCCGTTTCCGTTTCATATCTCAACCAATAGGAGCCTTGATAGGAGTTTTATGCTTCACAGGTGCTGTATGCGTCATTTCCGTTTCATCTGAATTCCTAATCACAACGGGGCTATATAAGTTTCACTTCAAAAACTGACTTCATAAACTCACTATTTTTTAATAAAAATTATCAAAATGTTTCAAAACCAAAGGTTTCTTCATCAGCATACAAGCAAACTGAAATTTGAAATAAATAACGTTTGTTATTTTCGTTTAATTAAACTTACACCACAAAGTAACTTTGCAATTATTATTGAATACATATTTAGGTATATATATTTATAGGTGTATTATAAAAGACATCCAATAAATGGATTTTTAAAAATTAATCGGTATTCCAACAAAATATTGAATGGATTTGGAAAAAGTTTTTTTTATTTTTTATTTTAATCTTCACGTAAATCGATAATGCTTTTAAAAGTAAGTAATAACTATATGGAGCCAATGGCAGTACGGTATTCGAAAATCGAGGAGACTTGTGAGGCTGAATAAAGATGGCGAAGATAAAAGCTTGCAAGTACCTACTGGATTCTCATACATGGTCACTAAACCCGGATAAGGACATTACGAGTTTTATCGTTTCGAATACGAAGTGTAGTCCTTAACAGAGGCGATACTGGTAGGTTATCTATCTCTAATTAAAGTATCTACATTAATTATTTTTACAGCAAATGTTTAAAAAGCACATTGGAAGATGCCAAAATGAATGAAACACCGAATGGAAGAATGGCACTAAAAAAATGTTAAAAAAACGAAGCTTACAAGACACAATTGTAGTATTGAGATTAACCCTTATGTACGGCAGTGAGGCATAGAACCGGTAGAGGAAGTTGTATATTTTCATATTATTATGACTGATAACATGTTTGATATCATTGAGACATAAAATAAAGAGCAGGGGCCCTAAAGGCGAACCTTGAGTTACCCCCGAGGGAATAATTTATTATCTGTGATATGTAACCTTTTAGGGCAACATCTTCACTTCTATTTTTAACGTAAAATGAGAAACATCTGAGAAAATTTCCACTTATACTAACTTTTCGAGTTTATTTGTTACCTTGTCGAAAGCCAGAAAAATCGGTAAAAATATTCAACCTATTTCTTTTTATCCATAGAATTAAGAATGAAATCGGTGAATTGTCCGGAGTTCGACTAAACAAAAAAAACATATTGTTGGGGGTTGATAATTATGTTTATACATACTCGTAAATTAAAGAATTGCTTCTTATTTGATTTATTTTAGTTTAAACGCGTAGCTTTGGCTAACAATTCTCATTTGTTTATTCCTCTTTTTGAAACAGGTGTTGCAATAGCTTTTTGTCCAAATAGTTGGTAATACGCCTTCTTCGATAGAAAGTCATCAATGAAGTCACAGCACAATTAAAAATAAAATTTGGATGTAGGTAATTCATCTTATCAAACGCTTCTTTCGTATTGATATTTTTTTAGATATTTCAATACTAAAGTTGTATTAATATTAATCGTTTTCAGATGTGTTAAACTCATGTTGATTATATCTTCACTATTTACGGAAACGTTTTAGTTTGTGAGGGGACAAAAAAAAAATTAAAATTAATCATTAAAAAGATTGCAAATTTTTTGCCTATCACTTGCAGAAAAGTTTCCGTGGAACATGTTATTAATCGATTTCAAGAAAATCCAAAAATATTAAACATTTTTAGCATTATTTATAAACTTTGATTAACATTCTTTACCGATTTTTTCTGGTTAGTTCTAGTAACGAGAATGTGTGATAATCAGAAATTTGTGAATATTTTTTTTAATTTTCGGTGAAATTTACGTAATATGTCAAACGTGTTGAATTATGAATATAGGAAAACCGTCTGGATACAAGCGGATAAAAGTATTCCTTAGTCATATCACACAAATGGCTATATTTACTTTGTTCAGTTACAAAATCTGAATAGTTTCTTATCTTTCTACATTTATCATCCCCATTTAGCCTATATATATTCCAGATAAAAGAGAGTCCCACGGACTCTGGGTAGTATGAATTCTGCAGTATTTTGCGCTTCACTCAAAAACGTTTAACATCCGCAACTATGGTGGGAAGTTGATAACAAATATTCTTACGCTTCTAACAATAATTGCAATTAGCATCACTGCATGTAACTCGAGCTCGATTGGTTCCCGTTCCGCGGCAGTTGCGGCTTACAATAATTATGGAGTGAAAGCTTCCTTTGAAGATCCTTAATTCTAATTACAAAGACTGCAGCACGCTTGCAACCCTCCTCCGTAGGAAACTTCCACCTACTCTAACAACCCCACCCACTATTCTAATGCTTGTAGTACTAGTACGAACTCTATATAAAATTCTAAAATAGATCAAAATCTAATCTAAATCAGTGCTAACTAGAAGTGCCATCCGTACAAATGTAATGGTAACGAATGTTGCATTTAGTCCAAAAGACCAGCCGTCCGTCTTACTTACACTCTCCTGAAATTGTAGATCTCTATCCCATTTGAATTTCGAAAACACAATTTTGTATGTATATTGTTTATGTTATGAATGTAATTCTACATCTAAAACTTCTCACAAGATTTGTGAGAATTTTATAAATGTTCAGTATCTACATAGGTGTATGTTGAGGACTGTTGACAATATCAAATTGTTTCTGTTTTAACAGTGAAAATGAGTCGATATGAATCTCATTGTTGCTGTCGTCTTTCAGCCGTATCATGGAAGGCGTTTGGCTCTTTCAGCAATGAGAGTTCTATAGTATAAAGAGTCTCCCGAAGGGGAGGAGTAATAGGAACCAAATCTCTTCCGATATCTAGTGTTAGTAAGGAGAAATTCGAAAACGAAAATCCGATTGATTCCTGAACGAATCTCTCGTCTGATAATCAATCTCCTCTTTGTGTGGTGCTTCGTAGCATATCGGTCTCCTTTTTGTGCTGTGCTTTGTAGCCTCTCCACTCTTATATACTTTAGTTTTCTGAAGGTTTCACTTCTAACCGCGTGTGACTTGCATACCCTGATTTTGTTTTATATGTTTGTAATTTACAAGAAGTTTTAACACAATATTGTTATTGTTTTATGAAATCTTTAGCATCAAACATCGAACTCATCAAAATTATATACCTACATTAAAATATAAATGTTGACTTTTAAAGACTCGGCAATCTTAGAAATATAAACACAAGTTAGAGCACACCGAGAAACCAATATATTAAAAATTGCCCACGTTTTTCACTGAGCAACTGAGAATTCCTGCAGGGAGTAGTTTCTCTGTGGGAGCTATGTGGAGGTTATTTTCAAGGAAAGGAAGAATTTATCCTCAGTCTGAAAGAGATCCGTGTTAGAGAATTTACTCACACAGAGTTTTTTTAGAACAATAAAACAATTTAAAATCGATAATAGAACGCGTTTCACGTGTCTTCCAGCTTTGCAGGGGTGTTAACAGGCACTCGGGTTCTTTGGATCACCTTCCTTGAAATACTAGCAGGACAAATACAGCATTCCAACCCGACGTCTTTAATCTAAAGATTGATAAAAGAAAACCCACCAGAATATTTAGCGACTTAAATGCCGATCATTGTGTCAGGTGCCATAGGGCTACAGGTCAGAGGTGGCTGCCAAATCAAGGAGTGTGGCATACTTGCGATGTATCTAGTAAGACGATGATTTCAAAGGAAGTAAACCTGGATTTTTTTTACATCAGCTTCACACAGATTAGGTGAATAATTCCCCTCAAGGCCTATGACATCTTTGGGTATGCTTGGGTATTTTAAGGAAAAGGAGGAGAAGAAGTTCTGAGGGATGGGTACGAATCTGGGGGTCAGTGTATCCAGGAGTGACGGACGTATGAATCCATCCCTTCCACTGCGGTGCGTACGGCTCCAGCCGTACGTCCGGAGAGTACGGCTGGAGGAATCAAAGGGACTCCCTCGACTATTCTCTCCCGATGTGGGCAGAAGTATCCGCCGCCAAGACCCGGACAAACCTCACCTCATATACCCAGGCAACCCTGCTAAGGTGACCAATGGCAGAGGTCAGATACGATTTTAGATTTTTAATACCCCAAAAACTAATAACAAAAAAATAAAATAAAAAAATAAAAATGGCAGAGGTGTTGGATATCCAATAAATTGTTTCCGGGGCGGCGGTACCCTGATAAGGGTAAGGACTGATCCAACATCTGTCTTGGTTGCAGCTAGTTCAGATTGGAATTATCTTGGTTTAGGTACAGTTATCCTATATTCCTAATCGTTCCCAAAGTCCTATCACTTTGCGTTGACGTGCGCGATCTGTCGACAAGTTTCAGTCGTTGTTCACAATCTTATCGATCAACTGACGAGCCGAAATTTTGTTGATCGAAATTTTAGCTGATCGGTGGCTCAGATTGATCGATTGAAACGTTGGAAACAACGGCTGTTAGTGTCCTTTTCAGGGTCAAACTAGAATGAATATTATTCATGATCGGAAACATCAGACTTTTTCTATTTCTATGAATTAACGCCTTTCTTAACACAACATGTTAAATATGCATTTATTGTCATCAGAAAATTAAGCGATTTATATTTTTACCCATAAATTATAAAGTGGAAAGAAAACAAACATCAGAGTGCGTAGTGATATAAATAAATAATAATGATATTTTAATTTAATTTAAATCAAACATTAATGTTTATAACATTTTCTTATTTCACAGTGTTCCGTTAAGGCAGTCTAAACATAGATTGATACCAAGAAAAAAATAATGGCTTCATATTTTTAATATCTCGAAGCTTTCGAATAAAAATAGATCAGTATTCGCTCCTGGGCTGCAACAGGGCATACCAAAGCCACTGATATCTCGTGACTTTTTACGACAGTCGACATTTAAAACAGCAAAATTTTGGATTTTTAGCAATGAACCTTCAATTAACTATGGTTTGGAAAGTTGGGAAGTGTTAAAAAGAAGATATCTACCAATAAATAATAACATAACATTATAATAGCAATGTTTTGTTATTTAATTCAATGTGCGCAATTTACCCAAGTGAATAATAACATGATTTAAAAATTCAAGATATTTTACGTGTGACTCGAATAATAAAAGGTTATTTTTATAAAATGTTTTGCGTTTACAATAAAACGTTTTAAAAGGTTAATCCATCCATCCATCCATACCATCCTACTAATATTATAAAGGCGAAAGTTGTATGGATGTACGAGTATGTATGTTTGTTACTCTTTCAAGCAAAAAAAATACTGAATGGACTTTAAAAATTCTTTCACTAATAGAAAGCTACTTTATTTGCGAGTAATATAGGCTGTATATTTTGGTAAGCTCTGGCGTTAATTATTTATTATACGTTTATTGTCCAGACAAAAAGCAAAACAAATAATTGCTTGGTAACTAACTATAAGTAATTATTATTTGATGTTTTTTTATTAGTTTAGGTTACTATGGAGATCCCTTTGAAATTCAAAATTATACTAATATTATAAATGCGAAACTGCGTGTGTTTGATTGTAACGCTTTAATAGATGGCACGCACGCTGTTTGAAACATGAATGTAACGGGTATGGAGGGGAGAGGGGAGGGGGGGAGGATGATAGGGAATGAGGAGGAGGCGGAAAAGGAACCCCCCCTAATACTATGCGAGCGAAGCCGGGGGCAGATAATATTATAAATGCGAAAGAGCGTGTGTTTGTTTGTTATATTTTCACGCCTAAACGACTAAACCGATTTAAAAAATTATTTTACTAATAGAAAGCTACATTATCAGCGAGTAACATAGGCTGTATATAATGGGAAGCTCTGGCGTTATGAATTTTGTATAAATGAAAATGTGTGTATTTCATATATTTTAGCGGCAGGATGGAAAGGCAGTGGGAAGGTGGGGTTCGCGGAGAGTCAAGAGACGAGGGAGGGGTAAGGCGGGGAAGGTGGAACTGAACGGGGACGCACTGGAAAGGACACGCAGGGAGAACAATTTATTTCTTTGAATGGCATTGCAACTTGCAACGCATGCCGGGTACCAGCTAGTGAATAATAAATTATCCAGCATAATGAAATTCTGGAAAGTTCATAAATTCAAAACATATTACAGTTCGCCATTTTCTAATAAATTGGTGTGTACCTACATAGAAGCGCGTAGATTGAGAATTTTCTATTGTGCACTGTTGTGTACAAAGCTTCAAAACACAAACAGAGAATATAATAATAATAATAATTTTACAGTATCTAGACCACTGAACAGATTAACTCTAGAAATGTGATGTACAACAATTTCATCGATTTTCAGTTTAAGACGGACCGGAAAAATTTATTATTGATAATAACTGTAGTAGCTTTGCGAACAGTAAACCTCCCGTCCAAATGTGTATATTTCTAATCTTCTCACATAAACCAAAACATCTGCTAAGCCTTTTTAACATCTACCTATTTAATAATAAACCAATTAAATTTCATTCATAATTATTTTTATTTCAAATAAGGAATTATCTAATAACTAGCTGTCCCGGCCACGCGTTGCTGTGGCTAATAAATCACAACGTCATCTACTGGATGGTTATCCAACCTTTATAACCACCGCCGTCTTTGAGTTTATCGCAAAGAGACAGACAGATGCCGCGGAGGACTTTAATTTATAATACGTAGAGATGGTGTGAAAGATTATAATAATGTGCATGAAATGCTTGGGGTAACTAACGTATTTAAGTTAATAAGGATTAATACTGTATCCGTCTAAATAACTTTTCAATTACCGAAATGTACGTGACCATTTTTTTTGAAGATAGAATGGGTATAGTAAGCTATCCGTAAAAGATAGATATATGCCTTCGCGGACTTTTTTGTAGATCTACAAAAGAGGAATATCCCACCATGCATTGTTTTGTTATATCCCAAAAGGATTAGGCAGCTTTCAATGAAAGCTACCAGGCGGCTTGACTTTTTCCGACAATTCTAACAATTATCGTTATATTTCAACCAATTTAGACAAATCCTTGACAAATTACATACTTAAAACTTCCTCACGAAACACTCTATCTATTGGTGAAAACCGCATGAAAATCTGTTCAGTAGTTTTCGGGTTTATCACGAACAGACATACAGACGCGGGGGACTTTAATTTATAATATGTAGACATTTGTCCAAAGAAACTCACAATCTCAATGCCAATTATTCAGGGAGTCAGGTACTATATAATATTTATTTATTTATTCTGAATCACCTTTACCGTACGTCCCCGTTTCCCTCCCACGTTCCCTCCCGCTAGCTTTATAAATTATAGCCTATATGTTATTTTGATGTATGAGCTATATTATTGTAAAGTTTCATTAAAATCCGCTCAGTAGTTTTTGCGTGAAAGAGTAACAAACACACATACATCCATACAAACTTTCGCGTTTATAATATTAGTAAGACGAGAACTTTTAATGTATAGATTTTTGTATTATTTCATTCATAGTGAAAACATGGTAATAAGAAAGTATCCACAAATAAATTCGATGAATACACATTTTAATAAAAAAATCTTTACTGATGCATTAAAACGGTCAACATTTTGAAACGTACAAATAAATTTTACAAAGTACTTCGCCAGACCCAATAATCAAAATACATAATAATAATAATTTATTGGTTTCTCCATATCTTGAGGTCCTTCAGGTCGTCCGTGAAAATAATAAACGAAAAAAATGAAAATCTGTCTTTTTTTAAAAGAGGATTTTCGGTATTGGATCAATTACAACAAGAATGGAAAAAAAGTAAGCCTACTTCGGGCATAAGAATAACACTTCTAATAGTTGGCTCTTCAGTTGTCGAGACCAATCCATCAAATTGGATTTGAGATCCGCTGATGCCTGGGGATGGATGGGACTGACACTGATGATGGCCGCAGGGTCGGCCCTGAGCCAAATGGCGCGCCTGCCGCAAGTAATATTTTGGGGTGACCCAACAGTTGATCCTCCGACAGTTGCCTCCCCCCCCCCCGAAATTATAAGTATTATAAAATTATAGTTTTGGCTAATTTTTTAAACAATCTCACACCTAAAATCGACTTAAAAACATTTCTTAAGTAAAATTTCTATAGCCCCATTGTGATTTGGATTTCGGATAAAACGGAAATGACGATTACTGCACCTGCGACGCATTAACTGCGCTCAATGGCTGCTTTGATTACGATGTCACTTTTAAAGGCTCCTATTGGTTGAGATATGAAACGGAAATTACGCTAGGTCTGGGCTCAAAGTTTCGCTACTACCGTTTGTTAACTGCACTCGAATATTTTTTTTTATAGTAAGTTGACACGGATATTAATCAAATAAATCAACTGTGTCGATTTATTAATACTTTTTTTTTTTAAAAGTAGTTTTATCCTTGTTGTACTTGAAGGAAAACATGTTTTATACTTTTGTTACTGGGCGGTATATTTTGTTTAAGTAGGTTAACAATTTAGGCTTAGACGGTGTAAGTACCGCCGCCCCGGGAACCATTTATTGGATAACCAACACCTCTGCCATGGATAGAAATGACTTGGCACAGAAGTGGTGACAAATTTGAAAATATGAAAAAAAAATACAAGTTTGTAATTCACACGCGGTAGAAGTGAAACCTTCAGAAAACTAAAGTAGACAAGAGTGGCGAGGCTACGAAGCACCACACAATAAGGAGGCAGATTATACTATCTCATTATGTAGTGTCGCTTTTTCGTTTCATCGAGTTTCAAATGAAATGAAATATATATGTATACTTAATTCTTTGCAAAATTATCATCATTACATTCATAAAAAATGAGATAACGTTGAATAATGTGTGTCTTATCTTTTCGAAATAGATGTCTCACAAATACTCGAAAATGGTGAAATTTGTGTGGTGCCATGAAAATTGTACTACCTTTTCTGCTAGGAAAGAATAGATTTATGTAACTATTCAATCGCAACATCATGTCACTTCAATTAAAAGTTAAGATAGGGGTCTATGTTCTTGTAATACCTACTTTACACAAGAAAATTTCTTGGTAAGGGGAGCAGATGTGTGTTTTAACTAAAACCATCTCAAAATAGGCCAGGACACCGATTAAAGTTAGCCTTTTTATTTATATAAGATCCTCCAAATGAACGTGTTTTAATTTTATCATAATATAAATTTGTTATTTATTAAGTAACTACCACATTACCATATTTTAAATATTTTTTATATTTTAAATATTTTCTAATCCCATACTCGTCCCTCTTCTAATCACAAGCGTCTGCTTCTATAGAAGAGAAATATCATTTTTTTTAAAATCAGTGAAATTTATTATTATTTATATGTTAATGTTAATGTTATTGTTAATTTTATAAATAAAAAAAAAATAAAAAAATTAAGACACTCTATGTACCTGTCTTACGTAATAAGCAGATATGTCATTAACCAGCCTTATCACAGGAGACCCAAGTTGTCCCAAAACATCATATGCCGTTATAATAACAGGAGACCCAGATTGTCCCAGAGCGAACGTGCATTATTAAAAGTTAGATATCTCTCTTCCTGTCATGCGAATATTTGTGATTTCTTTTATGGTAGAAACGGAATAAAATAATGATTCTCATTGTCTTAGAATTATATGAGTTAGGTTGTTCAGATATTTTACAAACCCGATCAAAAGTGACGGTTTAATTTTGCGCCAATTTGTGACGTATCACACATTTAATTTTAAAATAAAATTGTATGAAAGTGATAAAAAGTGAGGTGACAGTTTTATTACAAATTTTGTTTAGAAAAGTAATCTGTATTTAAATTTTGGATTTATTCCATTTTAATTACTTTAATTCAAATATTCGCATGTATGCATTTTTTAGCTAATTTACATTTCCAATATTAAAATTTTAATATTTAGAAACAAAAACGTTGATTTCTAATAAACACATCGGAAAGATTATTTTATCTAGATTTTAGAACAATTTTTGTATTTGCAAAAGCGCTTAAAAAAAACAAAAAATAGGAACATTTAAAATGCATGGGATGAACCAGGAATTTTGCGCGCAAACCTTGACAGGCAAAAGTTGACAAAAAATTATTTTCTTATTATTCGAAGGGTTAAAACATTTTAAACTGATTAAATAATGAAGTTCCCGGTTATATTAGGTAGAACGGTTTATAGGTGATTATTAGTCCCAGTTGTGACCGTTGTTTTCTATATTTTTCTGTATCTTATTCTTTTTCATATTTCATTTAAATTTTTAGCATTATCTTCTTGTTCAATGATGTATTACATTGATGGGAATAACCTTCAAAAGTTATAATTAAAAGTTAAATTTAATATTAATTTAGACTTTTAGAAAAAGTTCGATTATATCGATTATATTTATCCCCGACACTGTCTAGATTACTAACCACTTCTTCGAATAAATGTTTTCATTAGGTAGCTGCCACTAATATGAGAAAAAAATAGTCGAAGATACTATTGTTTCATTCAGAAATTTGAAATTTGAGATAGACAAAAAAATAAGAGGTCTCAGTAGCCGAATTGGTAAGGCGATCGATCCGGTAAGACGAGAGATCCTGGGTTCATGTCCCAGTTGCGACCTTTATCTTTTAAAAAATATATATTTTAGAATATTGTTGTTTTTCTTATTTCGTTTAGAATTATTAGCATTATCTTCTTCTTCAATGATACATTAAATTGACGCGAATATCCTTCAAAATGTATAATAATTTGATTACGAAATTCGGTTTTGCATTGTCGCAATAATGGTAATAATTAAAATTTTAAAAATTTTAAGCAACCCCCGACACAAAAAGAGCTGATGATCTTGAAACGCTTGAACAGATTTTCATGAATTGTAGCAAGAACCTCGACCATCTCGAATACGTCAGCTTTCAAACAAAAAAACCGCATCGTAATCAGTCCATTCGTTTAGGAGCCACAGACAGACACACACACACAGACAGACACCAGAAAGTCGAACTTATGACACCGCTCCTTGCGTCGGGGGTTAAAAAGAGAGTTCTTCTAATAATGTTTGAATTATTATTCTACCTAATATAAACAAGAGGCCAACTTGAGTGTCCTGGCTTAGATTTAAGTGGTATTAGTTTAAACCGATTGTGGCCTCCATAAATGCGGTAACGTATAATACTACATATTACGTACTTTGATTACTGCTACGTAAGTGAATAAAATATCGATAATTTCATTAAATTAATTACAAATGTTTTTCGTCTTAAATAATTATGAGATGACGTACTACCACATTTATAAGGATGTTTATTCATTTTGCAAGATTTATAGATGGTTTTGACAAGGCAATAACTTTCTGTCGGTTTCGATTGCATGCTTTGACACAGAGCAACATAAATTTACCAGTAAATAATCGCTTGTTGCAGAATATCTTTAAAAATCTTATAAGTTATTTTTCACTGGTTTATGTTTCAGCGATGTTCTTCTAATGTCAAACTATTGTCCCAAGTTTGTGTAGTAATTGCAATTCCTTAAACCGTTGCTTTTCTGTTTATTGGGCATCATTTTTCCTGTAGCGTAAAAATCACGGAGTATTCTGAATTCTTGCAAAATAAATTTGACAATTTTGAAAATTACTATTAAAATTATGTAATAACTTTATTACTTATAAACATTTTGTTCCAATTTAAAGTAAGACACTTAATTTCAAAACAAATTTGAGTTCATTGAATATTTTTTAAACGCAGGACAAACTGCGACCGAAATTGTGATTTTATGGTATAAAGTGTAAATTGTATATTAAATTTGTAGCAGTGGTACATTATAATAGTTTATTTTAAAGATACAATTTAGTAACAGATTAGTGAAAAGAAAAGAAGACGAAAAAAATCACACGCGGTAGAAGTGAAACTAGAAAGTCGCTAGATGTCGCTTTCTTTTCTTTTGCCTGATTCTTTTAAGTGGTTTGAAGATTGGATATTGATTTCACAAAAATATAAAAATTATTTTTTTTTGGATTTCGTAAGATATCTGTCTCTCTGGACACTGAGACTTGTAAAGCGCCTTACCCACTGCGCTATCGAGGGGCCTGTGCCGACGCTTGAATTTACCGCATTATGTTAGAACCGACGACTTATATTTATCAAATAATATTTTTTTGTGACGCATTTCCGATTCATCCGAATTTCAAATCACTAACGGGGCTAAAGAAGTTTCATTTCGAAAAGAAAAGAGCAAAATTATGTAGAAGATAAAATATTTAGTAATATCATCAATTTATTTATACAACAATCAATTTATGTTAGAAAAGAAAGTGTACAAAAGCGTGCGTCCTGCTAAACTCGGAAACGAGTTCCGGTATGATAAGAGAGTTATATGGTGTGGTCCTCTATCCCCCATCCACGAAGAAGGTACCCATTTTTATTTGTCGTATTGTAGAATATTCGAGAGCATTCCACAACATGCCGGTACATTCTGACAAGCGATTCCGTATTTTTTGTGAGATCGTTATTGGATAACGGACGTAATCTCCTGTCAGATTTGTGTGATTTTTATGACTGTTATTTGCATCATCTATGTACAACCAGGGGCGTGCACTCCATATAGGCACATAAGCACTGCCTACCCTACCGTATTTGTAAAACATATGCATGTAAATAATATTAAAATTTATTAAATTATTGCTAAAAATAAATACACACTTTCAAAAATAAGCGCGAAAAAGCTGAGCAACCGAAACTACCCGAGCGCCTTATCAAACGGCATTCTACAAACGTGGCATAAACTGGAACTAGAAACTACACGCGCGACCACCGACTGCCTCACTAAAATGCGGCCTAAAGCAGGAATTGTTTCTGCTTGGAGCTAACTTCATACAAGATATTATATCAATGTTTACGAAATGCAAAGAGTAGAACTGTCGTTATCAATTTGCTTCTATGAGGTTTTTTTGTTAGTATTAGGCAGTGCTTTCTCGAACAAAATTAGCAAATGGCAATCAGTGACGACAGTGACTTATGTTGTTATCTATTTCTATCAACTAGTTATCTTACCAGCAGCAAGCATACTTAGCGAAAACTTGTACGAAGGGAGTTATTTGTAGTAAGTTTTTTAAAATTTATTTTAATCAATTCGGCGGTTTACCCTGATCAAAAACTCTGTGCACGCCACTGTGTACAACGTATATTAAATGAGTAAATAATCATGCGTACTTGCAAGAATTCATGTTTAAATCGATCTAAACTAAAATATGTGACGTAAAAATCACACAATTCTGACAGAAGATAATGTCCGTTATCCAATAACGATCTCACAAAATTATTATTTTTAATTTATAAACTAACGTTTAGACAAGATTTTTATGCATAGCACAAAGGGTAACAATTATTATAAGCAATAATTATCAGCCTGAAACACTCATCAACATTGAAAATTCTTCCGAGAAAAGATACTTGCCGCCAACGGGACTTGAACCCGTGTCCTTCTGATTGCCGGTCAGCTGCTCTTGACCACTGAGCTATGGGGGCTTATCAAATACCCGCCAAATAATGTGAGTAATAGTAAGATGAGTAATAATAAGATGAGTGTTTCAGGCTGATAATTATTGCTTATAATAATTGTTACCCTTTGTGCTATGCATAAAAATCTTGTCTAAACGTTAGTTTATAAATTAAAAATAATAATTAATATTTGACAAGTTTAAGTATTTCCCCAATAAATGTAGTCATAATTTGTCTCGACGCCACCTAGCGAGAGATTTAACACTTACAATGTCTCTCTCGCAAAAATAAAGTTGGTTGTTTTCAGGTGGAAAAAATAAAATAAGCAGTAATTGTTGAATGAAACACTAGTACGAGTATATATTGAATTATTTGGCGGGTATTTGATAAGCCCCCATAGCTCAGTGGTCAAGAGCAGCTGACCGGCAATCAGAAGGACACGGGTTCAAGTCCCGTTGGCGGCAAGTATCTTTTCTCGGGAGATTTTTTAATGTTGATGAGTGTTTCAGGCTGATAATTAATTATTGCTTATAATAATTGATCTCACAAAAAATACGGAATCGCTAGGCAGGAGTGTTGTGGAATGTTCGTGTATAGGAATTCAGGAACATTATTGTAGAACATTCCAGAACACTCTCGAATGTTGTGGAATGTTCTGGAACATTGTGGACCATTCGAAGCTTTTTTGTATGGGTGGAACTACCTATTGGTAGGGATATGTAAAGCAAGATCCGTCGTGGGTTGGAACGTCAGTTCAATCTCATACTCCCTGAGCGGAGCCGGGTACCCCAGCTAGTAAACACCTAAATAAGCAAGTCTTACATTTCTTACCTGATATCAGCACATTTGAAACTAATCCCCTTTTTAACGAATATCTATTTCTACTTTTTTCCAATTATTGAAAGATATCAATAGTTATATCTGTAAAACCTCTACATGCGTTCCATAAATAAATTAACAATGGCGGATTCTTATCAAATAACAGTAGGTATCTATAAATATAATAATGTATCATATGTTACGACGTTAAATACCAATCTATTGTGGGTGACCGTTACGAGACGAAATTTGTGGATAATCCAATTTATTATATACGAATATAAAATGTGGGAGCACACACGCAATTCAGATAGGCACATGGAATCATAGAAACTGAATAAAAGACTTAATAAAAATTGATTACCGTTCACATACTTAACATTTTTTCTAAAGATAGACTGTGATCACTACAGAGCCAAAGAGATTTCTCATTTATTTGAAGTGAAAACTTCTTTAGCGCCGTTGTGATTTAAAACTTGATTAAACGAAATTTGCTAGACTAAAAAGAGACAGACATCTACAGGATTTAGACTACAAAAGAAAGAGATAGTATAAAAGGTCTTCTCTTTGTGCGGTGATTCTTAGCCTCCCCATTCTTGTCTACCTTAGTTTTCTGAAGGTTTCGCTTCTACCGCGTGTAAATTTCACAGAGTTCTGATCCCCATGTCGTCAGAAATGTAGCAAATGATTTTTAAAACACACTATGATTATTCCTGGATTACGAACAAGCTGATAATGTTTGAAAACGTCCTACTGTACCACCGTTTCGTGATAGAGGACTTGACCGGCCGAGGAGTTGAATTCACGACGCATGGTCGAAATTTGCACAGTGCTTTCATATAAACTAAGTATTGAATTCTGTAAGCCTTTAAGGGGTTGATTATTACTATTAATAGTCGTATATTAAGTATCGCTTCATGAAACTTCATACCCATACCATGTGACTAATTAGAGCTTGAAAATTAACTTCGCAGGCGGCCCAAGGGGAACTATCGAACGAACATATCATTACCTTAGCCCAGGGGTGGGAATTTGCGGCTCGCGAATCGCATGCGGCTCTTTGCTTAGTCGTCTGCGGATCAGACATCAATTGCAATATCACCTCTACTCAACTAGCCTTATGAGATGGAGCCGCCGTTTATTTTAAAGTGGTTTGAAGATTGGATATTGATTTCACAAAAATAAAAAAGTTTATTTTTTGAATTTCGTAGTATTCGTACATCCGTTCGCTGGATGTCTGTCTCTCTGGCCGCTGAGACTTGTCGAGCGCCTTGACTGGTGCGCTATCAGATTCTCGCCAAATAATAAATTTCAGTGACGCATTTCCGTTTCATCCGATTTTCAAATCAGTAATGGGGCTAAAGAAGTTTCACTTAAAAAAAAAGATTGACCGAAGATTGAACCTTCATACTCAGTGATAGGAATCAACCGCGCTACCGTCCGTGTTAAATCATGAGTTGAGTGACGTACCTAATGTCATCGATTTTCAGAGAAATACGTAGAATGTATCGTCATCGACCACCAGTCATTAAAAAAACCAAAGTTAAATTCAACAGTTAAAAAATTCATATATTATTGCGTCGGAAATGTTAATGTGATGCGTTATTTTATACAAAAGTTGCAAGGATTCAAAACAAAAAAAGATAGTTTTTTTGGAGTGAAACTTCTATTCCACGTCTGTGATTTGAATTTCGTGTGAAACGGAAACGGCAATTGGATAATGATGTCACTTTTAAATACTCCTATTGGTTGACATATGAAACGGAAATTACGCGAGGTTTGCGTTCATTGGTCGCTTTGATTATGACCTCTCTTTTAAATTTTTTTGGTTGAGATTGTTTTGGTAAAGTTTCGCTTCTACCGCGTGTAAAATGCACTCACAATATTAAAACCCTCTCATTTTACCCGAAACTAAGTAATTTTTGATTAACGTATTTCAAGGTGATTATTTTTCTATTTCGTCCGAAGTAGAGCATAGGAGGAATGGGCATTCAAAATCAATAAAACATGAAAAATAAAAATAAAACCACTTACTAGTAGAAATTACCAAAGCATGGAATACATTTACTCGTAGACGTCGTCAAAGGAAACCAATTCTATCGTAATAGACGCACATCTGGCCCCCTAGCATGGTCAATCGACACATATTTTATCGAAAATGTCGGTAACTTGAAATGGCTCCCGAGCACGACTGCAGGACGCTAACGAAGAAATAACAGTTTATGTCAAATAAATTAGGAACCCTTAGTCGATGTGAACTGTTATTTGCTCGTTAGCGTCCTGCAGTCGTGCTCGGGAGCGATGTCAAGTTACCGACATTTTCGATAAAACCTATATCGACCGACCATGCTAGGACCCCTGGGTCTCGTGGCACAAATAGGTACTAGTCTATTACCAGTAGTTTAAAAGAAACGATTTAGGTAAATCCTCATTTAACCACATTTTCGGATATTTTATTTATTTTTTAATTGAAAACTTCTTTAGCACTGTTGTGATTTGAAACTAGATGAAACGGAAACGAGCCACACTAAAAAGAGACAAACACACTAGATCTACAAGATTTAGCCTGCGAGAGAATGAGATAGCATAAAATATTTATTTGATTCGCGTATACTCGGTTCCAATATAATACGATAAATTCACAGTTCCACGCAAGTCTCCTTTGGTCAAATGTTATAAAGCGCCGGAAAAACCTTAGCGGCTAGACATTCAGCGTACCAAGGATCGAATCTAACGAAAACCAAAAATTCTAATCTTCAAACGACTCCAAAATGAACAGGCAAAGAAAACACAAAAGAATGCGACATCTAGCGACTCCGAAGAAAAAAACACAATTACTAATAATATGAACAAACTAATAGGAAAAGGTGCACTGGAATTCGACGACCAAAAAAGGCTACGTACTCTTGTTTTTTTTTTTTTTTACAGTGAATACCGCACAAGAATCTCAACTGCTCCGGTCTGGAGCCAGTGAGACTATGGCATCCTCAATTGGGGTATGTTGTGAGGCTGAAGGTAATGGACAGGGGAAGGAGGTGGGGAAGAGGAAGGTTGGGAAGTACCTGGCTATTCGGATCTGGTCACTAAACACGGCCAAAGCCATTTTCAAGCAACGTTTCTAATCTGAATGGTGGTCTTACACCAGGGCGATACTGATAGTATCTTCCACTCTGGAACATGTCGCAAATATACTTTATATTATTTTAAATGAATGAATTGTGAAATAACACAAATTAATCAAATAAAATTTTAGTTCGAGGAAGACATGCTGGAGAAGTCAAAGGGTCTTCTCAACCAGCCCCCCCCCCCGATCCGGGGTCCAGATCTGAACACACTTCACTCGAAAAACCCTCCCCCCTGCTAAGTCACCAAACGTAGTGAACCACTTGGAATGACCTATGGCAGAGGTGTTTGTTAACCGATAAACCGTTAAATTAGCGGCGGTACCTACATAGTGTAACCCTAAGTGACCAGCTCAGGTATGGGGGCTCCATCGAAGCCAGAGTAAAGTTAGCCTCCCAGAAACTGGGCGTACTGTACAGGGCCCGCAGATACTGCACATAGTACAGAACTGCTAACCCTATACAAATCACAATTTTGGCAGCCACCTCTGATCTGGAGCTCCAAAATACCTGAAAAAATGACTCTGTGCAGAAATAGGCGGTCCGTTTGATAGATTCTTGCAATCCTTAGAGCATAGGCCTCAGGTGAGAATGCTTTCCTTGTTCTACCGGTATTACAATAGAACATGCTCACATGAGAATAGGTCGCTTCTTCGACTCGTTCTTGTGTCAACAGCTCGGCTGTGGAATGATTTGCCGGCTTCTGTGTTTCCTCCTTCCTACAACATGGGTCTCTTCAAGACCAATGTTCATTCCTTCCTCTCCGCAAAAAGACCCTTCACACAGCATCCCAGATGAGGGAAATTATTTTCCTCGAGGCCTCCTGTGTGGAGTTAATGTAAGAAAAAGAAGTTTTGCAAAACAGAAGCATTAAAAAAAAATCTCTTTTAAATCTGGCGTGTTGAAGTTTTGACAGATTTTTTCCGAATTTTCTAAGTCGTCGCAATTATTTCAAGCTCTTGCCGTTATAAACTAATACTCTCCATTAACGCACAATTAAGCAATGAATAACACATTTGAGATTTGTAGTCAAATCAAAAAATTAAGATGATAAACGTGATTAAGGACTCTTTTTCTTATTTTAATTAAAAGTTTTTCAGCGAAAACAAAACAAAAAAGTCAAGAGGGAAACCGGGTAGTAAAACAAGTAACCACAGATATAGGTTAACGATAGTCACACTATTCATCCGATAATATATCAATGCACAAAAAATTATGAATGGCTAATCTGTTACATAACAAATAAAATAAAATCATGCATTTGGACACGTCATTTTGCTGTAGTGCAAACTCGTGATTTTGTATACAATACCTATCTAGAAGGATGCTTAGCTAAGAATTATTTCAACCCCAATTAGAATTCTACGTACAATTTTTATTTTTTTTATTTATAAAAAAGTATATATGTACATTGGGTTTTTTTGATGCCTGTCTCCCAAGGATATACTGTGTCGAGATAGGAATGGATTCTACCAATGGATTCTTAATATGTAACTAATTAGGATATTAAAATATCAAGTAATCACAACAACTTCTTGTCGAAATCCCATGCCAAAAACATGCACATAAAATGAAATTTTTTGCTAGTGAATGCAATTACGTGATTACCTACCAGTCTAATCCATAAATAATTTCGTATTCCAATTCCATTTGTTATAGTTACCAGGGACGTTCGTACATTTGTGCCAATTTCAAGATTGAAAAAACCACAGATTTCTAAAAATGACGTTTAAAAATTTTTTAAACTCAATGTTAACAATAATACAAATGGATCCAGTGAATAAAAAAACTAACATTTATCACAGATTAGTAGAAATCATACAAAGGAATCTTGTATAGTGGACGTGCTTGTAATTTGCATTTGAATAAAAAATCGATACTTAAATTGCGGAATTACTTAAATGGAAAATTGCGACACTAAAAAGAGACAAACACATACATTTATATGATTTAGCGAAACAATGAGATAGAATAATCAGTCTCCTCTTTGTCCGTTGCTTCGTAGCCTCCCCACTCTTGTCTACTCTAGTTTTCTGAAGGTTTCACCACGTGTAAACTGCACACACTGATTTTTTTCTACAATGCATCTATTTTCAAATACGTTTTAAAACTGAAAAAATCTTTATTTCGGTTTGACTGACAACTGAACCTTCCTACCCAGGAACTCGAGTCAGCCACGCTCCCAACTGCGCCAAATGCCGAATGGAGACCGACATTTATTTATTTTTCAATTTCAATTTGCAAAATTAATCAAATTTCAAAGTTAATTTTCGAAAGTCCCAAGTTCTGTTATTTTTTAGTTATATGAGAAAATTGGGCAATAAAAATATAACAGCAGAATTTGAATTTACCTTCACAGAACTTGAAAATAAAATTTTGATTTCTTGTAAAAATTCTGTGAAACAACTGGCCCTAAATGATGTAATGTCATCGAATTTCAGAGAAATGCATATATGTCCGCGTTTGTGTGTGTGTGTGTGTGTGTGTGTGTGCGTGATGGCCACCAAAAGTTGGTAGAATTCATTGCCATGAACACCAACTCTATTTGCCAAGTTTCAGCTCGATCGGATGTCGGGAAATGGGTTAATTTCTACTTCATTCATACATTCATTCAAACAAACATAATCGATATTTATATAGATGAATTTTAAAATACTTACATAAATTTAGAATATAAACTTTTTTTTTTTTTTTTTGAAATAAAATTAATAAATTGACTCGCAAACTTTAATATTTAATCGTCGAAAACAATATTAGCGACAACTCTCAAAAAAAAATTGAAACACAAAAGCAGATCGAGCAGAGTCCCGACAAGGCTAAGGACCTGGGTTCAATTCCAAGATGCGGCCTCTTTCTGATTTTTCTGTACCAAATTTACATTTGAAAGCAGCTATTATATTATATAGTGATTAATTAATTAAACTTATTGCCATAAACGTTTGTTTGTTTAGGGTCAGTGGGTCAAAACTGTCAACAGTGGGCCACCCCCTTTTCGGAATCAACCTACCACCAAAATTTGGTGTAGAAAGATTTAAAGTATGTTATTTAGCTTTTTATTTTCATAAACTTATGTCGACATAATGATTTACATTAAAAGCAATTTTGGTTCACCGTCTTCAATGATACAGGAACGCGGACACTAAACAAATAATTTATCCTGAAAATTTTACTACAGGCTATTCTGAAGCTCTTGAATTCTCCCGATATTAACGAAAACTTGGTTAGGTTGTCACATTCATTGTTGACCCACTGACCCTGCTGTAGATTTTGCTCTCCCTTCCAAACTTGAAACTAATTGTCTAGTTTGGCAGGACATAAGTTGCTTCTCTATTGAAACAGGAGCAGTGCACAAATTCATAAGGAAATTAAATTAATATAATCGGCAAAATTTAACTTTTAGAACTATTTAACTATTGAACGAGGCACTTTCGAAAAGTAGAAGGTTAAAGTAAACCAAAACCAAAGCATAAGAACACTGACCAAGAAAACTTTTATAGAGTGCTTCATGGAATCTGGGTAAAAATAACAAAACCATTAAGACATAAGGCATTTTCATTGAAGAGGCAACTTAATATTCTTGATCAATTTTCAAATAAGGCCACGCAGATAAAACTATTCAGATTTAAGGAACTGAAAAATTAGACCGAAAAGAAAAAGAAAAACAATACTGTTATAATAAAATTTCATGGAAAGAGTAATAAAAATTTAATTTTAAAGCAAAACTTTTATCAGCTGCAAACCTTTCTTTTATTTATGTAGGATACCGATTGACCGACAAAACTTTATTTCTTAATAGTATTGTAGCACGCAGCAGCGTTATAAAACCGTAAAGCATGACACATGAATAATGAATAATAAATAATATGTCCTTCAAATAAAAAATATGTAAATCTCTATTCATGTCATATATATGAAATAGATATGACATGGAAGAAAATAAACTGTCGATTTTATACCACTCAGGGTCAGAAGCTTAGATTTTTTCGAAATTATCTGTGTATTGTGATTTATGTTGAGATGATTTGCATGTTTGACAAGTTGAATGTTCAGTTGATAATAAATAACAACATAATATCACAATGCCTCCGAGTCAAAACGACATCAAAGATATTACAGATATTGCGGATTATAAGTTGATAAAAGATCTAGTAAGCGGGATAGAGAGCGGTAATTTTGTCAATTCTTTTCTGGAAATCTGCACCAATTTTTTTTAGTTAAATCCTGTCTTTAAAATTCGTTTATAACCCGCTTTTTTAACCAAAAAATAATTTATGTTAAATTAGTAGTTATTTATAATCTAGTATTATGTTCATAAGTAGACGAACATTTTTGTATCACCTTGATTGTTTCCCGGTCACTATCTAAATTATTAAACTACCTTTACCCTATCTAACCTAAACCTAACCTGACATCATCGCAACCAACCCTACCGAAACCCCAATTACCTTTTTGAAGTGAAAACTTCTTTAGCACCGTTGTGATTTGAAACTCGATGAAGCGAAAAAGCGACACTTAAAAAGAAACAAAAACATATCTATCTATAGGAGTTAGCCTGCGAGAACCTCCCCACTCTTGTCTACTTTAGTTTTTGAAGTGAAACTTCTTTAACACCGTTGTGATTTGAAACTCGATGAAACGGAAACGAGCGACACTAAAAAGAGCCCACAAACACATACATTTATAGAATTTAGCCTGCGAGAGAATGAGATATCAATAAAAAGTTTATTTATTTCACGGGTACTAGGTTCCAATATAATACGATAAATCCATAGTCCCACGCAAGTCTCCTTTGGTCTGGTGGTATAAAGCACCTGACAAACAAAAACCATGACAATCTAACCTTACTTAACGCAACGTGCGTGAATTAAACCTAACCTAACACGTCCAACCCTAACCTAACGTAATCCCATTACACATTTATAGGTATGTACTTAAATTCAAATAATCTTTTTTAATTTTCCACGAAACCAACCATTGATTCTTATCATAACCACACCGAACCCAAATCTACTTTTCTTAGGCTAATGCTGCGTATACATTTGTGAACTTTTGCAAGCTAAGCCACGATTTTTTTTTTGACATTAACTCCACACAGGAGGCCCTGAGGAAAATAACGAATTGTGGTAAAGAAACGAAACAACCGCGAGCGGCGCGGATCGCCCGTCTCAGTTGCTTCATTCCCTTCCCAGTTCGCTTTTCCAGTTCGGAACGAAGGTTCGACCCGCGTTTTATACGCAGCCTAACAATTTACATAAAAATACCGAATCTTTGAAAGTCCCATAAACCTACCAAGAACGAAACTTTTCTAATAATAATGAAAATTACTTTAGTTTTACTTTTATTATCATTATTCATATGATCGGTCAGTTGTTGAGTTGGCATCGTGATCGAATCCTTTTCTGGCCCTTAAAGGACGATTTAAAATAAAATAATAAATCTAAGAAAGCTATTGAACAAAATATAAAATAAACATTGGTTCCGGAGCCTCCCTTTATATAATAATGTTCACATCTTCTATCAAGAGGTCAAGTGGTACTTAATGACCATCGAAATGACAACAAAAGTAAGTACCATGATCCCATAAAATCATTGAAACCTTTCATTTCCTCTTGCTTGTCCACGAAGAGACATTTTTTTTCAATTTTTATTACTCACATTATGAGAACCCCCTTGTTATATTCGCAATGTAAGAATTGGTTGCCTAAAAATTATGAAAACATGTTCGTGCAAAACGTCAAAAAATGGAGTGTGCAATGGGCGGTATAAGTGAAACCTTCAGAAAACTAAAGCAGACAAGAGTGGGGAGGCTACGAAGCACCGCACAAAGAGGAGACTGATTTGGCCATCTCATTCTCTCGCAGGCTAAATCCTATAGATGTATTCGTTTGTCTCTTTTTAGTATAGCAATTTATTGTTTCATCGAGTTTCAAATCAAAACGGTGCTAAAGAAGTTTCACTTCAATAAACTTTGATTGATTTCAGTTTTTGTATACTGTATGAATTATTCAATTGCTTAGGCGTCTAAATGATAAAATGTAATGTTCAAAAAAGTTATAATAGTTATGTAGGTACGCCAATGATAATAGTACGGTCAATTTGTAGTGCGGATGTAATTGCAACGTTTTAAAATCGAAATTTTATTGAAATTGAAAAATCATTTGTGTAGGGAAATACACGTGTCACGCCAAACATGGTCGTAGAATCTGGAGACGGTGACTCTATTACACACCGAAAACAAACGATTGTACACTATTGAAATTGACTAGCGCGTTGTGACGATGATCGAACCAGAAGTGAAATTCCCATACCATTACGCTACAGGGGCCTCATCGTTCAATAATGTACTAGGCAACATCGAAAGTGACGCACCATGCTTATTACGGATATATTTTAATAGACATTACTTATCACTTGTCTTAGAACTCGATATCACTCAATGTCAACTCAACTCAAAGGCAACATCCTAATAATTTATTAGCTTCTGGTTCTCATCGATTGAAATCAATATGTTTTAAACATTATAGCTAAATGCATTTATATTGTCGCCTACTAATTTATTGAATTTATGAAGGATTTTCCACGTTTTTACTTATTATTTATACCTTTTCTGTGGTAATTATTGTCAAAAAATCTTACCATAAATAAAATGCCATATTTAAAAGCAGCTTTTGAGCGACATTAATAAACGACACGATTAAAAGTAAATTAGATTAAAAAAATCGTGAAATCATCAGCCGAACAATCTCAACCAATAGCAGCCTTGAAAAGTGAGCTCATAATCAAAGCAACCAATGCGGTAAGGTTTCATCCTCTCGCAGGCTAAATACTATAGATATATGCGTTTGCCTCTTTTCAGCATCATTTCAAATCACAACGGTGCTAAAGAAGTTTCACTTAAAAAAACAGGGTGTGCAATTCACACGCGGTAGAAGTGAAAACTTATCGTAAAAGTAAAATTAGACATGAGTGGGGAGGCTACGAATCACTGCATAAAGAAAAGACCGATAGACTACGAAGCACCGCACAAAAAGGAGACCGATTATACTATCTCATTCTCTCGCTGGCTAAATCCTATAGTATAGATGTATGTGTTTTTCTCTTTCAATGGCTCAATTTTTCGATTCATCGAATTTCAAATCCCAACGGTGCCAAAGAAGTTTTCACTTCAAAAAATCAGAGTGTGTAATTCAAACGCGGTAGAAGTGAAACTAGAAAGTCGCTAGATGTCGCTTTCTTTTCTTTTGCTTGTTTTTTTAAGTGGTCTAAAGATTGGATATTGATTTCACGAAATATATATATATATATATTTTTTTTTTTTTTTTTGATTTCATGGGTTTCGAACGAAAACGATCGAACGTTCGCTTGATGTCAGTCTCTCTGGCCGCTGGGACTTGTCAGGGATCTTGCCAACTACACTATGGAAGGCTCTTGTGAGAATTTACAGCTTTTTGGGGAGAATTGTGGGGAGAATTTACAGCTTTTTCTTAGAACTGAGTATTTGTGTAGAACTGAGTTGTGACGCATTTCCGTTTCACCCGAATTTCAAGTCACTAACGGCGCTAAACAAGTTTCACTTCAAAAATCTTTATATGTGATCACTTTCGCTTTAAATACCTACTTATTTTCATAGTGTACTAAAATTTGTCTTCTTTGCATACGAAACTATAAAGGGAACGAAGATATACTTTGATCATTAAATATCTACTTTAAATCGAGTACAAGATTCTTTCCTTTTTAACTTTTATTTTATTGACATTATAAAACTTATTTCCATCCAGGTTTATTTCTTCTTTATTTTGCTTTGAAATAAATTATGAGAAAATAAACATTGCCTTCGAGAATTAAAGGACTTTTGTGTAGAAAATACCTCGTAAGATATTCTGCGAAAGTGCGAAATTTATAGCATTTTATTTTCTGTGCTATAAACCACAGAAATGTGGTAAAAGTAGGTTTGGATTTATTCATTATGTGAGAGGGTTGTTTAAATTAAACCATTGGGGGTATTTATTTGTGGGATACTGGTATCTAGCATAGGATGGTTCGTGAAAACTGAAATTTTTAAATCGCGTGACTAAACTTCCGATGCCTTAAGAATTTACGATAGAACACCTGCGGCAGAAAAATCGCTACTACGACCTTTGAAAACGGATCTCACGTAAACCGCTTGCGTGTGAGCATTAGTTTTCAATGCAAAATAAACTGTATGTATGAAGGATGAAAAAAAAACTAAGGATTAATTATAGTAGGAGCGTTTTAGTTCCTGTATGGTTATGTGCAATTTGTGCAATATGTATTTTATTTTATTTATTTATTTAACACCCAAAGGGCTTTTACAATTAATTCATGAAGGATGATTTTAAAACAGATAAAGAAATAATAAAAATAAAATTAGATAAAAAAGCACACAATTCATAAAAAAATACAAAAATACAGCGTTTTCATAGGTTTACAAAAATACAGATATGTTTAGAAATAGTTTTGGAATAAGTTTTTTACAAGATCAACAAAATTCGCCAAGTTTATGTTAAATATGTCAACATCACCTAAGTACTGATTTCCCATAGTGTGAAATCGTTGCACCGGAGATTGGGCAATGTAGTTCCGCTTACGAATGCTACAGTAGAATCGTGTATTTGCCGTGTAGTTACTGTCGGTATTCGTAAGTTTATGAGTTGCAGGAGTTCGCAACAGTCAAATTTAGTGTTAAGTAGTTTGAATAAAAATGTTAAGTCGTTTATTTTACGTCCGTCTTCTATTGTGTGTATTTTTAGAATATTTAATTTCAAATTTATAAAACGCAGAATTTTTTTTGTATTCGCTCAATGTCATTAATGTGAATTTTGTAAGATGGAGACCAAACTAACTATTTATATTCCATTAGGCTTCTAACTAGAGATACATATAATAATTTAATGGCTTGTATGGAATTAAAGATTTTGGTTGTTCTTATTACGAAGCCTAGTGTTTTCATACCTTTGTTTACAATTTGGTGGATATGATTGGCGAAACTTAGTTTTTCATCCAAAATAATTACAAGATCTCTCATTTCCGTGACTCTTTCTAAAGCTGTGTTATTGATGAAATATTGAAATGAAACAGGATGTTTATTTCTGAAGAAAGTCAAAGTTTTGCACTCTTCTACATTTAAGAATAAATTATTATGAATACATATAATGTACCTAAAATCTGCCATATTTAAGACCCCGAAAAAATATTTGTTATATAGTTTGTAACTCCACATAGGAGACCTTGATGGAAATCAATGTATAAACTGGAATCATTATCGTTATCAAATCACAAACACAAACATGACACAAACATGAATGGAAGATACTTAATTTCTCTCTTGTGAGAAAACTTCTGTCTAAGCGTCGAAACACTGCTAAAAACGACTTTACCTTTGTTTCGTAACTATACCTAAATTAAGATGCTTCTAATTCATTTTCCGCCCATATCATTCCTTTTTTGAAGTTAAAACTTCTTTAGCACCGTTGTGATTTGAAACCAGATGAAACGAAAAATAGCGACACAAAAAAGAGACAAACCAACGAGATAATGAGATAGTATAATCGGTCTCCTCTTTGTGCGGTGCTTCGTAGCGACCCCGCTATTGTCTACTTTAGTTTTCTGAAGGTTCCACTTCTACCGCGTATGAATTGCAAACTCTGTTTTAATTTTTCTTTCAGCCGCACAACATTTCCAAATTAGGGGGTGATAAAGTTCTTATTCCTAGAACGGTTTTTCTCCAATATGGCTACGGGAGTAGTAAAAGTGTACATAAAGATTTTATGATAGCAGCACCGTCTTACAGTTATTTAGTTAAATTAAAAAGAAAATATACAAAAATACTTAAATATGTATTATTCAGTCCTAAATCGTGTAAGGACATAACTCATTCTCTCCCATAAACTTTACACGTGTTACAAAAATAGAAGTGACAGCGAAGACTTCAGACCAAATGATTGGAACAATGTAATGATATATGGTACGTCCAAAGAACTGATATTCCACTACTCATTACGGAACATATATGTAATCTAATTCTTGTTTTACCTCTTAAGAAGGTATTACCAGAGAAAACAATAAATATGTAATTTTTAAATTAGATTTTTGACGTTTTTTTTCCACAAAAAATTATGATAATTTTAGACGTATTGACACTTAATTCCACGAAAAATTATGGATTTCGAAAGATTGTTCTTTTATCTAGCATTCGCATGTTTTAAATTTTGAGAAAAAATGTCAATTTTTAGTATAATAAGATTATACCATAAATTTTCAAAAAAGATTTTGTATTATACCACACATATTTCAAATCATATAATCATGCAGTAAAATAAATCAATACGTTATCTAGGTATCGCAAGTTTTAGAATTTTAATTTTAGTTTAAATAAAATAATTAAAAAATATATACGTACATGTGTTTCATGACGAAAATTGATCCGTTTGTGTATTTATTTGCGCACTTAAAAACTAATATATTTCAGATTTTTTTAACATTCTTATTTAACTTAGACATTATTGAAGAATGATAAATACTTATAATCAAAAAATAATTTTAAAAATTACATTATTTTAATAGTTTTATCATCGCGCCTTTCAGCATTTTTGGATGTAAGGTATAAATTAAAGCGAATTTGGATTGAAATAAAATCGGTATTGAGTGATAATTTGAAAAAGCTGGTACGGAGAATAATTAATCTTTCTCATTGTAACCGCCCTGCACGATCGTAAGAACAACTTTCGACGAAATGTGGATTTTCGTCCGCTGGCTGGTTAAACGCTCTTAATTTATATTTTTATCAATAAAATGTTTTTTAATTACTTTTATCAGCTGCGAGTAATAAACAGTTTTATAGAATACTAGCTGAACCTGGCATGCATTGCAACGCCACTTAAATACAGATATTGTTTCTCCCTGCGTGTCCTTTCCAATTCATCCCCGATCGCCTTCCGCCTTCTCTTTCCCTCTCGCGTTCCACCTCCATCTTCCTACCCTTTTCCACTCCCCTTTTCCGCTTCCACCCGTCCCGCGAACCCCTCCGCTCCCCACTTTTTCCGCCTTTCCCCTCCCTCGACCCCCCTCCAGCGAATCTTTCCCGATTCATTCCCCTACCCGCCCTGCTGCTGAAATACATTGAATACTCATTTTTAAAACATGTTGCAAACTTTTTATACAAATTTCATAACGACAGAGCTTACCAGTGTATATAGAAACAATCTTCTGCTAAAATGCAATGTTGTGTAAAAATTTTGAGTCAATCTTTCGATTACTTTCCAATACTTGCAGACTCAAACGTACAAAACCTAATTTTTTACTGGATAGGAACACCCTAATCACCTAGCGGTATGTAATACACTTTACGACCTATTCTCATACCTACCAAATATACATGAAAAATTTCATAAAAATCGGTCGAGCTGTTTCGGAGGAGTGCGACCGCAAACACCGTGACACAAGATTTTTATAAATATAGATATACAAACTGATAGATTTGTGCATGTTTTAATTTTGTAAAAATAATAAAGAAATTTGGACATCGCCACTCCAAAAGCACCGTAAATTGTCCTATGATATTATGACGTTATTAACTATTTTAACTAACTAACCATCACGACGGAGGAGTATGCAGAGAGAATACATTACCACAAAACTCTGTCTTGGCACAGACTCGACTCAAAACTACACTTCTGTTACTGATACTTTTGACATGAGTCATTATTAGGGATTATTTAGGTGGGTATTTGATTCGCTTGATTTTGCCATGTCCCCGAATTCTTCTACCATTGCTTTCTCGACATATGTTCTCCTTACACTCCTTTCTTCGTCTATCAGCTCCGCTCCCATCTGTTCCTTTCTTAATCTTGACAAAATGCTTTGTTCAAATTGGGATCTTGCAAGAATACTTTATATTACAGAGGAATTAATAAAAATAAGTTACATTTACACCTACATAAGAATCTTAAGAGCCTTTAACCAGCCTGCGGCCGAGAATCCAAATTTCGTCAAAAGATATTCTTACGATCGTACAGGGTGGTTCCAATGAGAAAGATTAATTATTCTCCGTACCAGCTATTTTAAATTATAACTCGAAATCATACCTACATCCAAAAATGCTGAAAGGCGTGACGAACTATTAAAATTATGTAATTATTTTTTGGTCATAAGTATTTATAATTTTTCAATAATGTCTAAGCAAAACAAGAATGTACATTTTTTTATATATTAGTTTGTACGACTAAAATGAAGAAATAGACAAACTGAAGTATTGTCGTCACAAAACACGTGCGCGGATCTTTATTTGATTGATTTTATTTAAACTAAAATAAAATTTCTGAAACCTATCTTTCCCACATAATTTATCGATTTATTTTACTGCATGATTACATGATTTGAAATGTGTGTTGTATAATACAAAATTTAGTTTGAAAATTTAACAAAAATAAACATATTTTCTCAAAATTTAAAACATAGCTTTACTAGGTAAAATAACGTTCTTTCGAAATAAATTTATGATTTTTTGTGGAAAAGAGTCAATAAGTCTAAAATTTCATTTAAAATGACATATTTCAGGTTTTGTCTGATTATTCCCTCTTAAAGAAGGAATCTTAAATTTTTTATAGTTATCCCACGGTTGCTTGGGGGACGATATCACAGCTTTGACGACCGCACTTCTCAGCAATTTTGGAGAGACATTTAGCACGCGCTTGTGCTAGGACACTATCTACAAAACTGACCATGCCCAATGCCGCAGGTGCGCAGCCCCTTTTTAATATACAGGCCCTAGCTTCTGGTCCGTTCATTACAGTTGCAATCCCAACAATTGGTAGGAAGCGGTCACTGCCCATATTATATCTGCTGGGATTTGTTAACCGCGATTTTATAATTGGTTGCACTTGTAAACATTGTACATTTGTTTTTCATTTCTGCTACTTTACGTGAACGTTTTTAAAGTTTAAATCACAACGTGCGTGTTGATTTACGCTTTAAAATAGTAATTGTTATGTGAGTGATTGAGAAAATATCGAAACAATATTTAAATGTGCCGTTGTGGAATTTACTGTGAACCTATATTTAGATGACAAACATATAAAATGTAAGTGTAAAATGATATAAACAATTGCAAACAAAATAAAAATTCGTTATTTTGAAAATTACTTTCACCCCGTTTTGCCAGTGTTTCAGCATTGCATATTTCTATTTTATTTTATTTGGGATAACAACAGTATACATTAATTTTACCAATTAAAGGTTTTCATTTGGATTTTATTATAGAAAAGTGATTTTAGTGATTTGAAAAGATTGATTAAGGAAAATTACATTCAAGAATGATGTTAAGTGGGAAAAGGGTGAGGGTGAATGATGGGGGGGGTGGATCAGTCTAGTCGAATCGTGTGTTTTCTAATAATAATGCATAACCGAGAAATTAAGTTCATTGAAACGTGGTAGGATTGGTTTTGTATCTATAGTAATGAAGTAACGAGATATCGCCTGTGTGACTTTAAAGAGTGTTATGTGGAATTAAAATTGTCAAAATGTGAATAGTGTGCATCGAAAATATGTTTTGCTTAGAATTGGTTTTGCATTGAGGGAGGCTAAGAATTTGGTCTGATTTTTAAAGGCTATGGATCTTAAGTATTATTTTTCGACAGTTTATTAGATATTCCAAATCTATAAAGCTCATGATAGAAATTGTGTTGGAAACGTATCGAAAATAGTTGCATCGATCTAAATTCTAGATAAAAGAAAAAGTCGGTTTTCCTGCTTTGTAATGAAGATTCATTAAACATTCAAAGTAGAACACAAAAGAAAAGGCTGCTGTGTTGAAAATAAAAATAAAGCACAGGGTTTAAAAATAAAGTAAGGAATTATCATATTATGTTCTGACGAAGTCTAAAAATGATAAAATTGTGTCGACCATCTTTAAACCAGACTATGTACTATAATATTATGACGTAAAGAGTATTCGTAACTGTAAAGAGTGGCGTTGGATTATAAATTCCAGACAGAAGAGAAACTCAGATATTTCCTCCTTTGTGTGGAAGATTCGTTAAAATTTTAAAGTAGAACGTCAAAGAAAATACTGTGGCGATGAATACAAAAAGGAGTACGTAAGTTTTTTATGTGAATACTTCACAAAAGTCCCAGCTGCTCCCGTCTGAAGTCGTGAGGCTATCACATCCCCGATTGGAGTATATTGTGAGGCTGAAGGTAGTGGGGAGGGGACAGAGATGAGGAGAGAGGAAGGTGAAGAAGTACCTTGCTATTCATATCTGGTGACCAAACAGGGCTAAAGCTATTTCAAGCAATGTTTCAATTCTGAATGGTGGTTTAATATCAGGACGATACTGAGACTATCTTACACTCGGAAACGTGCCGCGAATATACTATATATGTACCTATTATTTAAAATGAATTAGTTGTGAAATAACACAAATTAATAAAATAAAAAAAATTTGCACACGCCGGCATCTACAATCTTAGGATTGCAAGTCAAGAGTATTACCACTGGACCACGGGGGCTGTGATCCAGGGGGCCAGGATTAGGAAGGACGGGTTGTTTCACAGAATTTAAATCTGTGATCGTTCTATTGAAGTTCTGTTATTATTTCCTCAAAGGTCAGTTGCTTCACAACACTTGGATAAAAATAGAACTGGTATTTTACGAAACTTTAATAATAACTGTGAAATTTGATGATTTGTTCAAATTCTGTGAAACAACCCGACAGTAAATAATTAATGTCAAACTCTCATAAAAGTTCCAAAATGAGTTGATTTTTTCGCCATCGTGTTATAATTAAAATTGCAAAATTTCAACCTTCAAATAAATTGTTTCATAAAACTGAATTTTAGATTGTCGCAACTCTCGTAGATGGAAAGTTAGTAATGAAAAAAATTTATTCGTGTTCGTTTCGAGAGCAACCCCATTGAGAGATTTGGCTTCGCAAGCAGCGTGCGTGATTTCCTACCCCCCTCGCCTATACTTTAGGCAGCAGAGCGATTCATATTCCCGCTCTGCAAACAACTCGGGGTGTCCTTGAAACACTATAGACACAGGGACACGAATTGCGCGGGATGAAAGGAAGAAGAGCTTTGAAACAAACATGTTAACATTTCATTTTACACTCAGATTAAAAAGTCCATTATGATCGTTAATGTGTGAATGTTTAATAATCACACATAAAATTGCGCTTAAAAACGCAAAAAATATGCGAACTTCAAAAATTATAGGTTTTGTAATTTTCATGAATGGGTAGCTTTTGTTTCGCAGCTTAGAAAATCGCTTCTTTAATTACAGATATTGTCTGTAAAATAGTTATGTAATAAAATCGCTAAAAATCGTGTTTAGAAAATGTATGTTTTTTATAATTTTTCAATGATTTTAGTTTTGAGTGCATGTGTCATTCATGAATTACCTGGTCTTCCAGCGCGGATTAGTGTGTTGCTGCGAGAGCAAAGCGATTGGCACCTTGAGGTATTGTAGTGCGGTAGTACGAGCGAGTCGGGCACTGGCGCGTCGCGACGCCGTGGCGGTAGGGGACGCACGTCCGTCGGGTACGCGGTGCCGAGCCGCACTGCGAAGCGCAGCCTCTATAGGAGCCTGGCAGTGGCGGTGGTGGCGGTGATCCGCGGCGCCCAGCCTGCGACGCCCGCTTTCGGCTTTCGGGGGAACTATTTCCGAAACGCACTATTCTGTTTGATTTTCTTGTGAAAAACGATGAAAACAGCACAAGGACCACGAAAATATTTATGTTGAAAGGTACATGCGTCCATTTCCCAAAGATTTAGACAAGAAAGAAATGTTAAGAGATTTTTCTACATGCATTTTTAAGATTTGGTAATTTTTTGCCATTAAAAGGTAAAAACAAGCAAATGTTTTAATAATTATTTTGATGAATCAAATGTACTAAACAGCTAATTGTCTTTTGATGTATAGAAATGACCGGTCAGTAGATGAATGGGCATCGCGTTTGGATGCAACCCAGACATCGCGTGTTGGATTCCTCGGCTTGTTAAGTCTTCCACCACGACACAAGCAATATTTGTGGTGGTAGTAGGAGATTTTCAAACATTCTTAGGTTATTCGTAACCTGGGAATGTTTGTTGAGATTAAAAAAAAAAAATTCCTGGACACTTAATTTTTTTGGCTATTTTTTTTTTGCGATGTCGCTAATTGTATATTTGTTCATTTTTGTAAAAACTCTGATAAAATTGCCGGATAAAAACGAACGATAAAGCTCCAATTAATGTCATATTTGTATTTTCCTTCGCTGTTTGAAGATTATCGCTCGTTTTAAGTTCGGTAAAATTTACCCTGAACCTGGGAATATCCCTCGATCGGCGATCGTTGCCATAACCTTCGGCCGCAGCGCGCCACGGTGCCGTCAGTAGAACCTCCGAGTAAAAGTGGCCGCCCACCTGCTAGGGGCGCAGAGGGCGCTTCTAGACGCTGGCCATCCCCCGCTGCGAGCCCCGCCGAGCGACACACCGCGCTGTGTTCCCTCGCGCTGTTATCGACCGCCCGTCAGAGGACCGAAACGACGGCACTTTCCCGCGGATGTATTTTGGCGGGTTCGAATTGTAAACTTTCCCGCGCGCTTTCCGCAGTGCGCGCGCACACCTTTCTTTTATCGCGAACCGGGAGCAAGAGGCGCATTAAAAGAAGCAAAGTGTTTGCGATTGTTAAGAAATTGTATTGGCTTATTGTTATTACTTATTCTGATACATTATTTTTCAATTTGGGAGCAGGTTATGGATACTTCCACCCCGGAAACCATTTATTGGATAACAACTTTGCCCTGTTAGCGTGCCTTTCCTTTACGTTTGATGAATTGGCAGGGGAGTGCGGGTTGATCTGGTGAGGTGTGCTCAGGTCTTAGCGACGGTCTGCATCTTGCACCACAGCGGGAGGCATAGATTCATACGTCCGTCACTCCTGGACACACTAGATTCACACCCTAGATTCCTACCCACCTCTCACACCTTTCTTACTTCCAAGAATTTTATCTACTTCCTTTCCTAAAAAGACCCCCCACACACCATATTCAAATATGGCATAAAAATTGGCATTCTAATTATTCACATTGTAATAACGCTTAACTGGCGCAAAATTAGAGAGCAATAAGAGTAACAATGTGGGGCTGAAAGATCTCGGGGAGGACACCAATGACGTTATATACTGTAGACGCGTGGTAGAAATCTCAAAGTGGGAAGCCAACAACAAGACAATTGTAGAGTACTCAATTTCTAGTACTTTAGTACCAAACTGCCACGCGTCGAGTAAGGTCGTGTCCTACCAGTAAGAATATTACATTAAAAAACGCCAAAATTCCCTCCTGTGTGATGAGAAAATGTTTCCATTACACGGTAAACAGTAGTAAAAGCGAAGGAATCACATTTCATTCGTAAATACACGCAAATTACTTATTATTTTATGCGTCTTAGAGAACTCAAGGCATACTAAAGTACAGGTCTGGATGCGCAACAGCCAAATTACAAAGTCGATGCCGTCGCTAAGTAAAATTTACTTTTTATAATAATAATCTAATGATTCTTTAGTTACTTGCCTGCGGTAAAACAACATACAAATCAGCAAAAACAACAAATACAATAACAATCGACGTCATTTGCAAACTGTCGTTGTTCATTATAGCTTGAAAATTTGACACCTCAAAATTCGACTGGTGCCCAGGCCTCCTACTTTAGTCGGCCTTGAGACAGTATTCGACGGAAATTTTTAATACGAAAATGCCGCCCGCGTTCTATCTTTTGTTTCGTCCATATGCACATATTCTTTAAGCGTCTATCTTTATCATACATGGATAACTTTTGAATCAAGAAATTATTGAAAATCGCTGAAAACAAAAGAGTGTTGATTAATTGCCACATTATATCTTGAGTTTGTGAGACTATGGCAAGTCTATTTATATAACGTCATTGGAGGACATCCCATTTAAAAATAATTTTGGCTTCATGTTGTTGAAATTTTCCTCCAATATACATTATCTTAACTAGGTGCTCATACACACACCTATAATTTTTTTGAAGTGAAAATTTATTTAGCACAAACTCTATGAAATGAAAAAGCGACAGTTAAAACAGACAAACACATACATCTGTAGGATTTAGCCTGCGAGAGAACGAGATAGAATATTTATTATGTACTCTCTTGACTTATTGGCTTGCGTCTCATTGGGAGGAATGGATCCATAAGTCCGTCCTCAACACATCGACCCCCATAATCCAATTCACCCCTCTTGCCATTTTCTTTCACAGAACTTCCTCTCCTTGCTTTCCCTAAAAAGAACCTCCAAGCAGTATCCCCAAATATGACTTAGGCCCCGAAAAAAATTGTTTTCCTCACGGCCTCCTGTGTGGAGCTATTGTAAAAAAAATAATAAGAGTCGGTCTCTTCTTTGTGTGGTGCTTCGTAGCCTCCCCACTCTTCTTCTGCCTACTCCTCTTAACTGCTTCTACCGCGTCTGAAATGCACACTTGTATTTTTGAAGTGAAAACTTATTTAGCACCGTTGTGATTTGAAAAATCGGCCTCCTCTTTGTGCAGTGCTTCTGGTTTAGGTGTATTTTTTATTAATTTTTGTATTCGAAATTTAAAAAAACAAATTAAACTTTATTTATTTGGATTAATCCAAATTATAATAAGGTTTAATGTACGTAATGTTAATAACCTGTAAACGTTCATAATAAAATAAAAATGTAATCCAAAAATATATTTGTAATGAAGATTCTGTCTGGGAGTTCAGGGTTAACGCAAATATTTCAGTCCGCAATATCGTTATACACCAGGGGTCCTAGCATGGTCGATCGATATAGGTTTTATCGAAAATGTCGGTAACTTGCGATCGCTCCCGAGCACGACTGCAGGCCGCTAACGAATAAACAACAGTTTACGTCAAATATATTAGGAACCCCTAGTCATTGCGAAATATTGTTTGTTCGTTAGCGGTCTACAGTCGTGCTCGGGAGCCATCGCAAGTTACCGACATTTTCGATAAAACCTATATCGATCGACCATGCTAGGACCCCAGGTTCATGAACCAAAAATGTGCATGATGTATTTTGTATCGTTTGGATACGTCAGACGCAGATATTTTGTTTACAACAGAATATTTGTGCTGAGACGAAGTGAAGTCTTCCAGTTGCTCTTTGCTGAATATCTCTCTTAAAACTTGTCACGATAATAATTAGGGGGGAGGGGGGTACTTCTGGAATGGACGTCGTTTGGGAAGCCGGCGTGCATTCGATTGAGTCACCTTGTTTTATAATGGAGTTAAGAGTTATAGTGGATAGTGCCGTGTGCCTAGTCTAATGTAACGAGATCCTAAAATTGAAATCCGTTATTGTTTTAAACCCCAAAGTGCGAATAATTGTACTTGCGTGAATAACTCTCGCGCGGCCCGTTGATTTGGGTGTTTTCGCGCTAATTAAAGCCATCCGCTATTTGGGATGGAGTTTTTCTGAAAAGGAGTTGCCGAAACGCGCAGTTGCCGTTTGTGACATTGGGAAGATTTCGATCCCCATATTTCACGCTCATTGAAGAATTAAGTCCACGAGGCGACTTTAACGAAGGTTCTTTCATGCATGGCTTTCAATCATGCTCCACTTATATATATTAGCCTTCCAGAACTTAAATGTCATCTAATTCCTTGTGCACTTTTAAAAAGATTATAACCCCAGAGATTATTCATAACGCCAGAGCTTACCAATATATATAGCCTATAGATCTCGCATATGATGTAACTTTCTATTAGTGAAAGAATTTTTAAAATCTATTCAGTAGTTTTTGTGTGAAAGAGTAACAAACATACAAACATACATCCATACAAACTTTCGCCTTTATAATATTAGTAGGATTCTATGTTCCTTTTTTAATGTACACTCTCATGTTTAAAAAAACATTGGCAAAATAAAATTTAAAAATTTTCGGTTGATTTTAGAGAAAATAAATAAATTAAATAAACGACTTAGGGATCGTAATAGATTATTTCTCAAGAACTGCACTAAAACGCATGTAAGTAATTCCGTTTAATGATTTATTTGCTAGTTATACGAAAAACATTTATTGCAGTGCTCGACATACCTGAAATAAAATAAGTACCTAGATGAGTAAAGGACCGTGATACCCTCGCCATAATACTTTTACACAATAACTACAAAAATGTAGTGAAAATATCGCCTGAGGCGCTTCAACCTTCATCATAAGACAATGATATACTTAGGATGCACTCACCATAAGTTTTAAACCCAACAGCTACACAAAATTTCACTTGCGGCACAGTGATTGCCGAATACACTGAGTATATTTCACTTTTGCGACGTACCTTGACGTTAGGCATCTGAAGTGAAAAAGAGGCCTTCCAATATTATATACAACACACATTGATTCAATGTCGACAGAATAATTCACTACTGCGGTTTCTTCTAGGGGTGAGAAAAACACGGTGAAACAGTTTTTCCTAACCGTTTAAATTCCGAAACGGTTGCACCAAAAAATTACGCGGTTTTTGGGATATCCGTTAAAAATATGTAAATTACATTGGGTATTATGAACCAATAATTAATTAACACCTACCTCATGGGTTTGCTACGTTTGGTGACTTAGCAGGGATGCCCGAGGCGTAAGGTTTTCCCAGGTCATGGCGGCGGGTACAAGACCCAATCTCTCCAGTCGGATTCTCTCGACCTATCGCCTTGCACCACAGCGGAAGGGATTGATTCATAAGTCACTCCTGGATACATTGCCCCCTCAGATTCTTTCCACCCCTAATAACTTCAGATCTTCCTCTCGTTTCTTTCCTTAAAAATACCCTCAACGCAGCATCTCCAAAGAAGATGTAAGCCTTAACGGAAATTATTTTCCTCAAGGCCTTCGGTATGGAATTGAAGTAAAACGAAGTTGTAGATTCAAAATGAATTTCTCTCTTTAAGGTGGAATGATAATAATAAGTTTTTTGTTTATTATTTTTTTATTATAATATTTATTTATTAAGTTACATGGGTAATTGTGCTGTGCCTGTCTCACTAGGAGTTCCTGTGTTGAGAGCAGGCGCATTTTAGCACAAATAGTAAAGTGAAAAATAAAGATTTATTTTTACATTTTTGAGTAACAGTTTAAAATGAGAAACCGAAACGGTCTCGGTTCAATGCCCAAATCAAACTCAAACGCCCACCTCTAGTTTATTCGCAGATTTTAAATATCGACCCGGTTTACGTGAACTTTGAAGTAACACTCTAGACTTAGGGTTGCTTACGAAAAACTGATGTATTTATGAATCCGTGTTTGGTAACCAGATCTAAAAAGCCGGGTATTTCTAAACCTTCTTCTTTCCTGTCTCCTTTTCCGTCCAGACTGCTTTCAATCACTCTACAAACCCGAATTGGGGATGCCACACTCCCAATGTCTCTGTAAGGTAGTTATAAAAAGGAGAAAAAAATATAATCGACACTAACTTGATAATGAAAAAACGAGTATGAATTAGAGCACACAACTGAAGTAAGACTTCTGCTCCATCTATATGACAGAAAGAAAGAAAGATAATGTGCGCGCGCACTGATCTCTCTTACTCCTACAGAGTTATACAGACAATAGGCCTGCACTGTGTAACGTAACTGGCTATGAGAGAAAGAGAGAAAGAAAATGTGTCCTCGCACCTCTCTCTCTCTTGCCCCTACAGTAACATACGAAGCGTTTGTAAAGCTCTCGTCTCGTAAAGCTCTCGTCACGCATTCGCCAGCTTACTCCCCAAGTCAAGCGTGCGTTAAGAAGTTTTACTTTTTTTGTTGGTTGGGCGGAAAAAACCTTTTCAATGACCAATGTAAACATTTATATTTGGATTAAATTTCCTATTACTTTTATTGTACGGTTTAACGAGTTTAACTTCAACATTAAGTCAAACATATATACGTTATTTGGAAATAGTAAGTAGACTTATGGCCTGCACCTTTCATCATTAACATCCTATGTGGTTTGCTGGTTGTGAAAATAAAAGTGTTCCAAAATTGAATTATTTTATAAGAACTTCCTTCTTCTTCTGGCACTAAAAACAATAAAAATAGAATATAATAAGTAAAACATGTATAGAATATAATATTCGTGTATAAATTCTTGAGACTGCTTCAACTCGCAGCAAAAACTTACCTACGTAACGTAATAGGTAACTTGCATGGATTTCATAACGACTTGGAAAAAATCGTGTGGATAGATCTTTTTACCAAGATGACGAAAATGTTAGTAATTTTTTTAGAAATGTACAGTTTTTTTTATTTTTAAATAAATAAATCCATTATTTGGGCTCGTGACGTCACTTCATGAAAATGTCCCGTTTTCGAAAATGTTCCTATTAATTTTGAAAAATTCCACACTCATTTTTTTTTATATGACATCACTTTGGTTTGTTCTCTGCGAACTTATCATTTGGTTTGACTTTTTGAGAGATCTTATGAAGAGAACCCCGTACATTTTAGATGTCGGTACGTGTTTTAGAGGTATAATGGTTATGGTGCTGATTTTAACGAAATCAAATTTTATAATATTCTTATTATTATTATAATTTACAAGTAAAAGTATATTACATTGGATTTAGTAATATAGACGTTGTACATTATAATGATTTATGATCAATAAGATGGATCAAGGAAAAAAATATTTATGAGAAGTAATATTTTTGGAATGCCTATTCTCCTGTGCCATTCGTGTGGAAAACGTTCTTTTTTTAAATGATTTTCGGCTATGTAATTATAGTTTTTTCGCACCTATAAAATTATGTCCCGTCTTTGCGGTTTATAGAAAATGGTCTGATTTTTCGGATTGAAATTTTCAAAAAATCCCCAGGGCTTCAAAAATACGATTAAAAAATAAATAAAAATACAGAATGTCTTAGGATATTTGCCTAAAGCGGATTTTTTTTTAAATGTGATGCAGGTGGTCTATTGTACATACACCTCCTACCTACAGATTTTGCTGTTTGGTTTTTAATGTTATCACTGACACATCACTGTTCGACGGCCTCCGTGGTCCCGAGGTAAGACTTTCGACTCATAATCCGAACGTCGCGGGTTCGAACTGGCGTGCGCAAACAAATTTTATTTTATTAATTTTTGATATTTCACAATTAATAAATTAAAAATAGTATACAGTATATTTGCGGCACGTTCCAGGGTGGAAGATACTCTCAACATCGCCCTGGTGTAGGACCACCATTCAGAATTGAAACGTTGCTTGAAATGGCTTTAGCCGTGTTTAGTGACTAGATCTGAATAGTCAGGTACGTCCCCACGTTCCTCTTCCTGGTCTCCTTCCCCTCCCCACTACCTTTAGCCTCACAACATACCTACCCCAATTGGGGATGCCATAGTCTCACTGGCTCCAGACAGGAGCAGTTGGAACTCATGTGCGGTATTCATATAAAAAAAACTGACAACCCTGGCAAAACCCTAATCAAGTATTTTTAAATATAGGTGCATGTGTTAGTTGTAAATCTCTAACTTTAAGTCACAGTTGTAAATATGTACGTCATTAAGTCACTGATTAAGTCAGCAAATAAAAGTCTTTTTCACTGGTCTTAAGTCAGCAGTTAAAAAGGGTTTTTTTTTTTAAATGTGAACAATTCATTAAATATTTGAGGTCAATTTTACCGTTCTGTATACGTTTCAATCGAATTCTGTTATTATGTCATTATAGGCTAGTTGCTTCATAAAACTGAAATAATCACAAAACATGAATAGAACTTTCATAGATCGTGAAAATTGACCTCAAATATTTGATGATTCAAATTTTTTGAAACAACTCGTCCTTACTTAGTCATAAGTCAATAGCTATAATTATAATTTTTAGTTGTAAGCCAGTTATATTAATTATTTTAGATATTTATTGTACAGCGCCCGAAAACGGCGTTCTGTAAATCAGCAAAATATTATTATTATTATAGTGTGAAAAGAAACGAAGGTAAAATGGAAACAGTATTATGTTAACGTTGTACTAGCTGACAAATTTTGTTTGATGCATCTTTTGTATGAGGCCAGATTACCGGCATGATCGATATTAGCATTTTCATTGCCTAAAGTATGGAATTAATTTATTATTGATTTTTGTTCTGCATTGGTGCTTGTATTGTTGCAATGAAAAGGTGTTTTATAATTTATAATATAACGTATGCAGGAAATGGTGCGAAACCCTCGATTGAAAGAAGGGAAGCAATATGAAAATAGCAATTGAAAAATCATCTCGCGGTTTGACTTTTCTCGCTATTCAAAAGCAAGGGGCAGATTCCGAACTGCTCCGTGCACTGAGAAAATAAAACAGTCTCAACGGGAACAGTGACACGGAAAATGTGCTCTATTTCACCGCGGGCGACGTGTTGGTCGTCACCTAGTAATATGGGCTGATATTTTAAAATGTAACGGGATCTAAAAATCTATCGAATTATTAAGGACATTTTAACGAAACGTAAGTTTTTCGTTTTTTGAATGATAAAACAGAACGGAATATTTTTTGAGAAAATTCACACGTAGAAGAATGGCCAGTTACACCACTAAACAATCTAACATAGGTTGTTTAATCTAGACTATTTTCTTTAAACATTGTTTTATTACGTTCGTATGTTGTTTTACATTTCATGTATTTATTATTCATTCTATGTTTTCACTTTTAGAATTCTTTAGCACCGTTCTAATTTGATACTCAATGAAAAGAAAAAAAATCACTCTTATGTCCTTCAGTATTCTGAAATCTACGCTTGTATTTTAGTTACTTCTACCGTGTTAACTGAACACTTGATTTTTTTTCACGTTACGCACATTTCTCTATTTTGTTCAGAGGTATGTTCTTATGAAACTACCTTTTTTTTAACGTGAACATGATATTCATAATAAATTACTACAGCCACTGCTATAATAATACCGCCAAGTATTATAAAAAACATTTGCGACTTATATAAACTTGAATGTAGCGACTCTTCTATCTCTTCACGCGAAACTCACCAGATCATGTTTTATCCTGAAAAAATTGGAAAACCAAGCCGTATATGGTCAAGTAATGGAGTTTACGAAGCACTTACTCCCAAAATACATAACGTGGTTATCAATAGGGTTGCGTGGCCCCGGGGCAATTGCCCGATCTAAATAAAACCCGTGGTGGTTTTAATTCCGATGATATCTGCGTTGCCAGCGCAATATTTCGGTTTCTTTTTCCATTAAATAATAAATTGGAATGCCCTTGAAATTTATTTATTGCTTCTTCACAATTTATATACATATATTTTTAGCATGTAATTATTAACCCCACTAGGGTTCGCCTGTATCGGGGTTAATAATTTCACAATTTAATAAAAATAACACACGCAAATATCGGTCATGCAAAACAGTTAAGTAAAAGCAAAATAATAAAATTTAAAAATAAAATGATAAACAGAGAAAATAATAAGTGATAAAAATATGAATTAATAACAAAGTGTTAAGAGATCAGACAAAATGTTCTCATTCATTATATCATTAGTTCATACCATTTTCAACAACAGATAAAATTTAAAAAAAATATATATCCTTAGGTTTTTTTTTTTAAATATGTGTAAAAAAATAAAAAATGAAACAAAACAATGATTTATAAGCGATTACATTAGAGCGAATCTTTCTTATGCAATATTAAAGTGACTATCAAATAATTATGAAATAAATATGAAAGAAACCGTTTAGATCACAATATTATTGTTTTCATTCCATTCCCAAGTGACCGTTTTCATTAAAATATGATTGTATTTTATAGTGTAAGTGACACCTTAGAAATGCCACCGTGTGATCTTTTAGTTTTGACAAAGTTATGGGATACGATAACCCATATATATTTATTTATTTATTGTTTCTTTACCTTTTTAATTTAGGTGTTATTGTTTAACTTGAAATTTTGAACTTCTTTTTGACTTAAGATTAACAATTCTATAGTGTACACAAAATAATGTGTTGAAAGACAATATTGTTACAATAATATTTCTCACAGAATGGGCCTCTACTGCACTATAGGAACAAATACATTATAACGTAAAACATGTAGGGTGACCATATGTTGAAATCTAGCTTTGAAATAACATTTTTTTTTGCAAGTTGTTTAATCTATAATATTTAAAATTAGGTTCGGTTAGAAAATTAATATGTAATGGTAAGTTAATAAGAAAATAAAAAATAATATATTAACAGTAAATATACTGTAATAAATAATCAATATGCTATGAATTTAGAAATGACAATGTAGAAAAAATCAATTGGCAATCCTCGGCTAATATGAATAATTTAACCATTTTTTTAAAAGTGCACAAGGAATTAGATGACTTAATATGTTCTGGAAGGCTATTAAATATAAGTGGAGCCTGATAGAAGTAATTTCTTTGACCAAAAGAAGATTTAGTTTGAATTGCCACAAAGTTAAGACCAGACCCAATTCTAGTAGTACGAATTTGCTGAGTTCTTTCTGCAATACTAATATTATTAAAAAATTTACAAAGTGTTTGTGTAATATACAGCTGTTTTACATTCATGACATTACATTCCTTATAAAGTATATGAGTTGGATATCTAAACTTTTTCTTGAACATAACTTTAAGGATCAGTTTTTGGGCAATGTTAAGTGGTTCTATATAAGACTTTTGGCAAGATCCCCAGCACACTATATTATAAGAAAGTAGAGACTGGATTATTGCAAAATAAACCGTCTTCAATTTTTCCTTGTCTAGTATATGTCTGAGTTCTTTAAAGATATAGGTAAGTCTCCTAGTATTATTTACCAACATATTAACATGATCGTTCCATCTTAAAAATTTATCTATTTTTACGCCAAGGTATTTGATGCTGACTACATTTTCTAAAGGATTGCAGTTGCAGGTTTGCAAACAATTGTGTATTATTAAATTATGAGTGGCGGAAGGTTGACTTTTACTTGAAATGCTAAAAGTGATATATTTGGTTTTTTGTAGGTTCAAAGCTAAAATACTATTATTTAACCAACTATTTACCACTCTTAAACCTGTATTACATTTGTTAAATGTTTCATCCCAAGTTTTACCCTCAAATATTAAGGTAGTATCATCTGCAAAACTAACGATGTTACCAGGAATATTCAGATTACATAAATCATTTATATATATTAGAAACAATATTGGCCCAAGCACACTACCTTGCGGGACTCCAAAGGAGATTGATTTACCATTGCTTAATATTTTATTTATCTCTACTTGCTGCGTTCTATCACTAAGATAAGATCTGAACCAACCCATTGCTGTACTATCAATGCCTAGAGATGATAATTTTTTAAGGAGCAATTCATGGGAAACTGTATCAAATGCTTTTGATAAGTCCAAAAACACCGCTAAAGCTTTGTTGCCATAATCCAGCGAGCTTATAACTTTGGTCAGTACCTTCAATACAGCATCACTCGTACCTTTATTCTCTCTGAAACCGAATTGATTGTCGGAGAGTATTTTGTGCTTTTCTAAGAATGAAACTAATCTTGACTTTACCAATCTCTCTATTACTTTTGAGAGAGTATTGAGCAAGGATATGGGTCGATAATTGTTAACATCTAGCTGATCTCCACCTTTGAAAAGAGGTATAACCTTAGCAATCTTAGAATGAGAGGGAAACACGCCATTTTTAAAACTAATGTTAACAATATGTGATATGGGACCAGCCAATACAGAAACGTTTTGTTTATACACCATTGTACTTAAGCCATCAATACCACAGGAAAAAGACATTTTTAATTCATGTATCACTTTTGTAACTTCATAAATGTTAGTAGATTTAAATTCAAATGTGTCTTCTGTTACTTGAGTACTAGGTATAAAATTGTTTACAAGACACATTTCGGTAGTTTTGTTTGCGCTGCACAAATTTTTGGCGAATCTAGGACCAATATCGCTGAAGAAGTTATTTACGTGATTGGTGATTATATTTGGATTCTCCTCCATTGAGATACTATTGTTATTGATTTTTAATTTTTTTATAGACAATTGTTCCTTTCGTATATTTACAGCCTCCTTTATAATCTTCCACTGTTGTTTGGTATTTCCATTGACGTTATCCAATTTTCTTCTGTAATATGCTTGTTTTGTATATTTTATAATTTTTATACACCAGTTTCTATATCTTTTATAATAGTTCAGCAATTGAATATTATTTAACTCTTCTCGACATTTGTAGTGCAATTTGTCACGGGTTCTGAGGCATTTAATAATTCCATCATTTATCCAAGGTTTTAAGTACTTCATGTTATGTTTTTCACTTTGTACAGACGAACAATTTTTCACGTGCATTTTTAAACACTTTATAAAATTTTCAGCAGCTGAATTAACGTCTTGAGATGATAGGACTGACTGCCATGATTCCTCCTTTAATCTGTCCTTCAAAAGATTGTTATCTATGACGGTTTTGATTTTCACTTTATCCTTTGCTATTTTCTTTAGTGTAAAGCTCATAAATCTCAGCAATATCACATCATGATCTGTTATGCCAGTAGTGAAGACAGCTCCTTGTGGTTCGAATTTAGATTTCACCATAATGTGATCGATGCAGGTTGAACTGGTAGAAGAAACTCTTGTAGGTGAATTTATGATTGGTTTCAAACCATGAAAAGCCATAAGTGAGAGGTATTTCTGAGTTTTCATATCGCTCAAATCCAAAGTATTAATATTTATATCCCCACATAAAATGATTTCCTTATTTTGGATAGATGTAGAGTCAAGCAGTTCGCTCAGTGATTCAAGGAAATAATCTGTTTGAGCCTGGGATGGAGATCTATACACAGCTATTACACACAAGTTACTCGATATCTGCATGCTTAGGCAGTTTGCGCCAGGGAGAACAACTTCATCAACGGTCGCGTGAACATTTTGTTTTATATAGGCAACTACACCATCATTCTGCAAACAGTTTTTATTTGTGTTGTAAACAGTGTATCCAGCGATGTTAGGTATATTGGTAATTTTTTTTAGCCAAGCTTCTGTAAACACTAGTACCTCAGGACGGTGTTCAATCCCATCCAGCATAGTTATGGTTTCATCAAAGTTTTTATTTAAACTTCTAACGTTCAAACAAAGTAAAGAAAACTTGGAATGTTTTAAAAAATTTTTGCAAGTTAATAAATCTTTAATAATTAAATTAGGTTCTGTGATGTCACTCAAATCAACGCATTTTCCTAAATCGACATCCATTTTTAATGATGTAAATATTTTCGGTGCCTCTTTTAATCAAATTCTATAATAATCTATTGAGGTCGTCTTCGTGTTTTATTTCCTTGATTTTTTTGCCATCATCTTCTTTCATTAGAACCGAACCATTTTTATACCAAATGTATTTATATTTTAATTCTTTTCCCTTTGTTTTGGCTTTCCAAAGTAGCTCTTTAAAATAAGGAGTTAGTGATTCTCCTAGGAATATCATGTTTTCACGGTTCGAAATCACCTTCTTATTTGCCAATAATTTTAATCTACATTCTGGATTTCTAATTTTTAGGATAATTTTTTTCGGATGTCCTGGTCTTCTATCATAAATAGAAAGATAAAATGGATTTAATAGGACGAATTTCCGGGTACCAATCTCTAATTACATGAAAAGTATTTGTTCCGTGGTTTAAACAATTTCAGGGCGACTTGTCTTGCAAGATAATCAAATCTAGAAGTTTAAATAAATGAAATTGGTCTTTGAAAGATCGAGACATTCAGATAAATTGAATAGGTACCTAAAGCTGTGTATTAACCAGTATACCTTGTTGACCACTGCCGGTTCCAAAATAAAAAAAAGATAACAAAGTATAAAGAAAGTATAAAGGATTTCGACGGGTTCTTCCAAAGCCAGTAGAAAATTAAAAAAAAAAAAATTGTATAAATATTTAACTTGATTGACTGCCGTAATAAAGTACCATATTATGAATATGAACCAAATTCATTTTTAGAAAATGAATTTTATAAAATATATTGTGATAAAACTGTTCTAACAGACAGAACAATTAGTCATAAAAGACCTGATTTAGTTTTATATGACAAAATTAAAAAAATAACTTATATCTTTGATGTAGCTATTCCAAATTCTTGTAATATTCAAAGAACTGTTTCTGAAAAAAATAAGAAAATACACAGATTTAGGAAATGAGATTAAAAGAATTTGGCATTCTCAGACTATAAAAATATTGCCATTTGTTATTTCGGCTACTAGCATTATACCTAGGTCTCTCATTCAAAATTTAGGCATATAAGATTTGTCAAAGAATATATACATAAAAATGAAAAAATTAAGTCATTTTAAATACATGTAGGATTACAAAAGATTTTTTTAAATATTTATATTGAGGGATCAGTAGGATTTATAGGTTCAATTAGGAATTCCACAGAGCCGAACCCTCTGATATGAAAATATCTGGAGTCGGTGAATTATTTTCCCATTTGGTCTCTGGTAGGTTGACATGTTGTTCTTGTATTGTTTTGTATTTATAATACTTATATAGTGCAATTGCATAGCGTGGATTGACCAGATGATCATTTGGGAAGTGTGTGAAAGGGTTTAGTTTTTCCTGTGGGGAAAATTAAACCCGGACATTTAAATCTGGTGCGTAAAAAATGTTAATACAAAATACTCGTATATATATATATGTTGAAAGAAGAAGATTATCGGAAGAAGAGCAAATGCTGAAAACTCCATGGAGGAATGAATGCGTTAGTCGCGTTTAAAAATATGTTTTAATGGAGTGCTCATGGTAACCCTAATATATGGCATTGGGTAGAAGGCAAGTCGGAGGTAACCAAGGAAGACATGGCAAGACCAAGTGATACAAATACTCGAGTAGAGTCATGACTACAGTCCGTTGCGTTTTGTTTAAGGGTTTTAGTTTACAATGTACATTGTAAAATAGATTAAAAAAAAACTTTATTTCCACCCAAGAGGCTCTGACGAAAAAGGACTCCTCAGATTGTACTTCATCTTTGGGGATGCTGTGTGGAGGGTATTTTTAAGGAAATGAAGAAGAGGAAGTTTTGGGAAGAAAAAAGGTATGAGAAATTGTAGAAATCTGGTGACATAGACTTATCTCACCCCATGAACCAGGGTACCCCTGCTAAGTAACCAAACTAGTGAACCGCCTGGGGTGACCTCCGTAGTCCAGTGGGTAAGACTCTTGACTCACAATCCGGAGGTCGCGGGTTCGAACCCAGTATATATAGTATACTTGCGGCACGTTCCAGAGTGGAAGATACTATCAGTATCGCCCTGGTGTAAGACCACCATTCAGAATTGAAACGTTGCTTGAAAATGGCTTTAGCCGTGTTTGGTGACCAGATCTGAATAGCCAGGTACTTCCCAACCTTCCTCTTCCCCACCTCCTTCCCCTCCCCACTACCTTCAGCCTCACAACATACCCCAATTGGGGATGCCATAGTCTCACTGGCTCCAGACGGGAGCAGTTGAGATTCTTGTGCGGTATTCACTGAAAAAAAAAAAAAAAAAAAAATGGTTGGCGGAATGGCGGAATGGCGGAATGGCGGTACACATTCGTACCTCCCATTTGAAAATAATATCTTTACAAAGAAAATTTGTACAAATACAAAAAAAGTAAAATGTCGAATAGTTCAATGATAACTATTTTTATAATAAGTTGCTCAAAGTTTGCACAACACAAATGCATTTTGCATTAATGTTTAAAGTCTTGTTTAGCCTTCTTCTAAATATAATTTTCAAAGAAAATATCATCATTATATTGACTGTACTATACATAGCCGGTTTCACGACACGTGTTTAATTTTATTATTTTGATATTTATTTATTACTAACGTCTAATAGATGATACATAACCAATCATTTATGGCAATTGATATATTGCAAAAACGTTATTTCATAATGTTTTTAATTTTCTTTAAATCATTGTGATATTTATAGTTATAAAAATGACAAACCGTGTCTATCACCATTATTTTTATTCTTGATTAATTAACGAAGAAGTAATTATGCCTTCTGGGAATAACCAAATAATTAGAAATTCAACAGTCAAGTACGACATAGTAACAAATATAAAAAAACCCATAAAATTGAATAAAATCGTTGAAGAATGTTGCAAAATTCTCTCGAACATTTTAGAATGATCTGGACTGTTCTAGAAATTTCTAGATGGCGAAATTTCCAGCCCTTATATCTTCAATAGCACGCCCTTCCGGTAAAAACGTGAACCTTCTTCGTGGATGGGGGATAGAGGGCTACCACATCATATAACTCCGTTGATTGTACCGGGACTGTTTCTGAGAAGCGTGTTTCTGAGTTTTAGCGGGACGCACACCTTTGTACAGTTTCTTTTATAATGTATATTGATTAAGTAGGTAATAAAAAATAATTATTTATTACGACCACCTTTGTAGTTATAAACGTTACAGGTTTTCGTGAAGTATTTATTGTTCATTATTATATATATTTATAATTATTCGACTACGCGTTATGATCCTCATGTGAAATTAATCACATGTTATTTGATTAATTTGATTTGTTTCATGAATTAATCTAATCATATGTATGTTATTTGATTTATTTGTGGTATTACGCAATTAATCATTTAGTTGATAGTGTATTTGCTGCACGTTTCAGAGATGAAGAACTTTCAGTATCGCCCTGATGAAATGCCACCTTTCAGAATCTTAAATTTGCTTTAACCATGTTTGGTGACCAGATCTGAATAGCCAGGTACTTTTCCAACTTCTTCCTCATTGCATTCTTCTCTCCATTACATTTGAAATGCCATAATCTCACATGCTTCGGAAGGTTGGGAACAGTTGGGACTCTTGTGCGGTACTGACATAAAAAAAATATAGGTTGACAATATAAACTGCTTTAACAGACTGATTGTGCAATAATTTATTACTAGCTTTTGCCCGTTGCAGGCAACTAACGGGTTAAAACACTATGCGAATATGTTAAAACACGTCAAAACGTGTGAAAGTGGATGAAGCAAGGAGGAGTGTGTGTTAAATTAAATATATGAAGAAAAAAACTATGTTTGAATGCGGATGAAGCGAGTAGTGTGCGCCTACAAAGGGCACATGTAGTCGACCGCTCAATTTCGTACACCCGCTCTTGGGCCGCTTCGGTCGCCCGGTTCAAGGCGTTCAGTACGGGCCTTCTCTCGTAATTTATTATTGCAAATGTCACACACATTGGTGTATTGGTTCCACATTGCCAGGTAGCATCAGGTACTTCAAGTGGAGTTGGAGGAATGGGGGGACTTATGTTAGATGGAGATGCATACAGTTGCGTAAACAGATTCATTTAGTTTAATAAAACAATATCAAATAGTATTAATAACCTTGCGTCTGTCGTAAACACTCGATTCACTAACAGATACAAACGGAAGGGCTGCCATCTGTATTATTAATACGCTAAAAAGGTTAGTTTTGTAATTCGGTTTTGAAATCTAGAATTTGTGAAAGGATAGCGCCACTTACGTTATAAGGTCGCATGAGGACGTGCCCCCGTACGTATAAGCACTACGGATTTGTAGAATTTGAGAATCTCCCCGGATATGGGGCTATATATTACATAAGACGTCATTACTTGTCGCGGTTACTTTGTCCCGGTGACCAGCTGTCACTGGATCACAGTGGATCTGAGGAACCGGCTATCTTTGGAACCAGTTCCTATAACCAAGATAAATAATAGGATAAAATGGTCACCAACACTCAAACTCGGCCGAAGTCGAATCAAAAGCCACCTGCAGGGCCTAGCAGCAAAAACCTGCAGAGCGGGTTTTAAATTGCTAGTTTTATTCTTCTATTATTTATTTTGGTACAATAACTCACATTTTACAACGTAGTTTAATAATATTGGCTTCAGTGGGTGAATTTTACAATACAAAATCCAATATGATGAAGTAATAAATTTTAATAAAAAAAATAAAGGCGAAAATTAAAAAAAAAATCGGAATTCATCAATGATGTGTGTTTTATAATGTATTTTGTGTTACGGAAATACGTTTTATTCTTTTATGAAATTCGTTTTTTTTTTGTTAAAAAAGTAGTTTAGTAGTATTTTAACGTGTAATAATAATGTTGTAAATGGTTATTTAAATTATTATAAAGCGCCGTTGAGTTATTTTTAACTTACGTTAATTTAATTCTAAAAACATTTTTGTGGTTTTCACCCGAATTTCGTTATTACAATCAAAAGCCTCTGAAGTGTGGAAACCCAAGAAACAGAGTTTATGTTCTTAAAATAAAATCAATTGATTAATATCGACGGAAAAGGCAATAGAAAACATAGAAATGTAAATATTTTGTTTCCAAGTACCGAAGCCTTTGATTTGTGTAAATAAACAACGCACAGAAATTCGCGAATTTGACAAGTTCATTTACACATATTATTTTATCTGCCAGTATCAAATGTTTTCTTTGATGTTGAACATCGTCACATAAGCTTTTGTGATGTTTTTTTTTTTTTTTTTTTACATTAACTCCACACAGGAGGCCTTGAGGAAAATAATTTCCCTCAGGGCCTATGTCATCTGGGATGCTGTGTGGAGGGTCTTTTTGAGGAGAGGAAGGAATGAACATTGGTCTTGAAGAGACCTATGTTGTAGGAAGGAGGAAACACAGAGGCCGGCAAATCATTCCACAGCAGAGCTGTTGAACATAAGAACGAGTCCAAGAAACGACCCGTTCTCATATGACAAATGTCAACCGTGTACAAATGTTGGGCACGCGTTTGGCGTGTTTCCCGACTATGCACCGGTGCCGAAGGGATCAATGATGCTAGTTCCTCGTAGCATCTTCCATTGTAATACCGGTAGAACAAGGATAGCATTCCCACCCGACGCCTGTGCTCTAAAGATTGCCATCCGTCTATGTGTTTTTGTTGTTGAAGAAATTCCGTAATAGAGTCATGCTTTCATGTTTGTATTGTACTGGGTGTCCTGACGCTGAAACGTGTTAGTGCTTTTCTCAGATGACATTTTATGAGAGCACTTATTAAAGTTTGATAAAACGTGCTTAGGCAGAAACTTCTGAATTGTGGACTTTGATCGAAGTTTGCACAATATAAGAAAAATACACTTACAATTGACTTTCTACGAGTTTCGAGCGAATTCTTGCTAAAGTGTTATTCAACGTCGAACTTCGGGTTTGTATCTAGGTAGAAGAAACCGTAGGTAATAGAAACAAAAGTAGGCTCACGTGCGTGGTTGTGCTCGGCTTGCGCAAGTAAATTTTATTGAAGTTTCTATAACACGGCTGTGCTTTGGATTTCGGATGAAACGGAAATGACGATTAGTGCACCTGCGACGCATCAACTGCGCTCATCGGCCGCTTTGATAATGATGTCACTTTTAAAGGCTCCTATTGGTTGAGATTTGCGAGATCTGCGCTCATTGGTTGCTTTGATTATGACCTCACTTTTCAAGTATTGGTTGAGATTGTTTTGGTAAAGTTTCACTTCTACCGCATGTAAACTGCACTCGAATTTTTCATTTGATTTGTGTTATTTCACAATTTAATCACGTAAAAATAATATAATGTATATTTGCGGCACGTTCCAGAGTGGAAGATACTCTTAAGACCACCATTCAGAAATGAAACGTGGCTTTTTTTTCATATGTTTTTATTCCAGTAAAAAAAAAAATAACATTTTCACTTACTTAACTAGAATATTGAATTATGTACTTTTTACATTACATAGTTTTTACATTTCATAACCTTAGATTACATTAGATTGCAATACTAACATTTACATGATATTATATTACCATACGATATTATTCACTATCACTACTTTGTTTTTTGTGAATAAACATGAACAATTTTTTTTTTAATTTGCACACACTTTTTTCGTTTTTGATATATCATCTGGAAGGCAATTATATAAATTGCTCCCCTCGTAACTAATTGATTGTTTACCGTAGTTAGTATGAATGGTGTTTAAACGTATGTTATCGTATTGTCGTGTAAAATGTTTGTGTACTTGGGACGTTTCAATGAATTCTGTGTTTGTATGTATGAGTTTATTATTTATTTTGTATATAAGGACACATATATTGTACTCGTATAGGTTTCTTAATGTTAGCAGTTTTGTTTCCAAATATAATTTTTTTGTGGATGTTTTGGATTCGTAGTGAAATAGTCTTTTGATTACCTTATTTTGAATTATCTGTAATTCATTGATGTATGTTTCATACGCATTTCCCCAGATTTCAATCAGGTAATTTAGTGAAATGTCTTTAGCCATGTTTTGTGTCTAGATCTGAATAGGCAGGTATTTTCTCACTTTCCTCTTCCCCTCCCTCTATCTTCAGCCTCACAAGATACCCCAATTGGGGATGCCGTAGTCTTACTGGCTCTAGGCAGTTGGGAGCAATTGGGACAGGGACTGGGCGGGACTAAATACCAGTGAAAGAAGTATTGCATCCCGGAAAATAGGCGGGGAAGAATGGTATCCGAATTCTCTCCCTCTAAAATAATGGCCTCTCTCTAAAATAAAACTTATTGCTAAAATTATGAGTGTGTCCGTGAGAAAGTTGACATTTACCTTGCAAAGCATTATGTCCGCAATAAAGAACACGTCATATTCCTCATCGTAAATTTGCAAGTAAAATTTTAGGGTTGATTTCATGCAAATTCATGGAAAATTTAAATACGACATGTATGAAAAAAACCTTTGAATAAATGTAAATGCGTTGGAACCAAAAATAACATTAGGGAAACAAGGCTGCCAATGTAAAAGCAAATTGATATAGATTTTACAAAACATAAATCGCCTCCTTGGTGGTACATCGTGCGGGAACCATTGGTTGGTTTATTTAAAATACATTCGTAAATTAATATTTTGAAAAAGGGAAATGATGTATTTAGACTGGGTCCGGGCAGCTGGGGTTCTATTACTTTACATAATAAAAATAATAAAATAAAAAAGATAGTTTTTGTATAATTGAAGCAGAAGATAACACTAATAATGTAAATGAAAATATTATTTTTTTTTTTTTTTAGTAATAGAAGGTACATAAATTACAAATAAATTTTATACAGTATTTAATTACATAGTAGATATATTTGATGTACCCCCATAATTAAGCAAGGCTTGTGTGTATGAAAGAGAACAATACACAGAAAGATAGAAAAAGATGATGGTCGCAAATGGGAACCCAGAACCTCTTGTCTAACCGGGGCGGGCGCCTTTACCAATTCGGCCATTGCCGACTTCCATCAAACCGTCATAATTGTCAATGTCATAATTCAAAATTTAAAATTAACAATATTATCTTTTTCTATTTTTTAAGTACCGTTATCTTTTTTTTCTTTTTCTGTGTCTTGTTCTCTTTCATATGTTCGTTTATATTATTAGTGTTATCTTCTTCTTCAATGATATTACATTAAATGAAAAATTGATAGTTTTTACTAATCACGAATCTTGCTTAACTATGATATGATTTTTAAAGTATTTTTGTTATTTGTTTTTGAGTTGTTATGCCGTCTTGCGCTACCTCCTCCTTTAGCCAACGTTTCGGACAGCGTTACAGCGTCAAAAAGGTTGGCTAAAGGAGGAGGTAGCGCAACACGGCATAACACCCCAAAAACAAATAACTAAAAAACTTGATTAACTATGATTACTATGTATTATGATTATATTATTAGATATGTGTGTGGGTATTACAGAACGTACAACAATTACTTTAACTCTGTGCGCTCTATGATATTATTTCGATCCTTTGAAATAACAAGGTTCTATCTCACGCGGTAACGTCATGCTAGAAGGGATCTATAGTAAGCTATTTTATAGTAATCGCATGACGTCACCGCAACAGATGGAACGTTGTTATTTCAAAGGGTCGATTTGGGGTAAAAAATGTTAATACAATTTTGGTCGCCGGTTACTTTGTTGATGTTTTTGAAGTGAAACTTCTTAACACGGCTGTGATTTGGTTTCGGATGAAACTGAAATGACGATTAGTGCACCTGCATTGGTAATGATGTCACTTTTAAAGGCTCCTATTGGTTGAGAAATGAAACGAAAAATAAGCGAGGTCTGCGCTCATTGGTCGCTTTGATTTTGATCTCACTTTCCAAGTATTGGTTGAGATTGTTTTGGTAAATTTTCAATTCTACCTGTGCAAACTGCACTGGATTTTTTTTTTTTGATTTGTTCTTCAAAATTGAACATAAAAACTTTCTTCCGTATGTCATCACTGGACACTCAGCCGAGTTACTAATCGAGTAATAATGTAAAAGTACTCGTATGTCAAGTACGTGAATGATGAATATTCTGTCGTGTTAGGTTAGGTTTTTTTGTGGGTTTTCGTTCCTATATTTTCAGGTATCAAGTATACAGACGTTCTGTACAGAGTGATACAGAAAATTAATCACATGTTATTTGATTAATTTTCTGATCACTCTGTACCTGAAAATACAGGAGCGAAAACAGGCTAAAAAACCTAACCTAACCCAACCAAATATTCAGCGAACCTTCGGGGGATTCAAGAATGAGAATTGGCCTTTCCAACCAATAATTGTTTCCGCTTCTCTCGATATCCGGCGGAAAATTCCATCGTTTAGACAAGTTCGGAAGTCATTCGCTATAATAATATTATAGTCTCGAAACTATACGCTTTGTAAATTCATTTATGAAGAAACTAAAGTTTTATTAGTCAGAAAATGCTCACTGACCAATGTATTCTAAACTGAAGAGACTAGATGATAGAGAAGTCACCAGGCAAGGTAAGACGAACGAAGAAGAGCCAAGAATAGATTAAAAAAGACAAGAAGTGTCGGTAAGCAGTGATTCAAGCAGAGCCAAGAGGATAAGAGACGAGCCAAGAATGAAGAAGAACCAAAAAGAGGCGATAAGATCCCAGAAGAGATAAGTAGAAGCAAGAAGAGACAAGAAATGCCAAGAAGAACCGTGAAGAGACGAGAACATCCGAGAAGAAACAAGAAGCGACAAGAAGAAGGAAGGCATAAAGAAAGGGAAAAAATCATAACGCTCAATCCATTCCTTTATTCCTGCCCATCTTAAATTCAAATATTAGCTTATTAGGTTGCCATGTATACCGGTCGATTAAACTCCAACCTCCTTCCCATCCTCAGAGCACGTGTTCCAAGTCCTAACAAATCAGTGCCCATCGGTGTACCGGTCTCATCGGGACAGGAGTGCTCCTGGCTGGGGGAGTACAATTGTATCGTATCGTATCGTACTTATAATTGTATTCTAAACTTATAATAAACTAATTACCACAACACGAATTCAATATTAATGAAGAATTTTGCTTTTAAAAAGTTGAAATCAACAGGTTTTAACTTTAAAATTGGTTAGTTGAGATACGTTAGACCGCACTGTAATATGTTTTTAACTCTTGAATTATGTGAGAATCGGACCCACAATCACCCGTTTAAATATTGCGACCGGTCTATTTTGTATAATGAACGTAATTATACGTTACGTTGGATCCTTTTTTAAATCATAATGAGTTTCATCCGACTAATTTGTTGATTCTGTGAAGTGAATCGAGAAACTCTGATGCGATGAAGTTTCGTTATCGCTCGTTAATGTGAATATTTCGTAGTTAAAAGTAGTTATTTCATAGTTAGCGGATATTTAATAATGTACGGCCACTAGTCTTTCTAGCAGGACTTTGAGTACTTCCGAAAGGACGCTATTTTAAGGTTTATATCGCCATCATTCTACGAGTATGTAGCACGAACTTCAAATTTGAACGATGATAATGAGCATTAATTTTTCTCTACATATTTCATACTACTTAGAAAAAAGATGCCTGGCTTGACGGACCTTTTGTGCCCGAGCCTCTCGAGATAAAAAAATTAAAACAATTTCCAGTCCGAAATTTATTTTATTGGCTATTATCGAGTTCCCGGCATGCATTGCTAACCCATGTTTCTCCCTTTCCCATTCGTCCCGTTCCCCCTTCCTCTCCCGCGTCCCCTTCCCCCTCACGCGTTCACCGCCTTCTCTCTCCCCACTCCCCCCTCCCGCTTACGCGGTCCCCGCAAACCCCCTCCCGACTTCCCCTTCCCCTCCCCCTTCCAGCAATCCATTCTTACAGTACACATACAGTCCCGGTACGCTCAGTTTTCAAACAGCTCGCGTGCCATCTATTGCAATTTTTTATGCAAATTTCATAATGCCAGAGCTCACCTCATCCCAAAGATTTATCGTAATCGGAAGAATGGTTTAGCAACGCATAGAGATCTCATGTACATGTTCATATAAATACATATTTTAATTTTTATACATAGATGAAATATATATTTAACTGAAAGAAAATAAGACGTTTGTATATCTATTCCTGTTTATTTATTATTTTATAACAATTATCTTAACACAAATAAAAAGTGAGAAGCTAAACTTTACCAAAAACAATCTCAACCAATAGGAGCCTTTAAAAGTGTGGTCATAATCAAGCGGCCAATGAGCGCAGACCTAAAGCGAAGCATTGACGCTTCGCAGGTGCTGTGATGCGTCATTTCCGTTTCATCCGAATTCCAAATCACAACGAGACTAAAGAAGTTTCACTTCAAAAAACGCTATCCGTGAGTTTGAATTTTGCACAAACAAAAACAAATCTTGACAATTACAATTGGCGCTTTCACAAGTATCGTATTCGATAAATATCTAAATTTTGTTTGAAAAAAATGAGTTCTTTGCAGAGAAAGAAAGGGGACGAAAAGGGATTCATTCAGGTGTAAAGTTACCTACACATTAAAGGCCCGAGCGTAGGTTACGGGAGTAGGTATCGCGTGGGAAGCAGCAATAAATGTTGTCATGTTGTCAACTTCATTCTTTCACGCTTTTGAGAACAAGGGTGGGATGTATTAAAAAGAGCGACGCCGATATTGCCAACATAATATAATGAAAATATCTACCAATATTATATTGCCAACATAATACAATGAAAATATCTACTAAAAATGGGACTCTACGTAACGAAGAATTCAGCTACTTCTGTGCTACCCACCATACAAAGCAAGTTATTTAATATCTGAGCGAACTGGAGTAGGATGGATTGAAACTAGTAGTTTGAGGAATAAACCAAATTAATGGATAAAATAAACCGAATATAATAAAATAGTCAGGTTGATTGAGACTGATGGATTGACGAGGAATAAATCAAATTTAAATTTACGCCGTGATGTAAAGAATTGTGTGAAAAACATAGAAGATGCACTTTAGTGTTTTGAATGCCTGAAGAATAGAAGCTGCTTTCAACAAAGTCTTTTTAATGTTTAACTTACCCCGTGTTATGTAAATAGTAGTTTAAAAATACTCAAATTTAAAAAAATTAAAATCAGAGTGTGCAATTCACACGCGGTAGATGTGAAACCTAAAAGTAGTTAAGAGGTGGTGAGATTACGAAGCACTTTTTTCAATGTAGGATGATTTTTTCCATTGTCGTCGAATTGCAGTGCACCTTTTCCTATATGTACATTTGGTCATCTTATTAGTATTTGGTCATCTTATTAGTATTTTTCTTCTTCGGAGTCGCGCTAGATGTAGCTTTCTTCTGTGTTTTCTTTTGCCTGTTCATTTTGAAGTGGTTTAAAGTTTTAACAATTTAACGATTTTACAAAAATTAAAATTTTTTTTTTTGGATTTCGTAGGATTTGATCCTTGGTCTGCTAAATTTTTGCAGAAATTCGGCAGGCGCTTTATAACACTACACCAAAGAAGACGTGTGTGGGACCATGAATTTATCTTATTATATTGGAACCGAATACCCATGAATTAAATACATGATTTCTCCATTATTATTTTTTTTTGTCTTTTCTTTTCTTTTTATTTCTTTATTTTCTCTGTTCTGTATTTTTTTATAAATTTTATTAACATTTTTTTTCCGAAATATATGTTTTTATGTATATATATAATGTAATAATATGTATATTTTATGAACCTGTCTCAATTTAAAAAAAAAAGTAAATGTCAAAAGAACCCGTCGTCAAACTGATATCAATCATAGATAAATGAAACAATTTAACTTTGTTTGAACCACTTTTATACTTGAGTAAATCCGACCGGTTTCAGAACGAACGTTCCTTCTTCAGGGCAAATGTATACATTTTCAATTTAGGAGGCGGGAATGGGTACCGCCGCCCCGGGAACCTTTATTGGATAACCAACACCTTTGCCATAGGTCACCCCAAGTGGTTCGCTACGTTTGGTGATTTAGCAGGGGTGCCCGGGTTCATGGGGTGAGGTGTGTCTAGGTCTTGGAGGCGGATGACCAGGACACACTGAATCCCAGATTCCTACCCACCCTTTAAACCCTTTTCTTTCCCAGAACTCTCCTCTCCTCCCTTTCCTTAAAAAAAGACCCTCCACACAGCATCCCCAAAGATGACATATACTCATGTGTGCAGCTCATGTAAAAAAAAAGATTTATGCGTTTCTGTCCTTTCAGTGTCGCTCGCTTCCGTTTCATCGAGTTTCAAATCACAACAGTGCTAAAGAAGTTTTCACTTCAAAAACGATTCAAACAATGGCATATTTTGAAACGCGAGATGATTTGATGTTAAGATAGAAATAGAGAATCTGCTTCAAATTGGTCCTGAATTAATATTAACACACCAGTAAAATTGTCAACACGACGTGCTAATCTTTCATTCTCAAGAGATGATTAAAGACTTTGCGCTTTCGCTGAAATGGCCTATTTTGCAGTCTTCCTTAACATGTGATGAACAGCATGGACCCGCCGTGATTCCGGCCTGTTTGTTTTTGAAACCAGGCGCCCACCTTGACAGGCAATACGTAGAAAGGTAAGATTATTTCAGGTAATTTAATCGCGGCTTAAAACGTTTAGGCCTCCTTTCGAATGGGGAACGTGTATCGGCCGCGGTGAGGCTAGCAGATAGTAAGGCGAGGGGGGGATGCTGAGCCGAATATTGATTCCTCATGGCCATGACCTTAGTGAGATGCCCGGGTAGGGGGATAGGCCAATGCCGAACCCTTGCACCAATTGTGCCTGATCGAGAAACGAAGCGCTGTTGATATGAGAATTGTATGTAGCAGACACCTTGCTTCGAGGGGGTTTCAAGTTGCAAGACTGGGAATAGGTGACGGAGCGCGTTATCTTATGGTGGCGGAAGGGTGCAAATACTGCAAATGTAGTCGCGAAATACAATATCTTTCATAAATTAATAGGGGGAACCCTTGTTAGAGCGAATAAGATAGCATAGCTTTAGTATTACAGCATACTGGTGTTGTTAAAGACATAAAAAAGTAACTGTTGCTGGGTTTATGTGATTCAATCGATTCGTTTTGTTTATTGAAGTGAAAACTTATTTAGCACCGTTGTGATTTGAAACTCGATGAAACGAAAAATACCGACACTAAAAAGAGACAAACGTATACATCTGTAGTCTATAGGATTCAGCCTGCAAGAGAATGAATCCTGTATGTGTATTATAGAATAGTACACTTTCTCCTCCTTGTGCGGTGCTTGGTGGCCTCCCACTCTTGTTTCCTTTAGTTTTCTGAAAGTTTAACTTCTACCGCGTGGTAATTGCACACTCAGTATTTTGAAGTGGAAACTTCTTTAGCACCGTTGTGATTTGAAACTCGATGAAACGTAAAAGCGACACAAAAAAGAGACTATAGGATTTAGCCTGCGAGAGAATGAGATAGAATAATCGGTCTCCTCTTTGTGCGGTGCTTCGCAGCCTCCCCATTCTTGTCTACTTTAGTTTTCTGAAGGTTTCGCTTCCAGCGCTTGTGAACTGCACACTTGTATTTATTTAATGAAGTGAAACTTTCTTAGAACAATCAATTCTCAATGAAACGAAAAAGCGAGACTAAAAAGAGACACATTTACATCTACAGGATATAGCCTGCGGGAGAATGAGATAGTATGATCGGTCTTCTCTTTGTGCGGTGCTTGTCTACTTTAATTTTCTGAAGGCCTCATTTCTGCCGCGTGTGAACTGCACAATTGTCTTTATTTTTTAATTCGGGAGAAAATTAAAACATGGCCAATATATAGGACATGCAAGTAGACACATACCATCCACAAAAAAACGAGTGTGCTTTAGACCACACGACTGAAGTAAAACATCACCAACTTATATATCTCCCTCTCAACTTCCGTTCCCCTCGCCCGACCGTTCGCCTCCCCCGATCACTTTTCATAACGCTCTCGTCACGCATTCACCAGCTTACTCCCCAAGTCAGGCGTGCGTAAAGAAGTTTTACTTAAAAAATAAGTAATATCCGAACCAAATACCGAAGAACATTCTTCTCATCCCGAAAGGTATAAAAATAATAACGTATTATAAGCAGAATCTCTCTTCGCCGTTAAATTTCTTGTCCATTGCAATTCTGAAAATAGCATCTCAAGTCAGATTATCGTTAAACTTAACGAGGCGAGTGTTGTAATAAAACACTGGAACTGGGAAGGAGGAAGGTGGAAGCCGATAGCGAGACTGTCTACCTCTGGTACATTTCAATGTCAAGCTTAAGTTATCAACGATAAAAACACAATATTTTAACTAGTGAATCACTAGTAAAAACATAAACATTCGCTAATATTGGGGTTTGCACAATCGTTTATAACCTGCATGAAGAATAGAATAGTTTCTCAACCTCTTTACTTAAAACCGTCGCGACCCCCTTAAAAAAGCAAAAAAGTTTAAAAAAACCTGAAGGTCGCGGGATCGAATTCCGGCGGCGTGGGCAATTGAGTGGGTGTTTGAGCCACTCGTATATTTGTTTAAAGCCGAACGGTTTCGGAACAACCGTTCCTTCCTCAGGGCAAACTTATACGTATATTTGTTTAAAGCCGAACGGTTTCGGAACAACCGTTCCTTCCTCAGGGCAAACTTATACGTATGAGGAAGGAACGGTCGTTCCGAAACCGGTCGGCTTTAAACAAATATACAAGTGGTTCAAAAAAAAGTAACATTAACCAAACACGGCTATAGCCATTTCAAGCAACGTTTCAATTCTGAATGGTGGTCTTACACCAGGGCGATACTGAGGGTATCTCCCACTCTGGAACGTGCCGCAAATATACTATATATTTTTTTAAATGAATTAAACAAAATAATTTAAAAAAAAAATACTTTTGAATTTAGCTATAACTTTGTGGTTATCCATCATAGATAAATGAAACAATGTTACTTTGTTTGAGCCACTCGTATATTTGTTTAAAGCCGAACGGTTTCGGAACAACCGTTCCTTCCTCAGGGCAAACTTATACGTATGAGGAAGGAACGGTCGTTCCGAAACCGGTCGGCTTTAAACAAATATACAAGTGGTTCAAAAAAAAGTAACATTGTTTCATTTATCTATAATGGATAACCACAAAGTTATAGCTAAATTCAAAAGTATTTTTTTTTTAAATTATTTTGTTTAATTCATTTAAAAAAATATATAGTATATTTGCGGCACGTTCCAGAGTGGGAGATACCCTCAGTATCGCCCTGGTGTAAGACCATCATTCAGAATTGAAACGTTGCTTGAAATGGCTATAGCCGTGTTTGGTGACCAGATATGAATAGCCAGGAATTTCCTCACCTTCCTCTTCCCCATCTCCTTCCTCTCTCCACTACCTGCAGCCTCACAACACACCCCAATTGGGGATGTCATGGTCTCACTGGCTCCAGACGCGAGCAAAGCAGCTGGGACTCGTGTGAGGTATTCACAAAAAAAACAACCCCTGATAATCCTAATATACAACCGTGAAAAGGGTATTTGGATTATTTGTCTTGAAAACACAATTTTGACGCTTGTGTACTTACTGGAATAAGTACATAATCTACAAGATAACGATGATTTACAATCCATTTAACGTAAATGTTATTGCAATTGTCCTATCGAGACCCACAACCAACTAATTAAAAATCTGGATTATAAAGTTGTTGAGAAAGTTTTTAAAATATAATTTAACTACCAAGCAATTTAAAATATGATTCAAACAAAATAAACACAAATCCTGGTGTAAGATAAGCTCAATAAAATGCACTTGAAACATTTTCAAACGACAAGATAATGGCCATCAGTTAAAAAAAACATTTGTGACTTTGTTTATGTTTACTATCAAGTTCAAAGCTTATAAAACATTTGCGGTCATGAGTCGGGTTAGTCTGCCTGTGCTAGTGTGCATGTCTTACACAACACGTCAGCTTTTTTCTCTTCAAGCAGCATGCGATTACCACATGCGACACGGATTTAAACATCATAATATAAATATAACCTAATATTATCTGCAGAGTGAAAAAAAATACGTAGTTGTCCTTTTCTTTGGCCTAACTACGAAACTGAAAATCTGTTATTGTGACTTGTACATTATGAAATTTGCGATAAAAAATTACAATCAATATACTATAATTAACTCTTTCAGAAATTAAATATCTCGGGGTGATCATTGATCAAAACCTGAAGTGGAATAGTTAGTGGAATCATAATGATTTATTGTCTTCATTTCTTAGTAACAGTAGAGATAATAAATGATATCCTCACTGGGACCTCCCGTGCTGAGGATTTCATTTACATATTATAATTTAATTACAAGAAATTAATATGAATTAGACATAACATATATCATGTAGTATTTTTTTTAAATGATTATAAAGTAAATAAGATAGTGTTTTTTTTTTTAAATTCAGTTTACTAGATTTGGTTTTGGTCTGTATTTGATATCAGTATATTTTCTATTTCTGATCTCCCTAAATTAAGTATCCAGCTTCTTATTTGAAATTTAAATGTCATAATGTTGAGGTTTTTGATTGAGAGTGGTATTTTATTGTAGAGTTTAATGCCATAATATAAGAAGCTTTTTGCCCAAATTTTGTGTTAGTAGTTACTTGTCGGATAAGTTTTTGATCATGAGATCTAGTGTTTCTAATGTACGTATTAGTTGTTATTTCTTGGGTTTTGTACTTATGAATGTAAATGAGTATAGTTTTAGAATATAGTTGTTATATTGACATGATGTTAAGATTGTTGAAGATTTCGTCAGTGCTAGTTCTTACAGGAACTTTCAGTATAATTTTCATTATGGCTTTTTGAGTTTTAATTAGTGGATTTAGTATGTTTTTATTTGCACTGCCCCATCCGATAATACCGTATTCTAACAGTGATTGGCAGAGAGCTATGTAAATCTTGATAAAGTCTTTTTTAATAAGGACATTCCTGATAGTTTTGAAAAAATAACTTAGTTTTTTAATTTTATTATTTAAATACGTAATTTGTTCGGTCCATTTTAAGTTTTGGTCAATTTTTAGACCCAGATACGTTATATGGTCAACGCTTTCTAATGAGGGACAATTACAATTCTCATTTAAGTGATGCGGGCTATGGATTTTCAAGTTCAGGTTTTCTTCAGAGTTTTTCTTATTTTTTATTTTGAAAGTGATGAATTTGGTTTTATTAGCATTAAGTGAAAGTGAATAGTAGTCTAGCCATTTTTTAATCCTATTAAGTGTGTCTTCTGCTTTCTTAAATGTTTCTGTCCAATTATTCCCATTTATTAAGAGAACAGTATCATCCGCAAAACTGTTGATTTCTCATTCACATTCCATGTGGCGTAGGTCATTAATGTAAATAAGGAACAGAAACGGACCCAGAATACTTCCTTGGGCCACCCATATGTATATGTTACGTTAAGAAATATTTTAAATGTAAAAATAATGAAAAATGTGTACTATGCCCTTGTTCACTCTTTACTTATCTACGGAATTATAGGTTGGGGAGGATTTCACAAAAATAATATAAACTCAGTAAAAGTTTCGCTTGTATACATATTATATTTTTTTAAATCTACCTTCTCAACAGAACAACTTTTTGAATTGTTTCCAGAACCAAATGTCGATGACATTTATTAAGCAAGCTTCCATTATAAAAATGTGTAAAGAAAAAAATAACGAAGAATATCAAGAATTTTACAAACTAATCAGAAACGAAAACCAATTTATTATGTCTAATTTTAAAACAACTCAAATGCAAAATCATTATATTTTCCAAGAGAGTTATATGGTGTGGTAATCCTCTATCTCCCATTCATGATAAAGGTACCCGTTTTTACCTGAAGGGCATGCTTTTGAAGATATAAGGACTGGAAGTTTCGTTATCTAGAAAATTCTAGAACAGTCCAGAACTTTTGAGAGTACTCACGAGCATTCCACAAAATTCCAGAACATCCCTTAACATTCTGGAATGTTGTGGAAGGTTCTTGAACAGTCTCGAAGGTTAGGGAACATCCCGGAACATCCCAGATCCATTGTGGATCGTTTCAAAACACTCTCGAATGTTGTAGAATGTTCTTGAATATTGTGGACCATTCGAAGCCTTTTTTGTATGAGTGGGGCTACCCATTGGTAGGGGTATATAAAGCATGATCCGTCGTGGGTTCTAACGTCACTTCAATCTCATATTAACTCCCCGAACGAAGCCGGGTACCCCTGCTAGAGACAAAATAAAAATTGTCCATGAAAAATAATTTCCTTTGTTGGATTATGAACCCACAAACTCTGGCCTAGAGCCAAAAAGCGCGTTCTAACGGAGAGCTATCCCAGCTATTATATTTATTTCCATGTAAGAATTTTCAGCTCGCAATGTTGATTCTTGAAAAATGCATTGAAATATTCATTATCATGAAATTATAACGCCGTGTATTTTTTTTTATATTATCAAATTGAAAAAAAGGCCCACATTGAATCTCACAAACATTTCACCCTCCATTGCTCCTTACTCCTTGATAAATTTCAATCTTCAGATTAAAAAAAAACATCCTTGTTTTATTCAACCTGCTGTAATGCTTTCGGAATCCGTTGTATGCAATAATTTATGAAGAATCTCTACAGGGTGTTTTAAGGGATTTGCTTTATTCAAGGATTCTTCTGTGTCTATTTTCTATGTTATGGTTTCTTGTTATACGTGTACGTGTTATATTAATATTGTTAAATTGACCTGCTGACAAACTGCTTTGGCAATTTAGCGGTTGCTTGAAATGAAGAATAAAAAAAATATTAACATTATTTGTAGTAAGAACGAAATGTTTATCTCCGGTGATTTTTTTCGATTATATTTCCTCACAACCAAATTACAAAAAAATCTTTTAGCCTTTCACTGATTACTCAACCGAGTATCCTCCCAACCTCTCAACAAACTCTACTTGTCTATTACCTTTTTTAAGTCGAAATAACATCAATAATGTCACTGCCAACACTGCTGATCAACTTTACGTTTACATTCTATACTGTATAATGTCAGAAATCAGTGGTTTTTGGCTGATGACATCTGAATCCAAAGATTGCGGATTGGATACCCGGAGTATAAACATAAATTTCCTCACAAATAACATATCAGAGTATGCAATTCACACGCGGTAGAAGTGAAACGTTCAGAAAACAGAAAAGTAGACAAGAGTGGGGAAAATACGAAGCACTTTTTTTATCAACGTAAAAAGTGATTTTTTTTCCATATTTCTGTTGTTGAATTCCAGTGCACCTTTTCTTATACATTTGTTCATCTTATTAGTATTTGTGTATTCTTCTTCGGAGTCGCTAGCTCTCTTTTGTGTTTCATTTTGGAGTGGTTTGAAGATTGGATATTGATTTTACAAAAATTAAAAAATATTTTTTTTTGGATTTCGACCCTTGATCAGCTGAATTCAGGTTCGTCAGGCACTTTATACCACTAGACCAAATGAGACTAGCGTGGGACCGTGGATGAATCTTTTTTATATCGGAACCAAGTACTTGTGAAATAAATAAATATTTTATTGCTACCTTATTCTCTCGCAGGCTAATTCCTATAGGTGCATGTGTTTGTCTCTTTTTAGTGTCGCTCGCTTCCGTTTCATCGGGTTTCAAATCACAACGGTGCTAAAGAAGTTTTCACTTCAAAAAATTCACGTATCCGTAAAAGTTTTTTTCTTCTTCCAGACGCAAAAAAAAATAAAAAATAATAAATAAAAAAACTATCTTAATGTGATAATGTGTGTTAATAAACGCATAAAAAATTGAACATAACCACATAGTCTTCCACGAAACGTCTGATAAAATTTTTAAAATGCTCTCCTTTGACATCTGTAAAAATGAGATACCTACGCCAGTTTTTCAGGAGACTGATGAATACAACATAGACAAATCTTTAATTTATTACTTTTTAAATACCAAATAAATATTACGTGTTATATTTATTAAAGTTTAAAAAAATTGTATAACCTGCAGAATAACCGCTTTATGTTTTGTTATTGTTAAAGATCTTGTGATATCTATGATTTATAACAAAAATAATGAATACTTTTTATTTTACGTTTAAATTTTGTGTGCACAGTTTATTGTAAACCCCTACAATATAGGGCGTAATAAAGGTTAGTGATTTATAATTTATAAACAAACCTTTTAAAAACTGTTCTTGTTTATCGTTGTAATAGGTAATAATAACAAAATTACTTTAACGACTTATACTTTGATTAACATTTTAATTTGATTGTAATTAGATACTCTGTTATATTATATTATCGAACTCATTTGTCCTCTCCGTGATAGTTTACTGAAGTATCTGACATTATTTGTTTAAATGTTCCATGGTATCAGTATAAAGGGGATTGGTATATTTATGGTATAAAGTATTTCGTCTTCGGAAATTGAATTCCTTAAGCAGAAATTCTGACGATAAAGTAATTGGTCAAAATGGAATTGTTTTGTATATTAATTTTAGTGCGGTGTAAGTCGATAGTATGTATTTTTGTTTAAAATCAACTTGCTATGTATTCAACACATAAATTGCACATATATTAAAAACTCACCATTATTATTATTTGTTATATACGTATATACATATAAAACTGATTTTTTTCTCTTTATTGTATAATGCTATACTTTTTACTTACCAGCTTTATTTCTATGTACCATGTGTAAAAACTATTTATGTTTTCTTTGTATTCTAAACACACCTGTATGCACTAAAACATAAAAATGTAAATGTGTGTAAAAGCCCATAAGAGCGTTTAACCAGCCAGCGGACGAAAATCCACATTTCGTCGAAAGTTGTTCTTCCGATCGTGCAGGACGGTTACAATGAGAAAGATTAATTATTCTCCGTACCAGCTTTTTTAAATTATAACTCAATATCGAATTTATTTCAATCCAAATTAGCTTTAATTTATACCTTCATCCAAAAATGCTGAAAGGCGTGATGATAAAACTATTAAAATAGTGTACTTTTTGTAGTTATTTTTTGATTATAAGTATTTATCATTTTTCAATAATGTCTAAATTTAATAAGAATGTTAAAAAAATCTGAAATATATTAGTTTGTAAGTGCGCAAATAAATACACAAATGGACCAATTTTCGTCAAGAAACACATGTACGTACATATTTTTTAATGATTTTATTGAAACTAAAATTAAAATTCTAATACATTACTTTGCTAGATAATGTATTGATTTATTTTACTGCATGATTACATTATTTGAAATGGGTGTGGTATAATACAAAAACTTTTTTGAAAATTTAACAAATCTGCCAACGACCTATGGAATAACCTTATTATACTAAAAATTAAAAAAAATTCTAAAAATTTATTACATACGAATGCTAGATAAAAGAACAATCTTTCGAAATCCATTTATAATTTTTTGTGGAAAAGAGTCAATACGTCTAAAAACTTTTTTGAAAATGACGTATTTCAGGCTTTCTCTGGTAATGCCCTCTTAAAAAATAAATAAATAAATAAAATAGCCCATTAGCTGGACCACTTATAAAAACTTGTTTGTAAACACAATACCGGCATATTCCGCAGAAAATTATGCATTCGTCGGTATTGTTCAGCAAACACTGTCAGAAGTACGAAATACAGACTATTGAATGACTTTATTGTGAAGAGATTTGCATTTTATGATAATGCTCTGCAGGCGAACTCCGGACAATGCAAGGGAGATAGGTAGAAAAAAGGTCGTTGAAAAGAGAAATATTTTTGCGAAACATACATAACTATACTACCCCATTTACAAGTGGTTAAATTTTTTTTTTTTTTAAATGATAAACATACCCGGTTAACAACAACCCGCAACACGGCATAACGCCCCAAAAACAAATAACGGAAAGTATTTTTTGTTGTTTTTGTTTATCGCCTGCCTGTTATATGCTGATGATGCGGTACTGATTTCTAACAGTATGGAAGATCTGCAGTCAGGATGAACAAAGTATGTATTGATAATGAGTTATTGATGAATATAATTAATTCTAAAGTCATGGTATTTGAAAGCGAGAGTATGAAAACAATGTGCAACATAGTCGAGAATGATGATTTGGAGCAGGTGGATGAGTTTGTGTACTTGGGAAGTATGTTTACGAGAGATGGGAAGGCTGACAGAGATATCGAAAGAAGGGTAAATGCAGGCAACTCTATTAATGGAGGACTGAACGCCGTTGGCGCCAACAAAAAAACTGTCCAAAGAAGCGAAGTTAGCCGTCCGTAATGGAGTGCTGATACCTACCCTGATGTATGGCAGTGAGGCATGGTACTGGCAGAGGAAGGATGAAAGTAGACTGAATGCTGTAGAAATGAGATCCCTGAGGCGTATGTGTGGTAAAACCATGTACGACCGTGTGAGAAATGTGGAGATCCGCGAAGAATGCAAGGCATAATGAGTAAGATTAAGAAAGGGACGCTCAGATGGTTTGGGCATGTAGAGCGAATGAACGGGGAAAGGAGTGTAAGGAGAATATTTGACGCAAATGAGAATGGTAGAAGAAGTTGGGGACGCCCGAGGAAGACATGGCACGACCAAGTGAATCAGATACTTGAGTCGGGCCATGTGAAGAGTCGGAATAATAGAAGAGCATGTATGAGACGATGTATGAATGTGAACGAGGCAAGGAGTGTGTGCCAAGATCGAGTTGTTTGGCGGTCCGTCCTCTCTGCCTACCCCTGCGGCGAAACGGCGTGATGGTTAGTTAGTAAATTGTGGGACTGTAAAATTAACATTTTTACTCCAAATAACCTAAAGAAATGCTGGTTACTTGCGTTCAGGTATGTGACACCCTATTATTTGCCTATTAAAATTATAATTTAAAAAAAAATAGATACCTACGCATTTCGTAATTTTTTTAATGTGAAATCTTAAGATCCTAAAATAATTTATTTATATGTATAATCAATAAATATTATAAAAGAATGTGTACTGCGTGCCGCTAAAACTCAGAAACGAGTCCCGATACGATCAAGGGAGTAATATGATGTGGTAGCCCTCTATCCTCCATCCATGAAGAAGGTTCTCGTTTTTACCTGATGGGGGTGGTTTTGCAGATAAAAGGGCTGGAAGTCTCGCACTCTAGAAATTTATAGATCAGTCCGGAACGGTGAATAGTCAGTTTCGAGACTAGTCTGGAACGTACGGGAACATCCCAGATTATTGTGGAATATTCCAGATTACTCTCGAATGTTGTGGAATGTTTTTTAACGTTGTGGACCATTCGAAGCCTTTTTTGTAGGGGTGAAGCTATCTATTGGTAGGAGGTATATAAAGCAAGATCCGTCGTGGATTCGAACATCAGTTCAATCTCATATCAACTCCCTGAGCGAAGCCGGAGGATAATTTAAATGTCAGGTTTTTCAAATGAAATTTCTTAGTGAAATCTTTTGTATTTTGTAACTTGGTTACCATTTAACAGATCAAAATTTCACAAAAGACTAAATAGTGCCGCAGACAATAAATGCTACCAATTTTTATTAAACTGAGATTTTAAATAACCTAAAGGTATATATATATATATATATTTTTTTTTTAATTCTTGCGCAAAAATAAAAAAGTTCAAAAAGGCAAGTATTAGATGTTTCCGTTAAAGTGTTTATGATCTTCGATCAACCACGATGTTCAGCTATAATAGTTGTGGTACACCGCAAATTGTGGCGGTAGAATCAGCACTATGTTCTGTTCGTACAATATGTCGTTCACCACATATTTGACAATGGTTGTATGAGAACTCTCAAAATACGGTTAATGGTACTTCAATTAAGTGCCATTCAAATGAGCATTTAGAAAAATAATTCGACAAATGCGGTTACGGTGACGAAATTAAATCCCCTCAAATTAGTAGATACAAACGGCGTATTTGTATAAACATTAATTTGCAGATTATAAACATTTTCAAAAGGCAGTAAATAGCCCCAGTGAAAAATATTATGGATTAAAAATGCAATACAGAACCGAAAAATATTTGATCTAAACTGCTCACATCTAGACCACAGAATGTGGAGAGTCAAGGACGTGAATTTTAAAAAGGTGAGAAGGAACGGAACAATGTCCGATTCTCATTGGAATAAGTGAGGAAATTTCTTTTTTGGAAAAATGGGGGAATTTTTGAAACCACGGTCTTGATGGGATAGTCCTTTGTATTGAGGCATAGCGGGCTCTATTGGATTGACTAGCAATGTTCCAATACTTTTTCCAAACAGTAACAGCAGGGTTGGACGCTCCTTATTTTACTAAGGAATCAGCAATATGTCCAGAAATTACCATGAATCAGAGTTACGGTTTTTCCAGAGCTTTGATTGAAGGTTATCCGCACTAGAATAAGACATACAAAGTGATCATAAAATTAATTATTAGTGTTTGAAATTTTTTATGCAATCTTGTCAGTTATTTGTGAATCTAATAGATTGGCTGTTTTTGATTGGTGTATTTCCACAAACGAGAGATTCTGTTGAAAATGTACGGAATATTTAAAGATCGAATCACCTGTAAAAACTGTATAAAAAGCTATATGATGAATAAAGAAAAGAAAAAAAAAACATTTTTCTGATTTAATCATCTTACTAAAAATGTTTTCATTCAATATTATTGATTTTAAAAACGGTCTAAAACTGACAAAATTAAAACGGCCCATGGTTTGAAAATCGGAATGTGACGTCACAAGCGTCGCTCAGCTGGCCCAGCATAAATTAACACCGTCAGTGAGCGTCCACGCCATGGAACTAAGATTGAAGGGAAGCGGCAATACTTTCGGAATATTACGGGGATAAGCGAAAAACCTATGTAGCTCTGCGAACTTGAAGCCGTCTAGTGGGAGGGGATAGAAACGGGGAATGTGGCTAGCGTGCGGGGGAAGGCGGCGCTATGGAGATAAGGGCCGAACTGTGAATGGGAATCATTATTATTTTTATATTTTTTAAATTTTCATTAATTTTTTATCTATTATATTTTATGTTCAAAACATAAAATATAATAGCCCAATTGAAAAATTAGTAATGAAATAAGGAAAGGCGAATAACAAGGAGACTGGAGACTTATGTGTTGTTTAATTTTTATTGTTCCCTATACAAGTTATTTTAAGTTACCTTTATCTACTAGGACGTAACTCATTTTTTGCGAAATCAATATTATGATTGATTTGTGAAGCGCTTGTCGAAATACATCGGCCTCACTTTTCACTTGACAAGTGCAAGTGGGTAAAAAAAACTAGTGTTATGAACTCGCTGTAAGCTGTAACTCAAGGCGCCATTCCTTGGTGCTATCATTGCTTAACTCATCAGTTTGAAATAGATTTTATTTATCATATAAATAGTAAGTATTGTTTTTTATACGTAATTTATAAAATCAACAGATAATTATTATTCTGATGTAAGCTGGTGCTTGAGTTTTAAGAAAGGAGTGCTCGATATTAATCTAATAAAAGAACTGTATTTACAGTTTTACAATGATAACAAAAAAATAAGAGATAGGAAAAAACACTGCTTGACTTATTTACGTGGGAAAATAAATTTTATTTGATTAATTTGTGTTATTTCACAATTAATTTATTTTAAAATAATGTACATATTATATTATACTAGCAGATCAGGCCACACGTTGCTGTGGCTAACGTAAAACAATGCCACGCCATTACTCAACCTTTATAACCAACGCCATCTGTTAAATTAAATCCACACCGCCCATTTGCCAGCCCATTGCCCGCTGCCCGCTGCCACTTAACCAGATATATTATATATTTCAATCAATTTACACAAAACCTTGAGAAATTATATACCTAAACCTTCCTCATGAATCACTCTATCTATTGGTGAAAACCGCATGAAAATCCGTTTGGGTAGTTTTTGAGTTTATCGCGAACAGACAGACAGACGCGGCGAATGACATTGTTTTATAATATGTAGAGATATACCATATATATCACAAGAATCCCAACTGCTTCCGTCTGTAGCATGTACGTTGTGAGGCTGAAGGTAAATGGTGAGGGGAAATAAATGGTGGAGATAAAGCTGGAGAAGTACCCGGCTATTCAGATCTAGTCAACAAACACGGCTAAATCAATTTCAAGCAACATTTCAATTCTGAATGGTGGTCTTACCTACGCCAGAGCGATAGTGAGAATGTCTTCCACCTGGAACGTGCCGGAAATATATCTTATAAGATATATTTTATTATAACATTTTAATTATAAAATGTTGACAACACAGATCAATCGAATAAAATTTATTTCGGGATTTGAACCCGCGACCTCCGAATTGCTAGTCAAGAGCTTTACTCCTCGACCATGAGGGCATGTCAATGTGACTTTTACATAACAATACAGTGATTATAAACTTTGAATTAACATTGTAAACATATGTAAAAGGAGTGGTAAATTAGTAGGAAAAAATCTAAAAATAACAGTGCAAAAATGACAAAGTAAACATTTAAAAAAATGAATAAGCTAAACGATAAAAAACATATACTTATGACATGTGTGAATCACAACTTTATATTTGTGCGTTATGATTAATAAAAACATTAAAGTTTTTTGGTAATTTTTAATTATTATAATTTAAGTTGACTGATTCGGCCCATTGGCAGTCGGAGTTCACGTGCTAACATCGGGCTCATGGCGATGGCGGTTGAAATGAACACGCCGAAAATTATAAAATGTATATTTAAGCTATGTTTAAACACTTACATGTGAAAGGTAAGACCGTCTTTCTTCTTAAAGGTCTTCATAGAACTACTTTTACTCAATTTTACGGCACAGTTGACCATTTTTCTATGTTTTATGAACGTTTTTCTGGGAGCTCTATGCGCGACCGAGGTGTAAAAGTCAATGTCAGCCATCTAAAAACCGTTCGGTAAAATTTTTGAAAAGGCATGCTTTGGGCAGGTGGGCACACTTTACATGCCGTCTCTCTAGTATCCATACTCTTAGGTCCACGCTCATGACGTCAAACGATGGCCCCGCTCCAAATTATCAATTTGGCGGTAATTCAAAAATGGGAAACTTTGACTCGCTGTAGAAAAATTTATTCGTCAACATAAAAATAAAATAAAAACGCTGTAATCATCGTAATTTTTTCTTCATTTTTTTAGCAATAAAAAAACGTGTAAATACCCCATATATAAAATACCCATAGACATCCAAATGACTAGACAAGCAGTTACAGGTGAGGGGTCAAACCAAACCATGGAGGGCGAAGAGGGGAAAGTTGACTGTGATTCGTTATACAATCAATCTGACAGTAAATAGGCATCTCGCATTACAATATCACCATTTAGTTCTTAAAAGCAAAATCTGCTTTCAATGAATAGACCTTTTTACATGGGAGCGCGAATTGCTTGCCACGATAATAACATATTTGCTAAGGCCAAATGCTCGCCCCAAAAAGACTCGCCCCAATACACATAGCAATATTTTGTTGCCGTGTTTAGTTAAAACACTATTACAAATGTTTCATAATTTACTTACCCCTGTAACCAGCGACGAGCACACTGGAGAACCGCCCACATTCGCTATGTGCACATTGATATGTAGATATATTGTATAGAATACGCTACCGTTTTGGCGTTGTATTTCGTTAAATGTATGGATGTTACCTTCTAGCTGTTCACGGCAAGAATGATGACGTCACACATTTTAGATTCAAGCGAGGCTCTATCCCCTCCCCATGGAGCGAGCCGGTTCCAAGGAGGAGCTTCAGCCGGCGCCATGTGGAGGGGGAAATAAAACGTTTTTATCACTTAGGGCAGGTCCATGTATATTCATATGTCCGTGAAAATACCTGATTTCTAAGACAGAGGAATGTTTTTACGTTTGTTTTGCCGCTTACCGATTGTTTTTTTTTTTCTTCTTATAAACTGTATAAATACAACTTTATATGAAACTGAAAAACATATTTATTTACACAGACGTATTGTAAAGTTTATTTATTACTACTGAATTTTTTTTTTCGTTTCCTAAAAAAATAATTAACCAAACATTCTCAAATTTTACTTTATTTCTTCGGGAATAGAGAACATATATCACAATTGTTTGTAACTATATGGTAAGCTTTTAGATGCAAATACAAAAACGTTGTGTTATATCTTTCTAACAATTCTAAAATCATATAATTCACCGAAAAACAAAAGGAAATAGAACGACTATTATTATCCGACGACCCGAGTCCGTCTCGGTTTAATACTGAGTTGACTCTGATACGATTTTAGATTTTCACGGCCAAAAATATTTTTGTTATTAGTTTTTGGGGTATTATGCCGTGTTGCGCTACCTCCTTCTTTAGCCAACGTTTCGGACAGCGTTGCAGTGTCCATCATCAGGGCAGATGTGTCCAAATGAGGACGAGAAAAGATGTGGCAGATGTGTCAAAATTGAAAACTTTGAAAAATACTTACATTACTAAATTTTAAAAATAACTATAAAAATGAAAAATAAATATGGTGTTTTTAAAGTAGAATGTCGTTATTAATTATAAATGAGGACTGTAGTTGCTTATTGCGTAAAAACCCCCCGCCGAACTTTTAATGGGTTAATGTTATTCGGAATAGATACGAACTGAACCAAAATATATTCCTTTTTTGGCTGGTAAAAGTGCAGTGCCGTAAATAGGGCGGTGCCACCGGTGCCCAGGCACAGGGCGTAGACTCTGGGGGGCGCAGAATGGCCAAACTAGGAAGGATTATTATTTTTTTCGTTTTGCTCCTGATAAGTTTCAACACATACGTACCTACATGCCAATAACATCAAAAACATCTGTTCATTTAGACAAAACATTGCGCACATTTTTTTTGGCAGCGCACAAGCGTATTTGTGTTTAGTGTTTAAAGAGTCAAGTTGAAACGACTACATTATTTGATAAATGTAACCGTAGTTCAAATCTGGGTCTTCTTAAAGCTATGGTCGAAGTAGATTTAAAAGAGATGTTTCCCAATGTAGTAGTCGCTATAAAGATTTTTTAACAGTGCCATCGACTGTAGCTTCCTGCGAAAGATCATTCACTAAGCTCAAATTAATAAAAACTTACTTGCGCTCGACGATTGGCCAAGAAAGGTTGACCGGCCTAGCGATTTTGTCGGTTGAACGCGACATAGGACGGTACCTGTCGTATGAAAAGTTTTTTTTTTTTACATTAACTCCACACAGGAGGCCCAGAGGAAAATAATTTCCCTCAGGGCCTATGTCATCTTTGTAGATGCTGTGTGGAGGGTCTTTTTGAGGAAAGGAAGGAGTGAACATGGGTCTTGAAGAGACCCATGTTGTTGGAGGGAGGAAACACAGAGGCGGGCAAATCGTTCCACTCCCGAGCCGTTGAACTCAAGAACGAGTCATAGAAACGACCCGTTCTCATGTGACTAATGTCAACTGTGTACAAATGTTGGGCACGTGTTTGGCGTGTTTCCCGACTATGCACCGGTGCCGAGGGGATCAATGATGCTAGTTCCTCGGAGCATCTTCCATTGTAATACCGGTAGAACAAAGACAGCATTCCCACATGACGCCTATGCTCTAAAGATTGCAGTCCGTCTGTTAAGATGGGAGAATCTATCAAACGGACCGCCCGTTTCTGACAGAGTCAAGGGTATTTTTTAGGTATTTTGGAGCTCTAGACCAGAGGTGGCTGCCAAATTCAACCGTGGGGCGCACTTGCAATTTGTACAGAGTTGTGTACTATTAAAGTATCTGCGGGCCCTGTACAGTACGCCCAGTTTCTTAGAGGCTAACTTAACTCTGGTTTCGATGGAGCCCCCCGTACCTGAGCTGGTTACTTAGAGTTACACCAAGCATATCGATGGAGGTCCTGTTCGGAAGGTTGCTTTCGTTGAAGGAGACTAGATTTTCATTTCGATCCCTTTTAGACGTTATCAAACATGATTGGGTCTTTGAAACATTAAATTCGAAGATGTTATTCTTACTCCAAGAGAAAACACTCTCTAGGTAACCGTCTATTCTTTGCTTCAAAGCCCTCTGAGCTATTGGAGTTTGTGTGGCCTTTGGGGGCTCGTCAAACAAAAAGCCATCATGGACTGTACTGTCATCCGCATAACAATGAATCGGTGCACATGACAAGAGGTCAATGATGTGCAACAGAAACAAAGTCGGTGACAGAACCGATCCCAGTGGGTCGTCAGTATTTATCGAATGCAAGGAAAAGGTGAAACCGTCAGCAACCGCCTGAATCGACCTCTCCCTCAAAAAGTCGGCAATCCACGTACACAAGGATGCGGGAAGTCCGTAAGAAGGCAGTTTGTTGACAAGCCCTCGGTGCCAAACCCGGTCAAAGGCCTTGGAAATATCCAGTGCAACCGTTTTGGTCTTACCAAAACGTTCCAGGCACCGCCCCCAAACATGCGTCACACACGCGAAAAGATCACCGCACTAGCGGTTCCGCCGGAATCCGTATTGACGGTCGTTAATAATTTTTTTCTTCTCGAGGTATGTGAGCAGTTTGTCGTTGATCACAAAATCAAAATCAAAATCATTTATTGTACAAAATTTACATTTAGTACAAAAGTACATTTAGTACAAGTTCCATTACCTTAGACAGAACTGATGTGATCGCTATGGGGCGGTAGTTGGCTGGGTTAGAGCGGTAACCCTTCTTTGGAATAGGGTGAATGATCGCTTTTTTCTAACCAGAAGGCACAGAGCCAGACTTCAGGGACATTTTGAAAAGCTTCGTCCAAATTGGAGCTATTTTTGCAGCGCACCTCTGCAATACCAGGGCAGGTATTCCGTCAGGCCCACTAGCTTTATATATATTAGGTTATCAACGATTTCGCAACGAAGAAAGCGCGAAAAGTAAATCTTTAAAAAAGTTAATGGCTTGCTTTAAATCTTTACTATCTGAACTTATTAATTTGTGTAGTTGTGAATTGTGAATAATCTTTGCAAATATTTTCGAATAAACGTTTTTTCACCAATTCATACCTAAACGCAATTTATATTATGCTATGCTACCTTCCTTATTCAAAACTCTACCATACCGAGTACTTAAAATTAAATTAATTTGCAGTATACTGAAACTTTGCAGGGTATTTTATTATAGAAGTATGAAAACCAAAGTGGCCCAAAAATTAAATCTTAAGCATCAGGGTGGGCAACGCATTTGCACTGGTGAACTTGCGTTTGAGTTTTAGTGAGCGAGACACAGTGGGTAGTATGTAGGTAGGTAGTGGGTAGTATACGTAATATGGTCCACTTAAATAGGGCGCAGTTATAGAAGCTCGCACAGGGCGCAGAAAAGGCTATTTACGGCACTGTAAAAGTGTATCTAGTTACTTATTTATTTATTTACATTACACATACATAGACTCAAAACTCATCTTTTCAGACAGTCGTATCCATAAACTCAAAATCTTTCACCTTCACATTCAATGCCCGCGACACTGTAAAAACGTAGAAAAAAAATGTAAGCGTTTGTGAAGGTCATTTCATGAACATTCTCCAGCCCTAAAGAGTCCTAAATTCTCCAGTATTTTAAAATAAATATCAACTATACTTTTGCCACTAATCTCCAATAGTCCTAAATTCTCCAGTATTTTAAAATAAATACCAACTCTACTTTTGCCACTAATCTATTCATCAATGTATTACTAACAGTGATGAGGGTAGCAAATAATGTAAAATCATGCAATGTCCAGTGTGTTAACTGTAATGTTCTCCGCGTGCAAAGCCGTATCTTCTCCAAGCATAAACTTTCTAATTAAAGTGTGTTTATCGGAAGTGACCTGCCAAGTAAGTATGTTTCTGTATCCATTTGTAAATAGTAAAATTAGTTAGGACCTAAGCATTCCTAATAAATTGTACAGCGCCCTTGAGGTGATTTTACACAAAAACGGCGCTTTATAAGTTATCCAATAATTATTATTTTTTTATACCTTTATTATATACATAATTAAACTTTTTTTTTAAATACGAGAAATGTTTTTTTTAAGTTCTTTCGGTGCCATTTAAAATATCTGCTACTTCTGCATTTTGGATAGTCATGTTGACGATGACTAGATTTAGCTGATTAATTTTTTGGGGAATTGAGATGTGTTGCGCTTCCTTCCCACCATGTAAAAATGATATCTGCCCTGATTATGAATAAAGCAAGGCCGTCCGAAACGTTGGATCAGGGATGACGAAAAAAAATACGAGTGTGCTTTAGACCACACGACTGAAGTAAAACTTCAATAACTTATATCTCCCTCTCAACCTCCGTTCGCCTCGCCCGATCACACTTTTCATAACGCTCTCGTCACGCATTCACCAGCTTACTCCCCAAGTCAATCGTGCGTAAAAAAGTTTTACTTCAAAAAACTGCTATATACCTATCTTAAAAAATCATTTAAACAGGAGCATCAAAACTGCTTTTGGCCGTGAGAATCTCAAATATAACTTGACTTGTTATGATATAGTACTGTTTAACAATATTATTGTACAGATCAGTGGTTCCCAAACTCTTTTGGCTCACGGACCTCTTTTGTCCCATCCCATTACGCCCCCTCCATTGTAAAAAAACATCTCACCCCATCCATCCCATCCTGCCCCATTCCATCCCATTACGCCCCCCCCCCCCCCCCTCCTATTGTGAAGTAGGCAAAAAAAGGTTGAGAATCTAGCGCGACCCCTTCATTTGTTCAGGGACCCCAACCAATTTTCATTTTCCAGGGACCCCTTGAATGATCCTGGGGACCCGTGGGGATCCGTACGGTCCACTGTGGGTACCACTGGTCTAAATGGTGTTTTGGATAAATTTAGATAATTTTCGATTGAGTTTCGCTAATACTGTCTTCATTTAATTAAAAAATACCTACAATTTGAGGTTTTACTCACTAAGTTAAAATAAATAAATATTCATCATAGACTTGCAGAAAATTCAATAGTGTCGGGTATCTTATACGAGTATATAAAAATGAATCGCTAAATGTGTTGCTAAGCGCAAATCTCGAGAGCAGCTGAACCGATTTCGCTAATTCTTTTTTTAGAATATTTCTTGAAGTACGAGGATGGTTCTTAAGGAAAGAAAAATTAAGAAAATTGCGCAGAAAATTGGATAATTTCAGAAAAACTAACGACTATCGCACGTTTGATAGTTCGCGTGTTTTAGAATAACATTTTGCAAAACAATGATAATTAAATCAGGATTCTATTTTTGAAAATCCTTAAGTTGATAAATTTATTTAAAGTAGGTACTCCCCTAATAGTTTGAATCGAATCAAGAATTTTAGATATTTTAAATAGGTACCTATGTTAGGTACCAAATTTAATGTACATGAAAAATGGAAAATTTGAATAAAAATTGTAACAGGTGGCACGCGGGCTGTTTAAAAACTGAATGTACTGGGATTGAATATATGGAACGCGGGGGGAGAAGGAATAGGGAAGAGGGAAGGTGGGGAAGGTGGAAGGGGAGCGCGGGAGGGGAAGGGGACGTGTGAGGGGGAGGGTAACTCGGGAGGTGGATTCGCGGGACGGGGGAAGGGGGGGGGGGAGTGAAGTGGGGAGAGGGAAGGTGGAGGTGACGGAGTGGGAACGCGAGAGGGGAAGAGGACGCAGGAGAAGAAGGGGAGGCGGAAGGGGAACGGGACGAATGGGAAAGGACACTCAGGGAGAAACAATTTCTTTATTAAATGGCATAGCAACGCATGCCGGGACCAGCTAGTTAAAAATAAAAATGGATAAAAAATGTATCCAAGACACTATCTGGATAGCTATTAGTTCAGGTTTGAATCTTCCAATCATGATTGTGGTTAATGGTTAATGTAAATGGCCCCTAGAGATATTATAGTGAAGATCGTTGTCATAGTTCTGACAAGATTTAATCAAAAAGTCAAGTGCAGAGAGACTGTCGTCCCTGTCGCGGCTGTTTAATTGGATTCCTCCTGATTGCATTGTCCGCCGCTTGACCTGCTTCTGGGAGCGGAGTGCAAGCTCTTGTGGCTCTTACCATACCTACCCATTGTACCCAACCCAGTCCCCCCTTCCTCCCCTAGCTCCTTATCCCCTTGGCTCATCAGACACGTTAAATACAATGAGATAATCGGCCACTTGCATGGACTTCATAACGACTTGGAAAAAATCGTGTGGATAGATTTTTTTACTAAGATTACGAAAATGTTAGTAAAATTGTTTAGAAATGTACAGTTTTTTTTTGTAAATAAATGAATTCATTATTATGGCTCGTGACGTCACTACATGAAAATGTCCCGTCTCCGAAAATTTTCTTATTAATTTTATAAAATTCCACACTGATTTATTTTTTTTATATGGCATCACTTTGATTTCAGGCGAATTTTTGAATTTGACATTTAACGTTCACTGGATTTATTGTTTGTTCTCTACGAACGTATCATTTGGTTTGATTTTTTGACAGATGTTATGAAGAGAACCCCGTACATTTTACGTTTTCCGTACGTGTTTTAACAAAATCCAATTTTATAATATTCTTATTATTATTATAATTTACAAGTACAAGTATATTACATTTGATTTGGTAATATAGACGTTGAACATTATACGATTTATGATCAATAAGATGGATCAAGGAAAAAAATATTTATGAGATTCAATATTTTTGGTATGCCTTTTTATTCTCCCGTGTCATTCGTGTGGAAAACCTTCTTTTTTTAATGATTTTCGGCTATGTAATTATCGTTTTTTCGCACCCATAAAATTATGTCTCGTCTTTCCGGTTAAAAAAAATAGTCTGATTTTTCGGATTGAAATTTTCAGAAAATCGCCAGGGTTTCAAAAATACGATTAAAAAATACCGAATGTCTTAGAATATTTGTCTAAAGCGGAAATTTTTTTTTAAAAATGTGATGCAAGTGGCCTATTTTCGGAGTGATACGGTTGGATGTTATGACTATTACCAAATCATTATATTATTATTAGGTACTTAATAGCTAAAGTCAATATTGTGACAATATTCTGATTTAACCACTCAAGTATTTTCCCACTGTACAAGTTTTTGTCTTAAACGAACTTTCAGATTTATAAAGTCTAACAAATGAAATATTTCTGAACGTGGCCGAATACTAAAAACTGTTTTTGAAAGTTTATAAAATAAGTTTCAAATTGTATTATCTTATATATAAAAATGAATCGCTGAATGTGTTGCTAAGCGCATAACTTTCGAACGACTACACCAAATTGGATAATTCTTTATTTTTGTGTATTCGTTATTGTCAGGACAAGGTTTTTATAAAACTTCCGGTGAGCTCTGGCATTATGAAATTTGTATAAAAAAATTGCTATTGGTGGCACGCGAGGAAGCGGCTATTACTGTGGAAAGCGGGAGGGAGGGAGAGATGGGGATGGGGATGGGGACCTGGGACGGAGGAGGGGGACCTGGCAGGGGGGAGGGGAAATCAGGAGGGGGGTTCGCGGGATGGGGGAAGGGGGGAGTGGAGTGGGTAGACGCGGGAGGGGAAGAGGAGGCGGAAGGGGAACGAAACGAATGGGAAAGGACACGCATGCCGGGAACCAGCTAGTTGCAAATAAAATTACATTTGTAAATTTTAAAATTTAGAATGCAAACATAAAAAAATTGTAAAAATGATTAAAAATATTATGTGGAAACGGTACTAACATCACGGATTATGTAAAAAACACATATACTATCGTATATATGTATAATAAACAATTTTGTCACCTCACTTTTTTATCATTTCTTACAAGAATATTTATTAAAAAAATTAACAATGTCTAACGTCGTCTAGGCGATTTGGCGGGTGAAAACTGTTTCTATAAAATAAGTCATTTTTATAGATTTATATGGACAACTTTGAATAGAGATGTGAAGCTTGATTTAATATGGAACTTCTAATTTTTGTTGTAGGGTTGTCACTAGAACAGTTGTAACGATCTCTGTGGCAACACACGCGTTAGCTTGAAAACAAGCTTATTGTACATGAGTGCTATTGTTATATTGTCGGGTAAACAAGCTTAGGGGTCGGAATGATTAAGGAATGAGAAAAGGGGGTGGTGTGATTTTTCAAATCCTCTTGTTTAGAAAGTTCAAAATTTCTTCAACCTCGGAATTAAGCTGTAGATTTGTATACGAAATATAACCACGCAGCCCTCAAAATTTCTTCTCCTTATAGGTACCTAGCTGAAGTCTGATTTTCGTTTGATGCTGATTTCAATGCCGAGAAAAGGAAATGAAAAACAAGAAAAAGACAATAAAATTAAATGTTGCTTAAAATTATATGAACCATTGCTTCGAATTGTATTAAATATGCTAAGTGACCACATCTGCATAGTTGGATAATCTCCAACCTTACAATTTCTCCTTCTCACACCCTTCAGCCTCAAAAAATATCCAAAAAGTTATCTTTTGTAGTCATATAGAAAATAATTAACCACATTAGCACTCTAATAGAGTGTAAATCAAAATAGGTAATATAATGGGTTTGTTATGGGGGAAATATACTAGCTAATGGTCACTGATAATAATAGCCAAATGGATGCCCGTGATGGCAGACTCGGACCGATAAATCGCAAGCGGTGGTGAAACTGCGCGACTAATTGAGTAAACGAAATGAGATGGGTAGTACCTCTACATAACCGTTACTTTTTTTGCATGAAAACTTCTTTCATTCGTCACTGAGCATAATTTAAAGAGCTACACGACAACACAACAATAACTCATGTAACATTTACCGTTGCCGAGTTATGACCGATTCTTTGGCTGAATTTTGAATCTTTCGTGTGACTGCCCTCCTCACTCTATAACGTAAGCGCACTAATAAACAACGCACAATGGTCTATTTTTAGAATTTGCAGGCCACTTGGCGCCACAACCCTTGGGCCACGTCATATATTTAAAAATTTTGGGGACAACAAAAGAGTTTCATGGCTAAATCTGTAGGACTCGGACAGGAGGTGAATGGTATAGAATTGGGTCCATAGAGAGTCATAAAAGTCAGTTGTAATTATTATAATGGTGCTAATAATAATAACAAGTAACTAATTATTACTTGATAATAATAATAATGCTCTGAATTTTTTATCTGAAAGGGCGTAAGCGACTTTTTTTTTTAAGCGACAGTGCGCCGTAAGGTCTTGCGGATCGCGGGGGAGAAGGGTCGATTATCGCATCATCAAAACGCGATTTTTTTTACGATTTTTTGTATGAGATCACTGTCCATGCCCCCTGTCCGGCCAAATCGATCTCTGCGGTCGGTGAAACTGGATAGGCAGAGTGGTCGATTTTCGCCTGTCTCTAAAAGGCAACGTTTCCATAGTGAGTTTTCGAAAAACAAATGCCAACTGTGTATTAATATATATATATATATAAGTAACCCGGACATAAAGTCGTAAGAGTAAAAGTAAAACGGAGCATTGCAGCTGACTTGGAAAGGTGTGGAATTTTACAATTTTCCAAAATTGCATTTTATTAAATAATCTGTTTCTCACATTGGGCTGCATAATAACAATAATGGTCAGGTAATGAAAAAGGACGTGCGTATATTTTAGGCTACGTGTAATTACGGGACTCCCTGGAAATTGAATGGAATTAGTTAAACAAATATCGTATTTCTGCTATACATTTAATGACATTAATTTCAAGAATTCTTTGTTAATTTAATCCATTCGATTTATTTCTTAGGACCCAATTTCGAATTTTCATCTGGAAGATGCCAAATACTAAGTTTGGAGATCGAGCTTTCGGAATATCTGGGCCTAAGACTCCCTCCGGAATTAAGATGTAACAAGCCCAACAGAATTTATGTCCAAACTAAAAACCTACCTTTTGGGCTCTCACGCCCTTAATTTAAATATACCTATCTGAGAGTATCATCCTTGTATTGCCTATGATATGTCTTAATCAGACTTTTCTTACTGAATTAAAATTACTCGAATCTTTACACAGCAATCTGTCTCTTGACGAATCACATTTAGGAAGATCAAATTCTTGTACTACTGTACCGCCCACCATTTTTTTTTTTTTTTTTTTTTTTTTTTTTGCCGGCAACCCGGTCGTTTATTGTAATAATAATCATATACACACAAGTTAGTAGCCCGCCTCACTAGACTAAGTCTGTTCCGAGGCGGGTACATATATATATATATACATAAACTTAGACACATATACATTTACATATATATACATGCATATACACAATTATGTTCATACACACATACACGCATATGCGCACATACTTACACACAGGTATTCGCATGCGTGTACATAATCAAACTCATAGATACAAATTAAAACCTAAATACATATAATCAAATAAGAATTATTGGGAGTTGAAATACAGTTATCAAGGAATTGACAAATTTCCATAAAACCAAAAATTCATCAAGTACACATAGTAATGCTAGCGTCTAAATCTAGAACTATAAGATTTCAACAAAATAATATACATATGAGGTAATAATAATATAAACTATCGCAAAACAAAAGCAGTATTAATAATAAAAGCATTTGTAATACAAAAGCAGTATTAATAATTAAGATAAAATTTCTATAAGTAACCAACACATATAAGTAAATAAAGAGTGAGGATTAAAGACTAAGATGAGATTACTAATAACTTGGTGATGCTTGCCCTTTTTTTGTGTAGTAACCATGTATTGAAATGTTTGTATAACCAGTTTAGGTTGTTTTTTGTGGTACAGTAGGTGGTTTCTTTTAGGAAGGTGTTGAAAATGTGAGGTGCGAGGTAAGATTCGTGTTTTTGGGCAAAAGTTGATTTAGTTATAGGCACTAGAAGTAGGTTACACGATTTAGCTCTTGTGTTTTTCGGGTGAGTTATGTGGCATGGAGAGGAATTTACGCAGTTTATTTGTATGATCTTTTTAATGAACAGCTTCCTGATATCTAGTATGTTATTAGTAATAAGTATGTTTTCCGTCGGGTGAAGATAAGGTTTTTTGAACATGATCCTAATTAATGTTTTATGAATTGTGTTAAGCGGTTTAATGTACTTGTCGGCAGCTCCCCCCCAAGCAGAAATTCCATAAGTTAGGAGGCTTTGACAAAGAGCGTAGTAAACATTTTTTAATTGTTTTAGTGGCATAATGTTTCTAATAGTTTTGAAAATAAATGTTAGTTTACGGATTTTTTTAGTTAGTAAGTTAATATGAAGTTCCCAGTTTAATTTACAATCCACTGTTAAGCCTAGATACTTGATATTATCAGTATGTTCTATTTTTTCGCAGTTGTGGTTTGAGGGATTTGAGGTAATATCAGGGTGTAGGTATAAAGGCGGAGTGATTTTTGGTTGCCCGGTAGTGGTTTTGCTGAATGTTAAGTATTTTGTTTTGGAGATGTTTAAGGTAAGAAGATTTTCGTCCAGCCAATTTTTTATTTCTAACATACCAGTTTCCGCACTTTTGAAGGCCTTTTCCCAACTCGGTGCTTTGAATAGAATTACCGTGTCATCTGCGTAACTGATTACCTTGTAGTCGATAGATGCCATTTTAATATCGGTAAGTTCATTTATGTAAATGAGAAATAGAAGGGGACCAAGTACACTACCTTGAGGGACGCCATACTTGATTTCTTCCGGATCACTGTAGCATTTATTAAGTTCAACTATTTGTTTCCTATTTTTAGTATAGCTAATAAACCATTCGAGCGGCGGACCGTTGATACCATTATTTTTAAGTTTTTCGTACAGAATGTCATGAGAGATAGTATCAAAAGCCTTAGCCAGATCTAGAAAAACTCCGATGACTTTGGATCCTACATCTGTATTTTTGACAATGTAATCAGTTAATTCGGATATAGCCTGTTCTGTGCTCATTTTAGCTCGAAAACCGAATTGACAATCTGAGAGTAAGTTGTGTTTATCGAGGTAGGATATTAGCCTTTTTTTCATTGCTTTTTCCAAAACTTTCGATAAAGAATTTAATAGTGAGATAGGTCTGTAGTTAGATATGAGAGATTTGTCCCCTGACTTGTGAATTGGAGTTATAATGGCAATTTTTAGTTTATCCGGGAAAATCCCTTGGCTAAAGCTTTGATTGAAAATGTGTAGAAGAGGTATAACAATAAATTCTCGCAGATTAATCAGAATTTGGTTTGAGATTTTGTCCGGGCCCGGAGCGCAATGTGGTTTGAGAGATAAAATAAAGTCGGAAATTTCTGTTTTATTGAGTTTATATATATTAAAAGAGTGTAATGGTTGCTTGGTAGGGCTGTGTTTAGATGAAAGTTTTTTTGCAGTGTGGTGATTGTTGAGGATTTTACTTGCTAGATTTAGGCCTACGTTGGAAAAATGAGAATTGATATAATTAGCTAGTTTAAATGGTTCGTTCTTAGTTTCAAGGATTTCTCCATTAATTGACAGTTTCTTGATATTACTATTCTTCTTGGGTTTTAAATATGCTGCTTCATTAATGACTTTCCAAGTTTTTTTTGGATCCGTTCTGGCATTTTCAATTGCGTTCCTATAAAATTTGTATTTGGCCTGCTTGATTAATTTGTTACATAGATTTCTATATAATACGTAGTCATGATTAAGTTTACCGTCATGTGGGTTTTTATGTACTCTCATGTGCATTGCGTTTCGTTTGTGAATACTCTTTACTAGCCCTGCAGTGATCCATGGTTTAATTTGCAATGTTTTGTGAGCATTGTTTTTATGTGTTTTTATTGTAGTGTGCTTGTTAGTGTACTTTTCCATAGTTATTAGGAAAGCATTTAGAGCTTTGTTCGGGTCTTTTTCTTTTAGTGTTGAAGTCCAGGATTCATGACTAATTTCTGCCCTAAGTGATTTGAAGTCTATGACGTGTTGTGTGGTGTTTGTAGGCATTTTCGTTTTATTTTTGCAGTTCGATCTAATGCCGAGTGAAGTAGTGTAGTGATCGGTGACCGTTGTGTGAATAATGGATGAGATGGTTATTTTCTTGGTTTTAGCAAAAATGTGATCAATGCAAGACTTGGACTCAAGGCTTATTCTTGTGGTAGAGTTAATAGTTGATTTAAGGCCATAATGACTTAAAAGACTTAGATATTCGTTAGTTTGAGGATTGCAATTCAAAATGTTTATGTTCAGATCACCCGCTAAGATGAGTTGTTGGGTATTTGTGTTATTATTCAGAAGTTTTTGTAGAGAATTTAGGAAAGGTGTAAGATTTTTAAAGCACGGAGGTCTATAAATCGCAAATACAGATAAATCAGATCCAAGTGATATTTTTATGCAATTTGCTTCCGTTAAATTTATTTCAGAGATAAAGGGATTCAGCGATTCTGTTACGAAGATAACTATCCCATCATTTTGGTTGAGTTTAGTAGTAGTATGAAATGTTGAATATCCAGGTAAGTAGATATCGGTGTAAGAGTCATCTAACCAGCATTCACTTAAAATTATTATATCAAAGCGGGAGTCGAGGTCTTGTAAAAGAATTGTAAAACTGTCTAAGTTCTTGCGAATGCTTCTAATATTTTGGGATATTATATTTAAAGAGTTATTTGTGTGGAATACTTTGAAATCTTGAGAATTTTTGAATATATGTTCTTCATGATAGGGTGGTTCAAAATCAATGTTTAGTAGTGAGTCCATTTGTAATAGATGGAGTTACCTATACAGTAGACAGTTAAAAATAATGTAACCAATTAGATTATGAGCTGTAAGTCGTTGACATGTTTTACGTTTATTATTTTTGAAGTATGATCAGAGTTCTTTTTTGTGAGGATTTTATTATTTTTGAACCAAGTATACATATAATTATTATCTTTAGCTTTTTGTTTTGTCTTCCACAGCAGCTCCTTAAAGTAAGGGGTTAATAGTTCGCCTACAAATATGTTCTTCTCTCTAGCATTCTTGCGGGAGTTCAAGACTCTCTGCTGGGCTTCCTCATCTTGAAGTTGTACTTTGTATCTGTAAGTTCCGCCCTCCATTTTCTGTGTACGATCTTGATAACGGATTATTCTTTTTATCTTCTGTGATTCGACATTAACTTGTATTTCCTTGAATAATCTGTTTATGGTGTCCGGCGGTTCTTCATTAGGAAGGGTAACTACACCCGCAAACTCCGCCCAATTGTGGCTCATACTGACCTGTTCAATTTCAGCCAGTCGAGTTTCTAGGTTATTGATTCTGATTTCTTTGCTGTTGTTTGCTTCTTCAAGAATATCTACTTTTTTGTTTAATTGTAGGATAGTGTCAACCTTGGTTGAAATATCATCATATTGCTGGCTTATAAAATCTACACTTTTTTTCATTTCTAAAATTTCATGTTCTAGATTTTTCTTAATGTTTAGTGTCTCTTGTTCCATTTTTTTGAAGAGTTGCTGCTTTATTTCGTCCATCTTTTTGTCTACATATTTGATAAATTTATCATAGTGCACTTCACCGGCATCGGTTGGTAGTGGTGACTCAATAGGTTTTGATCGTGTTTGCACTTTACTTGAAGTAGCCATTATTATCGTTGTTGTTATTTCGTACTTTGTATGTAATTGCGCCTGAATTTGTAAGATCTTCAAATTTCTTTTCACTAATTACACAGTGATTTAAATAAGGATGCAGAAAAAAGGGAAAAAAAAAAACACTTTGGTATTACTAGGATTCGAACCACGGACCTTCGGATCTAAAGGCAGACGCTCTCGCCACTCTGCTACCAGACAGTTGTAAATCACTGGGAGTAAGGTGTAATATAAATTGCCTTTGCAATAGGTATATTTACGGAGATTATTAAAAGTCAATTTTACTGCTAAGGTTAGTCTTCAAAATTATTTTCACTTATTTCAGAATTATGTGTTAATTAATCTTCAAAATAATTTTCACAGTACTTTTTAATAATGTTGCAGAAAAAAGAAGAAAGAAAAAAAAAAAAAACACTTTGGTATTACTAGGATTCGAACCGTGGATCATCGGATCTCTAGGCAGATGTTCTCTCCACTCTGCTGTCAGCCCTTTGAAACTGAGTGGGAATTATGTGTATTATAAATTGTCTTTGCACAGGTATATTATTGGAGATTATAAAGGGTTAATTTTACTGCAACAATATTGACACACTTCAAAGTTGATCTAAACACTATAAAACACAGTAAGTTTAGAGCGATTAAGTAACACACGTACGGGTTTCACTTCAGGGACACGTTTAACAATGAGTTATATGGTTTTTTTTTAATTTTAGACACTAAATTTTGTATATTTTTGTGGAGCAATTTATGACATGCACTCTGTTGGAAATAATAATTACTATTGAATGTTGCTTTTACTTTCCAAATTACACTAAATTACACTTACTTTCCAAATTACATTAAATGTTGCTTTTACTTTCCAAATTACACTCATCAAAAGAATGTATTATATATTAATATTAAAATATTTTAAGGATTAAATAACATAGGTTCACAATTATGTCCTCTGCGTGCGAACTCTATCTAAATTTCTTTAAATAGACAATAAACAGTGTTGTACATACATTTTCGTATCGGTGATCAGTGAACGGTGGATGCAATTTTGAGCCATAAGTTGTTTTTAATTGTTTGTCTAGCTTGTAGTTTCCTAGATCTTAGAAATAAATTATTAGTTTGTACAGCGCCCTTGAGGTGATTTTTCACAAAAACGGCGCTTTATAAATCATCTAAATATTATTAATATTGTAAAGATGAGACTTGTGATGTTTTTAATTTAATAGTACGTCTCCGATATAATCCGTTTTTTTTCCGCATAAAGTAATACTACAATAATGTAATAAACTAATGGGTTTTACTAATCTAAGCCGACGGCATCTTCATGCACGACCATTAATGTAAATTTAAGTGCACTTTGGCCACCGCTTGGGACGAGGTGATGAGAAGCAGAGGTTTAATATAGCTATTGTGATTAGAACTGCGAAGAACTTCTTAAGCAGAGTCAGCCCGCAGTTTAATTTTATTAACTAAACACTTCATGAATTTTACAGTCGGATTATTTTACAACTGAAATTATATTAAGTTCAGGCGTACAAGTTTAGTTGCGGGATACAGTTATGTGGTTGCATCAAAATCCATTGCACTTGAGAGGCGACGCGATGCTAAGGAGACTTTTTGAAGTGAAAACTTCTTTAGAACCGTTGTGATTTGAAACTCGAAGAAACGAAAAAGCGACAAACACGTACATCTGTAGGATTTAGTCTGCGAGATAATCAGATGGCAAAAAATATATTTATTTATTTCACGGGTACTCGGTTCCATTATAATACGATAAATCCACGGTCTCACGCAAGTCTCCTTTGGTCTAGTGGTATAAAGTACCCGACGAACCTCTGCGGACATTAAGCTGACCAAGAATCGATTCCCACGAATTCAAAAAAATATATATATTTTTGTAAAATCACTATCCAATCTTCAAACCACTTCAAAATGAACAGGCAAAGAAAACACAAAAGAAAGCGACATCGAGCAATTCCGAAGAAAAAAACACAAATACTAATAAGATGATCAAATGTACAGGAAAAGGTGCACTGGAATTCGACGACAAAAATGTGAAAAAAATCGTCATTCATATTGATAAATAAAGTGCTTCGTAGTCTCCTCTCTTTTGTCTATTTTAGTTTGCTGAAGGTTTCACTTCTACCGCGTGTGAACTGCACATTCTGATTTTTTTAATATTGAATTTTAATAGTTAGTTAATTGCGCCGTGGAATAATAAAACCAATTCCAAATATTTTCCCTGTGCCGATTATTCAACGGAAAAGTTGTACCGTAGGTCGATTTTTAATGAATAATCTTTTTGTACTAAACCACATTTATTTTTTATAAGCATTGAATCCGTTTCTATTTTCCGCCACGCATCGCCATATTTGCGCTTTCATGTCATAAAAAACAACTTCAGAGAAATGCATGTGTACGCGCGCACCTAATTAATAGAATGTAGAATCATCGATAACTTTTCTATCTGCCGAGTTTCACCAGGATCAGATGTCGAATAGTGGGTTCATTTTAACATCCGAAATTTGCATTCAAACATGATACGAAACTGATGTAGTAAACTGTATTAAAAAAAAAAACGAATGTGCTTTAGATTTAGAGTCTTTAGACCATACGACTAAAGTAAAACTTCTTTAGCTCTATCTATATGATAGGAAGAGAGAAAGAAAATGTGCGCGCGCACTGCTCACTCTTGCTCCTACAGTGTGATACAGACAATAGGCCTGCACTGTGTCTTAGATATACGGAACATAACTGGCTGCGAGAGAAAGAGAGAAAGAAAATGTGTGCTCACACCTCTCTCTCTTGCCCCTACAGTTATATACGAAACGTAACTCTCTTTCTATCTTCACTAACTCAACTACCGTTCGCCTCGCTTTTCGTAACGCTCTCGTCGGGCATTCACCAGCTTACTCCCCATGTCAAGCGTGCGTAAAGAAGTTTTACTTCAAAAATATTAAGTGCAGTTGACACGCGTTAGAAGTGAAACCTTCAAGCACACAATCTCAAACAATGGGATCCTTTAAAAGTGAGCTCATAATAAAAGCGGTCAATGCGCACAGCTTGACAGAGCGCGACGCTTCGTAGGTATCTACTGTACGTAGGTAAAGTTTCATTATATCTCATTTTTATTTATATTTCATTCTCTCGTAGGCTAAATCCTATAAATGTATCTCTTTTTAGTGTCGCTTTTTCGTTTCATTGAGTTTCAAATCACAACGGCGTCAAAGAAGTTTTCACTTCAATAAACAGCAAGCTGCAAACTATCTTTGAGTGTAGTCGAAGCGATTTAATTAAGTACGAATTGAAATCTGTCATCCCAGCACACGCCGAAGTTCGCTTATATTATTTATATCGACTATTTTATAGGGTACAGGCTGGCGAGTGACGATGTTTCTCTCTAGTTGCGCTCTTTTGGGAGTTTCATTACTGTGCGTATTAAGAGAGCTTGTATTTAATGTTTTTAAAGAATATTTTGAGGAAACCTAACAAATTCTGATTACTTGCATTGTATTCATTTAGAAGAAAACTAAATCATGGTTATTTTGCAGAATTTTTTTAAAAGCTTTAAACAAAAACGTTTATAACATGCTTTTTACCTAAGCATAGCTCTTTCTGAAGGGGTAAGTCGGTACATATTCAAATATCATATCATCATACTCAAAATCAATCCGCTGGCTTCCACCGAGCTTGAGACAGTCACCATTATTACCCTTAAAATCAATATTATCCCAAATTAGAGTCACATAATCTTTTTTTTTAAATCTCAATAAATGAAAGGATTTAACTCATGACGGACCAAAGTTTTAATTATCAAGCGCGCTCACGTAGACTTAGCTTGTGTAAAGGTTAACAATTTGACAATTGATTGAAAATTAGAAAAAGTATTATTAGATTGTAACGTCTAAAAAGGCCACTTGCATCACATTTAAAAAAAAAATCCGATTTAGGCAAATATTTTAAGACATTCTGTATTTTTTTTTAATCGCATTTTTTATAAACCGGAAAGACGGGACATAATTTTATAGGTGCGAAAAAACGATAATTACATAGCCGAAAATCATTTAAAAAAAGAACGTTATCCACAAGAATGGGTACAGGAGAATAACGAGGCATAACAAAAATATTACATCTCATAAATATTTTTTTCCTTGATCCATCTTATTGATCATAAATCATTATAATGTTCAACGTCTATATTACTAAATCGAATATAATATACGTGTACTTGGAAATTATAATAATAATAAGAATATTATATAATTTGATTTTGTTAAAATCAGCACCACTACCATTATACTTCTAAAACACGTACAGACAGCGTAAATTGTACGGGGTTCTCTTCATAACATCTGTCAAAAAGTCAAACCAAATGATAAGTTCGCATTCAACAAATAATAAATCTAGTGAACGAATTCAAAAATTCGCCTGAAATCAATCATAAAAAAAAAAATCAGTGTGGAATTTACAAAATTAATAGGATCATTTTCGGAGACGAGACTTTTTCATGCAGTGACGTCACGAGCCCAAATAATGGATTTATTTATTTAAAAAAAAAATTGTACATTTCTACAAAATTTTACTTACCTTTTTGTAATCTTAGTAAAAAGATCTATCTACACGATTTTTTCCAAGTCGTTATGAAATCCATGCAAGTGGCCTATTCAATTGATCAATAAGTCGCAAAGTAAGCCATTTTTAAGGATTTGTGCAAATTTGTTTAACACCATATTAAATGAATGTCGAAACTAATTTTAAAGATAAACTTTACACAAGTAAATACATCCACATATCCATAGACGACCAACGACAAGAGACACCCAATAAGAGACCATTCAAATAATGTTATAATGTGACAAATGTTGAAACATCCCAACTCTATACTAATGAATAGAACACAAAATTGGCTTGCATTTAATCCAAGTTCGCAGAGAACAAACAATAAATCTAGTGAACGTTAAATGTCAAATTCAAAAATTCGCATGAAATCAAAATGTTGCCATTTAAAAAAATAAATCAGTGTGGAATTTTACAAAATTAATAGGAACATTCACGTCGGAACGTCACGGGCCCAAATAATGGATTTATTTATTTTAAAATAAAAAAACTGTACAATTCTAAAAATTTATACTAACATTTTCGTAATCTTAGTAAAAAATCTATCCATACGATTTTTTCCAAGTCATGAAATCCATGCAAGTGGCCTATTGTATACTTTAAAGTTAGCTTTTCTGAACATGTTCAAACAAACAATTCCAATTTTGAAAATGAGCCAAAAATTCAAACAAAAGTTCTAGAGAAAATTTCATCGAACCGGATTCACAAACATGAGACGCGACGGAGTAACGTTCGATATAAGTATTTCAAATAACAAATAGAAAACAAATAAAATTAATTAAAAATAATATTTTAACAAACTGCGTTTGCTTGAAACATCCGCTTATTTGGGACAATATGTTTGTTTACCGATGTGATCCCTTTAAGCGGATTCGACTGTATTATCTTATCTTATACACTTTCTAGTACGAAGTTACGTTTTACACCCTTTTCATGGATGTTTTTAATTTGAAAAAAAATTTTAAAGTCAAAACAAAATTATCAATTTTCTAACGAAGTGACTTTCTGATAAGGTTTTATTTACAAAAATATCAGTGCAAAAAGGATCTACGTTAGCGAAGTTCCGGCTTAAGAAGCAAATATCTTAACCTATTTTGCGTGAGATGTTGGCCATCTAGCGACGAAATTAAGAAGTTTCAGAGGATGTCTGCTAGCAACGAACATTTTAATAATTATTACTATGACATTGTATTACGACTCCGCTTTTTTAATTATAATTTTAAATGTTATATTTAAAACGTGTGTTAAAGATAGACATTAAAAAATACGTTATAGGTTCGTTAAAAAAAATATATATTACGTGATCGAATATATTAAAACCCAAAACTGGTACTTTGGAGGCACAAAAAAAATTGTTGGTGGAATAAGTATTCTGTTTAAAAAAAAACATCGAGTGCAGTTTACACGCGGTAGAAGCGAAACTTTACCAAAACAATCTCAACCAATACTTGAAAAGTGAGGTCATAATCAAAGCGACCAATGAGCGCAGACCAGCGTAAATTCCGTTTCATATCTCATCCAGTAGGAGGCTTTAAAAGTGACATCATATCAAAGCGATCAAGCGCTGGTGCAGTAATCGTCATTTTCGTTTCATCTGAAATCCAAATCGTAGCGGGGTTATAGAAGTTACACTTCTTTTTGAAGAAAACCCTTATTTTCAAAAGCCAGATGCGTTGAGATTGAGTGCTTTTTGTAAAAACTGAATAGACCAATCGCCCCTCTTCAGGCCCCTCGATTTAGTGTGGTGGCATATATAACTCAATTTCGACCTTCTTGGAAGTAAACAATTTTGGAATAGATTCCAATAATATCCTTCTTCTGCCATCTGGCAGTGACAAACATTTTCAAAGAGGGAAGCGACGAAATTAAAAAAAATAATCGAGCGCAGTTTACACGCGGTAGAAGCGAACCCATACCAAAACAATCTCAACCAATACGTGAAAAGTGAGGTCATAATCAAAGCGATCAATGAGCGCAGACCTCGCGTAATTTCCGTTTCATATCTAAACCAATAGGATCCGTTAAAAGTGACATCATTATCAAAGCGGCCGATGAGCGCATTTGATGCGTCGCAGGTGCAGTAATCGTCATTCCCGTTTCACCCGAAATCCAAATCAAAAACTTTCCTAACGTGGCTTTAAAGTGTATTATCTTAATTTTTTGTTTGTTTAGTTCTAACCCCACTACACTACGAAAGGGTTATGTTTGACCGCTTTCAAAAGCATCGATTTTTTTTAATGCCCGGTGTCTATATTTAGCTAGGTACGAATTATAATGAAAAGAAAGCAAATGAATAGTTGGATGGTGAACACACACGTTCATTGTAGTTTTTTTTAGTTATTGTTCCGGATTTGTGTAACCCAAAAATGAATTTATTAATTTTGAAAAGGAATGATAGCGATGTATTTCATAGAATTATGTTTTTTTTTTTAATTCCTGGCAACTTGAAAAAAAAATGCTGTACAGAGTTAACATTTACCAATTCTTTGATATGTTGTTACAACTCGGCGTCGCCCGAGCTGAAAATATCTATTTTGGAAATGTTTTAGTGGAATAGAAAAAAGTGTTGTGCTTATCTTATTTAACAGGGAGACGTGTGAGAGTTAAGATAATATTTTATACATGTACAAACATCGATAGCAGCATAAAAATAAATCTAAAGAAAAAGTTATTTTTTTCTCTTTTAGAAATATTTCTGGAAAAATATTTGCGTTTTTTACAACCTGTAATTTAAAAAGGATTTTAAAAATATATAAGTTAAAAACTATTATTAAAGAAATTTACAAAAATAATCATAATTATAGGTATAAAAATCATAAAGGTATAATAAAATAGGACATATGATTTTTTTTTTAAATTAGAAAAAAATATTTTCGCTCTCCTGAACAATTAACGTTTATGCCCTTTACAGCAATTTAAATTTTCTTAATATACAAATTTCGTAGACACTAATGGAAATGAAATTGCTAGCTAAAAATATATTTTTTTATTTTTTTTTATTATTTTTTTTTCGAAGAAAACTTCTTCGGAAAGTTTTTCAATTTGTGATGGCATTATTTATTTTAATGAAAAGACAAATAACTTTGTTTACATCACTCTTATTTATACACAACCAACATGTTTCGTGAACGATGTTCACATCATCAGGATCAAATGTATACTAAACTTAAAAATTAAACATAGATCACATATGGGAGGAAGGTGTAGGAGGAAGGGGATGGGGTAAGATTGGGGGGACTTTATTAAAATTGAGGATTGAAATTGAAGTGAGATCCCTGAGACATATGTGTGGTAAAACAATGTATGATCGTGTGAGAAATGTGGATATCCGCAAAGAATGTAAGGCTGATGTAAGCATAATGAATAAGATTAAGAAAGGGATCCTCAGATGGTTTGGGCATGTAGAGCGAAGGAACGAAGGAAGAAGTGTAAGAAGAATATACGACGCGAATGTGAATGGTAGAAGAAATCGGGGACGCCCGAGGGAGACATGGCACGATCAGGTGAATCAAATACTTGAGTCGGGTCATGCCAAAAGTCAGAATAATAGAAGAGAATGTATGAGACGATGTATAAATGTGAGAGCAAAGAGTGTATGCCAAGACCGAGTTGTTTGGCGGTCCGTCCTCTCTGCCTACCCCTGCGGGGAAACAGCGTGATGGTTAGTTAGTTAGTTAGTTAGAGGATTTCAAAGTCATTAGCAGGGAAAGACCGGTTAAGTGGGAAAAGGTTCAAAAGAGGGTTTATAAAAATTTGTTGCTTATTAATTATGTCTGCTTTATTATTTACATATTTCCTAATTTCTACGCGAAATTAGGAAAAATGTAAATAAAACTGAATATAGAGATAAATAATTTAGAGATTTGCCATTTTCTGTCAAACCGTCATATTAGTCAATCTTATATTTCAAATTTTAGAATTAACAATATTATCTTTAACTATTTTTTTTCTTCATGTTATTAAGCAACTTCTCTTTTTATTGGAAAAAAATATTCTAATTATTCAATGTCATAAAAAGAGAGTTTTTCTTATAAAAAAAAGAATATTCATTTAGACTTTTATAAAAAGTCAATAGTTCCATCTTCTTATACATAAAAATGAATGAACTTTCGAACGACTGTACCAAATTGGATAATTCTTTTTTTTGTGTGTTCGTTATTGTCGGGACAAGGTTTTTATATAACTTCCGATGAGCTCTGGTATTATGAAATTTGTATAAAAAAATTGCCATTGGTGGCACGCGAGATTTGAAAACAGAATGTATGGAAAGCGGGAGGGAGAGAGAGATGGGGGAGGGGGGAGGGTAGAGGGGTGGGGAAGGTAGAGGGGGGGAGGAGGGAGGGGCAGGGGTGGAGGTGGAGGAGGCGGGGTGGGAACCCCCCTTACACCATGCGAGCGAAGCCGCGGGAAAAAGCTAGTATAAAATAAAATTCAATATATTTATCAGGTTACAAATCAATTCTTAGAATGTTTCCAATGTAAAAGGTAGTTGCCTAATAACATGAAAAAAATCGAGTACTCAGTACGGTTTACACGCGGTAGAAGCGAAACTTTACCAAAACAATCACAACGAGTACTTGAAAAGTGAGGTCATAATCAAAGCGACCAATGAGCGCAGACCCAGCGTAATTTCCGTTTCATATCTCAACCATTAGGAGCCTTCATAAATGACATCATTATCAAAGCGGCCGATGGGCGCAGTTGATGCGTCGCGGGTGCAGTAATCGTCATTTCGTTTCATCCGAAATCCAAATCACAGCGGGGCTATAGAAGTTTTACTTAAAAAAAACAGTAATATTTATTTATTTAGTAATAGATGACGCGAAATCTCATGATTCTCACTCCATAGTAATACGTATTATATTATGTCAGACATACTAACTGGTAATTTAACGAACCTATCGAAAAGTCGTCAACAATGACATGAATTATAACTCTGGGAGACGAATATTCAATGCTAACGGCCGATCGATAAGTTCCACTGCTCATTTAAAGTAATAAAAACAATTTATAATTTATTGGATGCCGACAGCAGCGATGAGAATTGTTTGCTTAATACTGTCAACGCTTGCGACTTGAGCGACACATCAAAATCAAATAACGCTCAATAATATATTATAGTAAACTTATTACTATGTTTGGTGAATATTCATAATATGATTCAAAAATATATATAGAAAAAAATATCGATAAATTATCAAATCAATTATTATCTGTCTTTGTTCTTTGTGTTCTGTGGTGGTTAATCAGCTGTGTTTCGTTGACTTTAGACTGACCCCCTTACGTAAACATGTTTTAAATTTTACAAAGCTTCTAAACAACCATTTTTCGTACACTGAGTTGATACTTAAATAAATTAATTATTTAGTTTCATCTATGATATTGCCATGTATGCGCTAGTTATTATTTTAGGTTCGTTCGTTTATTAGTCAGTAGTCTATGGTTGCCTCTTAATTCGTAAATAGTAATGTCAAATCGAATTGTGATTTTGGTCACTTAAAGTAGTGATTGATTTGAGCAATTTGCTCGATGTGAGCACGTTACAAAAACGAATATTCGCCTTGTTACTCTTGTTAGTATAGCCAGCAAGTCAAATAAATATACCTACCGACCAAATATTCGAGCGAACATTCACATCGAGCAAAAAATGCTCGAGGCGGTTTGAACTATTATAAAAGCTTTAATTAACTACTGCAATAACACATCGTAGCATTTACTTCAATCATTTTATGATTTTTTATAAACCCAGAAAAATATAAATATATCAGGCCCGTTGAAGTAAGTACATGCATCTCCCTCTCACATATGTTCCCTTCCTCCTCCACCTAATATTACTCAAGTGTAACCAATATACCTACGTGAATGACACTTAGAGATTTAAACGCTCCTTGATTGGTCGGCAGCATTAATAATACTCGTTAAAACAAAAAATATCAATGATTTTGTAATTCTTGTAAATTTTTTAATTTATGGGAGCGGCCTAAATGCTTGTCCCAACCTGATTTCGACCATTTTGAAAATTATTTTGAATATGAAAAAACAAAATTATTTAGATTTTTTAAAAATTACAGGAATTCCTCTTTATCAATATAAATAAAATAAAATGTATACCAACATAATGGTTTAGTCATATTTATGATCATAATACATACCTTTTGACGGCAGTTTACTAGTCTTTGATGGCGCGACTGCGGAATTGTGATAGAATTAAGTCATTTTGTATTGTGGTAATGGACAATTAACCCCGCATATGAATCTTCCCAACACGCATTGATGGTTGCATCCACCCATCAATAGATGGCATTAATTTTGCATATTGAAAGGAAAAGCTCAGCTGATGGAACAACGTCAAAATCGTCAATAGTTTCTATTTCAGGTACCGATGACGTCATACAATGTTATCGTGCATATGTCATGCTTCCGTTTTTAAGTGAAAACTTCTATAGCACCGTTGTAATTTGAAACTTGATTGAACATAAATACTCGGTTCCAATATAATACGATAATTCCACGGTCCCACGTCCCTCCTTTGGTGTATAAAGTCCCTGACGAACCTCTGCGGACATTTAGCGGAACAAGGATTGAATCCTACGAAATAAAAAAAATAAAAACTTATATACGAGTATTTTTGTAAAATCAATATCCAATCTTCAAACCACTCCAAAATAAACAGGCGAAAGAAAACTCAAAGAAAGCAACATCTAACAACTAAAAAACACAAATACTAATTAATTACTACACTGAACTATGACCAGATCTGAATAGCCAGGTACTTCCCAACCTTCCTCTTCCCCACCTCCTTCCCCTCCCCACTACCTTAAGCCTCACAACATACCCCAATTGGGGATGCCATAGTCTCACTGGCTCCAGACGGGAGCAGTTGAGATTCTTGTGCGGTATTCACTGTAAAAAAAAACACTGGAATTCTAGGAAAAATATGAAATTAATCGTCCTTAATATTAATAAAAAAGAGCTTCGTTTTATTTCGCCTACTTTTGTTTTCTGAAGGTTTCACTTCTGCCGCGTGTGAATTGCACACTCTGATTTTTTTTATTTATTTACAGCCTTACTAATAAAACAAAACACTATCCAACTCTTAAACGGCGTTTTAGTTACATATTGAATGTTATAATCATAAGGCTGTTAGCACGTTATTATATATATATATATATATATATAATATATATTATATAAATAAGATATTGTTTTAAAGCGTGTAGGTTGCAGGGTTAACTGGCTAGTTGAAATGCTAACACGCAGCGAGGAAGAAATTCTACTCCCGAGGCAAAGACAGCAATGAAAGAATGTTAATCAATGTAAAGTGATTTGAAGCTCGGCTAAATATATCATTTGTTTACGCTTGTAGCGCTTTGACTTATGCGGGGAAATCGATAGGCTATAACAGATAATATAGTGAAGTAAATGAAAGAAGGTCAATATTGAAAAATTGTTAGGTAACTATTTGCAGTAAAAGTGAGAAATTAAAGACTTTTATTATAGGCAATTATACCACCTCCAAAAAGGATTATTGATTATTGGTAATATTGTATATTCATTAACTCTACAGGCCTCGGGCCTATTTTGTCGGAAGTAAAAATATTTCCATATTTCTAAAAGCATTCGTAAGTTAAAAACTGTTTTTTTGAAAGGTGATCTGAAAAAACTTGAAACTGAAAAAAATCTAAATTATGTAATTCACCTGCGGAAGAAGTGGAACTAGAAAGTCGCTAGATGTCACTTTCTTTTCTGCTTGTTTTTTTAAGTGGTTTGAAAATTGGATGTTTATTTCACAAAATTATATATATATTTTTGGATTTCGTAGGGTTCGAACCCCCGCTCGATGTCTGTCTCTCTGGCCGCTGAGACGTATCAGGCACCTTGCCCACAACGCTAAGGGAGGCACGGTAGAACTGAGTAGTGACGTATTTCCGTTTCACCCATATTTTTGATCGATATAAACATTATTTTTAATCTACAATTTTTTTTAACACAAACGAAAAGAGTTTTAAAAATGGCTCACACAGAAAAAACATACATATTTTATAAGGCAAATGTATTACAAACCTTATAGGTATAGGTATCTCACTTTCTTGTTTTTTCATGTAAAAATTATTAATAAAAATAAAAATAAAAATAAATGTATTTACGTGCAGTTCGTACGCGGTAGAAGTGAAACCTTCAGAAAACAGAACTTCGAGAGAATGAGGCGAATGCAGAGTAACAGGAGTACGATAATTTATTGTAGGATTTATTTATTTAAATATTGTTACCAAGTATAACAAATATTTTACATTTTATTCTAAGAAGCACCGCACAAAGAGGACACCGATTAGTCTATCTCATTCTTTTGCAGGCTAAATCCTACGGATGTATGTGTTTGTATCTTTTTAGTGTCGCTGGTTTCCGTTTCGTGGAGTTTCAAATCACAACGGTGCTAAGAAATTTTCCCTTAAAAAATTCACAAAGTTTTATAATTTTTTTTTTCAAATTGCGGTCCAAAACTTTGGTTTCATAAAGATATACATTTTAATAATATTGTGGTTCACTTTTAGATTTGAATATAAAGCGTGATGTTTTTTCTTTCTAACACCGTTTAGATCGAACTTCTAACCATGGTAGTCAGGGAGAACCGACGATTTTTATGATACCTGTGTGTTGTTATTAACCTAGAAATTATAAGGAACGATATTTTTCATATTAAACCATTTGAATTTAAGGCCATAATATTTATTAATCCTTATCAATTAATTTTATAATTTAATAAAAATTAAGTGGCACACATCCGTACCAGATATTTGCTAAACATATTGATTAAAAAAATATTTGGTTTTGATTTAGTATTTTGGCTGCAACTCCAAATTTTAGTTTTGTATGAAAAACGATGCCTCTAACTCAAACTCCAATCAAATAACGCTAAACTTTAAACATCATGAAGCACCCTTCTAAACAGAATATTAAATAGTACAAGCAGGTGTTATGTACATTCAATTAACATGATAATCATTGCTTACGTTTTAATTAATTCATGCATAACTTTACTTAAAGAAAGAGACCTGCGTTGAACTCATCCGCTGAGAATTTAGTTCTAGGAAGTGCAGACGTTAGAACTTAATACTCATAAATGAATAATGATATTTACATTAAATCGCTGAATTTGAACACAGAGTATCTACTTAATTCACCGGCATTGTAATAAATTTTAGAGTCTTTTTCTCAAGTTTAAACATTTTCCGTAAATTTTATGCCAGTGTTTTTCATGTTCAGTGAGAAATGTTTACTAGCATTACTTTATTTTTATTTATTTTATTTTTATTTATTTGGGAGACCAATAGTTTACATTAATAACAAAGCATATAATAATTGAGTACAATAATTAAACCATTTACAGGTTTTCACATGGGTTTTGTGTACAAGTAGTGTAGTGATTCCAGAGATATTTACTAATGAAAAATTACATTTCAAGAGAGAAGTTATTTAGGTGGGAATAGGAAGGGGGTAGGATGGGTTAAGTTGAGGTATAGTAATAAAAATGTGCGTGACAAAAAATTAAAAGAGAAAAAAAAGAAAGATCATAGAGTGGTGGTTGTATTAGAGATTATTATTATTACATTTTTATTCCCTTCCTTTTTATTTTGATTTTCAGCGTTTTCGAGAGAAAAAAAGTATTTTTTTTAATGAAATTCATATTATGTCGACTTTCAAAGTTCTTGTCGAAGTTCAATTAAGAACTTGTTTATAAATAAGAATAAAAATAAAACAACGAAACCAAATATATAAATTGGTCAATTAATGATTTTTTCATATTATAAATATCAAGTTTTCAAATTATAAAATTTCCTTTTTTTCTTTTGTAAGATTTATTTTTAATAACGTTAATTAATTAAGTAATTTAATTTTACCCAAGGATGGGCTTTACCTTTTTGGGTTTTTTTTTTATTACATACATTAATATATTTTTTTGTTTAATTACATCAATTTATTATCTTTTATGGGACTTTATTAATAGCCTTGCGTCTTGTACGGTTGAAATTTAATAATCCGACAACGAATGCAATACTTACGCCTCGCCTTATGCAAAATCGTTTTCGTACGTGGAGTGTGTTAGAAGTCAACTTTTGTAATATAAACGAATTAAAGCAGACAGAAAGATGGCGCCACTTACGTTAACAGCTAGTGTGAGGAGCGTCGGCTGCCAGGCGTAAGTAGGTACTATTGGATTCGAACTTTCGTCGACCTCTCCGGGTATGGAGTGGTGGATGGTATAGTATGATTATTATTGTAACTGGCAGTTGTGAATAACAATACGACACGACGTAGTGATTTCTACCACGCGTCTATATATTATATATGACGTCATTGCCTGCCGCGGTTAACTTGTCCCGGTGACTTCTGTCACCGGATCCGAGGAACCGGCTATTTTTGGAACCAGTTCCTATCAGATTTATAAAATGATCACCAACGTTCAAACTGGGCGAAGCCGAACCAAAAGCCGCCCTCAGGGTCTAGCAGCAGAAACCTGGGTTTGTACAGTTTTCCTATTTATGTGATTATCCATTTAGCTTACGGTAAAGGAAACGATTCTAGGACAAATCGACCACCACAACACAGGCATGTGCCTATCATGAGTGTTGAAAATAACTAACAAAATATGTAATTAAAAATGCACTAAAAAAAGATTTTTTTTAAGTACATGTTCCTTGAAGACACTCTCCCCCCCTCCCCTCAATGACCAATGCATGTATAAAAAAATCCAATGTACAGACCGTGTAAAAACCACCCAAACCCCGCAGATAAGTACTAAGTAGGTACCTTCTCACATACCGCCTTTTAACCGTTTTTAACCAGTTATTCATTTTTAAGGAACACGTAAATATGTTTATTTCCCTAAAAAACTAAAAAATGTATGTACATTATTTAGTTCATAATATTCCGTGAAATGAAACAAATATACTTCTGACGGCTAAATTCCTCCGGGCAATACTGGCGCGTGCGGTGATTTTTATACGCAAATGAAACACGATAGTACCTACTTGCTTGCTTATATTTCTGTGCTAACTTTTTCCGGGTGCACATTTATAACAAAGGTGGCTCAAGTTAAAACACGTGATTCTAAGCCGATTATTTTCATTGAAATTCACTGGCAATACATAAAAGCGTAGAAGTATGACTCCGAAGGGAGGAAATTCAATGTAAATGCTTGACAAAAGGATTAAGCGCAATTTAATGTATTTTTTTGTGAGAGCTGTTTCGGCTTACAAATGAGTCATAGCAGTCACGATATTATTAAACAATTAAGAAAGATTACATTTAGTGCGGAAAATACAGATTTCAAAATACCCCTCATAATAGTGTGCCTACTGTCTCAATTATTTTCTCAGCAAATTGGTTTAACTGAAATAAATCAATGTAAACACCCTCAAAAAAGGTGTGTAAATCATAGTGTATAATACATACGCGGTAGAAGTGTAACTAGAAAGTAGCTAGATGTCGCTTTCTTTTCTTTTGCCTTTTTTTGGATTTCGTAGGGTTCGAACCTCCGTTCGCTTGATGTCTGTCTTTCGGCCGCTTGTCAGGCGCCTTGCCTACTGCACTAACGAAGGCCCGCGCCAAAGCGCGAATTTACCGCACTATATTAGAACCGAGTATTTGTGTAGAACTGAGTTGTGACGCATTTCCGTTTCATCCGAATTTCAAATCACTAACGGCGCTTTTATTATAAATTTCAATTTTTTGAAGTGAAACTTCTTTTAAAATGGTATTTAACATAGTTTTAAAATGGTCTTGTAAGCCGAAACAGCTGTCACAAAAATTAAAAATAAATTAAATGCTGAATTTTATAATTGCATTATTAAATTTTAATAATTTTTTTTTTTTTAATTAGAAGGAGTTCTACGAATTAAATAAAAAACAATTAATAATAATTAATGGATTAAATGCAAGCCAATTTTGTGTTCTATTGATAAGTATAGAGTTGGGATGTTTCAACATTTGTCACATTATAACATTATTTGAATGGTCTCTTATTGGGTGTCTCTTGTCGTTGGTCGTCTATGGATATGTGGATTTATTTACTTGTGTAAAGTTTATCTTTAAAATTAGTTTCGACATTCATTTAATAGGGTGTTAAACAAATTTGCACAAAGCCTTAAAAAATGGCTTACTTTGCGACTTATTGATCAATTGAATAGGCCACTTGCATGGATTTCATAACGACTTGGAAAAAATCGTGTGGATAGATCTTTTTACTAAGATTACGAAATTTTTTTAGAAATGTACAATTTATTTTTTATTTTAAAATAAATAAATCCATTATTTGGGCTCGTGACGTCACTGCATGAAAAAGTCCCGTCTCCGAAAATAATCCTATTAATTTTGTAAATTCCACACTGATTTATTTTTTTTGTGTGGCATCACATTGATTTCAGGCGAATTTTTGAATTCGTTCACTAGACTTACTGTTTGTTCTCTGCGAACTTATCATTTGGTTTGAATTTTTGACAGATGTTATGAAGAGAACCCCGTACATTTATCGCTACGTGTTTTAGAGGTATAATGGTTATGGTGCTGAATTTGTCAAAATCAAATTTTATGATATTCTTATTATTATAATAATTTACAAGTACAAGTATATTACATTGGATTTATTAATACAGACGTTGTACATTATAATGATGTACGATCAATAAAATGGATCAAGGAAAAAAATATTTATGAGATGTAATATTTTTGGTATGCCTCGTTATTCTCCTGTGCCATTCGTGTGGAAAACGTTCTTTTTTTTAAATGATTTTCGGCTATGTAATTATCGTTTTTTCGCACCCATAAAATTATGTCCCGTCTTTCCGGTTTATAAAAAATATTCTGATTTTTCGGATTGAAATTTTCAAAAAATCCCCAGAGTTTCAAAAATACGATTAAAAAAAAAAAAGTCTTAGAATATTTGACTAAACTGCAATTTTTTTTTAAATGTGATGCAAGTGGCCTATGACCACCATCGCGTCTGCCGTCATATGCCAAGGATAAGATGAACATCCTATCAATACAAATGAAGGTTGTGTGGCGGGTTCAATCCTCTACAAGCTACATAGATCCTCCATCATTGAGAAGGGAGATTTCAAATAGTTACAGGTTGTTCTCAGGAATTTAGCTACGTTTGGTGACTAGACAGAAGTACCCAGTTTCATGGGGTGAGGTTTGTCTAGGTCTTGTGGCGACGATCTAAACCTATACTATTCCTGCCGGACTCTCTCGACCCATCGATTTATTTTTCCTTCCCAGAACTTTCAATATATTTTTTCCCTACAAAGACACAGCATCCCCAAAGATGACATAGACCCTGAGGGATTTTTCTTCCTCAGGGCCTCCTGTAAACGTTAAATACATACCTGTCTATATAAACCGGTTATCGGATAAGAATAAGAATAAGAACAGTGGCAAAACAGTACTACGAGTATATTACATGTTAAGTTAGGTTAGGTTTGTTTTTACTTTATCTTCACTTTTCTTAGATAATTTTTCTTCGATGTACTGTTTTGTCATCGTTTTCTTGTGTCATGGAACCACGTACACCCAGAAAGATTGGACTTTATTAAGGGTTAAATTAACTCTATTTTAATACTTTGTTAACCACGGCGAAGAAATTTGAACCTTTTATACAATGGAAGCCAGAGCCCCATTTGAATTAGGAATTTAGCCTTTGTCCTTTAGACAGGTGTTTTATGTAGTCAGGTACTCAGTCAACTAATTGATTTATTAAACCCATTTCAATATCATGAACAACATTTGGCAGCTTGTTATATCAATACTCTATCAAATTATTAACTACAGTTATTTTCAGATTGACAGCGATTGCATTTTGGAACATTCATTGGTGGCGTCAATATTTGACGATTTTTTTACATTACATCCATACAGGAGGTCTGATGAAAATAATTTCCCTCAGGGCTTATGTCGTCTTAGGGGATGCTATGTAAAAGGTATTTTTAAGGAAAGTATGGAGAGGAAGTTCTGAGAAGGAAAAGGGTACGGAGGGGGGGGTTAGGAATCTGGGGGTCAGTGTGTCCAGGAGTGACGAACTTCTAAATCTCTTCCTCCCACAAAGACCAAGATAAACCTCACTCCATGAACATGGGCACCCCTGCTTAGTCACCAAATGTAGCTAACCACTCGGGGTGACCTATGGCAGAGTTCCCGGGGCGGCGGTACCCATATCCGCCGTCAAATACGATTAAACCTCTTTCAATTTCAACAGATTGTTGTTTATTGTTATCAAGTTTAATTTGCATTACCAAACTGACTGTTGGTAATGCGACAGTTTGATAATGCCTTCAGAAGGCGAAACAGTTGTCATGCGTAATTTCAATTGCACAACAGAATTTTTTTATAAATATAAAAATATATAAAAATAAAGAAAATGGTTTTTTAAATATTAACTCCACACAGAGGAAAAATAATTTTCCTGGGGGCCTGTGTCATCTTTGGTGAGTGGAGGATGCTGTGTGGAGGGTCTTTTAGAGGACGGGAAGGAGTGAGGGAGAAAGCAGAAAGGGAGGAAACACAGAGGCCAGCAAATCATCCAACATGTCAACCCGTTTTCATGTGACAAACGTCAACGTGTAAATACTCGTATTATTTTGGGAATAGTATTTGTGCGTATGTTGATAACAATATTTAAATTATAAAAATAATAATTAAAAAAAAAAAAACAGATATACCTACGAATAAAACTTTTTTTTTCACTATGTGCTCTACCAAACACACAGTAATATTTTGTATGTTCACTGTTCACTTGTACGCTTGTATAGTTGCTAGTAATCATTTTAAAAACTTACAGTAATATCCCGTCATAGTCCAAAGAATTAGAATAATTTAGGTGATGCTTACCTGAAATTAGAGAAAAAAGTATAAATTAGTTAAACGTAAACGATAAACAATTTTTATATGCTATACCAAGCTAACACCTCACACAAGCGCCCTAGACAGGGAAACCATATCGCATCCGGTTGTACAGCGTTGTAGAAAAGATTTAAATGCTGGTCTTGATTAGGCCCGGATTATTCGAAGGAGGAAAAGCAAATGCTAGTAGCTCGTTCCACAAGAGAGCTAACTTACACAAAAACAACTCGGATAAACGACAGGGTGTTCCGCTCATCCCTTTTGAGTTTCGGTACACCGGTGCACAGGGGATCAACGCTGCTAGCTGGTTAGAGCAGGCTCCGCTGAATTACCTGTAGAACAGGCTCAGCTTGCCTACATTATTTGGCAATCGGTCTGGGATTGTCAATTAAATGAACGCCCTCCTTTGCACTGAAAAAAGTTGGTTCATCATGTGGTTTGGTGTCCAAATATAGGTGGCTCCCAAATTTAATTGCCGGACGCACTTGAGATTTATACAGGGTTAGGAGCTGGTCCCTATCAAAGAGTCCTAGCCTCTAGCCCTTATTAATTGAGACACCCTTATTAATTGAGATACTTACTACGAATATTTCAAATGAGTCTATAATGAGGAGGGTTCTCCAGACAGTCACTGATCTCCCTCTTTGCCGAAATCAAACGCTTAGGTTTTTGTGGCATTGAAACTGACCAGCCGAGCGATTCGGTATGTTTTGTGAGATCGAGATAGATCTCGGGTGAGATCTCCTGTCAGATTTGTGTGATTTTCTAAGGCTGTTAGCTGAATAAATAATCATGAATACTTTTTGACGACCTCCGTAGTCCAGTGGGTAAGACTTTTGACTCACAATCCGGAGGTCGCGGGTTCGAACCCGGCATGCGCAAATAAATTTTATGTGATTAATTTGTGTTGTTTCACAATTAATTCATTTAAAATAATATATAGTATATTTGCGGCATGTTCCAGATTGGAAGATACTATTAGTATCACCCTGGTGTAAGATCACCATTCGGAATTGAAACGTTGCTTTAAAATGGCTTTAGCCGTGTTTGGCGACCAGATCTGAATAGCCAGGTACTTCCCAACCTTCCTCTCCCCCATCTCCTTCCCCTTCCCGCTACCTTCAGCCTCACAACATACCCCAATTGGGGATGCCATAGTCTCACTGGCTCCAGACGGGTGCAGTTGAGATTCTTGTGCGGTATTCACTATAAAAAAAAAAAAATAACTTGTATGAATTCGTGAGTAAAACGACCAAAATACGTGACAGCTGAAATTCTGACATCGGCCCATAGAAAAAGCAAATAACAGCCAAATCTGATAGGAGATCTCGCTCAAGTCGAGATCTATCTCGATCTTACTAAACATAGAGAATCGCTCAGCAGGTTTTTCCTACCGCAGTTACAAAACTTCTAGAGACTCTGGTCAACTTTTTGCCTCAAAACTTCCCAACCGGACGTTAAAAATGGAAGAGGCTTGTTGAAAAGATAAACAAAAACAGTGTCGGTGGCGGCACAGATCCTTGTGGCACCCCCGAATTGATTTACTAACTACGGTCTGAATAAATTGTTCTTCCCTTGAGAAAGTTTACAATTAAAAAAAAACAGGATGAATCCCTACAGTGGAAGGTTTCCGACAAGCGCCCAGTGCCATACATAATGTAAAAACCAAATGTATTTTGAAAATATTGTACCTGGAGTAGAAAGTAATAACTTTTTTTATTTTAGTAAGAAGTTGGGTTCAAATAAACAAAAAAAAAAAATTCTATAAAATTATATATTCATGTCTAATCCTCAGATATGCGTGTTGTATGTGTTCACTGCCCACCCCATTTTATGTTAATGAACGCTAGCAAATTAATGAAACCGTCAATCATAATGTTATTTCTACCTAAATTAGGTAAGTACTTTTATTATTGTGCAAGCTAAATTTGTAGCCAAAATGATAATATTTTCATATGATGAAGATCATAACAGATATATTTTAGTATAAATTTGAACAATGGCTTGTATTAAGTTAGTCGAGACTGTCGAGAGTATTGCAAAGCATCTCCAAACGAAAATCTACATTACCCGTTCATGCCTCGGGCCTGTTTTGTTTGCCCGACATCTCAAGAGATGTTTAATAGATCTGTCCTGATGATGGATATTATAATGCTGTTCGAAATGTTGGCTAAAGTAGGAGGTAGCACAACACGGCACAATACCCCAAAAATAAATCACGAAAAATTTAAAGTCGTGAAAATCTCAAACCGTTTGAAATTTTTTGTTTTTTGTCAATTAAATTCACAAAAAAATTACTTTTTGCGCTCAAAATAGTTGCATTAACTCTACAGAAAATAAGTTGTACTAATTTCATTAATCCAGACTTCATAATTTCCAAGATAAGAGCAACCTTAGTCAGATTCGTAAAATTTTAAATTAAAAAATCAGGGTGTGCAATTCACACGCGGTAGAAGAGAAAACTTCAGAAAACTAAAGTAGACAAGAGTGGGGAGGTTACGAAGTACCACACAAGGAGAAGACCGATTACACCATCTCATTCTCTCGCAGGCTAAATCCTATAGATGTATGTTTTTCCTCGTTTTAGTGTCGCTATTCTTAATTTCATCGAGTTTCAAATCACAACCCGGTGCAAAAGATGTTATCACTTCAAAAAAAATTCCAATGCAATGGAAAACATTCATCAGCTGGTAAACGTGAGAAAAGACGAAAAAGTTTTTTTGGCAGAAAAGGTTGTCATAATTATTGTCAAGTTTCCGTTTTTTCACTAAATATTTATGTTACTGGAGCAAGGCCTTGGTAAAGCACGGTATAAATCATATAATCGATTTCGTCCATTATTCCAAAAATATGACTGTTTTTTAAACACTATAGCAAATGGATCGAAGCAATTAATTTAATGAAACGAAGTACAAAATTTTTCTGAATGTTATTCTTTTAAAAACCGTTAACGTATTTAAGGTCCATTAAACTTAACGGCCAATAATTATTATTTCCCACGGAGGTCGTGTTTTGATTAAATAAATTCGTATACAAAATATTTATATCTTACCAAATTGTGTAAATTTTAAATTTTGTTAATATATTTCTAAACCTTACTTACAAAGTGCGTTTCCCAGTTGTAAAGTATGAAAAAATGTACAGTGCTAAAAATATTGTTTTGGCTTCTGATATTTGGAGATTTAAGAGTTCGAAGAAGTTCGAAGGTCGTGGGTTCAAATCCCAGCGTGCGTGAATAAATTTTATTTATTTAATTCGAGTTATTTCACAATTATTTAATTAAAAATAATGTTTAGTATATTTGCGGCACGTTCCAGAGTGGAAGATACTCTCAGTATCACCCTGGTGTAAAACCACCATTCAGAATTAAAACGTTACTTTAAATGGCTTTGGCCACGATTCGTGACTTTCTTGGGTCGAGAGAGTCCGGCTGGAAAGGAAAAAGGCCTCCCTCAACCGGTGGGCAGACGCAACCGCTGCCAAGACCTGGATAAAACTCACCCCATGAACCCGCGCACCCATGTTAAGTCACCAAACGTAGTGAACCACTAATGGTGACCTATGGCAGAGGTGTTGGTTATCCAATAAATGGTTCCCGGGACAGCGGTACCCAAACCCGCCTCCCAAATAAAATACTAGATATGAAAAGCCACGTACATCCCCACCTTCCTCTTCCTTATCTCCTTCCCCTCCCCACTACCTTCAGCCTTACAAAATACCCCAATTGGAGATGCCATAGTCTCAATGACTCAACTAATAAACTCGCAATGATTTACCTTTGAATGCACTGCATATAAAAGAAAAAACAACAAAATTGGCCCCCTTACTCTCTTATGTATGTTAAATACTTTTTTTATATTCTCAAGTCGTAAGTATAAAACGCAGGTAGATATGAACCCTACATAACTCGAGCAAAGGACTTACACAATATATTATCATGACTCACGTGATATTACATAGTATGTCTGAATGGGGACGATGAATGGATAAATTCTCAAGGTTTAGTCTCTGTCGTGCTTTATTATTGTTGGTATTATTGGAAGTGTATTGACTTCTTGATATTCAAGACCTAGCATTGAATTATTTCTGTCATAAATATTACATAGTTTTGTTTGTCTTTTCTTTCAAAATAAATAACAAAATACCTTTCTTTTTATCGTAGTCCTTTTTAAATTTAAACGTAATATATTATATCAAATTAAATTTCAATCACCTGGACACGTCAAACGTACAGTTTTAGTCAGACATCTCCAAATAATTGAGATAATGGGGAAAGCAATATTTGAATACTTACCGTAAATTAAATATTATTTACGCGTGTCTCTGTTTTACATACTATGTACATAATATTTAATAATACCGGGAGGCATAAAACTTCTTTACGCACGCTTGACTTGAGGAGTAAGCTGGTGAGAGCGTTACGAAAGCGAGGCGAACGGTAGTTGAGAGGGAGATATAAGTTAGTGAAGATAGAAGGAGAGAGAGATACGCTTCGTATATTACTGAAGGGGCAAGAGAGAGGTGCGAGCACACATTTTCTTTCTCTCATAACCAGTTACGTTACACAGTATATAATAATAATCTTTATTCAATGAAATAACAACAATATAACTAAAAAAAATTACATGCTCAATGTAGTTTACAAATAGATTACATCAATCATTGGAGGGGACCCACCACTTTCCCAACGGCGTTATAAGGAAACATATGGTTTCCTCCTTCACCGCACACGTCAAGACTCTACTTTTTTTGAACGAAGCTACATTTATTTGAACGACTCTAGACCCTCCAATGTCCATGCATACGGGGTTAGTAAGCAGTATGCAAGTACTTACATTAATATTATACAAAAGATAAATAGAAGTAGCAGCCCGTGGAATAATTCTTCTGAAATAGGTAACATCAAAAAGAGATAATAGTGTTAGTAAAAGAAAAAGAAAAATAAAAATAAAAATAACGGCTATGACCAGTCGAAGAAACCTTCTGTGAATAAAATAAGTAATGAGGAAAAAACAGTTATATGATTATGTTATAATGTAAGTAATTACTATAGTAGCGGAAATAAAATAAAACATATTAAAAAAAAAGCCAGAGAAAGTATTCCATAGACCACCGGGCAGTCCCAATGAGAATGCGTATAGCTATCGGCCCAACCGCAGACGATGCTCGAAGTCTGCGTCCTTTAGCCGGTTCCCCGATTTTGCCTCGAAGAAATGTACTTGGGAGAGAAGGGGAAGTTTTTGAAGACCTTGAGGAAAGATGAGCGTCGGGTTACCGGAGGGGGGACGGAAGGACATCGAGACCGCACGGTTACGCCTCAGGCCAACGCATGTCGATGGGGGAGGCGCGGGCGGATCGCAGGAAGACCGCTCTGTTGTATGTTCGCCTGGCAATGTGCATGGACAGGGTCTATCCCACCCCCACATTACATCAATCAGTACAGAAAAATTAACAAATAGAAAGTAACGTAAGAAAGGTTACACAGGAGTAGTATAGTTATACAGTATTTTTAGTTGTGCATAGCCTGCCTCACTAGGTGAATCTGTATTGAGGCAGAATTTTTGTTAATTGTTTCTCGCAATTTTATCTATGGTTTTTTTATAAATGTGTAAAGTAGGTTTCCATACAGCAAAAACTTTATTTTAGTTAACATTATTGTTTGCATATACCTACACAATTCATAAACTGCAAGATTATTACTACAATAACAACTGTCAATAACTGGGCGTTTGGGTGAGGGCACCAGTATAGGCTCGATCATTAGAATGTATCCATATTTTAACATATTTTTTAAACTCTCTCTGTGTTTGACTCAGTTTGATGTTTTCTGGGAGAATTTTGAATATTTTTGTGGCAAACTATCTAAAGCTACGTTGACCAAAGGTGGAAGAGAGTGCTGGAACTTGCAATATGTCTTTGTTGGAGTTACGTGTAAATCTTAAGTTTATTTTTTTTCGTAAGGCACATGTTTGTTTTTAAAGAGATGCATGAGGATAGTTTTTACATAGATCTGTCGAACATCAAATACTCTCATTATTTTGAATAAGGTCACTGTTTGCAGTTAGAGGAAGTTTGAGAATAATTTTCATAATTGTTTTCTGCGCCTTTTCGACAGGATCTAGAGCTGATGAAGTGCCCCCTCCCCATGCAATGATACCATACTCAATGATAGATTGGGTGATTGCAAAATAAATCGTTTTTAGGAGTTGTAAGTCAAGAAAGTTCCTAATGGATCTGAAGAAGTGTATTGTTTTTATAATTTTATTTGCAATGATCTGGGTATGTAGGCATTTGAGGTATGGGTCAATGGTGAGGCCGAGGTACTTCATCTGTGAAGTGCGCTCTATACTGGGGCACTCACTACATTCATTGGAATTCATACAGCTATGAATTTTTATGGAGTAATCATCATTAGGTTGGCCTGTAGTATTGATGCTTGAAGTAACATAAGGGTAAGTGTGTTAATATCTAACCATTTTTTAATGAAGTTAATATTTTCTTCAGCTTTTTTAAATACAGCTGACCAATTATTGTCTTCGAATAATAAGACAGTATCGTCTGCAAAGCTAACAATGTGTCCTTGAATTTCAAGGTTGCAAAAGTTGTTAATATGCAGTAAGAACAGAGTCGGTCCCAAAACGCTTCCTTGTGGAATTCCATAGTCAGTTGAGCGCTGATTACTGAGAGTATTCTGTATTTTAACCTGTTGTTGGCGTCCATTTAAGTAGCTTTTGAAGAAGTTTAGCTCTTTGTCCGAAATGCCGATGTTCTCTGGTTTTTTAATTATTTTATTTTTTATTTTTATTTATTAATCATTAACGCCCTTATGGGCTTTTACACACATTTACATTTTTATGTTTTAGTGCATACAGGTGTGTTTAGAATACAAAGAAAACATGAATAGTTTTTACACATGGTACATATAAATAAAGCTGGTAAGTAAAAAGTATAGCATTATACAATAAAGAGAAAAAAATCAGTTTTATATGTATATACGTATATAACAAATAATAATAATGGGAAGTTTTTAATATATGTGCAATTTATGTGTTGAATACATAGCGAAGTTGATTTTAAACAAAAATACATACTACCGACTTGCACCGCACTAAAATTAATATACAAAACAATTCCATTTTGACCAATTACTTTATCGTCAGAATTTCTGCTTAAGGAATTCAATTTCCGAAGACGAAATACTTTATACCATAAATATACCAATCCCCTTTATACTGAAACCATGGAACATTTCAGGTTTAAACAAATAATGTCAGATACTTCAGTAAACTATCACGGAGAGGACAAATGAGTTCGATAATATAATATAACAGAGTATCTAATTACAATCAAATTAAAATGTTAATCAAAGTATAAGTCGTTAAAGTAATTTTGTTATTATTACCTATTACAACGATAAACAAGAACAGTTTTTATAAGGTTTGTTTATAAATTATAAATTACTAACCTTTATTACGCTCTATATTGTAGGTGTTTTTGACGGAACTTAACTATGAGGGTTTACAATAAACTGTGCACACAAAATTTCAAGATGGGGATTTATAGTTCTATTGTAAATGTTCCAATATACTGAATTTAAATTTGGCCACTGACAGATGATGACGATAAACATCGATTGAGTTATATTTATTTCCTAGTCGATGAAGCCTTTCGATAGGCGAGTTTTCGAAGTAATTATTAGTAGGCGCGTTAACGAAATAAGGCGCATTCAATCTTGTATTACGGGTAGGTACTCGCAGTTGGATTAATAATAATAATAATATTTGGCTAATTTATATAGCGCCGTTTTCGTGAAAAATCACCTCAAGGGCGCTGTACAAATAAATACATAAAATAATGAAATTACTGGCTTACAACTAAGATTTACAATTATTACTAGTGACTTACATCTAAGACTTATAGCTAGTGGCTTATGACTAAGACATATAAACGCTAACCTAAACTGAACTCAATGACATACATGTTTACAATGATGACTTAAAGTTAGAGATTTACAACTAACATATAAATATTTACAATTAAAAATTATTAGTTTGGTTTAATCAAGGGCGTCCAGTCTGCCAATTGAAATATTGAAAAGACAATTAGTTTAATGTGTGATATTGTATCAAAAGCTTTAGAAAGGTCTAAAAAGATTGAGATACTTTTATTTCCTTTATCAAGGCTTTTTACAATGAAGTCAGTCACAATAGCAATGGCATCTGATGTACTTTTGTTTTTTTAAAATCATATTGATTAATTGAAAGTATGGCTCTCGACAAATTTTAAAAGTTGTGCATTAATGAGGTTTTCAAAAACTTTAGACAAGCTATTTAGTAGAGTAATTGGTCTATAGTTGTTGATATCTGTCTTGTTTCCAGATTTGTAGATGGGAATTACGATACTTTGTTGTAGGTTAGAGGGGAAGTAGCCCTGTGTAATGCTTAGGTTTATAAGGTATTCCAGTGGCAATGTAATCTCCGAAGACAGCATTTTAAGGATTTTGGTCGTAATTTCATCTGGTCCAGCGGAAGAAGTATTTTTTAGAGATTTAATTGTACTGAGAATTTCTTCTTTTGTTACAGTTCGGAAGAGAAATTTTATATTTTTTTTATTTGCGTGATCCTCTGAATTGGTAGATTGGGTGATTCTACTCTGGGGGATTTGAAAAGCAAGATTTGGACCAATGTTAATAAAAAAATTGTTTACATGATCAGCAACGAGTTTAGGATTTTTTGAGGTTTCAACAATATGTCCATCGATAGAAAGTTTATTTGTGCTTTGTTTCTCTTTTGTAGTTTGTGAGTTTGTGGCTTCTCTTAGTATTTCCCATATTTTTTTGGGATTGTTGTTACGTTATTTAATTTTTGCTGAGTGCAGGCCTATTGTCCGTATCACACTATAGGAGCAAGAGAGAGCAGTGCACGCGCACATTTTCTTTCTCTCTTCCTATCATATAGATGGAGCTAAAGAAGTTTACTTCAGTTGTGGTTAAGGCACTCAAGTTTTTTTTTGAAATTCACTACAATTTTTTTTGGATTTTAATTGATTTGGTGGTGTTTATGTTTAATCTGCGTTTTGTACCAGATAGAGGGTGCGTAACTCAATTTTTGTATTGTTTTTGTATTATTTTGTTTTACTTTATAAAATTATATGTAGTCCAGCGGTAAGACTCTTGACTCGCAATTCGAAGGTCGCGGGATCGAATCCCGGCGTGTCAAATAAATTTTATTTGATTAATTTGTGTTATTCAAAATTTACTCATTTAAAATAATATCTTTATTATTTACTAAGTATAAAATGAAGTCGCTCACTACGTATGTGCGCTTAGATCTTTTAAACTACGCAACGGATTTTCATGCGGTTTTCGCCAATAGATTGGGTGATTCACGAGGAAGGTTTTTAGGTATATATTTTGTCAAGGTTTTGTGTAAATTGGTTGAAATACATAAAATATCTGGCCAAGCGGCAGCGGGCAGCGGGCAGTGGGCCGATAAACGGCCGTTGTGAATTTGATTTAACAGATGGCGATGGTTATATAGGTTTCGTTAGTCACAGCAACGTGTTGCCGGGTCTGCTAGTATAGTATATTTGCAGCACGTTCCAGAGTGGAAGATACTCTCAGTATCGCCCTGGTGTGAGACCACCATTCAGAATTGAAACGTTGCTTGAAATGGCTTTAGCCGTGTTTGGTGACCAGACCTGAATAGGCAGGTACTTCCCCACCTTCCTCTTCCCGCTACCTTCAGCCTCACAACATATCCCAATTGGAGATGCCATAATCTCACTGGCTCCAGACGGGAGCAGTTGGGACTCTTATGCGGCATTCGTATAAAAAAGGCTTGTCCTAGTGAGGTTAAAAATTGAATTGTAAACAATTATACCTACCATGTAAAGAAACAATAAATAAAATAAAAAACACATAATTATTTTTGTTCTACATCTATTTAAATTCCATACATGAAAATCATTAAAAAAAATTGTTATTTAAAAAATATATATAACTTATAGTGTTCTTCACACTTTCATCAATAAGGCTATCATTACTTGATTTATTATTTCTTTATTTGAATATACTTTTAACTCTGTACCTATTCTGACTAAACGTAATAACTGAAAAGTAATTAAACTTTCGGTGGAATTTAATAATTACTGAGAAAATACTGCGATATTTGAGTGCTTATAAACTCATTAGGTAAGTAACTTATAAAAACAAAGTTATATAAGTACCTACACTATAAGTCATTCATACCTAATCGGTTAGCCAGAATTTTGAGAAAATTACAATTGTGAGTTAATGTGGTATATCACCAACAGTTCTCTGACTCACCTTGGGAGGAGATTTATTAAATGGGTAGAGTAATGTTCTTTTGGAATCTGAGGTGAGAGTTCTGCTGAAGACTCACTCTGAGTTGTTGGACCCTCTGTTGCCTATAGCTGGTACTAAGCTAGCTGCCATCTAACGGAGTCTTAGGACAGTTCTAAGTACTGCCATCTATGTGAGAAAGCCGGAAGCTTTTAGATACACTTCAGCTAATATATATAATAAATGACGGGATCATTATTTGCTAACTCGTCTCAATTTAGTTTCAAGTTTACGCCAAAAGTCACAGGCAAAAGTCCGAACAGGTTTGTCGAATCCCGTGATTCCGAAAATCCGTATTAAATACGAAAGTACGGCAAGGCCGTCCGAAATTCTACTCATGGCGCTTTCACACAAACCAAATAAGAAAATATTACGAAACCAAACGCAATCTTTGTAAGATGTGCCAACATAATGACCGCAAAGTGTTGAAACATCATTCATGAAGAAGGTACCTACCTACTGTACCCACATCAAAGCACACAAGTAAATCAACGTATAGTGCAATTATTACTCTTGAAGCTCCGACCGGTGCAGCGACAATGTTGCTTAGAAGCGTGTGACAGGTTTTGTGGACTAGATCAGACCGTATTCGTCTTGAAAAAAATCACTTACCTCCACAGGTTCGTGCTCAAACTTTTTGGCCAGTTGTTTTACTTTTTGTAAGAGTAGTTACTTTGACTTACAACTTCAAAGCCAATCGTGATCATAATGATTGGACATAAAGTCATTTCTTCGGCGGCGCGCGGCCGGTTTTTTAGGTTCGTTGTAAAACTGGGTTATGGCGTACGCGAACATCTGTACTCGAAGCGGTGTCTATCTACCTACCTTCCCGTCTGTGCTTCTGGTCTATACTTCTTGGTATTTTATCACGTGAACGCCGCACGAGAAGTTAGGGCCCCATTGCCTTGAGACGGTGAGAAATAAAGGGGTGAGTTTGGAGGCGGGTTAATTTATATTTTTATTGTGGTCAGCAGATGTCCGAAGCAGTGTGAGACCGGTCTGGCAATCTGGTCAGTTAAAGGTAAAGATGTTATATAGACCTACATTCTCGTTTACCGGATAAAAAAATCTACTTCGCTATTTCTTTTCTCTCTTGTGAATGACATACAAACGAAAGCTTGAATTTAAATATTTTGTCGGAAGGTCAAAATATTTTGGCTTTGCAAACAATCCAAATAAATGGGGTATTTCTTAACCCATCCGAAAACTAAAATTTGTAATGAAAAGGTGGTGAAATGCGCTTTCAAAATATAAAGTGTGGTGTTTTCTCATTCTATCACCGTTTAGATCATATTTCTAACCTTTATAGTAAGGGACACACAACTACACATTTCTATATTGAGTTGTCCCGAAAACCGAACAAATTAGCCTGAGAAGTTATACACATTTTCAAAAAAGTTTATCCTGACACCCATAAAACATGACATACATGCCCGAAAAATTACTTACTACCCAGAGCAAATCCATTCAAAGGACAAAACAAAAATTATGAAAACAAATTTTTCATCAATCTCTCAAAGCAAGATTTTGTTATAAGATGCACAACCACCCTAACCATGTCCTCTGGAGTCTGGAATATGTTGTTTTTTTTTCTTAGTATCATTGGTCCAAGCGCCCTTTTGAACGCGCCCGTCAATGAGTCACGAGTCACAACCGACCTTGATAATTGTTTCCCTTGACCAGTGGCTCAGTCTCGTGACAAGTTTAGTCTTCTGCTACTCTGTCCTCGACTTTATTAAGTCACCAACTATAACGTGACCACTGCCGAGCAGCAATTCGCAGAAACTTCTACGTGCGTAACTAACTGAATGGACCAGAACCGTTTTTTAAAGAAGTAGTTACCGAAGTAAACAACCTAGATGGGTAGATATTGAATCACTGATTTTAGGTACCTGATTGAATGTCATCTTAAAAACAACAAGATGAAAATCTGTTGTTTGTTTCTGAGACAAAATTTGCTGAACGGTAAGCTCTGGCTTTGTTCTATCTCTGTCTGGAATTTCTAGGTTATCACTCATCACTCATCACACATTTTCATACTGCTAACGTCTTTCTCATCGTAATCTAACCAGAATAAAAAAAACTTTAATGGTTCAATAAAAAGTGAATCCGAGAATACAATGTTTTTTTAAAGTGAAAATTTCTTTAGCACCGTTGTGATTTGGAACTCGATGAGACGGAAACGAGCGACACTAGAAAGAGAAAAATTGGATTTAACCTGCGAGAGAATGAGATAGACTTATCGGTGTCCTTTTATGTGGTGCTTCGTAACTTATCGGCCTCCTCATTGTGCGATGCTTCGTAGAATAAAATGTAAAATAATTTTTGAACTTGGTAAAAATTATCCTACATGCATTCGTCTCATTCTCTTAAAGTTTAGTTTTCTGAAGGTTTCACTTCTACCGCGTGTGAACTGCACTCGTGGTTATTTTTAATGTAGATACCACGTCCCAAATGCTCCCAACCGCCTGGAGCCAATGAGACTATGGCATCCCCAATTGAGGCATGCTCTGAGGCTAAAGTTAAGTAGGGAGGGGAAGAAGATGGGAAAGAGGAAGGTGGTGAAATACTGGCTATTTAGATTAAGTCACCAAATGCGGCTAAAGCCATTTCAAGCAACGTTTCAATTCTGAATCGTGGTCTTTATACCAAGGAGGATATGAAGAATCTTCCACTCAAGGACGTGCCGAAAATATATTTTTATAAAATAAATTGTCAAATAACACATCAAATAAAACTACTAATCAAATAAAACTACGCACGCCGGGATTTGCACCCGCGACCTAGTCCAGAGACTTACCCCTCGACCATGGAGACCGTCAATTGTTGAGACTCTGTCGAAAAACCATAGTAAATCTAATAAGAAAAAAAATGTGTACAATTCACACGCGGTAGAATTGAAACCCTTAGAAAACTAAAGTAGACAAGAGTGGGGAGGCTAAGAATCACCGCACAGAGAATTCAGGCTAAATTCTGTAGATCTATGTATTTGTTTCTTTTTAGTGTCGCTTTTTCGTTTTCACTTCAAAAACGGTCTTCTGAAGTAGCTGTTAAACGGTGTGCTCCGTTTCCTTTTTTTTATACAATGAACTCAAAGATCCAATTAAAATAAGACTAGAATGACGTATCATTAGTAAAACTATTTTTATAATTTCAATAAAAAAAAGAGTGTTGAAATTCGCACCAAGCGGGGGTTGCGTAATGCATATTGTGTAATTTAAAAATAAATTGAATGTGGTTTGCGAAAAGGGCGAAACAACAATTATTATTTATGTGTGGTGTTAGCTGTTTCCACTGATTGCGAAATAACGAATGACATATAATTGAAATGATATATTATTTATGTCCAAGATATGTAATACTTGTATGTATAGAACCGACGGTCAAATGAATAACGTGCAATAGTTCAATCGGTCAATGAGCATTACGCCATTCCTGTTTGATACTATTTATTGGCGGACCTTCATCCACATATTTAATTATTATTGCAAACTCGAGCGAATTCGCGCGAATGTTATAAGTTATAAACGGCACTTTTAATTACTTCAGATGGTCACTAAACATCACTCGTTAATACAACCTTCGGAGTTGTGCTAATTTATTATCTTAATCTTAAGAATGTCCATTTTTATTACTGGACTAGTTATAGGTAACGCAGTGAATGTACAGTCGAAAATTCGAGTTGTTAGGTTGAATGTTTCAAACATGTTATTCAACTACAGAAAAGAAAAATGCAGTATTATTATTCAATACGGTTGTACCCCCCAGTCAATAGAACTCCTGTCCCTGTGATACCGGTATACCAGGGGTACTAGATTTATTAGGACTTGGTACACTTGGACTTGACTTGGGAGCTTTGAAAATGGGAAGGAGGTTGGAATCGACCAGTATACATGGCAATCTAATAAGCCAATGTTGGAATGTGGATGGACAGGAATAAAGGAATTGATTGAGCGTTGCTTCTTTTTTCTTTCTTAATATCTTCCTACTTCTTGTCTCTTCTTATATTTCCTTGCATCTTTTTGGCTCTACCTGGCTCTTCTTGTCTGTTCTTGGTTTGCCTTGGTTCTTCTCGCTTCTTGTCTTTTCTTGCACATTCTTACTTCTTACTGAGTCCCTTCTTTTCTCGTCTACGCTATTTTTTTGCCTATTCTTTCCTCTTCTTGAGTCTTCTTGGATCTCTTCGCCCCCTTTTGGCTCGTCTTGCCGCTTCTTGGCTCACTTGATGCTTTTTACTGCTTACCGACACTACTAGTATATTTTAGTATTTTCTGGTCTTTTCTTAACTCTTCCAGTCTATTCTTGGATATTCTTAAATGTTCTCGCCTCCTCTAACATCTTCATAAATTTTCTTACATCTTCTCAGCTCTTCTTTCCTCTTCTAGCTTCTTATTGCATCCTATCGCCCGTTTTTGGCTGGTGTTGTCTGACGCCGTATTATTTAAAAAAAAATTTTAGGTGGTTTCAGTTTTTTTGAACTAACGAATCAAAATAAAACACTGTAAAATAATATCAACTATAATGGAAGCTGTTTTGTTAAATTTTTTAAAGTGTTCTTAAAGGACATTTCGAAGTCAAGAAAAAAACAACAAAAATACCAAACTCTCCCCCTTGGTATCAAGGTCAAATGTTCCCCAAAATTTTAATTTCCAAAACAAGAAGGTGAGATCAATATCAGAGCTTCACTAAGCTTTTTGATGTTGGGTAAAAGAGAGGACGTAATATGCATACAATACCATAACTAACATACTGACCTGAGATCTTCCAATTCTCGAATGACCTTGTAGAATTGTGATCAGAGAAAAATATTGGCGAAAATAGTAAACCCGTCTGGAAAATAAATCATTCGTCTTAAATGGTCAACACTATCAATACATCGCTAAAATAAACGCATTTGTACCTTTCTACGCTACCTTCCTTGCCTATCTTTATGGCACAGAATTGCTGATCTCAACCAAATATGGTTGATTATCAAGAAATGAATCTTTCTATTGATGTGTAATATAACCAGTGACGTGTAGACGTTTTTTTTTAATTTAACGTTTCTTTGATTTAACCGTAAAAATAATCGTAAGTTATACGAGTAGGAATCTAGATACAAAAATAATTACGCAACATATTGATTTGCAGCTCTCCAATTGTCATAATACATCTTTAAAAAATGTCACTGCAATTCCTAAAATTTTCTTCACTTCATAAAGAATTTTAAAATATCACTAACTAACTTCCCCGCGAAAGATCGTAACTCTGGCTTGTCACACTCCTTGCTTCATTCACATATCTGCACCGTCCCCTAATCTTATATTATTCAGACTCTTGACAAGACGCGATTAACCCGATTCAAGTATTTGATTGTTCCAACGTCATCCTCCGACGTCCCCGACTTATTCTACCATTCATTTACGCATCGTGCGTTCTGCTTAAAGGCACTCCTTTCTACGTTTATCCACGTACATACAACCAGCCGAACCTTCTAATGTTATTGATTACGTTTAGTATAACAGTCTTGCGTTATTTATTAATCTCCGTTTAACCCTAATACCGCTATCCTGTTTAAAAAAGGTTTGGAGCACCTTATCAATAATTAGCTGACCCGGCCACGCGTTCCTGTGGCTAACGAAACACAAAGCCATCTACTGGATGGTAACCCAACCTTTTAATTCACACCACCATTTATTAATTTGCAAATTCAAATCCACACCGCCCCCTTGTCATCCACCACATACAGACATTCTCCTTTAATTATATATTTCTACCAATTTACACAAAACCTTGACAAATTATATACCTCAACCTTCTTCATGACTATCTATTGGTGAAAACCGTATGAAAATCCGTTCAGTAGTTTTTGAGTTTACACAGACGCGAAGGACTTTAATTTATAATATGTAGAGATTATGTTTTACGAGAAGAGAGAAAAATTTCGTTTTACTTTCACCTTGCCTTTGGAAATCTCTATATTGAAAATAAAGCAATAAATAGTTTTCCAACTGGTGTAATACATCCCTCCTTATTTTCCTTTTAGGTGAATAATGCTTTTTATAAAACTATTTCTTCAAAAGCACAATAAAGCTTCTTATTATTTACCTACACTGCGAGTGCTCATATGAGTCCTTTAAAATTTGTAACAGAATATTAAGTTGTAAAAGATCAAAGTCAAATATTGGAATGAAAATAAAATAAATTTTTTGACTTCATGATTCATTAGGTAACCTACAATGTACCTATCCTTATGTATTCGATACAAGAGTAGAAATGTTTTTTTTTTTAATTGTAACTTACTATATAGTTTTATCCACTCTCTTTTCCCGAAATGAAATGTATGTGCACATATAATCGTAATTATTTTTGGAGTACTTTGCCATAATGCGATATCTCCTCTTTTAGCCAACTTTTCGGAAACATTACACTGTCCATCATCAACTATACAAATTTTGCGGTCTTCGGGCACGAGGACACGCTCATTTCACATTCCTATCAGTTTATCATAAGTTACTGCATGTATACATAATCACTATTAATTTTTGTGCATTTTACAATTATTAATCACTATTAATAATTGTAAAATGCACAAAAATTAATAGTGATTATATATGTAAAGGAAATATATTCCCTTTAAATTTGAATCCTATAATGTCAATTAGAATGCAATCATCGATTGTCATTTGTTTTGTTATTCTATTATTTGATTGTTAGAAAAAAACCATTCAAAGTGATATTAATAAACATAAATGTCGTTTCTTAGTTAAAAAAAACTTTGCAACACAAGTGTTTTATTTAGAAATTAATAAAAAGGAATTAAACCTATCAACTTATTATATATATATACATGCAGTAACTTATGATAAACTGATAGGAATGTGAAATGAGCGTGTCCTCGTGCCCGAAGACCGCAAGATTTGTATATCAAAAAATTTCTCAAATCGTGTTTCTTGAAATGGCATGTTGAAAGTCGAAAGATGTTGAGTAAATTTTCGACTTTAGTTTTCCTTCAAATCGGTATAAACGGTGTCCGGAAATTCGTAGTATAAGTGGGAAACTTGTGAATCTATATCGCAGGGCACCAAATTAAAAAAAAAAGTTTTCTTTTCGGCAATTAACGTTTTGAAAAACTTTGGAGCAAGGTCTAGGATTCGACTCATTTTAAAGTTCATTAAATAGCTGATTTTGGCTCCCTAGCGTCCAAAGCACGTTTTCGAATTTGACCTAAAAATTCCAACTTACTCAAAACGAAAATTACTCGAAATCAAAAAAACTTATACTACAAAATCGACTCCAAAAATGATGTGGATTCCGCAGTTCCCGCTTGTACTACGAGTTTCCTGACACCGTGTGTATTGCAATGATGGTTGTCAGCTGAAGTACTTTAGTCTAAGCCCTAAACAAACTGTTCAGAAAAATCTGTGCAAAATTCGTGACGCCAGGCCTTACTGATCTCGATTTGGATGCTTCACGCTACGGAGGCCATAAATCATTAGAATTGGAAATCGAGAGTTGGCACCTACTAACTAAGATTACAGTTTTTCGTTTCGTAAATTAATTCAATTTATGTAAATTAACACTAGACAACTATTACTTAAGCATTGGAATTATTCATACCTTCTTTATGCAAGACATACAAGAAATTACAACGCATTTTTGTATCAATATTAATTCAATATCAAACCGTGTCTGGTCTATCGAAAATACTGTCTCGTCATAAATCTTGGTGACATCAGTTACTAGTAATAGATTTGTTTCAGATCTGACTTCAATTTCACGCACTCATTTCAATGAAGCACGTACAGATGTTATTAATTTACTACTTTCCAATTTTTGAATTTGAGCACTCACTTCAAAAAGCACGTACGAATATACATATATTATTAATCAAGTACTTTTCCATTTTTGAATTTGAGCACTCACTTCAATAAGCACGTACAAGTACATATATTATTAATCAAGTCCTTTTCTATTTTTGAATTTGAGCACTCACTACAATAAGCACGTACAAGTACATATATTATTAATCAAATACTTTTCCATTTTCGAATTTTTGAATTTGAACACCCACTTCAATAACAGATATTACTAATAGAGCACTAGCACGTACGGAGAACTAGCACGTACAGATATTACTAATTAACTACTTTTCCATTTTTGAATTGTTTAATTTTAGAATTTGAGTTGATGTATGGGGAGAGATATTTTATTCGTCGATTTTGATTGTATTAACCGATTGTATTAATTTTACATAGTTATAATTTAAAAGTAATGAAAAAGATTCCAAAGAGTCTAAGGATCCTTAAAATTAAGAAAATACTTTCACAAGTGCCATTTTCAAAGCTTAAATAATATTTATATTTATAATCCAACACATCCTAACACTTTTATAAATATATTGGAATTCAATAGTCCCAATAGCCCGTTAAGTTTTTAAGTGAAACTTCTATAGCCCCTATGATTTGGATTTCGTATGAAACGGAAATGACCGCTTTCATTATGATCACTTTTAAAGGCTCCTATTGGTTGAGATATGAAACGGTAATGATGTTGGTTTACACTCATTGGTCGTATTGATTATGACCTCACTTTTCAAGTATTGGTTGAGATTGATTTGGTAAAGTTTCGCTTCTACCGCGTGTAAACTACGCTCGAATTTTTTATTTTTTTTATTTGATACATTAGTTTAAAATTTTATAGTAAGGTTGTGATTAAAAAGAGACAAACACATACATCTATAGGATTAAGCCTGCGAGAGAATGAGATGGAATAATCGGTCTCCCTTTGTGCGGTGCTTAGTAGCCTCACAACTCTTATCTACTTTAGTTTTCTGAAGGTTTCACTTGTACCACTACTTATGAACTGCACATTTTTTTCTTTCTCTTTCATATCTATGATTTTATACTATTTTTTGTTTTTTACTGTCTTGCCTTTTCTGATGAGTTTCTGAAAACTTAATGTTAAAGTTTTATTTTCATACGTTTATGCTCCTTTTTTGCACGAGCGTGTTGCTTTAAAAAATGTAATTATTATTCATTTTTTATCAGAAGAACTCTCTTTTTATAAATTTTGAAGTTTTTCTCATCAATGTGACATATCATTGAAGAAGAAGCTAACACTAATAATCTGATCGAAATTATGAAAACGACTAGACACAGAAAAATAATAAGATAACTAACGGTCGCAACTGCGACTCAAACTCAGAACCTCTCGTCTTACCGGGGCAAACGCCTCTACCAATTCAGCTACTGAGACCTCTTATTGTTAATTCTGAAATTTGAAATATGAGATTGACAAAAAATGCATTTAAATAAGAGGTCCCAGTAGGCGAATTGGTTGAGGCGTTTGTCCCGGTAAGACGAGAGGTTATGGGTTCGAGTCACGTTGCGTTTCGTTTAGATTATAACTATTATCCTCTTCAATGCAATTATTTATTTTTAAAAACTTTATATCTTGTATCTGTTATTTGTGTTTGTATTAATAAAAACTTTTTGAAGAAGTCCTCTGCCATAATGCTTCGTTTCTATCGATCTGCACTATATTTATTTATTGATTTATTTATTTATTGATTTATTGTGAAAAACAGTATAATCCATTTACATTTCACAAATAACAGTTTATAAATTACAGTTTATAATAAGTAAGTATATACATTTATTTGCATGGGTAAGTACATCAATACTATCTGATTAGCCAGATTTGGTAAATAGTATGCTTATTGCTGTCTTAAATTCTCCTTCGTTCAAATTGAAAATGTCAATCACAGAAGAAATGTGATTTAACAAAGTAGTTATTCTCCCCAAAGGCATGATCATTGGTAGGTTGGTCCTGCCCCTTGGAAAAATAAATAATCTGTGCTGTCTAGCTCTGATGAAATTATCAGGGACATAAAAAGAAATTCGTTCCAGAATATCTGGATTGCAAATGTGCCCATTTAGCAGCTTGTGCGCCACTAACACCATTGCAATATTTCTCCTGACGTCTAGACGTTCTATCCCCAGCATTCCAGCGAGAAAATCAGAGGGATACAATAAAGGGTAATATCCGAACTCTCGCATGTAGAGGTATCGCATAAACTTTTTTTGCACCTTTTCTACATCATTTGAGTAAAGGGTATCTTCGGGTCCCCATATTATCGATCCACTCTCAAGAATGCTGCGAACCAGAGTAAAATAAAGCATTTTTATGACTGCCGTATTCGTAAAAGATTTCGAATTACATATAACAAAACCCAGCATTCGCATTGCAGAGTTGCACACCGAATCGATATGAGTTCGAAAAGTCAGACGTGTGTCAAAAATGATTCCTAAATCCTTCGTTATCGAGATATGTTTTATAGAGGTACCAGACATTTTATAGTTAAAATATAAAGTACGCTTTGCCCTTGTAATGCACATAATTGTACACTTACTACTGTTAAAAAGAAGTTTATTTTGATGACTCCACTCTACTATACCGTCGATATCGTTTTGTAGACGAATGGAGTCTTCATTTGTCGTTATACAGGTGTATAGTTTAATGTCATCCGCAAATAACAAAAATTATATATAACTATACACAGACTTACATTATTTTACCATCCATTCCCCTACTGAAAATATTTAGAATCGGTTGTTCACAGAAATTCAAATGTAACATCATCATCAAACGACCATTCAGCGCCATTTTTTAAAATATAATTGAAGGGTCCCCGTTAAACGCAGATTCTAGGTGCATTTCAGCATTCTATCAAATTGTAAAAAGCTGACAAGTTTTGATAGTGGTCCTCTTCTGCTAATCTGCTGATCACAATTTCTTTAATAGCTGCAACGGACGTAAATCGACATTTAATGGGAATCATTCAAATCTCTATTATTCTTCAAAAAAATTACACTGATTGGTCATATGATTATAACTTATAACCAAACATATGAATTTCGGTGAAATACCACGTCATTAGTGATTATTTAAATTTTTGGTTTGCAATCTTTTTTACTTATAGTATAACTAAGTTTGGATAATCAACAAAAAAACTCTAACTTTTACATATATTTGAATTTCACCTTTGTTTTCCTGACTGAATCAATGGCGCGGAATCTTTGAAGTGGAAATCAATCAGATGTTGCAGCGGAAAATGTTTTTATTATTTTTAAAAATTCTTGAAAATCATTTTCTGTTACAAAAATATCGTTTAGTTCACACGTTTCTGTTTCAAGACTCTAGCACATTAAAAAAATCCACCTCCCGAGATCCGATTGCATAAATTAATGCATACAATCGTATTTATTATTATACATATAAAACGTTCTACTTTTTACGTACACACGCGGATAAATACGATTTTTATGAAATTCTGAAAAATTAAGAAGTTAATAAACATTATTTTTTTACATTAGATCTACACTGGAGGCCCTGAGGAAAACAATTTCCCTCAGGGCCTTTTTCATCTTAGGGGATGCTGTGTGAAGGGTCTTTTTAACGAAGGGAAGGATAGGAAGTTCTGGGAAGGAAAAGGTATTAGGGGTAGGTAGGAATCTGGGGGTCAGTGTGTCCGGGAGCGACGGATATATGAATCCATCCCTCCAACTACGGTGCAAGGCGATGGGTCATGAGAGTCCAGCTGGAAAGATCAAATGGCCTCCCTCAACCAGTCGCCCGCCACGCAGCAGGTGGGCAGACGCATCCGCCGTCAAGACCTGGACAAACCTCACCCTATGAACCCGGGCACCCCTGCTTAGTCACCAAACATAGCGAACCACTTGGGGTAACCTATGGCAGAGGTGTTGGTTATCCAATAAATGGTTCCCGGGGCGGCGGTACCCGTACCCGCCTCCCAAATCGATAAATATGCACATTAAATGTCGGTGTAATCCATTCGGGATTTAGCGCGGCTGTTAGAATTGTCGACTCCATTTTCTGGGTAGGAAGGTTCAAACCTCAGTCAGACCAAATAAAAAACAAAAAAAACGTGTGTGCTTTAGACCACACGATTGAAGTAAAACTTCATTAGCTTCATCTATATGATTGGAAGAGAGAAAAAAAATGTGCACGCGCACTGCTCTCTCTTGCTCGTACAGTGTGTTACAGACAATAGGCCTGGATTGTGTCTTAGATATACGTAACGATACTTGCTATGAGCGAAATAGAGAAAGAAAATGTGTGCTCGCACCTCTCTCTTTCTATCTTCACTAACTTATATCTCCTCTCAACTACCATTCGCCTCGCTTTTCGTAACGCTCTCGTCACGCATTCACCAGCTTACTCCCCTCTTAAGTTTTACTTCAAAAAGACATTTGAAAATATATAATATAGTTTAAAAAAATAGTGTGCTTTAGACCACACGACTGAAGGAAAACTTCACTAACTTATATCTCCCCTCAACTTCCGTTCGCCTCACCCGATCACACTTTTCATAACGCTCTACACACGCATTCACCAGCTTACTCCCCAAGTCAAGGGTGTGTAAAGAAGTTTTACTTCAAAAAATCTTTATTTTATGCGCGTTAATTTTTTAATGACTATTTAAAACTGACATTAGCAAATTGTGACACTAATAAGCACATACATATCTATACAAATCCACCATATGAATGACGTTCCTTTATTCATTTTTTAAAGCCAATGAGATCAGGATTGGTTGGATAAAATTGCCACCTGGCAATGAGCCCACCACATAAAAGAGCTGATAAATCATGTATTGCATAACTCAGTACGAAAACAGACGCAATGTTTTAATTCATTAACAACGATCTGTAGTAAATAAATCGTTTGTCCACCGTCTACGAGTATTTTTGACCTTGTGCGATTGCAGCCAGAGGACGTATTATTATTGATAGTGTCTGATGTGATATTGCGAACATCGCCCAAGCAAAATTTATTATTTAGAGCATTCGTCACAGACCGTGGTTATGGTCCGCAGAAAAGTTTATGACTTGAATTAAAACCAAGAGCCAAGGCTGGATTCACTAACAAACTGTTGCACCACTTCGCCCCAGGTTTGTCGAGACTCGAAAAGCCGATAATATTTCTGTACCCGAGAAGCATAAGGATGCAAGTTTTTGATGCAGACTTGAAGTAAACTATCATGTTTATCAGTGACTGAAAGATACAAGTCCTATCATGAAGAAAAATAGGATTTTCAAAAATGTGTATGGATGCAACTACCTTTAATGCAACAACTATCTTAGAAGCAGAAAGATGTACATGCACTTGCATCTTTATGAATTAGTTGCGTTTTGAGTATTATAAATCAAATCCATTTGCATCCTTCTGCCTATAATATTAGGTAGCTTTTTTTTTACATGAATACCGCATAAGAGTCCCAACTGCTCCCGTCTGGAGCCAGTGGGATTATGGTATCCCCAATTGGGGTATGTTGTGAGGCTGATGGTAATGGGGAAGGGAAGGAGATGGGGAAGAGGGAGGTGGGGAAGTACCTGGCTATTAAGATCTGGTCACCAAACATGGTTAATGCCATTTCAAGCAACGTTTCAATTCTGAATGGTAGTCTTACACCAGGGCGATACTGAGAGTATCTTCCACTATGGAACGTGCCGCAAATATACGATATATTATTTTAAATGGATAAATTATGAATTACACAAATTAATCAAATAAAATTTATTTGCCACGCCGGGATTCGAACCCGCGACCTTCGGAGTGCTACTCAAGAGTCTTTCCTATGTAAGTAAAAAATTTCAAAAATGAATCATTTCATAATACACCACATGTCGTAACAAAATATTCCATTTCATTTTGAAGCAGAAGCACTCAAGTTTGTGTTTTTTGTAGCCTTTTTTTAAAACGATATTTTAAAAGGCTTTACATTTAAAATATTTCGTTTTATTTGCTCATTTTTAGAACATTGATTTAATAATAACTTTTTTGTTATAAGACCATAGTTATTGAAAAAACAGTTTTTTGGCTCTCCTGCACATTTACTTTTCTGGACTTGCATCCGTATGCTTCCCGGGTACAGATTTATAGTTGTTGCTTTCGCCTCTCAATTAAATTAATATTGATAGTGAAATCGGTTTAATGGTTTTGGTGTATTAGTTAATAGATTACCAATGTTGTTCAGTTATTAGATCACTGATTTTGATTGTGAATCCGATGATTGGCTATTAAATTTGTTTGCCTAGTATGGTAGATATTTTGTGCAGATATAATATTGAGGTGCACACTTCCCATCGTTTGATCGCTGGAACGTCAGTCAAACGAGTGAGTCGGTTTCGAGTAAAAATCTCACAGCGGATTCCGACATACTACTTCCTATCGAGCTGATTATTATGTACATAACATCATGTGTGCGATTTATATTAGATAGTAAACATTGTATGGATACTTTCCTACTTTTAGCAACCGTCATAATAATTTTAGCAGAGATTTTGGGTGTTCAATTAACTCTGTTCTCTTCTTCCATACATTTTCTTTAAATGGGAGAGGTCTTTAATGCGATGCACTACAAATTCTGGCCACGCCAAAAAGCTTGTTTCATTTTATTTCAGTCACAAACATGTGACTGAAATATTTATATGTGTAAGAATTTTATTTTCGCCATTATATAATAAAACCATAACCGAAAAGGGATTAGTCAGAATGAGATTTTAAACTTTTAAGCGGTTTTTATAGTCCTGATACTTTATTTTTTCTGGACTCAAAAAAGATAATAAAAAATGGTTATTTAATTAAAGCAACTTAAATATTTCTAAGCGATCGAATTTTCATACCAAAAACACATGCTTTTGGATTAGTTAACGCTGCTTCACCATAAACAGCTAATTTGAGATATTGGGACTTTTAGGTTTAATTTAACGTTTACTAAATTTATACTGAAGTTAAATATGTAGTTTATTGCATTAAAAAAATAGTCGTATTCTACTTTACAATTGGTTGTACTAGAACTTATTCACATATTTCAGCCTTCATATTTCAGAACAGTTTTTTTTAGATATCACAGGGTTGTATTATAATGCAATGTCCAGATTAAGATTTTTTCTGAAATTACAAAGATCTTTAAGGACCATGTTGAGATGTAATCTTCTAAACGAAAATACAGTGGAAATTAGTGGAATTATGAATCTAAGAATCAGTTTTGGAACTTTGGGCTTCCACTATGATATGTTTTATTGCTCGTACTATGGGCTCGGGCAAGACGGTTTGAGTTATGTGTAGTTGATGATTCCATGAGAGTTGACCACCGGACAAGCTCTCTACAAGTTGATTCCTCGGACACTTGATCCCCCAAATGATTATTTCTGTTTCAAGAAAGCCAAAATCTGAATAGGTGTAAATGGCCTCGAAGAATAAAGAGAGTACACAGAACCAATATATTGCAATATATTTATGCATTCTTATTGTTCTTATTTCATCTTTGAGGATGTTGGGTGAAGGGTCTTTTTAAGGATTGGAAAGAGAAAAATTTCTATGCAGGAAAAATATTTGAGAGGTAGATAGGATCGGGGGATCCGTGCCCAGGAGTAATGTGTGGGTCCAACTCTCCCACTGGGGTGCAAGGCGTTGGGCAGAGAGAGTCCGGCTGGAGAAGTCAAAGAGAGGGAACCGGCCTCTCCCGATCCGGCTGCCAGGCAACTGGTGAACTGACGAACTCGCCGCCAAGACATGCACAAACCTTACCCCATAAATACGGGTACCTCTACTAAGTCACCATTACAGCGAACCGCTTGGGGCAGAGGTGTTGGTAATTCCTATCCATCACCAAATTGAGCCTGCATTTACCCTTCTTTTAATATCCTATCAGCCTTTCTATCTCTCGTGAACATTCTTCCAAAATACACAAACGTGCTCGTATTCATCATTCACAACTCTAATCCACTTTTGCACATCCTAAGATAATCGTAATTTCAATCAAGGTTATAATATAAAACAGTGTGTCGAATGAAATAATAATTATTACGACTTACGACTACCATATCTAACACAATTTCGCAATGATAACAGCATTGCGTCCGAATGCGTTATTTAATGTTTCAACTATTTACAATCTATGTCTATATCATTTATGCCAGTTTAAGTTTAACGACTCTTGGAGTGGCCGAGTGGCTGACCCCGAATGTGATCAGTTGAAACACCTTTACTGAGTCCATATGGCCGCGACCGCTCGGTGCTTGGTTCAGTAGATTACGACGTCCATCATCAATCTTGGCAGTGAGTTTGGTCAGTTCTAATCGGCTTGGAACAACAATTTTGTAAAATCGCTGACTGCAGTATCGTCGGACTAGCATCTACCATCGTCTGACCTATTCCTAGACACGCGGCTTATTGTTATAGGGTTGCAAGATCAACGTCGCAACTTTGCCAATATGTATCATGGTAAAACCTATTTTTTAAAGTTTTTGAAGTAAAACTTCTTTAGGCACGCTTGACTTGGGGAGTAAGCTGGTGAATCCGTGACGAGAGCGTTATGAAAAATGTGATTGGGCGAACGGTCGGGCGAGGCGAACGGAAGTTGAAAGGGAGATATAAGTTAGTGAAGTTTTACTTCAGTCGTGTGTTCTAAAGCACACGCGTTTTTTTTTAAAACTTGATTCTAACGTGGATAGAACCCTGTCATTGTGATGACGCGCACTGCCAGAGATCACAGGCTCCTTCATGCCACTCGTACAAAACGTGACAATAAGTTATGTTTTGAACGGGACCGTCCCGTTTTTAAGGACCATACCCTTCGATCAAGTTAGGTCAATGACCATACCCTATCCCGTTGTCCCAAAAGAAAGCGTCGGGACGATGAAATTAACCGTTTAATGAAAGATTCTCAATTATTAGTCATTGACATCAAAAAACGAACGGGGGTGACATCATGTTATCCGCACCGGGTGCCACCCATGCAGGAGTTCAAGATTAAATGTAGTTTTTAATATTTCTATTTTTGTGAGTGATATTTCATGGTGGAATTCCATTATAATATATTAAATGTAGGTTCTCCCCCCTCGCATCTCTATCTCTACCAATGCCCGTTTTAAGTCAAAAAAATCTGGTCACCTTAGGCATGCGTCATGTTCCTCGTGCCTTGGTGCCGATGCATGGAGAGAAGCCACTAGCGACGAGCACGAATGACGTCACTACTTTCATGTAAGAGACGTTTCTATGAATTGTCAGGAAGAAAATGTATGATAGGATAACCTAATAATGTAAACCCGCCATTTTCTAATAAATAATGAAAATAATAATCTTAGATAATCACTCTGTAAATTGCCATCTCAACACAGGCGTTTCACACCTAGTGAGATGGGCAATACGTCATTTTATAACCAAATGTAATATGAAAATAATTAAATAAATAAATAAAATGCTCTTCATGATACCAATTCTATTTTCTCTACTAGACAACATTTTATATGATTACCTCGATGTTGCGGGTTATGATAGTTAGGAATTTTATACGAAAGTGGTTGGGAGGGATAGAAGAAGGTTTGAAGAGATTCTAAACACGACTAAAGAAGCGCATTTCTTTATGTAATAAAATTGTATAAACTATTTTCTGTCTTTCTTTTTCTTATTTACGTGTTCTTACTTGTATGTATTTATTTTATTTATTTATTTTTCTTTGTTTTACAGTTTTTTAGAGAAAAATGTATCCTTACTGGGGTACCCCGTTCTAAACACAAAGTGTACAAGTTTTCTTGTTTGAAATATAAGTAAATACATATGTTAAAATATTACAGAGGAAAATAATGAAGTTAAATCTAAAATAAAGTACAAAACAAGCATTAATCTTTGTTAGGTTGCAAAATTGTATCTATTTTCTTCCTTCCCATTTCCATAATCCATATTTTTATGCTTCTTTTGAAGTCGGTTATTTTTTAATGGTTTTTATTGCATGAGGGAGTAAAGTAAATAATTTTCAAGAGAAGTATTGCGTTTTTCTTGGTCAAAAAGTCGTTTTAATTGTAGGTTGGTGGAATGTATGTTGTAATGTGAATCTTGTGTATGTGCTTAATATTATCTGTGGATTTTTTGGGATTGCATTAACTTCTCCACAGAGTAAAGTCAATGGGGTTTTCACAAACTATGAATAATTGCGTGGAAGATTAAAAGGTTTTTCCTGATTATTATATATTTTTTCAATTTGGGAGGCGGGCATGGGTACCGCCTCCCCGGGAACCATTTATTGGATAACCAACACCTCTGCCATGGGTCACCCCAAGTGGTTCGCTACGTTTGGTGACTTAGCAGGGGTGCTCGGGTTCATGGAGTAAGGTTTGTCCGGATCTTGGAGGCGGATGCGTCTGCTCACCAGTTGCGTAGCAGGTCGGATCAGGAGAATACGAAGAAGAATTGAGGGAGTCCCTTTGACTTACCCAGCCGCACTCTCTCGGAACATCGCCTTACACCGCAGTGGGAGGGATGGATGCATACGTTCGTAACTCCTAGACACACTTACCCCCAGATTCCTAACCATCCCTAATACCCTTTTCCATTCCCAGAACTTCCTCCCCTTCCTTCCCTATAAAGACCATCCACACAGCATCCTTAAAGATGGCATAGGCCCTGCGAGAAATTATTTCCTCAGGGTCTCCTAAGTGGAGCTAATGTAATTAAAAATAAAATCGAGTGCAGTTCACACGCGGTAGAAATGAAACCTTACTCACACAAACTCAACCAATTGGAGCCTTTATAAACAGAAATTTTAACAAAAACAAAAAAACGACTTAAACAAATGCACTAAAAAGTAAAAAAATAATTTCGTATTCTTCTTTCTTTTTTTTACATGAATACCACACAAGAGTCCCAACTGCTCCCGCCTGGAGCCAGTGAGACTATGGCATCCCCAAATGGGGTATGTTGTGAGGCTGAAGGTAGTGGGGAGGGAAGGAGGTAGGGAAGAGGAAGGTGGGGAAGTATCTGGCTATTCAGATCTGGTCACCAAACACGGCTAAAGCCGTTTCAGGCAACGTTTCAATTCTGAATGGTGGTCTTACACCAGGGCGATACTGAGAGTATCTTCTATATATTATTTTAAATTAATAAATTGTGAAATACACAAATTAATCAAATAAAATTTATTTGCCACGCCGAGACTCGATCCCGCGACCTTCGGAATGCCTTACCGCAACAACTTACAACTTAATAATCAACTTACTTTTTCTACTCATCAATATGTAGGTACGATTGTTATTTTTGGAGTCGGTGTCAGCCAAGGTAGGTTTGTAACTATATACACAGTTATAGGTGAGATGTGGTTGTTGCCGCGACTTGACGAGGCGAGAGGCGTGAGCGGTGCCGCGGCGGGAGGGGAGTTGTCAATTGAACACGCCGGGCCGGGTACCTTGGTTGATACCGACTAATCAATAAAAAATAACAATCATACCCTCGTATTGATGAGTAGAAAAAGTAAGTTGATTATTAAGTTGTAGAAGAACACGAAAAATTTTTTTTTACTTTTTAGTGCATTTTTAAAGTCTTTTTTTTTGTTTTGTTAATTTTTTTTTTTGTGAATGTAAAGTACACTAACTAATTTGTTTGGGTAGACCTACTAAACGTGCTGCTCATATGAGACATTATATGAGACATTACTTGACCATAACGACATTACGGTGGTGACTCAAAGATCCGGATAGCCTATAAAAGATTCGGCCGAGTATCGTTAATTTGCTCCTAAGAATTGAAGATCCCATAATCAACATCTCATAACCTAACCTAACCACACTCTCATCAAACTGCCCTTGAAGTACATCCTTTCCAATAAAAAAAACAGTCATCGAAATCGGTTGGCGTGATATTGAGTTATTCGTCCATTTGTCGCGCACATACTTAATGCGACTTATATGGTTTTCTCATGGATGCCATTATCAGAACTGGACCAAATTGGGACCACACGGAAAGCACAAGCTTTCAAATAAAAAAAGAATCATCAATATCGGTTCACCTAGTCGAAAGTTCTGAGGTAACGAACATTAAAAAAAATACCGTCGAATTGAGAACCTCCTCCTTTTTGAAATCGTTTAAAAAGTGAGCTAATAATTCAGCCAATGCGGTAAGGTTTCATTCTATCTCATTCTCTCGCAGGCTAAATCCTCTATAGGATAATATATGTATGTATGTTTTTGTCTCTTTTTAGCGTCGTTTCCATTTCACATGAGTTTCAAATCACAATGGTGCTAAAGAAGTCTCACTTCAAAAAAAAATATCGATTAATATTTTAATATTTTTCCTAATAATTATTATTGTTTTATAATAATAAAACCGCAAATTCCGAAACGGTTTCTTCTGGCTACAACATCATTATGACGTGTTTATCATTATGACGGCTGATACCAAGGAACTATAATTGAACTATAATATCCGTACTCTTAGGCTGACACCAACATTGCCCGGCGTGACGTCAATGCCGCCGAATTCACCAATAGAAACGATCATGCGTTTTTCCGGAATATCGAAAATGGCACATTTTAAACACTTATTGAAAAATTATTCGTCAACATAAAAATACCTCCATTACCGTATTTTTTTCTGAATATTTTTCGATAATAAAAAGCAGTTAAAATACCCGATCTTCAATATTATTAAAACCATTTAAATTGTGTTAATTCTGAATAATGCGAATCTTTCATTCTGGATTGATCTGCATGTATTATATATGAAATAATAAAACTATATATTATAAAAAAAAATTATACATATATTATAAAACAAATTGTACAATGTGCGTGCCGCTAAATCTCAGGAATGAGTCCCAAGGGAATTATATGGTGTGGTAGCCCTCTATCCCCCATCCATGAAGAAGGTTCCCGTTTTTTCCTGAAGGGCGTGCCTTTGAAGATATAAGGGCTGAAAGCTTTGCCATCTAGAAATTTCTAGAACAGTTCAGAACATTCGAGAGTCTTCGAGAGCATTCCACAAATTCCAGAACATCCCAGAACATTCGGGAACATTCAGGAATTTACCAGATCATTGTAAAACAATCCAGAACACTCTCGAATGTTGTGGAATGGTCTGGAACGTTGCGGATCATTCGAAGCCTTTTTTTGTATGAGTGGGGCTACCCATTAGTAGCGGTATACAAAGTATGATCCGTCGTGGGTTCTAACGTCACTTCAATCTCATTTCAACTCCCCGAACGAAGCCGGGTACCCCTGCTAGAGACAAAATAAAAATTGTCCACGAAAAATAATTTCCTTTGTTGGATTATGAACCCACAAACTCTGGCCTAGAGCCAAAAAGCGCGTTCTAACGGAGAGCTTGTCGTGTTTGTTTAAAATGTTGACTCTACCTCCAATGTCCAATTCCACTTGAAAGCATTGTAAAATCAAAATATTAAGCTCAAACGAAAAACATTTTTTTTTACAAATTTCCGAAGTTGCAACCTTCCAAATATTTCCTGATAGTGAGAACTAACCTTTGAAAGGCTAAAAAAATTACGTTAACGATTTTTCATAAACATCTTTTGTCGACAAGTTCCAAACAGCTCTTACTTCTACAGCCTCGATGCACAAAGCCAACGCCAAAAGTTAGTGTTAACTAACTATTAAATAATTGAAAGAAACATAAAATGATGTTTTGAAGTTGAAAGAAGTTTGTCGGATTTCATTAATTTAGTTGGGAATTTGAAATGATGAATAAAAACGTGACGAAATCCGGTTTCACCTCAAATGTGTATAATAAGTTGATAGGTTTAATTCCTTTTTATTAATTTCTAAATAAAACACTTGTGTTGTAAAGTTTCGATTGAGTTTCGCTTATATTGTCTTCATTTATTTAAACGACATTTATGTTTATTAATATCACTTTGAATGGTTTTTTTCTAACAATCAAATAATAGAATAACAAAACAAATGACAATCGATGATTGCATTCTAATTGACATTATAGGATTCAAATTTAAAGGGAATATATTTCCTTTACATATGTATTACTTTCAAGAATGGTTATGCTGAAACGCGCGTTTGCGTAAATTGAGTAAGGCACACAAAGTTACATCGATTAATTTTTAAGTAAAACTTCTTTTCGCACGCTTGACTTGGGGAGTAAGCTGGCGAATGCGTGACGAGAGATTTACGAAAAGCGAGGCGAACGCTTCGTGTATTACTGAAGGGGCAAGAGAGAGAGGTGCGAGCACACATTTTCTTTTTCTCTTTCTCTCATAGCCAGTTACGTTACCAGGCCTATTGTCTGTATTACACTGTAGGAGCAAGAGAGAGCAATGCGCGCGTACATTTTCTTTCTATTTTCCTATCATATAGATGCAGTAGAAGTTTAACTTCAGTCGTGTGGTCTAAAGCACACTCTTTTTCTTTAAATATGACGGATTTCCAGCGAGTACATCTTGTTATCGAACAGAATCGAGATCTGATCATATAAATTTTGATTGCTCTATACGCCGAGCCATTAATTAACCTCAGACACCATCGTACAGCGCCCGTAAAACGGGGTCGATCGCTCACATATTAATTTGCCAATACATAAGTGCTCCTTGGGCTCTCGCCGGTTGCGGTTTCACAACGCCCGCGCCCGCTTCAATGAAATCACTATCACAATTTACTTAAATGATTCATTGAACACCCGTTTACAACTGTCACAAACGAAGGAGGCATGGCTTTTTGACCTAGAATCTCGAATGTATACGACTTTTTTTATGAATTGTGATAAACCGACAACGCCTAACGCTCAAGTGACTGACTTACTAATGTTTAATTACATAAACATTTTACAATTATTATAAGTAATAATTATTAGCCTGAAACACTCATAGACATTGAAAAAATCTCCCGCGAAAAGATACATGCCGCCGACGGGACTCGAACCCGCGTCCTTCTGATTTCCGGTCAAATGCTCTACCATTGAGCTACGTCGACTGTCGTAGCTGAAGCCGACGAGGCTAATAATTATTACTTTTGTGCTATGCATAAAAATCTTGTCTTAAACATTAGTTTATCAATTAAAAATAACATAAACATTTAACTAAGCGTCAAGATATGTGCTGTTATTTGTTACCACTTTCAACTGTTTTAATGTTTAGATTATATTCTAATGTTGACGTTGGACGTCCACAAGTCTAAATTTATTGAGATTCGGAAAATTCAATACACACAATTCAGCGTGGAAAGTTCTCCACGGAACATTCACCTCGGGGAACATTCACCGTACACAATTCACAGCTTAAAAAATCATTAAAAATATATATACCAGAGTGTTCAATTCACTAGAGGTAGCAGTGAAACCTGAAAACTAAAGAAGACGAAGCACTTTTTAATCAATGTGACGGTGATTTTATTAATATTTTTTTCATCGAATTCCAGTGCACCCTTTCCTATACATCCAATTGGTATTTGTGTTTTCTTCTTCGGAGTCGCTATATGTCGTTTTCTTTTGTGCTTTCCATTGAGTTTTCTTTTGCCTGTTCATTTTAGAGTGGTTTGAAGATTGGATATTGATTTTACAAAAACATTTTTTTTTTTATTTCGCAGGATTAGATTCTTGGTCTGCCAAATTTCTGGGCGCTAAGGTTCGTCAGGCACGTCGGATTCGGAGACTTACGTGGGACCGTGGATTTGTCGCATTATATTGGAACCGAGTACCTGGGAAATAAATAATTGCTACCTCATTCTCTCGCATGCTAAATCCTACGGATGTATGTGTTTTGTCTCTTTTTAGTGTCGCTCGCTTCCGTTTCATCGAGTTTCAAATCACAACGGTGCTAAAGAATTTTTCACTTCAACAATAGATATCTAAATAGGTACATAGAATGGAACCGTAAAAGAATAATAGCACTTTCTTTTATGTGACCATGAAAACGAGTTTTAAAATAGGCAACGCATTCCCTACGAGCGGTATTACTTCCCGTGCCAAATCCGAAACATTACAATCTGACGGAGATATATTAAAACACAGAGATATTTCCAAGAAAAATCATTAGCATGGCATTTTATTATAATATCACTTATTCACGGCCAAATGAAACTTCAACAGCGTAGTGAAAAGTGACTAGTAAAGTTTATATTTAGCCCGTCTAGTTAGGTAATCTTTGTTTTTGCAGGATAGTAACGTCATTAGTGAAAGATCAGAAATACCCCGAACCTGCTCTCGACGCTTTCTTGGGGTTTTGGCAGGGACAATAATAATGATTGTTATTATTGGAAAATTTCATCATACGGTTCTGGCTTTCGCAGCTGCGTTCGAAATTCTTTACCGAGTTTCGTTAATACAACTTTGTCAGTACCTAACCTACGCAGTGGGAGACCGAAATGATTTTTAAAATGATGGGTAATAATTACAAGTTATAATGCTATACAGCGTCGAAGGATTTGAACCAGCGATTTCTGAGCATTTTTTTTGTAAAAAATGTAGATGTTCGATACCCCTTTCGCTTGATGTCTGTCTCTCTGGCCGCTGAGAGTTGTAAGGCACCTTGCCAACTACGCTGTGGAAGGCACGCACCGAGGTGCGAATTTACCGCATTATATTAGAACCGAGTATTTGTTTAGAACTGAGTTGTGACGCATTTTCGTTTCACCCGAATTTTAAGTCACTAACGGCGCTACAGAAGTTTCACTTCAATAAAAATATTTTTCCATCACACATCGGAACTGAGTAGTCAGGTATGGCATAGCGGTTCACGTGATAAACACTCCGTCTCGTTCCGGTAGCACAGTAATGGGCTCTCCTCACGACACTGCATGTAGTGACTGCGGCAGTGACTGCAGAGAGCGTGGAGTTGAGCAATCTAGCGCTGTCTCGTTCGCTCAAACCCATACTCTCTGCAGTCACTGCCGCAGTCACTACATGCAGTGTCGTGTGTAGGCCACTTAACACACAAGACAGCACGTATAGACGTGGAAGAGTGTTATAAGGGGAATTTTTCGTTGTTGTTGTTTTAATGGAAAAAAATATCATCGGATAGCTAAATTACATGTACTTCTTGTAGGTACTCCAATTATTCTGAGATATCGCTGGTTCGGGTACGTTACACAAAGTATAACGTATTATTTTGAACATAACTCCGGAAATGTCCTCGTCATGGAATCCCTCATGGAGTCTAGTCTACTGTAGAAAGACATATTTATGTAGGTCCCATCAATCTCGAATATTTCGAAAGACCATAGTATTTGTTTTTGTTTAGCTTGTTTTTTTCTTCATGTACATATATGCTTTATGGGATGTGTGAGATCGTATAATCTCTCTACATAATAAAACAAGTTATCATTTTATAATATCTTTCTGAAAACTCGCAAAAAGAACTTTTTAGCACAAATTGTCATTTATTTATTTATTTATTAATTGTTGTTATACGCCCGTAGGGGCTTTTACATAGATTAGAAAATAATATTTAAGATATCGAGGATTACAGATACATAGAATTTATACCAAAAGTTATAAAAGTGAAAAAACTTTTAAGAATATACAAGTAGTTTTTAAAGAAGAAAAAAATCCACTTGTATAATCTTGTGGAAAACCGTGAAATATTTTAAACAATGTTTTAAACAATTTAACAATAACATAGAACAAAATATAATATAAACATTACAATAACAAATCAAATTGTTAAATATTATACCATGTTACAATAATTTGTAGGATTCCACAAAGTGTTGGTTTAAATTGCATTTTAGAATGTAAAGGGAATCAGCGAATACATCTACAATACCACTAAACTTGTTGCCTAAATAATGCATCCTATTGGTAAGTGAGTGTGGTTGATAGTTAGTTGTGTATGTGTTGCAAAAGAATGTTATATTTATTTCATTTATGTAATAATGATCCTGTGGAATTTCCATTTAAACTACATAATGTCCATTCACAAATAATAATGATTTATGTCGGAAATACAAAAACCAATGAGTGCAGTTAACACGTGGTAGAAGCGAAACTTTACCAAAACAATCTCAACCAATGAAGAACCAAGAATCCTTGAAAAGTGAGTCTCAATAAAAGTCGCCAATGAGCGCAGACCTAGCGTCATTTCCGTTTTATATCTCAACCAATAGAACCCTTGATAGGAGTATGATGCTTCACAGGTCCTGTATGCGTCATTTCCGTTTCATCCGAATTCCAAATCGCAATATGGCAACAGAAGTTTCACTTCAAAAACACAGACAACTATGGTATTGGTATAGCAACCAGAGTTGACCCGAATACATTACTCACACAGATGGATTGCTGGCGTATAGCATGTTTCAATGTTGTCATTATTTATCTTACACTTAATTGTAGAAAATAACAGTAGAAAATAACATGTGAAAAAGAAAAAAAAGGGGTAATCGTTGTCACTTATCGTCCCTTTCTAGATAAAACCATAAACAATGCAAAATACTGTTTCACAGTGGGCAGTGACGTTTACCGAGGACATCATTATATAAGTTCTAAATTTTAAACGTATGCAGCAATTCACACAATCGTAATTTATTGATATTTGAAGCAATAACTTACTAACATAAATATGTATTTGGATTAACTTATTGACGTTTAAAGCTCGTCGTAATTTTTAATCATTAATAATATTTAAAACTCAAATAAATATGGGAATAGAATTAGACACCGAAAATAAAAAAGATAGCAGTCGAAACTGGAATTCGAATGTAAATTCTTTGACTGGAACTAAAATATACAGGGTGTTAAGGGACGTACTTAATAAGAACATAATGGACTAGTGATTCGTTATATCATTTGGTGTAAAAAATGTAAATTTAATTTTGTCACCGGTGACTTTTTTAGTGTTTTTTTTTTCAATTTTTATTTTTTCTTCAAAACCAAACATTTTTTTCTTCGACAGGTCACACTGGCTAAACCACCCAACCCCTCACCCATCCCTCCCGGTCCTATACCTACGGATTTTTAAATGTTTTTTTTTTAATTCCTGTCAAATATCCTCCGTCAAAATATCCTCCGTCAAAATATCTCTCGACATAATAACCCAAGGACATAATATCCTATGGACAAAGTATCCCCCGACAAGGAAGGAACGAGAGAGAGCAAGTAACTAACAGTTTCGATTTAAATTTTGTTGTGTCAGATTAGGTTAGGTTTCAATTTAAAATTTAAAAGTTAAATTTAAGTTTTGTCGGATTAGGTTAGGAAATTTTGTCAGAGATATTTTACCGGGGATGTTTTGTCCGTAGGATATTTTGTCGGGGATATTTTGTCAGGGGACATTTTGTCGCGGAACCCCCTGTATATTGTACTCCGGTAATTATTGTCTCATGTTGTGTGCGCATTTTCTGTGTGTCACTCGCGGTGTTTTTAACTGGTAAGTTTGGCGTAGGTATCTTTATCATAATATTATGGTGACAAGACTGACAAGTGCTCGTTTGATAGGAATCTTGGTGAGATACGAAACATCGATAAAGTGATAAATGATAACAATTATTTACTACAAAAAACCGAGGACCAATTCGAAATTCGGACAAATTTTAATTGTAGATGATATTTGGTTGTAAGTTGAGACTCTTGTCGGATAGCGCACTCAAAACAATTGGTCCCGCAATGCGGGAAAAAAAACTTGTGACTGCGGATGTTCTTACGCCTTTAAATGGACAAGAAAAGTATAATTCTGGGGCGACTTTTTTAACATTAGCTCCACTGCAAGATAGGTCGAGAGCGTCTGGCTGGTGAGGTCAAAAGGCCTCCTTCAGACAGTCTCTCTCGATCCATTCCCCCACACAGAAGGTGGGCAGAGGCATCCGCCGCCGACCTAAACAACCCTCACCCCATGAACCCGGGTACCTCTGCGAAGTCTTATGTGACCTGTGACCTATACAATTATTATCTAATAATTGGCATCATCATGGCATATCCGCCTCCCAAATTAAAATGGTTTGGATCATAACATAATGTTTGGATGAATGGCTATATCATAAATAAAGAATAACAACATTAGACCTAAATGGGTACCTTGTGGTAATCCGTTAGCGTAGAATGCTTTGGATATTATAGATTATTAACATGCATAGGAAATTAGTGGCCTTGAAAAGCCCCATGCATTAACGAAAATTTTGGTTGCGCTGATAATCTTTACAAAAAACATAATTCGTATTATCACAATGTCAATCAATATAAAAAATCATTAAAAATATACTGCAAAAAATAGGTCCCAACCATAATTACTTGTAGAACAAAATGGACCCCCACTAGCCACCTCCTTTATACAGCATAATTAGAAAATAGTTAGAATATGTTTTCTTTATAAAATATAATTGGAAGCCTTATGAAAAGATCCACAAAAAAATAATAAAAGACTAACAACTGATGATGGCACTAGTATTCTCTTGAACATAAGTGCATTGAATCAACAATCATCACGGATATTATATTTGTGGCGGTTTTACCCAAACAAAACAAAAAAAGCAATTTGTATAAGAATTTTCTGAACACGTGTGTTACAGAAAAACTTGTTTTGTAAAGAATAGTATATATTTTTTATTTACTTTTAATCCAGTTGGGCATCCGTGTAAAGGCTTATTGAGTACGTTTTGACGAAGGGGTGACAATATATCTAAGTAAGTTAGTTAAAAGGGTCAGTTAGTAAACACAACTTTCTTCACCTCATTCAACGTAAAAATACCATTATTAAATTTTATTGAATTAATTAATATATCATCAATGTAATATATCATTGAAGAATAAGATAATACGAACAAAACATGAAACAGAACACGATTTAGAAAAATTAAGAGGTAATGGTCGCAACTCGGAATTGGACCCCGGATCTCTAACTTTTTTAATTTTTGAAAAATATAAGGGGAAGAAAATGAAAAATAAATCTCATTGGCAAATAAGGCTAACGCCCATTAATTATAAGAAGACAATAAATCAAGGGTTCGATTATTGCGACCGTTACTTTTTTATTTTTCCGTGTTGTGTTCTGATTCATGTTTCGTTTAAATTTATTAGTATTATCATCTTCTTGAATGATTTTTCATTATTACATTACATTCCTATTTAGAACAAAAGCATAGTCGATAAACCGCTGTTAGTGTTATTATAAAACATTGTATAAGAAATAATCCCTGACATGAAAAAACCCTCAAAACAGAGAAAAATATCAACGTAAATGATTGTTTTTAGAATTAAATGAAATCAAATAATTAATATGTCAAACCACAAAGTGACTGCTTTCTACCAAAATATAAAATCGGCGAGTACGGCCTCAAAAGCAAAAATGTATAAAAACTTTTCGATAAAATACAAAGTGTTGTGCATTAATATATATTTTTTCAAACAATGTTTAAGAAAGAAAGTGTTTCCAAAGTACATAAATGTACATTTTAACAGTGCTAAAAATAATTCATCATTCCATGAATCTTCCATTCATCTAGCAAAAATAGCGTGGCTAAAAGAGGATCTTAAATGTGCTTATAAACAACGTAATAATATAAAACTTAATTTAAAACTCTTACATACAGAACTAGTATATGATCTGCACTCTGTTGAGTGGGACTTATTCGACGATAAAGTCAGACACCTAGTTTCTGTGAAAGCATTTAATAAACTTAATATAATTAATAAAAAACTTGATATGTTGTGTTCCTTAAATAAATCTAATAATAATGAAAACCTAAAACCGGTTCATACGTTTTTTGACCGAGTCCAAAATCTGTCAACAGTACATTTCCTACCTGAAGAGATGAACCTATTATCGAAAGGTTTAAAATACAACCTAAAATACAATAATAAAAACTTTAATTCTGCAATAGAAAACGTTGCAGTAGATATCGATACAGCTTTATATGGTAAACCTCAACGATTCTTCTACAAAAGTGCAGAAACAATAAAAAATCTAATACCTAAATTTAAATTTACTCCAAACCCCGAGACAACCGTAATGAAAAATATTCGTGCTAAATTAGAAGACGAAAATTTAATCCTGACCAAAGCGGACAAGGGAAATACCGTGATTATAATACCTCGAAGAGAATACAATACAAAAGTGCAAGATTTCATCAATAACGACAACTTCATAACTCTTCAAAAAGACCCTACTGGAAAATTCTTAGATAAAGTTAAACTAACTCTTAAAGCCTGTAAATCCCAAATGTTTCAAGATGAGTCATATCATCAAGTTAAGTTTTTAACAAAGAATTCGAAAGCTCCAAAATTATATGGATTCCTCAAAATCCATAAAAGTGATAAACCTATAAGACCAGTTGTTAGTTGCTGTGATGCCCCAAATTTTAAAATATCTTCTGTTATTACTAATGTTTTCCATAATTCCAATATTTTCTCTCCAAAATATACGATCAAAAATTCATTTTCACTAGTAGAAGAACTCAAAGATTTGGATCTCCCTAAAAATTGCAAACTCATATCGTTTGATGTGGTTAACTTGTTCCCTAATGTCCCCATAGAGGAGAGCAAATGTTTGATCTCTAATTTATTAAATACTTCTAATTTACCCAAAGATTTAGTGAATGATCTGACTTCACTATTTAATGTTTGCCTTAACCAAAATTATTTTCAATTCAATGGTGTTATATATCAGCAAATCGAAGGCCTTCCCATGGGGTCTCCTACAAGTCCTTTAATTGCTGATATATTCATGAATAATTTAGAAAACAAAATTTTAACTAGTGCCTCACCCCTTGTAAAAAACGTCTTACTATGGCGTAGATACGTCGATGACGTGTTCTGTATTTGGACAGGGACTCAACGTCAATTAAATGCCTTCCTCATCCTTATAAATTCATACCATCAAAACATTAAATTCACATTAGAGATAGGAACTAATTCAACTTTAAATTTTTTAGATCTCACCTTATCTATCGTAAATAATAAAATAAATTTTAACATCTTTCGCAAGCCTACCTACACCGACGTCGTTATCCATAACACATCCAATCATCCTGTTTCACATAAACACTCCGCGTTTCATTCAATGGTTCATCGTTTGGTCACAATACCGTTATCTAATACTAATTTCTCCAACGAACTAGCAATAATTAAAAAAATCGCGGTTAATAATGGTTATAATGCCGAACTCATTGATGCAATTTTAAATAAAAAACAAAAACAAATAGCCACTAAGAATTTCTTATTTACTAATCATAATAATATAAATAATAATAATAATCTTTGTTACCAATGGCGTCGTATTTTATTCATTAATCAGTTCTCTTCCTGCAGTGTAAAAAATCTACCTCCCGAAATAAGACCGGCATTTTACACAAACAATAATTTAGTAAAGTTTTTAATTAATTCAAAAGATAAGGACGAAAAACTAAGTCATTCCGGAATATATAAATTAGATTGTAATGATTGTTCATCATTTTATGTAGGTAAAACGACGCGTAATGTCAATATTAGAATCAAAGAGCATCTTAGATGCTTAAATAATAATGGATTTTCGGAATTCGCTAATCACCTTATTGATAAAGATCATACCTTCAATCAAAACACCGGTGTTAAGATTTTACACAGAAATAGTCATGGTAACAGGCTTAATAATTTAGAAGCACTCGAAATAAAGAAAGCCGTTAAAACAAAAACCCAAATCCTTAATAATCAGTTAAATGTGTCCAACAGTCCGATATTAGGAATATTTCCCATAAACTAAAAAAACCCGTAGCCACTTTATTCCTTAATCACCTGTTTAAATGACGTTTTGTCCCGGTAGATATAATGTAATTATTCATTAGATATACCCGTCTCTTTCTCTCTATCACTATGTAGGATTGTAATTACAATCTCTCACTCTTACTTTATATTATGTTTTGTCTCTGTCTGTATGTATATATAAGCTCACACAATGTATTTTTTCATCAGTTTTAATTTATACCCTGATGATGCTTGTATTAAGCGAAACCGGTCGGTAAATAAAAATTAAATCAATAAATCGTGGTTACAAACAAAGTGATTGTTTTCCTTTAATTGAAATCAAATAACTTTGCAAAGTTTGAGAAGATTTCTTTTTTGTAAAAAGTTGAAAAACTCGTGTGACGGTCAAGTGTGATCTATAGCCAATTATGGTAATGTCATTTCCATTAACTAGGAACAAAGTTCACTCAAGGTTTCTTTTCATGAACAATGCCTAAATTAAAATTTTATTTTAGTTCTTGCAATTACCCTTTATTCTGAAGTGAAAACTTCTTTCTGATTTGAAAAATCACCGTTGTGATTTGAAACTCGATAGCGATAATGAAAAAAGAGACAAACACACACATCTGCAGGATTTTGCCTGCGAGAGAATGATATAGTATAATCGGTCTCCTCTTTGTGCAATGCTTCGCAGCTTCTCCACTCCTGTCTACGAGTACTTTAGGGAACGTACCCATACTACGTGACCAACTTTTTGCAATTTTTAACCCCCCCCCCCCCTCCCGGTGACCAAAAACCTAAGCCCACCGCCGCTCATTTGTACCCCCCCGTAATTTGAAGATCCCCCCCCCCCTGAACAGGTCACGAAGTATGGGTACGTTCCCTTAGTTGTCTGAAGGTTTCGCTTCTACTGCGTGTGAATTGCACACTCTCATTTTTTAAATGAAAACTTTTTAGAACCGTTTTGATTTACATGATTTTTTTTAATCAAAAAGTAAATATCTATTAAGGATATGTGCTTCCTTATTTTTACGGTTTTGAAAATAGGGGCCATTTAATAAAAATTTAACTTTTCATGATTTTAGAGCCAACTTTGACAAAAATTTGGGAGTTAATAATAATTATTTAAAATAATAGTATTTGCTTTAAACACTATGTGATATAAAATAAAATAATTTAAATTGTTAAAAAAGGCTTTTTTATGATCGAAAATTTAAATTACAAATGACCGATTTACGTTAGAACACAAATTTGTCGTGTGTAAATTAAAATTTGTTCGTTTACCTTACGATGTTTTATTTCTAACTAGCGGAAATTTGCCCCGTCACAACACGCCCCACCCTCCCCTACGTTCACTGTTTGTCTCATTTTCGACTATTGACATTTAGTGTGTAAGAAAGAGGGGCAGCATTATATGATTAAGAACAAAAGCAAAACAATCAGCGCATTGACATTTGACGTTTTTGAATTTTTGGAATTCACGCACAGTTAAATATTATAAATATCACAATATCTTTCAAAATATGTGAATTCGTTCCGTACAAAAGTATGAAAATAATAATTTTCTTCATAACTTTCTTTTTCGTGAATTTTTGCGATGTTTTAATAGTTATTCTGTTATCCGGGCGGAGACAAATCCAACAAATCAAAGATCATCAAAATCGGTCCAGCCGATCTCGAGTTATAAATAGTGTAACTAACCTGACTTTGTTTTATATATTAAGATTTCATTTATCGTTCAATACAGAGACAAGACTATTTTTTATTAATTACAATTAACTAACAAAAAATGGCATTTGCAATGAATTCTATAATGTCTTGTAATATTTCATTAGTTAAAACACAAATAGATAAAATATTGCATATCCGTACTAGATATTTGCTATACATTTTGATATAAAAATATATTATTCAGTTTAGTTAAGTATTTCGGTTTTACGTCCAAATTTAAGTTTTGTATGAAAAAAACCGTTAATTTAAACAGTGATTCCTCCGCTCCGCGCTATTTAACAAGAATTGTTTCGTTATAGTTATAGCCCTTTTCGCGGCGATCAAATAAATAAGTCTAACTTCTGGCAACAGCGACAAGAGCCATCGAGCCTGAGATCGAGCCCCGCGCTTGTGAGAGAGAGACAGCGCCGTTAGAGCGGGATGTAAACAGAATGGGTGAGGAGGGACGGAGGGGTGGCCTTAGGCAGTGTTGCCAACTTAGCAACTTTATAGCTAGATCTAGCTATTATTTGATGTCAGACAGCTACATTTTAATGAATCTTGTAGCTAAACTTTTTAGCTACTTTTTATAGCAACTTTTAGTCATTGTTTTATAGCAATTCTTCCGGTGACAATACATACCAAGATATAAGTACTCTTGCTTTAACTTGCCTTTCACTGCCACATTCTAATGCAGAGGTAGAGAGGTTATTCTCTCAGATGAATTTAGTTTAAAATAAGTAAAGAAACCGAATGAGTTTGACAACTCGAAACGCGAAATATTATATTTCTTTTAACTTAATAATAATAAAAAAAAACTCTTAACTCAATCCTCTGCATTAGAGACTCTCAGGAAAAATGGTAAATGCGGTTATAACCAAAACCTCCTAGACTCCACATGCCGTGGGTGACGCTATAACTGTGTTTTGCCTAAAGATGTACTGCATAAAATGGGTACCGCTGAAAAATATTCAAAATCACTGAAAGATACTGAACCCCAGCCATCGACATCTTCTGATCTTCCTCTTTAAATATGAATGTTCAATTTATTTATTTATTCAATAAGTGTATAAGATATTTATTCTCTTTGTTGGATTTAATGGAAATAAAAAACGATTGTCAGAATTTGTCTTTTATTGTATTAACTTATCTACCTACTGTAACGTTTAGCTACTTCTAGCAACTTTTTGGGGTAAAAAAACTGGCAATCTAGCAATATTTTGTAAGATGTCTAGCAATCTGCCATAGCTAACAGTTGACAACACTGGCCTTAGGAACCATGCCCTTGTACTAACAGAGTGAGGCCAAGGACGCACGTGTGCTATCCCAACAACGACCACATTAACCAACGAACATTCATCAAACATTAATACCATATTTAACGTGCATCCAAAATAATCATACACATTCATTAAACTTTTTACTCTTGCCTTTCGTCTTGTTTGTCTATCGTGCATAACGCGGCCAAATACAGCTTGGTTTTTGAATTACACCGAATTGCATTGCATTATCGAAAGAGTGCATTTGGGATTGGGGTGCCTTCGTTACTCCAGCCGTTGTACATGTTGTTTATGATTTTAAACAGGGAGATCAAATCTGAAATGTGCCTTCTTTTGACAAGTGAGACTTCTCTAAAGTGAGTGAGTCTTTCAGCATAGTTATCTAGATTCCGATGTACTCCAGATTTGTAAGCTAGTATTCTTAAGTAGTATTTGAAATTGAGAGTTATTGAATTTAAACATTTAAACCGAATCGAATTATTTTCGGGAGAGAGTGGTTTTTGGTTTTGAGCACTTGCAAATAAACTCATCAATTTTTATTTCAGTTCCACAACTCTTTTTAAAAATTCCGAACCGTACAGCATAAAATAATTGGTTTTATTCCTGGGATGAATCCGATCACAATATTTCAATATTGAGGAAACCAGGCGGCGTTTTATTCATACTATCGTTTTACCCAAATTCCTCTCTGGATTTTAAAACTAGTGCAATTATTTTTCAAAATAATACGGTTATCGACCACTACCGTGTCGGTACGTTTTGCTTTTATCGATAAGTTACTTCTTTTAGGAGGAGGAAAATTGTTAAAATCAACTGGTTTGAATGCAATCAACAGACGCTCTCAGACGCTACAAACTAGACAATATGTGACTTAAAAAAGCCCAAACGTGCGGACGTAGAATATTTTCTTCTTATACAGTTGATAAACAATATCTTAAAAATCTGTCCAGTTTTGGAGGAGAAAAATGGGGAAAACAAATCCGCTATTTTGACCATTTTATTTATTACAGGTATTTCCAGCCTGAGGTGCAGTTGTCCCTTTCTCTCAGTATTCGGTAGGGTGACAACGATAGGAATAGCAACAATTTGGTAAAATATTTAAGTTTCTCAGCGATCATTTTTCATCTTAATCCCTTCTCTAAAGCGCAATTTCGTGATAGTTCACCACAAATTATTTTACGGTAATAGTAGAGTTTCTTAGGAACTTTAATATTGTAAGTTTAATAATTTCATTTTTCGCACCTTCCCTCCTAAAATAACGTAAGTTAAGCCAAAATATGTCAAACCAGACGCACTTTTATTTGTTGGAATCTATGATAATAATATATCATTGAAGAAGAAGATAACACCAATAATCTAAACGAAAACACGAAAGAGAAAAAGACACAGAAAAATAGAAAAAAATAATGGTCTCAACTGGAACCCGAACCCAGAACCTCTCATCTAACCGGGGACCTGCGCTTTTACAATTCAGCCATTGCCATCTTCCATCAAACCGTCATAATTGTCAATATCATCGTATATCACACGATGTCATCTGATTTAAAGCACTTGCAGGACTGCAACGAGGGTCTCTGCAAATCAGATCATTTGTAGACAAAACCGCCAGCCGAATTATTATTATTCCCTTTGTCGGGTCGGTGGAGTAATAATAATTCGTTTGGGGGTTCTGCATGCAATCATCCAAGCTATGTTTTGAATCGGGTGATGAATGGCGCGTTTTATCTCGTCGCTCCAGCTGGTTTCAAAGCGGTGTGGTTCCTTTTGGGTGTCACAAAAGTTCTACTAACAACGTGTTCATACTGTTCATCATATCTATTTCATTCGATGACCCTGCACATTGCCACAAGCAGTTTATTTTAGCAGTTTTTTTTAGATAGTAAAAAAATTTCATCATTTTTACATAATTTCAAATGGAATTTATTTTCAACATCAAATCCTCTCTGTATAAATTTGTAAATACAGCCATTCGGGTTAAAACCCAGCAATGGGTATATTGCTGGGTTTTAAATTCATTGCGGTTACAAATTCGAAGGGTGCTGAATACATAGAATAAATAAAACAAGACATGCGTGTGATCCTAAAGTCTGGCCATCATTTATTTAAATTTCAAATATAGAACTGCGTTTCGCCATCATTATGAAATTTGAATGGGATATACTATGTCAGCAAGTGTAAGAGAAACTGAGAGTGTGCTAATAATAATAATATTTGTATACTTTGTACAGCGCCGTTTATGGGCTGCTAAATGGGCTAGAACCAAAAGATACTAAGTCAGCCGCGAAATTGGTTTCCGTTTCTATTCAAATCTATAAACAAGTTTTTCTAGTAGTCGCTAGTCGGTAGATCATGCCACTCTTTTATATTCTTAACTCCATATTATAAAAATCATCCAATACTAATTTCATACAATTTTATCCTACGTTTAACTATTAAATTGTATACTTTACTTATTTCTACATATACACATATACTGGGTGTTAGGGGCCTTACTGTAACTTACTGTAACCTTACTTATTACTTACTGTAACCAATGATTTCTGACATTATTTCGAATAAAAAATTTAAACGAAATTTTGATCTCCGGTGATTTAAATGATGTTTTATTTTTTTTCTTTAAAACCTATAAAAAAAATCATCCATGTGTCGTCATTCAGCCGAGGGACTAAACAAACCCTCCCCCAACCCTAACTATTCAATACCTACTGATTTTTCATGTTGAAAGTTGGAAAAAAGTTACCAAAAATGTCACCGGAGACCAAATTTTAATTTACATTTTTTACTCAAATATTGTCAGGAATCACTTGTTAAAGTAAGTCATGTACACCCCTTAACACCCAGCATATAATGATTTTTTAATTAATTATGATTTAGTTTTTTACGTCTTATGCTTTTATGCGTCTTACAACTTTTTTTACATGAGCACATTAGTTCGTTCGAAAATAAAACACAGCAAAAAATCACACTAATTATTTAGACAAATTTAGACAATTAAAGACAAATTACATGCAGGTAATATTTTTTTAATTTTCCATTGGTGAATAACAGATTTTGGTCAAATTGAATTATGCAAGTTATTGCTTTTATTTTAGGTCATTAGTGAGAAGTGTTATTAGTCGTAAGATACACGAAAAATAAAAATTTGTTTTCAAATATTTCAATATCACCTCTTTGGCTTGCTTATAAAAGTTTAGTGTCAATGCTAGTTTTTTTTTTAAATTTCACAAAGCCTGTATATAATTTACTCCTTTTAGCAAGTTTGGCTATTAACCCCTACAAATTTCCTCTCTAAATCGAAAGGTTATTTTAAATTTGGGTTACCAAGTTTTTTTACTTTACATTAGCTCCAATCGGGAGGTCCTGGGGAAAAATATTCCTTCAGGGCCTATATCATCTTTGGGGTCTTTAGGGAAGGAGAGGACATTCTGGGAAGGAAGAAGGCAGGTCAGGAGGAGTTGTTAAGAATCTTGGGGTCGTCCCTCATTCATCCCTCCCACAGCAGTGCAAGGCGTTGGGTCGAGAGTTTACGGAGACGTCAAGGTGCCGTGTGCGAGAGAGATGCAAAGAAATGATGACTTTGTTCCATTGGAGGAAACAGACCTACGTACATTATATTTTTTCATCTTTTGATAGAGCTGCAGCGTTATAACGATAATTAACGTATGTTTATTGCCTGTTTTTGCCGCTAGAGTACCGTAACCGTGAATCGTCACGGTAATTATAAAAGCGTCTATTGACTATTATCTGATTACAAAATACAATCAGTGTTGCCAATGGAGTTAACAATATAGGTTAAAGATAATAGATATGTACCGTGGGCATATTAATATTTTTGGTACTTAGAATGTGTTGTCTAAACTAATTATGAATTAGCAATCGCTATCGACACTATCTGTGAGTAAAATCACATTAGTGGACAAAATACAGAGATACGGATAACCATGACCGATCAGAATTAGCTTTATCGATTGGGATAATCGGAAGTTAATTATTATATCATGTATATTCATCTTTAAAAGAGTTATATATTGCATGCGGACATACGTGTGGCTTTACTTTGAAATCTAATCTACTGTCTTAATCCGAGATTGTTGATATCTTGAACACTTGAAAAACCACCGCAATCATATTTTTACACCCCTCACAGCAGAATTTTGATGCTTCCTGATGAAATTTTGCACACTTGCCATTCTAAATTAGAGAAAAATTACTGTCCACATCTGATTTCGTAAAACTCGGTGTAAAGCTAAGGTTTATATCACGGGCAACGCCGGAGACTTCTGGACCCCCGGGAAAGCTGGCTAAATTAATTAATGCTAATAATAATTAGGTCCTTACATATGAAATTGGCGTTTTTCCGTACTGGCAACTTTGATCTCAAATATCTTCTCTTTGGTTAGGAATTCCAAATTCAAATTTATACAGCTATTTACTCATGTATAGGGAATGCAAATCTCGCGAGATTGGGGCTCAAGCGAGATCCCGCGAGATTATGAATAACAATACTGCGAGATCTCGTCAATTTCAAGATCTCGCGAGATTGGCAGTATTGTGTGTTTTTTTTGCAAATAATCACAATATTTGAACAAACTAGGAAAATAATAATAAACATTTTAAGTATTATAAGATTATAAACATTTATTTTCACGAATTTTTCAGTAGACTTTTATGCATCACACCTTGTTTGACGAATTTGTCTATAATTTTTTAATAAACTTCTAAGTAGTAAACTTTGACGTACGTATCTATCAAATAACTAATGAAAGAAACAACCAGTCTCCTCTTCTAATATTAAACAAAAATCTTTTAGTATTAAAACAGTTCTTTTATAACAAACAAAACAACGAGAAGTCAAAAAAATGAAACTTATTATCTAAGTTGAGTAAACTGAGATATCGTTATCAATTAAATAAAACTATATCTACTCAGTAGATCTATTAGATATTACAGATTAATTAACAAAATATACCAATTAGTCAGACTATTAGAAATTACAGAATAATTAACAAAATGTACCAATCAAAAAACGACCTTTAATTTAATATTTTGTAAAATATACGTTTATATAATGTAAACTCATATTTTTTTTATTTTACAACAATTTTTTTTTTTTTTTAAATGAAAGATTTGTTCAGTTGAAATCACAAGCCATTATTACGAATTATTTTAAAATAGCTCCTTAAGAAGCACAAAATGTCCAAAGAATCGTCTGCTAAACGGCTTCTTATTTTGTTGGCCAGATAACCAGCCCTTTCGGATTCAACGTAAGTTGGAACTACAGATCTCAGGCTACCTCAGGCCGCCGCCTCACGCGCACCGAACGAAACCGACAGATCGCAACTCCGTCCGTGTCAGTCCGCGCTTCGAATAAGACGTTTTTATGCTCGAGTGTAATATCGTTAAACTCGCGAGATCTCGCCTATTTTCGTCCGAGATCAATCTCGCTAAAAAAGGCCGAGATCGAGATTGCATTCCCTACTCATGTATTTGTGTTTCGAAATTATAATTCTTTTTTTTTTTATTGTTTTTTTTCTTTGCGTCACTTAGTTTACAAAATGGAAAACTTGAAATATCGCGTTATTTACGAGTACGAGTTCCACCGTGGCACCAGTGCTACAGAAACGGCTCGAAGGATTAATGATGTGTATGGCAACGGTGCCGCAAAAGAAAACACAGTGCGATTTTGGTTCCAACGTTTTTCGTTCTGGAAATTTCGACCTGCAGAACAAGCCCCGTGGACGGCCGGAGACCAAAGTTGATAATGAAGAATTGAAGGCTATTGCGGAAGCGGATCCATCGCAAACCACGTCCGAATTAGCTGCAGGCTGCGGTGTTAGTGATAAAACTGTTTTAATCCACTTGAAGCAAATTGGGAAGGTGAAAAAGCTTGAAAGGTGGGTACCTCACGAATTGAGTGAAGCAAATCAAAAAACGCGCGTTGACCGCTAGACCACACACTGCACAACAGACGGCTACCAAATAAGAGGAGCTTCAATTGGAATGTCTAAGACATCCACCGTACTCTGCCCCAACAGATTACCATTTTTTTCGAAATTTGGATAACTTCTTGCAAGGGAAAAAATTCAACTCCGATGGGGCAGTCCAAACCGCCTTCAAAGATTTTATTGATTCCCGTCCGAATGGTTTTTTTAGTAAAGGGTTCGATGAACTACCTATGAGATGGCAAAAGTGCATAGATAGCAATGGTACATACTTTAATTAAATAAATATATTATATTTGAAAAAAAAACGACTTTATATTCCTCCCATACAAAACGCCAATTTCATATGTAAGGACTTAATATACCGCAACTTTATGTGAAGTATTACCCCAAAAACTTATAATAATATACCCCAATACTTATTATGCATCAAAATGCATAAATTAACAAACTTCTTGCAAAATCAACAAAACAAATTCGAGTGCAGTTTACACGCGGTAGAAACGAAACTTTACCAAAACGATCTCAACCAATACTTGAAAAGTGAGGTCATAATCAAAGCGACCAATGAGCGCAAACCTAGCGTAATTTCCGTTTCATAACTCAACCAGCCTTAAAAAATGATATTATAATCAAAGCGGTGAATGAGCGCATTTATCGTGCAGAGTGCAGTAATCGTCATTTCCGTTTCATCCGAAATCCAAATCAGAAGTTTCACTTCAAAAATCGAGGTGGCCCCACTCTTTTCTAATATAGTTTTCTGAAGGTTTCACTTCTACCGTGAATGAATTGTGCAATCGAACGTCGATGACGTCAGAATGAGCTCAGGCTGGAACTAGTTTACTATTCATTCTTCTTTTTTATCTCTTTTCAGATAACATTGTCACTATTCTTTTTTTAAATCTAAACTCCAGCAGGTTAACCGTAAGTAGGTATGATATTATTATAACTAATGTGGTTAGATATAAAAGGTTCACACATTTTATTATATGTTGGTACGTACATAAAATGTGACAGGAAAAATCCAGGAATAATTAACACGAGATAAGGAACGTCAGCTGTGTGGCAAATGCGAAATAATGGCTTTTAAAAAATACCAACCTAAGAGTATCACGAAACAGGCGATTCGATAAATTATGCGAAATAAGGACGCTCGCGAGAAACTCATTTACCTATTATAAAACAAGATATATAAATAACTAGCAGGTCCCGGCATGCGTTGCTATGCCATTTAATAAAGAAATTGTTTCTCCCTGCGTGTCCTTTCCTATTCGTCCCGTTCCCACTCCGCCTCCTCCACCTGTACTCTCCCCATATTACTCCCCCTTACCCCTTCCCCCCACCCCCAGCCCCCCTTCTTCCCTTCCCCCCTTCCACTTTCCCCCTTCCCCTCCCCCACCCTGGTTCCCCACCCCATCTCTCTCTCCCTCCCACTTTCCATACATTCAGTTTTCAACCTCGCGTTCCACCAATAGCAATTTTTTTATACAAATTTCATAATGCCAGAGCTCACCGGAAAATTTATAAAAACCTTGTCAATAACGAACACACAAAAAAAAAGAATTATCCAATTTGGTTCAGTGATTCGAAAGTAATGCGCTTAGCAACTCATTCAGCGATTCATTTTTATATTATAGAGATAGATGGGTTTAGGCAGACACTCCTTCGGCAGGACGATGTCTTATTTTATTCTATAGCACTTTTATGATTCGGAAGATGAAACGGAAATGACGCATACAGCACCTGCGAAGTATCAAACTCCTATCAAGGCTCCTATTGGTTGAGATACAAAATGGAAATGAAACAGGTGTGCGCTCATTGGCGGCTTTTGATTCACTTTTCAAGGCTCCTAGCTTCTTCATAGTTTGAGATTGTTTTGGAAAAATTTCGCTTCTACCGCGTGTTAACTGCACTCACTGCTACATGATCAGACCGAAAGCCATTCACATTTTTTGTTGGTACTTGCCAATTGATTTGAGATTTATTGTATTACTTATGTTCTCTATTTTATGCAGGTGCTTGCGGGTTTTTACAGATGCAATGTCGCCTCATGGAGCCTCATGAATGAGTTTTTCTTTTGCCCTGTTTAATTTATCTTTGTCTTACTAACCTATTTTTTGCATTTTGTTTTTCGTGTTAAGCACTTGCATACTGCTTACTAACAACGTATGCATGGACACTGGAGGTCTAGATTCGTTCAAAATAAATAAATGTAGCTTCGTTTAACAAAAAAAATTAGAATCTTGCGAGAGCCTTGAAGGAGTAACCATCAGTTACTTATACCAAGGCGGGTAAGAGGTGGATTACCTCCACTGCACTCACTGCTCACTCACTACTCACTCACTCACTCACTCACTGTAAACCACCTTGGTATTGAATTAATACCTGGTGGAGCAGTGCCTCTCCCTGAACTTCTAAAGATGATGAGAATAAAAACGCTGAGTGAATGGCAGATAAGATGGGATAGATCGAATATGGGAAGATGGACCTTCTCCTTCTTTCCATCAGTTGAAATCAGAATGGAAGGGGCATATCTTTTAATGGACCACCATATCACCCAATTGCTTTCTGGGCATGGGGAGTTTAGAGGTAGACTTCACAGACTGGCTCTATCATCCCATCCCAATTGTGCTTGTGGTGATACCGACCCAACAGCCGAGCACATTTTGTGGCAGTGTGAGATTTTGACGGATGCTCGAGACGAAATGATTGATGGTTTACAAGTTATTACGAGACCTGCTTGGAATACAGATCTCGTCTCGAATAAGGTGAACTTTGAGTGCCTTAGGAAATTCACGAAAGTTTGGGTTGAGAGATGGCCTGTTCTTAGAGTCGCTGAGTAGCTGTAAAACAACTTAGGTACCAGGTGTATTTTGCATCTGAATTCACGGACACTCTTCATTATTCCTTTACATTTACCGCTTGGACTTAATTGTTATGATTTATGTGTTTTGCGTTTCTTTAATATGTTATTTCTTTTATTTTATTAACATTTATTTTATTATATATTAGGATTTATATGTTATATTTTACATTTGCGTTATTATATTATTTTGTTCACTATGTTTTAAAAAAATGTATATAATTGCCTTGCGATTTGTTTTGTTAATAATTACTATACTACCTGTTAATTTATGCCATGTTCCTTGTTTTGTTTTGTTTGTCTTTAACTGTTTCAATGTTTTACTGGATGAACTGAACTCCAATTTTTTTTTTTTTTTTTTTTCCCCTATCCTCATACGGGGGTGTGCTGGACCTCGTCCCTGCTTCATCTTTAGTTACATTACTAATTTTGCAGATCCTTCTCAAATCTATCTGCGCCTCCCCCAATGACATGTGCAGGCTTGAGGCTTGATCAGACGACCTTGACTATCCTTTGTCCTGCCTCTGACTACCCAACGCTGAATTTTCTTTTAGTCTTCGGGTATTTTACCCCAAATATTCAGTTAACATTCTTTGAGGCTTCACTGAGTGGTTGGCTAAGGGACACGGAAGCTAAGTGTAGTTTATGATCAGACCGAAAGCCATTCACATTTTTTGTTGGTACTTGCCAATTGATTTGAGATTTATTGTATTACTTATGTTCTCTATTTTATGCAGGTGCTTGCGGGTTTTTACAGATGCAATGCCGCCTCATGGAGCCTCATGAATGAGTTTTTCTTTTGCCCTGTTTAATTTATCTTTGTCTTACTAACCTATTTTTTGCATTTTGTTTTTCCTGTTAAGCACTTGCATACTGCTTACTAACAACGTATGCATGGACACTGGAGGTCTAGATTCGTTCAACATAAATAAATGTAGCTTCGTTTAACAAAAAAAATTAGAATCTTGCGAGAGCCTTGAAGGAGTAACCATCAGTTACTTATACCAAGGCGGGTAAGAGGTGGATTACCTCCACTGCACTCACTGCCCGATGCTCACTTTTATCCCTAGGGTCTTCAGGTCTTTCCCTCTTTAATTCCAACACTTTCTTCGAGGGCGTACCGGGAAGCCGGCTTAGGGGCGCGGACACCGAGTCCCGCTTGCGACTGGACTGATGGCTCCGCTTATCCTCGGCGGGACTGCCGGACGACTGTAACTCAGTTGCTTTGGTTAGGTCGGACAATCTCATAATAATGTTTTTTTTTTTTCTAGTAACTTTCCCTCTTTTCTATTAATAAACTTTGTTTTCAGCTATATCCAGTGGCGGAGATGAGACGTGATACTGTGAAATAAATAACTAACACCATGTACGCACTCGCATACTGCCTGCTAACAATGTATGCCTGGACATTGGAGGTCTAGAGTCATTTTAATAAAAAAATAGCTTCTTTATAAATAAAAAATTAGAGTCCTGACGTGTACGGTGAAGGAGGAAACCATCTGTTTCCTTAGAACGCCGTGGGAAAGTGGTGGGCAACCTCCAGTGCATTCACTGCGTTATACATTTAGTTAAAACATAAGTGCTATTTCACGCTTAAAAATATCCACATTTCCTGCAGTAAATTAACCTAGTGAGTCTTCCCAGGGGCATTACCATAAGTTTGTTCTGCATCTGGGAAGAATCAAAACCCTGTGTTGGCAAACTCGCGCGAAATTATACATAGAATCCTATTTCAGCCAGAATATATCGAACCGATATAAAGCCATTTAGAAGCTTATAAGCCATCAGCAGTAATGCGACATCTCTTCTGGAACTAAGGCTGCAGATACCCAGCATTCCCGAGATAAATGCCGTTGGAAACAGTCATGGGTAAAAACCTAACTCTCATATATATATATGAATACCGCACAAGAGTCCCCAACTGCTCCCGTCTGGAGCCACTGAGACTATGGGGTATGTTGTAAGGCTGAAGATAGTGGGAAAGGGGAGGAGTTGGGAAGAGGAAGATGTGGAAGTACCTGACTATTCAGATCTGGTCACCAAACACGGCTAAGCCATTTCAAGCAACGTTTCAATTCTAAATGGTGGTCTTACACCAGAGCGATACTGAGAGTACCTTCCTTAGTAGAACAAATTGATTAAACACATTTGACATAATAGATTAGGCCAATTATATGTTAAAACACCTCTAAATTACAACTTCAAAAAAAAAATTTCAACGTACAAAAAATATCACTAAGCGTACAACCACAACGTACAAATACAAGCTTTGGAAAAAGACAACACAAATACCATGCTCTAAAAGCGTTTAACAGTTTTTTCACTTTATTCAAAAATTGAGGAAAACAAAAATAAATTCAGATACAAAACCAAAGTGGATTAAAGAACTAAAAAAACAATATTACCAAAATTTTATGAGGTACGAGGAACAGAATGATACATATTCGAGTACGCGCATAATTCACACGTCTACAACTCATAATACATGCCGATAAAATTTTTCATTACCAACTTTATATATTTTATAAATTTGTATGTTGATACTTCATCTTATTGAATTTTTATACTCCTATTATAAAATGGGGGCCTCAGCACGGGTGAGCCACCCAGTGAGGAAAACATTATTTTATTATATTGTAAAATGTAAACTATTGAATCAAATAAAAAAATAATGATATAAAAAAAAAGAATTATAGTGCAGTTCCAAAACAATCTCAACCAATGAAGAACCAGGGTATCTTGAAAAGTGAGGTCATAAGCGACCAATGAGCGCAAATCTGGCGACATTTCCGTTTTATATCTCAACCAATACCTAAGAGCCTTGATATAAGTTTGATGCTTCGCAGGTGCTGTATTGCGTGATTTCCGTTTCATCCGAATTCCAATAAATGTTCATATAAGCGACAAAGCGACCAATGAGCGCAAATCTAGCGTCATTTCCGTTTTATATCTCAACCTTTATATAAGTTTGATGCTTCGCAGGTGCTGTATTGCGTGATTTCCGTTTCATCCGAATTCCAATATATGTTCGTATAAGCGACCAATGAGCGCAAATCTAGCGTCATTACCGTTTTAAATCTCAACCAATAGGAGCCATGACAGGAGTTTGATACGTCGCAAGTGCTGAATGCGTCATTTCCGTTTTATCCGAATTCCAAATCACAACGGGGCTGTAGAAGTTTCACTTCAAAAAAATTATGTATTGCAAACTTCGAGCCACAATCCGCTTTCTACTTCAGAAAAACTAATGGAAAAGCAAATGCTTAACCAGTATTTTTTAAACGCGCAAAATAATATGTTTGGTTGTGTCGAAAATCTGAAATGGACCTGATAATTATAATAAAAAAATTTCCAAACATTATGAATTAAAAGATTGAATGAAGCCCAATGTACTATCAGAGGCGTAATCTGACATGTTCTAAAATTTCGTTACGAAATCGTGATTTGATCCTTCATTGATAAGTAGTTCATGTTCACGAAATAATGTGTGTAAATAATATACAAAGATATTACGATTCCGTATGATATAATAATCTTTCTCTGCGCTACATTAATTTATTAAAAGGTGGGTAGATTCGTAAAATCAGATGATATCAACTGTTTACTTAAGTTACAATTCCTTAACTAATTGAATGAATATTACCTATTATTCTTATACACGAACTGGCGCACGTCGCACATATGCCAAAACTCACATGTGATTTAAACACCCTCCGTTTCGGTTTTGAAGTGAAAAGTTCTTCAACTACGTTGTGATTTGAAACTCGATGAAACGAAAAATAGCGACACTAAAAAGAGACGAACACATACATCTATAGGATTTAGCTTGCGATGAGAGGTTTTAGTCTCCTCTTTGGGCGGTGCTTCAGAGCCTCCCCACTCTTCTCTACTTTAGTTTTCTGAAGGTTTCACTTCTACTGCGTGTGAATTGCACAGTCTGGTGAAGAGCAGCTGACCGGCAATCAGAAGGACACGGGTTCAAGTCCCGTTGGCGGCAAGTATCTTTTCTCGGAAGATTTTTCAATGTTGATGAGTGTTTCAGGCTGATAATTATTGCTTATAATAATTGCACACTCTGATTTGATTTTTTCTCTGAGGCAGATATTTTTTAATACATATTTTTTTCATGTACCTACATTATACTAACCTGCTTTTTCATTTGTTTAAATACTTTGTGTATGTATGTCCTTATGACTTTAAAACGTTGATTTTAATTGATTGACATTTGATTTTAAAACGCCGAGTTGGTTTTTGAACACATCGGAAGCCGATTTTGAATGCTTGCATAGTGTATGTCATAGGTTCTCAACATAGGCGATAATGCCCCCTAGTGGGCATTTGATGGGTGGGGGGGGGGGGGCAGTTGAAGACCCAGACAAAATTAGGGGGCGTTGAGATGGCACGGTGAGGGAGTTGGTAGGTAAAAAATAGGGTCTAAAAAAGACAAAAAACACGCTAATCATACGAATATAAGAAGGAAGGAGGTAGCAACCCGTTACTTAAAATACAAAAGAATTGCTTTTTTAACTTGCTAAACAAAAAGGTATTACAAATAATTTTTATTAGAAGTATTGTTTTTTTTTATTTGGGAGGCGGGTATGGGTACCGCCGCCCCATAGGTCAACACCTCTGCCATTGGTCACCCCAAGTGGTTCGCTACTTTTGATGACTTAGTAGGGGTGTCCAAGATCGTCGGGTGATGTGTGTTCATGTCTTGGCGGTTGATGTGCTTGCCCACCAGCTACGTGGTGGGCTGAAACGGTCTTACACCGCAAAGCTGGCCTTCTTACACCGCGTCGAGAGGAATGGATTTGTACACCTGTCACTCCTGAACACACTGATAACTAGATTCCTACCCAATACTCATACCCTTTTTTCTTCCCAGAACTTCCTCTCCTTTCTTTCCTTATAAAGACCCTACACACACAGCATTCCCAGATGACATAGGCCCTTAGGGAAATTATTTTCATCAGGGCTTCCTGTGTGGGGTTAATGTAAAAAAAAGGTTTCGCGACAGTTCCCCCCCCCCCCTACTCTCCCCCCGTCATCTCCTCACCCCCCTCCAATTCATAATTGTGCGACCCAATTTATAATTCGAGTAGCGGCGGCTTAAAAAACCTAATACATCAATGGTGACAGAAACCAGGCATTTCGGGATGCGCGAAGAGAGAGACAAAGGTAAGGCGAGAATACACACATGCCTGTAAAATGGGACAGTAGCTTCCATGCCTGTTAATGGCATGTACAAGTTACTGGCACAATGTGGATACATATGCAAGTTAAACTTGCATGCAATTTGCGTCCTTGCATGCCTGTAACTTGCAAGACGTATACATAAGCTAGTCACGAGACAGTAAGTGTCTCAAGTCACCCAGTTCTCAAGCTTTTTAGCAATGGAAAACATTCGAAGTGAATTAAACATCATCAACATCATTGGCAGAACAATGTGTGGCTAATTTAATGAGAGAAAAAAAGAAGAGTAAAATAAGTCAAGTAAAAAAGAGTAAAGTCAGCTACTGGCATGCCTGTCACACATGCCAGTTTTGTAGCCCCACGCGTCCCCTCCCTCATGTTGAATGCCAGTAGCTGCCTAAAAATCAAATGCTATCTACTTGCATGGCAGTTACAGGCATGCAAGTTAGCGTATACACATGATAGTAGCTGGCATGTGCAAGGAGCTTGCATGCAAGTGTGCCAGCTAGTGTCATGTGTATTCCCGGCTTAAGAGACGATCACGCGTGTGGAATATTATGCAACTCTCTGAGGCGATGGGCTGACGAAAGTAAATGTCCTTGGTGGGCAAATGTTTCTGTTACTTATAAATCTTAATGCAGCCTGCAGTTATAACGAGTTCTCATTGAGGAGTCTGGAGAAACATACGAAATAAATTATGAAAGCTTTTAATTCTCTCTATTATTGAAAATGCGGTTAATAATTTTTAACTATTGTATTTTTTATGATTATTATGGTATTATTACCATTTCGTATTTACCCCCAAATAGCTCTTAAAAATTAAAACTATTTTACCCAATGACGTTACACGGACTTGTCTTACAAACTATTTTACCCAATGACGTTACACGGACTTGTCTCAGAAACTATTTTACCCAATGACGTTAAACGGACTTGTCTCAGAAACTATTTTAGCCAATGACGTTACACGGACTTGTCTCACAAACTATTTTACCCAATGACGTTACACGGACTTGTCTCACAAACTCAAAATAAAATGCAAATGGCTGCGATTGTTGTTGATACTCGTTTTTACCGCTAATTTTTAAGCTGTTTTTCGCAAGCATATTTTTTTATTTTTTTTTTACAGTGATTACCGCACAAGAATCTCAACTGCTCCCGTCTGGAGCCAGTGAGACTATGGCATCTCCAATTGGGGTATTTTGTGAGGCTGAAGGTAATGGGGAGGGGATGGAGGTGGGGAAGAGGAAGGTTGGGAAGTACCTGGCTATTCAGATCTGGTCACTAAACACGGGTAAAGCCATTTTCAAGCAACGTTTCAATTCTGAATGGTGGTCTTACACCAGGGCGATACTGATAGTATCTTCCACTCTGGAACATGTCGCAAATATACTATATATTATTTTAAATGAATTAATTGTGAAATAACACAAATTAATCAAATAAAATTTATTTGCGCATGCCGGGTTCGAACCCGCGACCTCCGGATTGTGAGTCAAGAGTCTTGCCCACTAGACTACGGAGATCGTCAATATAAATAGAAAAAGATAGTATGGTACATAATGAAAAGAGAAACACTGCGAAACCGACACCAGGGGGTTTAACAATAATGCTGAAATTGTCTACCTAAATTAATTATCGTCGATCCCGAAAAGTTTTTTTCCAGCGAGCCCACTCAGCGGTCCACGTTTCAAAATGTACTTAACAAAGCATCACTGAAAAATATTTTTAGATTTTTCCAGGTGTAGGGTAGGGGTTTTAAAAATAACTTGACACAGAATAGTGCTTATTTATTGAAACGAAATAGCGTCACTAAAAAGAGATAAACACATACATCTACAAAGTTTAGCCTGCGAGAGAATGAGATATTATAATTGGTCTCCTCTTTGTGCTTCGTTGCCTATCGGTCTCACCTTTGTGCGGTGCTTTGTAGCCTCCCCACTCTTGTCTACTTTAGTTTTCTGAAGGTTTCACTTCTACCACGTGTGAATTGCACACTCTATTTTTGAAGTGAAAATTTCTTTAGCACCGTTGTGATTCGAAAACCGATAAAACGAAATAGTGACACTAAAAATAACAAACACAAGCATCTATAGGATTTAGCCTGCGAGAGAATGAGATAGAATAATAGGTCTCCTCTGTGTGCAGTGCTTCGTAGCCTCCCCACTATTGTATATTTAATTTTTCTGAAGGTTTCACTTCTATCGCATGTGAACGGCACACTTGTATTTTGTTTCAGTGAATAAATACATTCAAAATAATGACTTCTTTCTATCTACGTTAATTAGATGAGTATGTGAGTCGATTGTATTATATAATACTATTAGCTGACCCGACAAACGTTGTTCTGCCATATAAATTATTTCTAGTGAATATTTTGGTTGTTGTATAAAAAATAACGAATGTATTGTAAGTGAGTGAGGATGGGATCCATGACAGAAAGAGGAATGGAGCGCTGTAGACGATGACCGCCGATAAAAACAAAAAAAACTAAAATAGTAAAATTAAATAAACAAAATCAATATGAATTTCGAAGAGCAATTGAGTGTACGATATTTGTTAGTCCGTCTTTAGCCAACATAAATAAGCTCGATGGTTTGCCCACGCAAAATCATGATGCCGAAAGAAATATCAAAATGACGCGACGTTTCTCGTGAATGCCTTGCGCATGTGTGGATGAAAGTTAAATGAGGCGGACGTAACGCCATCTGTCATTCATCAACATAAATAATTTCGTTCTGTTTGAAACACGAAAGACGGTTAAATTTGTTCATACAAAAATACTAAAATCGCGTTTTAAAAATGGGAGGGTGGGGGTAAGAGGATTAAAATTTGGGGTTAGGTGTAGGTATTTAATGCCAAATAAAAAAAATACTTTAAAACAAATTTGCCCAAAAAATAGAATATTTTTTATGGATGGGACACTGCTGGTTTGACACATTTTTACCTTGGAGGTCTGTTTAAAAAAACGATTACGGAGATAGAATATTTGAAATTTATTGACTAAATGATTTCATTAGGTTTTTCGATTCGTCGGGTGATCGGCCTCCAATCGTTGCATTATTCACCACAAATCTATTTTGAATTGTACAATAATCGTAGAATTATTGACAGATGGCAGAGTTAGGTACACTATGGCTCACTGTTGACACAGCGATAACCGGTGAACATTAACACTTGTTCTTTTAAAATAAACTGTGTAAATACTGACCATACGTAATGTCAAGTTGATACAGAATAAAACATTTAATATTATTCATTAAAGTCTGATAGAGAATGTACTTAATACGGATGTGTGAAAAAGTTGATGGTAATGGATTTATAGTCCGATAACGTTCAACGAATACTAACGAAAACTGATGTGGGATTAACGACAACTTATTAAATACATTCTTGTACTTCATGTTTTCAAGTGCTCACGTTTATGATAATTAGGCAGGTACTTGACTATTGTAATTTTTTATTAGTATTGATTAGAATTCGGTGGCAATATAATTTTATGGATTGTCTTGCTATTAACGATAGGTACTATTAATATACATTTTTGCACTATCACGACCACTTAAGGCCTTACGGGTGTGAATAATACATAGCCTATAACATTCGTGGAACAAATTTTTGAGAATTTTATACGTGCCAGGGGTCCTAGCATGGTCGATCGATTTAGGTTTTATCGAAAATGTCGGTAACTTGCCATCGCTCCCGAGGACACCTGCAGACCGCTAACGAACAAACAATAGTTCACAATGACTAGGGGTTCCTAATATATTTGACGTAAACTGTTGTTAATTCGTTAGCGGTCTGCAGTCGTGCTCGGGAACGATCGCAAGTTACCGACATTTTCGATATAACATATATCGATCGACCATGCTAGGGGGCCAGAAGGCCTTCCGTGCCGATCGCGAAATGCTTTTTATATACCTACAACGGTAAGCTCTGGCGAAGAAAGAAAAGAAAGACAGGAAAAGAGAGAAAAGAAAGAAAAGAAAGAAAAGAAAGAGAAGAAAGAAAAGAAAGAAAAGAAAGAAAAAAAAGAAAAAAAAGAAAAGAAAGAAAAGAAAGAAAAGAAAACAAAGAAATAAAAGAAAGAAAAGAAAGAAAAGAAAGAAAAGAAAGAAAAGAAAGAAAAGAAAGAAAAGAAAGAAAAGAAAGAAAAGAAAGAAAATAAAACAAAGAAATAAAAGAAAGAAAAGAAAGAAAAGAAAGAAAAGAAAGAAAAGAAAGAAAAGAAAGAAAAGAAAACAAAGAAATAAAAGAAAGAAAAGAAAGAAAGAAAAGAAAGGAAAGAAAAGAAATAAACGAAAGAAAAGAAAGAAAGGAAAGAAAAGAAAGAAAAGAACGAAAATAACGAAAAGAAAAAAAACAAAAGAAAGAAAAGAACGAAAATAACGAAAAGAAAAAAAAAGAAACAAAAGAAAAAAAAGAAAAAAGAAAAAAAAGAAACAAAAGAAAAAAAGGAAACAAAAGAAAGAAAATAAATAAAATAAAGAAATGACAGAAAATAAAGAAAATATAGAAAAGAAAGCAAAGAAAGAAAAGAAAGAAAAGAACGAAAATAACGAAAAAAGGAAAGAAAAAAAAGAAAGAAAAGAAAGAAAAGTTTTTTATACTCCACAACAAAAGAAACTGATTATTATTATTGTAATAATTGGATAATTTGTAGAGCGCCGTTTTTGTGAAAAATCACCTCAAGGGCGCTTAAATATTATATTGATATATATATTATCAACATGTTAATCATTATCATAATGATTCTAGGGCAATTTTGAACGCGTTTTGACAAGTAGTCGTTTTAGTGAACTGTGAATTTGCGAACTGTGTCTCATGTCATTCTCCGCAAAGGTAGGCAGAGCGTATGTAACCTTAGCTAACACGCCCTTCACTAACATGCTGGCTTTATTACAACAAATTTCTGTTTTTTACTACTCTTTACGCGGCTCTTAACTGGACATAATCCAATCCAATTTGATTCATTTCAGCACACTTTTGTCTTCATAAGACGTTCTCAGCTATCCAAATTTCTCAAACTTTAGTTAGGCACAAAAAGGTATTACTTCTTCAAACACAGCAAATTTATTTTTTGGCAACACCTTACCACTCCCTCCTTTTCATTGATACTGTTAAGTCTATTGTTATAATTAGTTTTAAGTACACCCTGAGGAAGGTCCCCGAGGAAGTAGCGTCGAAACATGTCGGTTTTTTTATAAATAATAAAGTTGTTAAAACAAAGAAATCTCTTAATTTTAAACTTATAAAAAGCATTAGTTCAGAAACATAACTAGCGGCCTCCGTGGTCGAGGGTTAAGGCTCTCGAAATGCGCAAATAAATTTTATTTGATAAATTTTTGTTATTTGCAATAAATTAGCTACAAATAATATATGGTATATTTGCGGCACGTTAGTGAGAGATACTCGTGTACTCAGTATCGCCCTGGTGTAAAACCACCATTCAGCATTTGAAACAATAAAAAAATTGCATGAAACGGCTTTAGCCGTGTTTCGTGATCATATCTGAATAATCAGATACTTCCCCGCCTTCCTCTCCCACAACTCCATCCCCTCCTCACTACCCTAGCCACCCCAATTGGGAATTCCAGACGGGAATAGTTGGAAATAAAAATAAAAATAAACTTTAAATCACTTAAGTGTAAATTCATCTATTTAGGTAACCTTACGAAGGTACACTGATAGAATATGGTTATTACGATTTAAAATACTTCTAGTGTGTTCCGTTCACGTGCTTTTAAATATGAATCTGTTTACATTACGATAACAACTTATGGAAAATTAAACATTTTGTATATGCAATACGTGTTCACGTGCTTTTGAATCATGCCAGACAAATTTTTGATAACAATAACACACGATTATCTCGTTATCGTTCAATCGCATCAGACAATAATTTACCAAAATCAATTATAACCTATTTAAATGTTTAAATTCCTTCCTAAACGTTATCACGCAGTTCGTGAGTGTGTTCCCAGATGATAAATTGCAACATATGTGAGATATTTGTAAAAACAAATTACCGATATAATATTGGTGCCAAAATGCTAAATATTTGTAATTTTTGTTGCAACACCATGAAAATACATAAATATTAATTTACTACCGAGATACCGTAAATCATAATTAACAGCATAATTTCCATTTTATTGGAAGATTAACTTTCGAAGATTATACCCATCAATGTAATTTATCATTGAAGAAGAAGATAATAATGATAAATCTGAACAAAATATGTAACAGAACCATTCACAGAAAAATAAAAAAAACGACGGTCTCAACTTGGAATTGAACTCCGGATCTCTTGTCTTACCGGTATAGTAACCTTTTTTTTCCGGTGTGTTTTCTGTTTCTTCTTAGAAAGTATAATTTCGGTATAATTTTTATTTAGAAATAAGTACATTCTTCTTGGTAACCGGACAACTCAGAATGAAACCAACTCAGAAAGGTCATTAAGAGTGATGATAAAAAAAATAGTTAAATTGGTTAAGTTTGGTTAGCGTTACCGGCTATTTTTAAATTATTTTTTCATAGCTTTTAATGACCTTTCTGAAGTGTTTCTGAGTTGGTTTCATTCTGAGTTGGCATGGAATCGTAATTTTTATGTTCAGTTTGAAACTATGCAGAAACACAAAATTCAAAACACAAATAATGTCAGGAGTTACAGGTTAATCCCTCAGGTTTATTTGTTCTCTTTTCGGAACAACTCACACAGGTCTCATAGAAATTGTTGTTTCTTCCGAAATCTCATAGAAATCGTTATGTATCATAGTGAAAAATGTATCCTAAACGGTATTGGAAAGAAAAACAACTGTACGCTGTATATTCAAATCTAAAAGTTAAAGAAAAAATTGAAATTGAAACACTTTTTAACTTTTTTCCACTTATTTATTTCACCAGAACGGGTTTCATCCTATTATGGACATCTTCAGGCTGGCAATTGACATTCTTTTGTTACAGAATTTATACAAAATTAGTTATGTCAATTGTCAATTGTTTCATTTTCAATTTTAATACAATAGAATTCCACCACGAATAACAGTACAATAAATAGACTCATAAAAGTTAAAGTTTACGTCCGCAATTTGAAAAATAATTATTATGAAACTTTGTGATTTTTTTGTTAATCATTTTTACAGGACACTACTGAAAATACAGGTGATAATAAAGTTCATTATACATTTCTCTAATAAAATATGTGTGTTTTTATTTTTTTCTTTACCAGTGATTTTAGCTAGAAAAACATACAGGGAGCCATTTTAAAACTTTTAAAAGTTTGCCTCAATTTTTTTATATTTAACAAATTATATATTTATTTCTATTAATAAAATATGAAAGTGTATTTCATCACCTTTCAAAAACAGTTTTTTTTTTATTTCGGATACGTTTATAAATATTTCTGACCTACTGAATATGGTCGAGGCCTGATGGGATAAAATTACGTCTATTACGTCCACCCTAAAAAGACCCAGAAAAAAAAATCACTAGATGAATATTATTAAAAAAGAAAAGAAATAAATGAAAATATCGGAAGAATCTGTGCAAGCAAGTATTATACAAAGATATTTCGAATTATCGAAAATACGGCGTAGGTAATAAAAATTAAATTCTAATTAATATGACGAAATTCCGTAAATTTGAAATGCTTTCCCTGCATACAACAAATTTGAATTGAATATAAACCAAGTAAATCCTAACTAATAACTAAATCTACATAAACCTAAAACGAATTATAAAAAAAGTGTCTGCCGATAGCGATGATGATGATCGATTAATAAATATTAAATCCATTGATGGATCGACTATAAATCTCGACGTGTGGCACATGGTTGATTCTCACAGTAATTAGAATATAATTATTGTTTATGGTTGATGAATTGATGATATTGCAACGGCTTAATCCGGGTGAAGTTGCTAAGTCTGGCTTTCGTCGTGGAAAAATTACTCAGAATATCCAAAAATAATCATCACGTGCGTTTTGCATCAGTTTTGTTTTGAAGATAACGAAGTAAATTTATTGGACTATTGAACTAACCGTTTCAACGTTTATTTGCAGGGCAAGGAAGAAATAATGAAAAGCATTGCAACTCTGCCCTTGTAGATATATACTACTCTATCTTTAATATTATACATCGACAACCACAAGGATAACCGGGATCGAAATGTTGTTAATAGCTAGATACTTCCCAGTCTTCCTATTTCTCATCTCCTTCCTCTCCCAAATCTCTTAAACCTCACAATATACCAAGGGCCCGCAACCTAGATTTGTACCGATTTATTACATATTTCCCTTAAACACGGTAAGTTTTAAAGCTCTTAAAAAATATATATGTTATTCTTGAAGATAATATCTAGACTTTGTCCGCGCCGAAACGCAAATTATATAAAATTCCCTCGATAAAAAAAAATCGCAAAGTATGCTCCAAAAATTATTATTAACACTTTGGTTTCAGTTATTTTACAAGTTATATGTATGAAAAAATTCACAGTGTTTCTTTAAATGCTGTTTGAGATAATGCAAGCGAGATTTTTGCTCTATTTTAAACGAGTCGTGTTTTATTAAACATTTTCGCAATTTTCGCATCGATTTTGTCGCTGCAAATGTTAGCGCTCTCATCTAACATTCGTAATTTCGTATTTCTCCATCTTCTTCTTTTCGGGCCCGGTTGCAGAGCCTTGAATGCCAAACTCTCACTGACTCCAATATCAGGACTATTGTGCGGTAGGTAACTATTCGTCTCTTATTCCGCCTCTGTAGGTACATGGCTTGACTCGGTGTTTTATTTACTTGTTATGTTTTCCAGGAACGTCACACGTTTTTCCTCATATTTGCTTGTTACTCTTCTCTAAGTATCTATCTTCTAACTGTATATTTTCTACATTTACACTGATAATAAACATAACAATAATCTGTACTACAATTATCTCAATTGCGCGTGTGCTTGGAGTTGTAAATTTGCAGGTCACTCACGTCTTTTCAACTCAAAATGTCGTTTACCATCTCGCGCTTTGAAGTTTCCTTTGATTCAAAACTCGGTATGTAGTTTTATTGAAAGTCAGTTTCTTTCTCAATTCAAATTGTCTATTGAAACGATCCGAACAAGCAAATACAAACTATTGCACACATTAATGTGATGGAACATTGTACTGTAACTGCGTAGACCCAGCCTTTTATTTTCATTGGTTTTAAAGTAAGGTACCTAATAGGAGATTTTGCAGTGCCTTTGTATTCTGGACGAACCGACTTCGATTCGGCTGGTTTATAACAGCATCACTAGTCAAGTGAGTTCCGTTCATCACACTGGCCATCTTTATTCAGTACCCTGTATGACCAGGTTAAAAAGGAGTTTAGACAATCTATCGAAATTTTTTGTAGGGATAAGTGTTTATTCCTAAAAGATTTTGGCTAAAATAGACACCGTAGGCCTTGGTGTAGATATTAAAACAATTTACAATGAAAATGAAAACAATTACACAATGGAAAAGACTACAAACAAAATGTTTCCGGCCGGAGACAAAATTTAAATTCATAAATGGCCCATATTATTTGATAATATCAATAGCAAAAGATCGAACTAGTCACGGGCAGCGTACGGCTGTTAATGAACAAAGGTGAACAGACGTCCATTGAGGCGTTAATAATAGAATTTGTTTACAATATACCGTATGTATGAGATATGTGTGAGAATTCCGTTTTGCCGGGAGAATCTTTCATATCGTAATGTTTTTAAAGATGTTCCAAACATTTTTTGTGGTCTTGCTAGTGCTATGGCTGTAGGTATGGTGCTGTGGATATGTGGTTAAACGCTACGCTAGAGTCTAATTCGACAAAGACGATATAATAACGGGAAATTTAATGGTGTTATGAAGTTACCAAACACAATATAAAGTGGAGTATACAACCACCTGAGGGCCAGGCCTTGAATTTTAAAAAAAAGCGAATGAAACAAACGCATTTCAATACAAACGATATAAAACTTAATTATTTTAGTCACTTAATTTATTCAAACTGCCAATCAGCTTTGGGAAATAGCTTTCATTGTAAACTCTGTTAAAAATACAAAAGACGAATATTACAAAGAAAAGAGATAAATGAAAATGACAGAAGAATATGTAGGGGCAATGATTACGTAAGATATTATGTATACAGATATTTCGAATAATCGAAAGTGTAGATGTGGGTTTTTATATTTTTAATTTTTAATACAATTATTAAAAATTAAAAATCTAATTACTAGGGAACTATATACCTTGCAAAGGATTTAGTTAACTTAGCCAAAATACCAAAGAAGAAAGAAGAGACAGCAAAGTGCGCCCTAGAGGAAAATTTGATAAAAAATGGCTTGAAAAATTAGCTAGGTATTATTATAAAAAATTACGGTGAAGTGGTGGAATGTAGGACTAGGAAGCTACTCAAAAAGGGATAGTTTAAGAGTCGACTAGGTTAAAAAAAAGTATATACACAAAATTAAGTCAACACCAAGCGTTGAGAAAACCTAAAGGGCTATTTTAAAAGCTTGCTCTGGAAAACGAGGGTTTGTCGCTTCACCGCTATCAGATCAAATGAAGCCATTTAAAGCAAATAAATATTACTTCTTCAAACTTCGCAAAATTACTTTGTGGCATCAAATATTTTTTATATTGGAAAAACTTCTAGAAATTTTAACATTAGAGTTAAGGAACATATAAGATGTATAAATAATAATAATTATTCTGAATTTGCCAACCATATTTTGGAAACAAGTCATTCTTTTGATATTAATACAGGTCTTAAAATTTTGCATACTAACACTACGGGTATACAATTGGATAATTTAGAAATTTTAGAAATTAGAAAAAGCATTAATAGTAAATTAAATATTATAAATAACCAAACATTTTTTTAAAATAGCCATCTTTTAAATTTATTTTCTTATTAATACTTACAATTAATTATAATTATTGATTTTTTGATTTAGACTAATTAATTTAATTATTGGTTCTTAAAAGTTTTTTTATTATCTAAGTGCAATTTTATTTTTCCTTAAATAATTTTTATATTTAATTTTGTATAACTATTTTTATGATTTGAAAGTAATTAATCACCTCTACGTTTTAATATTTTGTCTATGTTATAGTTTATTCTAATTTGTCTATACTTGTTTGTCATTTATTTTTCTTAATATTAACATATCGTGATGAAGATAACATTGTTATCGAAACATGTAGATATTGTTTATAATATAGTGGTTTATACAAAGTGATCTGTTATTCATTATACAAATAAATATTATTTAAATTGTAGTTAAATTGCATCACTTCAGAGTGACCTTAAAAATTTTTCGATAAAAAATAAATTTAGATAAAAAGTAAGGAAAATATTACAATTCAATCCCACTTAATCGACGTAGCTTTACAAAAAAACATTTAAAAGTAAAAACCAGAAACAAAGCATTATCAATGTTAAATTGATTGTGAGTAAACATAATGAAATGTGATGCATGTGTTTTAAGCGCATACATCGGTTTATCACTTAACATATTGAATTTTTCAGCGTAAATATTTTTCAGTTACATTATTGACATGCTACCAATTGTGTTTTTAGCAAGAAAAAAAAATCTGCATTTATATTCAAATTATGCAACAAATTTTGGCTATTAAATCTAACAATTTTTAAAAAAATTTTGCTGTTTTCAAAAGATTATAACATCATCGAACATAATGAAGTGATTATTCTAGAGCACGATTTGATCAAAATTATAATAATTGGATAATTTGTGTAGCACCACATTTATAAAAAAACACTCCCAAGTTGTTCTACATCTGAAATGATCTTGTTTTTCTTTTTCTATTCCGCTCTCTTCATTTTTTTTATATCTTCTAATAAAGCAGTGTTTACACTTCAAATCCCTAAAAGATAGGATGTTTAGAGATTTCTACCATTTTTTCTACAAAAATATCCAGGACAGCGCAATAACTCCTCACAGCGACTGTCGCAGTTCCACGTCATATTTCGCGGTTTGTTATGTTGTTATGTTGTATGTCACTGAACAGAAGTGTTATCAATACCGATTTTAAAGAAAACTGCTATACATGAGAGCTGATTTACATAAGAGCTTTTATCTCTCAGGCTCTTTCAAGAAAGAATTTAGATATTTTAAAGAGTTTCATAAATCTCACACCATGTAAGTGAAAATTCGCCTCATATCTGGCACTACAGACACGCCCATAGCATCACCCTTCTATCGATCTATCTCTTCTTACCTGTGTATAATTGTAGTACATATGTTGGGATTCAATCAGGTTCGGGTATGGGTATTATCCTGCTCCAATAAGCTAATCGTCTCTTCTCGTTTAACAAGACGCTTATTATATTTTGTTCATTCCACCGACTTGCTTCTACCGTTGTATTAAAAGGTTTGGATAAATGATGTATGGCAGTGAGGCATGGAACAGGCAGAAGAAGAACTAGAATGAATGCTGTTGACTGAGGAGTGTTTGCGGTAAAACCTTAAGACCGTGGGCATTGAGAATCTGAAGATCCACACACATTGCAAGGCTGGTGTAAACCGTGTCTAATAGGATTAAAAAAGCAACGCCAAGATGGTTTGGATATGTAGAAAGATAATCGGGAGAATACAAGATGCCCAATAAGGAATTCCAGTGAAAAATATTATGGCTTTAAAAATATATGTATAATAAACGCTGATTCTGAATATATAAGTTTTAATAATTATTACAAGCAATAATTGTCAGCCTGAAACACTCATTTACATTGAAAAATCTTCCGAGAAAAGATACTTGCCGCCAACGGGACTTGAACCCGTGTCCTTCCGATTGCCGGTCGAATGCTCTGACCACTGAGCTATGGCGGCTTATCAAATACCCGCCAAATAATTCAATATATACTAGTGTTTCATTCAACAATTATTGCTTGTTATATTTGTTCCACCTGAAAACAACCAACTTTATTTTTGCGAGGAAGACATTGTTAGTGTTAAATCCCTCGCTAGGTGGCGTCGAGACAAATTATGTCTGCATTTATTGGGGAAATACTTAAACTTGTTAAATATTAATTATTTTTTTTTTTTAATTTATAAACTAACGTTTAGACAACATTTTTATGCATAGCACAAAGGGTAACAATTATTACAAGCAATACTTGTCAGCCTGAAACACTCATTTACTCTCGACGCCACCTAGCGAGGGATTTAACACTAACAATGTCTTCCTCGCAAAAATAAAGTTGGTTGTTTTCAGGTGGAAAAAATATAACAAGCAGTAATTGTTGAATGAAACACTAGTATATATTGAATTATTTGGCGGGTATTTGATAAGCCGCCATAGCTCAGTGGTCAGAGCATTCGACCGGCAATCGGAAGGACACGGGTTCAAGTCCCGTTGGCGGCAAGTATCTTTTCTCGGAAGATTTTTCAATGTAAATGAGTGTTTCAGGCTGACAATTATTGCTTGTAATAATTGTTACCCTTTGTGCTATGCCTAAAAATCTTGTCTAAACGTTAGTTTATAAATTAAAAAAAAATAATAATTAATATAAGTTTTATTTAATAATATTAAATGCAGAGTTTTAAAAAAATATATTAAAAAGTCCATTTTTAATTGGGTCATAGAAACACGCCGTCTAGTTGGTATTATTGAAATGTTTAGTGGTGACGTCACTGAACACCGTAAGTACCATTGTATGGGAATGTAGGTATGACACAAGCCATCGTATTAATAACGTTTCATCTTATTCGTTTATTTACATACCGTTTATAGAGATTTAGTTGATGTGTTTATTGAAACATTACTTATACCTAAATAATTGAGTTTCAAAAATAAAGGTATCTCTTATTAGTTTATCTATATTATTGAAAATATTAAAAAACTACTGCACAAATAATAGTAAAGCTACTCTAGGGAGAATACTTCGAACTCTGAATTTCAAAATGGCGCCAGTTGAACAGCTGATTGCCCGATCTTATGGTAACTTTTCGGGAGTGATGACGTCACACGATTCAGTACACATACGGTGGTTTTCGGGGGATCTTGAATAATTAAAACTTTGATAATTATTTTAACTATTAAAGCTAACTCTAAAAATAAAAATAAATATATATATTTAACTAAATATATCTAAAAATATATATATATATCTAAAAATAAAATAAAAATATATATATAACTGCATATTTATTTTTAAGTTGAAAGGTCATTATTCATTAAAAAAAAATTGGATCGGAGTTTCTTATTGGCTAGACAACTCGAAATACATGATAAAGTCAGGTGATTCAAATTCTTAGTTAGGTCAAGTCAAGAGTCAGGATATATCATACAAGACATTAGTGGTTAGTAGCTAGTAATCTTTTGTATTTATAAAGATATAAATATGTCAGTTGTTCTAATTTGATTATCCACATATTTGGTTTCAGGCTATTTCCACATTTTTCACGGGGGCACACATAATACGGTTATTAATTCCTCAAACGAGACTCGTTATAGCCTTCTAAAGAAGTTATTTTTATTGGTCCACTGTCTGGTGTCTAGGTAACCATTATATGGGTACGAGCTTCGTGCAAGTAGTAACGAAACCAACGGTTGAATGGAAAGTAGTAATTATTGTGGATAACCGTCGTTCTTCGTTTTCTCGAAATACGCAGTTATCTAACACATCGTCTTGGGATTTGCTTGAGAGCCACTGTAATTGGAGGTGCAAACTTTCATAGGCATTCTTGAGGTGATTTTTCACTAAAACACCGCTACACAAATCATCTAAATAGTAATATAATTATTGTGTACTAGCTGGTTCCCGGCAGGCGTTGCAATGCCATATTCAAAGAAATACGTTGTTTCTCCCTGAATCACCTTTCCCGTGCGTCCCCGTTCTCCTACCGCGTCCCCTTTCTAGCTGGCTTTATAAATTATAGCATAAATGTTATTCTGATGTATGAGCTATATTATTGTAAAGTTAGTAATAAACACACATACATTCATACAAACTTTCGCGTTTATAATATTAGTAAGATAGTAAGATTCGATTGTCTGTACTTTTTTGCAAAAATGGAACTGATCGTGTGAAGGATTTAGACAGGCGATAGAGTTTGCAGGTTAGTATAGTATCTAGTAGTATAATGTTCTAACATAAAATTATTTAAATTAAAAGTTTTTTTCAGTTTTAATAATAATTGTATTTTTCAAAAATGTTATTATAATACCCCGCGATTTTTACGGGTCTGCGCTTGTTATCTATTATTTAATCTAAACATAACGGTCGGATGCCAAATACAAAACATACGAATATCTCAAAATATTACCCTTCAGCTATTATTAGGATGAATTTTGGCAAAAATAACTCTTATGTAATAAAATCTAGAATATTAAATTCTTATTTTCCTTGAATTATCTTAGTTACAACGCAGTTTCACCCGAGTTTCAAAACAACATTGTTCGAATTTTTTAAATTTTTCATTTTATTGACATTTCAAAGCTATATTTGAAACTCCATTAATTTATTTATTTATTTTATACAAACAGCATAAGTATGCCGTAAACACTAATTACATGTCACAAATTCATATTCAAAATATTAGTAATGACAAAACAGCGTATGTGTAATAGTTAATTGTGATGTTACATTGGGAAGTGACACCAGAGATATCTACATTTACATGCAAAAATCTATAATACAAATAAAATTAATAGTGATTAAAAAAATATGATAGAATAGCCTTGTTGTACCTATGTTCCGTGTAGTTAAATAGATTTATCACATCTGCATATCTATTAGTAACTTCATGCAACCTAGGTAAAAGTGAGTGTTTCGTGTACTCAGTCCGATTAATGTTGCATTTAAAAAGGATTTTAGAACGAGTGGTTCTCGTGGGAATATGAAATTCAATGAGCTTAGTTAAATCAGGACGTCTATTCTACCATTTACAATTTTGAACATGATATACAATTACTATACTTATTTAATTATACTCTATACAATCTAAACAAGGTACTCGTATGATTTAGTAATTTTAAAAGCAAAATTCCATTCCAATATTTTTTATTTCGTAGTTTTGTTTTTTTAAGAACACGTGGCACCCTCCCCCTTTAAAAAAAACGAGTGTTCTTTAGACCACACGACCGAAGTAAAACTTCACTAACTTATATCTCCCTCTCAACTTCCGTTCGCCTCGCCCGATCATAATTTTCATAACGCTCTCGTCACGCATTCACCACCTTACTCCCCAAGTCAAGCGTGCGTAAAGGCCCGACCGTTCGCCTCGCCCGATCACACTTTTCGTAACGCTCTAGTCACGCATTCACCAGCTTACTCCCCAAGTCTAGCGTGCGTAAAGAAGTTTTACTTCAATAAGTGGCGGTTATTGTGGTTATTATTTTCGACAGCCCCCATTGATCAGTCTCGTGGTGTCTTATGCTGTGTTTGCTTTTGCGAACCGAAGCGCGAGCCGAACAATTATGGGAAAGTAACGAAGCAACCGCAAGCGCTTTCGAAGAAGCATTTTTGAAGTACAGACTTCTTTAGCACCATTGTGATTTGAAACTCGATGAATCGAAAAATAGCGACACTATAAGAGACAAACAAATGCATCATTGGGTTTAGCTAATCGATAATCGGTCTCCTCGTTGTTCGGTGCTTCGTAGCCTCCCCACTCTTGTCTACTTTAGTTTTCTGAAGGTTTTATTTCTACTGCGAACTGCACAGTGGTTCTGAAGAAAATAATTTACCACAATTTCAGGGCTTGTCATCTTTGACGATGCTTCATGGAGGATCCAGTAGAAAGTAAGGAGAGGATGTTCTAGGCAGTAAAAAAAATGGGGGGTGCACAATCTAGGGGTCAGTGTGTCCAAGAGTAACGGACCAGTGAATCCAACCCTCTCGATGTGATGCAAGACGATGGATCGAGAGTGATCAGCTGGAGAGGTTAAATAAATGATCTCCGTAAACCGGCCTCCATTAATCAACAACAATCTCGTGGACAGGCGCACCCGCCGCCAAGACCTCAACATATATTGCAAATTGAATAGTGCAATTTTGAGAAATTTTACATAGTTTATTTCAAAAGGTATTCTAAAATCTAATCTATAAAATACTCTACACTACGTAATATGTCCGCAGGCGTTGCAATTGCTGACATTATTGAGCCACTAAAAAATATACATACTTATCACATGGGTCGATGAGGAATCGACATGAACCGAGTGTTATAAGACCCTGCGCAGAAAAGTAAAGTTGGCTAAAGTACTTAAGTCTGCAGCGCAGTCCATTGTGGGACTTTTCTGCATGGGGTCTCAGATCGCATTATAATATCGATTCTTTACCGACTCCCTTACTAACACGTATTTACGTAATTTAGAAAAATATAAACCTTTGTTCTTTTAAAATAAAACATAAATATCGTCTTTTGGAAAGCTTTTAAGTTTGAAATAAAAACTAGGTTAAAGCTTTAAAATAGATAAAGTATGTAAAATATTGATTTTAAATGCAATGTAATTACAAAACCAGTTTTTTGAAGCAAATCATTTGTTATGTGAAATTTTTGCAGTGAAAACTTCTTTTGCACCGTTGTGATTTAAATCTCGATGAAACGAAAAATAGCGACACTGAAAAGAGACAAACACACATCTGCAGGATTTAGCGTGAGACAGAATGAGATAGTTTAATCGGTCTCCTTTTTGAGCGGTACTTCGTAGCCTCCCCACTCTTGTTTACTTTAGTTTTCTGAAGGTATCACTTCTACCGGCGTGTGAATTGCACACTCTGATTTTTTTAAATAATTATTTTTAGCTCTTCCGTCTACTTCTTTGTTTCACTCTCATAAGAATACGAAATAATTGATTTTATTGTAGTTCGCACTGCTTTACGTGTGTATGAATGTTCAATTTCGGTTTTGTCGTTGTTAAAGCAAATTCAGAGGATGATAATTTTTGTTGTTTGTTTATAAGTGTTTATTTTTCCATTGTTTTTTATAAAAGAAGGTATTGCATACATAAATTTATTTACATACTTGCATATATAAATATATAACAAATGGGAACCCACCAGGGCGATGCCTGTGTGTGGGTAATGGTGACCGGACAACTCGGAATGAAACCAACTCAGAAGCACCTCAGAAAGGTCATTAAGAGTGATGATGAAAAAATATTAAAAAATGGTTAAATAGGTTAAGTTTGCTTAGGGCTAACGGCTATTTTAAAATTATTTTTTATGGTTTAATGACCTTTCTGAGGTATTTCTGAGTTAGTTTTACACTGAGTTGGCGTGGAACCGTGGGTAATATGTAGGTACATAGAAAAAACGCATGTTTTAGGATCAATTATTAATTTTGAAGTTAATATGTTCCAGTTTTTTATACTTGTAGAGACTAAAATACAAATTACATGAATTTACAAGTAAATAATATTATATCATAATGTTTATTAAAAAAATTCAACAATAAACAAATATGTAACGTAAATTTTGACGTCACGGTGTGTATTTATAAAAGTTTATATTCTCCGAACAAAGAAATGTTTTTATTAAAGTAGTATTTTTTTTAAAATGTGTTTTAACAAATTTTGAATAAAGAAGTTTTAAAAAAATCACAACGAATTCGGGTTATAAGTTAATATAATATTTACTAACAATAGGCCACTTGCATGGATTTCGTAACGACTTGGAAAAAATCGTGTGGATAGATCTTTTTACTAGATTACGAATACGTTAGTAAATTTTTTTTGAAATGTACAGTTTTTTTTTATTTTTAAATAAATAAATCCATTATTTGGGCTCGTGACGTCACTACATGAAAATGTCCCGTCTCCGAAAATGTTCCTATTAATTTTGTAAAATTCCACACTGATTTATTTTTTTTATATGGCATCACTTTGATTTCAGGCGAATTTTTGAATTCGTTCACTAGATTTATTGTTTGTTCTCTGCGAACTTATCATTTGGTTTGAATTTTTGACAGATGTTATGAAAAGAACCACGTACATTTTAGATATCGGTACGTGTTTTAGAGGTATAATGGTTATGGTGCTAATTTTATCAAAATCAAATTTTATAATATTCTTATTATTATTATAATTTACAAGTACAAGTATATTACATTTGGATTTAGTAATATAGACGTTATACATTATAATGATTTATTATCAATAAGATGGATCAAGGAAAAAAATATTTATGAGATTTAATATTTTTGGTATGCTTCGTTATTCTCCTGTGCCATTCGTGTAGAAATTGTTCTTTTTTGGCTATGTAATTATCGTTTTTTCGCACGAATAAAATTATGTCCCGTCTTTCCGGTTTATAAAAAATGATCGGATTTTTCGGATTGAAATTTTCAAAAAATCCTCAGGGTTTCAAAAATACGATTAAAAAAAAATTCAGAATGTCTTAGAATATTTGCCTAAACCGGAATTTTTTAAATAAAATGTAATGCAAGTGGCCTATTGATACATTTTATAGATTGCATTAAAAAAAAAATCAAAATATATACAACTCGCTGACCCGGCCACGCGTTGCTGCGGCTAATACAACACAACGTCATCTACTGGATGGTTGTCCAACCTTTATAACCACCGCCGTCTTTGTGTTTATCGCGAAGAGACAGACAGATGCCGCGGAGGACTTTAATTTATAATACGTAGAGATGGTGTGAAAGATTATAATAATGTGCATGAAATGCTTGGGGTAACTAACGTATTTAAATTAATAAGGATTAATACCGTATCCGTCTAAATAACTTTTCAATTACCGCAATGTACGTGACTATTTTTTTAGTTCTATATTCTATGGGTATAGTAAGCTATCCGTAAAAGATAGATATATGCCTTCGCGGACTTTTTTGTAGATATATAAAAGAGAAATATCCCACCATGCATTGTTTTGTTACATCCCAAAAGGATTAGGCAGCGTTTTCGATGAAAGCTACCAGGCGGCTTGACTTTTTCCTACACTTCTAACAATTATCGTTATGTTTCAACCAATTTACACAAATCCTTGACAAATTACATACCTAAACCTTCCTCACGAAACACTTTATCTATTGGTGAAAACCGCATGAAAATCCGTTCAGTAGTTTTCAAGTTTATCGCGAACAGACAGACAAACAGACAGACGACGCGGGGGACTTTAATTTATAATATGTAGAGATAGAGATAGAGATTGTGCAATTCACATGCGGTAGAATTGAAACCTTCGGAAAACTTAAGTTGACAAGAGTGGGGAGGCTACGAAGAACCGCACAAAGAGGATACCGTTAATCTACGAAGCAGCGCAAAAAGAGGAGACCGATTTTACCATCTAAATGTAGATGTATGTTTGTGTCGCTTTTTCGTTTCATCGTGTTTCAAATCAGGACGGTGTAAAGAAAATTTTCACTTTAAAAGAAATCGAAAATATAAATGCACTCAATTCTGAAAGATTATAGTCCGGTCAACGACAAGCAGACGTTTCGTCAACAGCGACTGAAAAATAAAATATTAGCCATAATTCACTTTGCAGATTAATGGATTAAGAATGTAGGTACATAATTCGCTGACTTTTCACTAACCCTGCTGCTCCATGGCACGCGGACCGATAAGGCTTCGGCGCTGGAGATTTACAGGATTAGAAATTCTTTATTTATAATTGATTGGTGATCAGTACGGCAGAGAAAAGTTTATTGTACGCTCAAATAACGATCGATTAAGCATTTCCTGACTAAGTACCTTGACATGACTTGATGCAAAAGGTCTGTCTATCATAAATTAATAAAATGTACACGCAGGTGCACAGGTGGTATTATTATTAGATGTAGGTGAATTCTGTGTAAGTTTTGGGAAATTTCTTGGAGAAATAATTCACGCCTAGGGAAATTTTTATCCTAAATGTCACATGGCGTAAAATGTGCAAATTTTATTAACTTGATCGTATGCGGATGCCAAAACGAGAGATTGGTCTAACAAATTAATGATGGTTATAAGTACCCGGCTTTGTCAAAGCTTTACGCAGAGTTTTTCGAAATCCTCTCAAAAGATACTCATAGTATCGCCCTGGTGTAAGATCACCATTCAGAACTGAAATGTTGGTGACCGATCTGAATAGCCACGTATTTCCCCACCTTCTTCCACATCTCCTTCCCCTTCCCACTACCTTCAGCCTCACAACACACCCCAATTGGGGATGCCATAGTGTCACTGGCTCCAGACGGGAGCAGCTGGGACAAATGTGAGGTACGGATTCACATAAAAAATATGTAGACAATAATAATTTTCCTCTTATTTTAAACGTCGAGTGTGCAAAATTTCGTGAAAAAATATCAAATTCTGCTCTAAGGAGTGGGAATGCTTTAAGAGGTGGGATGGGCGTGATTTTTTTTAATCTCGTGTAGATAGTCATTGTCCTCTTGTTTGAAAGACAAATGTGCAAAATTTCGTCAATCTTGGTAGATCTGTATAAAATTAAATCCACGCCACCCGCCCGCCACAGACACTCTCCTTTACTTAAATAGAGATATATTTTGTAGGCACAGTAACTGCCGTTAACGAACTATTTTCTGAATCTGAACCTTTGATCATTTTGTAAGCATCATTCAACATACAGCATCCCCTAAGACGACATAGGCCCTGAGAGAAATTATTTTCCCCAGGGTGTCCGGTGTGGAGAACGTACGATTACATCTTCTCTACTTTATTTCAGTGTTATTTAAAGCATAGTATTGACAGAATTTTTAGATGCTGTATCCATTGAATATCAATGGTTGTCACTATCTGCTTACAACCTGGCAAATGTTTAACGAAATCATCACTTACGAGCATCATTGCCTTAATTGTTACTGATGTTGTTGAGGATACAAACACTTTGAGAACCGCGAAAATGATTTCATGGACTGAATAATTAATATGGTTGACAATGTTGCTGTGGTGTTATTTTGTACATTGGGTTACCTACATGAAAAATCAATACAACTATTTTTCTAAATATATAATATGGTAAGTCAAGGTAAAAAATGTGTAATGGTAATGTTAAAATCATGGTAAAAAAACGAATAAACCAGGAAACATAAACACAACGCAGTTTCGTGTGGGATATTTGCGATTTGCAGTAATTAATTGATCAGGATAATAATTATTGTGTTCAGATGTTTCTAGAAAAATAATTAATTACCTGTCTTTCCAGTAATTTCTTGTGGAGGTCTTCTCTAATGAGTGGTTGGGCAGTAAACAGCCAAAGGAACACCACTACACAGTATTGTAGGTACAAATAATTAGACTTAATTTGTGCGGAAATAGGAACGCACATTTGAAATGAAAACCTATGGGATACTTCATACAACAAAAATACGTTTCGAACACTGCCGGTACGAGTACCTACGTCAGAGCCAAAATTCGATACGTATTCGGGTGCGCAGCGACGAAGCAATTTTTTTTTCTCGATATTTTTTAACATCATCGCGTAACTTCGTTTTTTATAAGACTTATATAAATATATTTTTTCTCATTTTTAATTTCTCCTTTTTAGTTATTGTTGTGGCAAAATGAATCCTGTCAGAAATATGAACTTTTGCCTTTTCACCTGTACCTACTGTTGTTGGCTGTCTTAAAATTATATTATAAATGCCTACCTCTTTAGACCAAGTTTTGAAATAACGTGACCCCATTACATCGAAGAAAGAAAAAAAGAGATTTTTAAATCGCTTTTTGAATGTTGTACTCCCAATGATTTACACTTAAATCACGAACCGCCACTGGGTGGAACACCATACCACGCATGATAACGCATTGATCACGCATAAATTACTTGCTTCATTCATTATATTACGTATAAATTTTATCAAATATTAATATACCTCCACTGTTTCATAACGCTTAATAAGATCTCGATAGGTTTGTTCTGATTCACGTACGAAGACCAGAATTCAAACCTATTGGTGAATTTCGCACACTGGGTACTTATTTGGCTGATAATTGCCGGTGTCAACGGTTGTTAAGGAGAAAAAACAAGTGTTGTTTTCGTGAGTCTTCCGATCGTAATGCAGCTGTCAACATCATCGTCTATATCGTGACAAGCTATCATAATACGTGTAGTGAATTTACCGCCGGTAACTCACCATTTCATCGCATACGAACTAAATAACGACTGCCTGTGGACCAGCCCAGCCAAACGACCACGAGGGACCCACAAACCGGGCAAGATTGCCATCAGTATCGTAAGTCCCTCTGTGATATATCTTTGTATTTGTTTCAATAAACGTAGTCTATCGAGATCCACAAGCATAACTCATATAGAGTGAGCATTCAGCTTCACTTAACCCTTGTAAGGTAGTGCCATCAACGCGCTCATCTTACATTATTGGTGCCGAAATCAGCGAACTTTAGATATAAAATTCTGCAATTGCCAAGCAAAAAAAATATTATGAAATGTTTCGTGAATTTAAATGTTAATCATTTCGAACTGTTAATTTGAAACAGTGAAGTTTGGAATTAGGTATCTAGTTCTTATCCATTTACGACCTACCGTAGGTACTTTTAAATTATAACAAATTCTATTGATTTATTCCATTACCTTTCGAGGTACGTTTCTATTTTCTACTCGTGTTTATTATCAAAATGGCGCCAACTATTCAAACATTGCGCCGAAAACGGACATTAGCAAATAATAGATTGATAAAAACGCATGAAATCGCGAAAATCGCTTTACACGATGTAACGAAGAGCGACTTACTGTTGGCTCATTATACAACTCTTGAAAGGATAGTTCTTGAATTTGAAACATCTCACGACGAAATATTAAATTTAGATGAAAACGAAATTGAGGAAGATAAAATTCGCGAAGCTTTTGATGAAATGTATTACCAAATTGTCGCAATTTATCAGAAGTTGACCAGTCAACCAGTCGAATCTAAGACCGCGAATGTATGCACGAACGTCAAATTACCAAAGATAAGCATTCCAATATTCTCTGGCGATATCAAACAATGGCCCGAATTTTATGATATGTTTAATGCCTTGATTCATGAAAACAAATCATTGTCAAATATCGATTCAGGCAGTCAAGCTCACTTCATCACCGATCGCGCTGCAGATCGTCTAGGCATCCATCGTACGACCAGTTCTCAAAGAATTAGTGGCTTAGGCCAATCTTCCGCAACTGCGTCAGGTGTCATTCAATTAGAAGTTGGTGTTGAGGAACGGGTTCTCTTTAATATCATGGCACTCACACTGCCTACTATCTGCGGCAACATGCCAACGGTTCGATTAGATAAGTCGTCATGGCATCAGTTGCAAGAATTACCTCTTGCTGACCCTGACTGTCACAAACCGGGACCGATTGACCTTCTTCTGGGTGCTGAGGTCTTTACTTCTCTTTTGAGACCTGGTAATGTGAAGGGTGGTCGTAATCAGCCATCAGCTTTCAATTCTGTATTTGGTTGGCTTCTTCTAGGTTCGGTTGGTTCTGACGCCGGTCACGAAATAAAATCGTTCGTCGTAACTAACGAGGACCGGCTCCATGAAGAGGTTCAGCGACTATGGGAGTTGGACACCATTTCCCAGTCTTCACAGCTCACCCCCGAGGAACAACTCTGTGAACAGATGTACTGCGCGGACCATTCCCGTGACACTTCGGAACGATACATCGTAGCCTTGCCTTTTCGAGAAAGGGACAAGAATATCTCCTTCCCGGGTCGCGCGAAGTCGCTTTACGCAGATTCCATTCACTTGAACGCAAACTCACAGCAAATCCAACGTTCTTCGCCAAATCTCTAGTACAAAGGTTGTGGATTTTAAGGGTTGGTTGGGATGACACCCCACCCGTTGACATCGTTCATCAATGGGAACGTTACACTAAACAATTACCGCTCTTGAAGTCGTTCGAAATCCCTCGTTGGGTTTCAGTCCCTCACCTGAAATCGTGCCAACTACATGGCTTCTCAGATAGTTCGGAAATCGGATATGGTGCGGTAGTTTACTTACGAACCTCAGACGTTGACGGTATCGTCCAAGTCTTTTTAATTTGTGACAAGTCTCGAATCGCCCCCACCAAAAGTATTTCATTGCCTCGTCTCGAACTTTGTGCGGCAGTTCTTCTTGCAGAACTTCTAAAATTCGTCAAGGAATTATACGTACCCTTGCTTTCAATCTCTAATACGTTTGCGTGGTCCGATTCAACCGTTGTGCTTGCATGGTTACGTTCTCCTTCATATCGCTGGAAAACTTTCGTAGCGAACCGTGTTAGTCACATCCAGGATGCCCTCGAAGATACTTCGTGGCATCACGGATTATCCGGCAATAATCCAGCGGACGTCGCTTCACGTGGTCAATCCCCAGCCGATCTAGTTGATAATACGTTATGGTGGGCGGGGCCACCATGGCTAATTCAGCCAGTCGATTCTTGGCCATCCTTAGATGGTAATGTCGACGAAATTGAACCTCACTCTGAGGAACGAGTTCAATCGTTATTAGTCCAACAAGATGAAAATTTGGTGGACTTACTAATAGTAAAAGTTTCTTCTCTCCGGAAGATTCAACGCATTCTCGGTTATTGTCATAGATTCATTTACAACATACGTAATAAAGAGTCTCGTCGGTCGGATCTTCCATTGAACCGTACCGAAGTTCACGCTTCGCTGTTGACAGTACTTAAACATATTCAATCTGTACATTTCAATGATGATATCAAGCGCTTGAATGAGGGCAACCTTCTTTCAAAACAAATGCGAAAGCTCAATCCATTCATTGACGACCACGGTTTGCTCAGGGTGGGTGGCAGGCTATCTCGATCTGGGCTTGAATTTGAGCATAAACATCCTGCCCTACTTCTTCGTGAATCCAAGCTCACTTTTCTTGTGATAGAAACTCTCCATCGAGAACATTGTCATCCAGGCATTAACACGATGCAATATTTGTTGACACAGCCGTTTTGGATTCTGTCGCCCAAGCGCGCCATCCGCCACTGTTTGTCAAAGTGTATACAATGTTATCGCATAAAACCAGCCCCTCTAGAACCTTTCATGAGTGACCTACCCGTTGCTCGTGTTAATCAGGTTAAACCATTTTCGATTGTGGGCGTTGATTACGGTGATCCGTTTCACATTAAAGCTGGTAAATGCCGCGGCGCTAAGATAGACAAAGCTTATCTTTGCTTATTCGTAAATTTTACCACCAAGGCTCTACATCTCGAAGTAGCTTCAGATCTGTCTACCGAATCTTTCATTGCAGCGCTACGTCAATTTGTAGGTAGACGAGGTCGTGTAAATGCCATACACTCAGATTGCGGTACAAATTTCGTCGGAGCTAAAACTCAACTTAATTCGTTCATGCACACTACTTCACAGTCAGAACAAATCGATTTTCGTTTCAATCCTCCATCTAGTCCCCATTTCGGTGGCGCATGGGAGATTCAAATTAAATCGGTTAAATCTCATCTTTATCGCATAATTGGTAACCAAACGTTAACTTTCGAGGAATTGACAACACTCTTCGTGCAGATTGAGGCCATGTTAAACTCTCGACCTCTCTACCCGATGAGTTCTGATCCAAACGATTTGCGAGTGTTATCTCCAGGTCATTTTTTGACTTGGAAACCCTTGACCTCCGTGCCGGATGAGGATTATACTGATCTGAAAATCAACCGTCTGAGTCGTTGGCAACTTATTCAACGTTTTCAACAGGATTTTTGGAAACGATGGAAGGTTGAATACCTCCAATCGCTAACTCAGCGTGCGAAGTGGACCAAGCATTGCAGATCACTCTCTGTAAATGATGTGGTTATAATCCGAAGCGAAAATACTGTCCCCTTGCATTGGCCTATTGCACGAGTCGATAAATTGCACCGAGGTCCAGACGGCGTTGTGCGTGTCGCTACGGTCCGTACATCTAATGGTTCTATTCTCACGAGACCATTAACCAAATTATGTCCACTACCTAGTCAAGTTGACTAATCGTTCTCGCTGTCGCGGATAATTTTAATAATATAATAATAATTTATTTTTTTTGTTACGTCTTAGTATATCGTATCACCTAGTTTAATTCTTTCTCCGTTCACACAACATTTCATAACATTTCATGCTTTGGTTAAGGTTTAAATTTTTCTTTAAAAATACACTTTGTTGTATTTTGGTGGGTGGAATGTTTCATAACGCTTAATAAGATCTCGATAGGTTTGTTCTGATTCACGTACGAAGACCAGAATTCAAACCTATTGGTGAATTTCGCACACTGGGTACTTATTTGGCTGATAATTGCCGGTGTCAACGGTTGTTAAGGAGAAAAAACAAGTGTTGTTTTCGTGAGTCTTCCGATCGTAATGCAGCTGTCAACATCATCGTCTATATCGTGACAAGCTATCATAATACGTGTGGTGAATTTACCGCCGGTAACTCACCATTTCATCGCATACGAACTAAATAACGACTGCCTGTGGACCAGCCCAGCCAAACGACCACGAGGGACCCACAAACCGGGCAAGATTGCCATCAGTATCGTAAGTCCCTCTGTGATATATCTTTGTATTTGTTTCAATAAACGTAGTCTATCGAGATCCACAAGCATAACTCATATAGAGTGAGCATTCAGCTTCACTTAAACCTTGTAAGGTAGTGCCATCAACGCGCTCATCTTACATCCACTCTTATATTGGGTTATTCCGACTTTATTATTATTATTTCTTACTAGCTGGTTCCCGGCATGCGTTGCTATGCCATTTAATAAAGAAATTGTTTCTCCCTGCGTGTCCTTTCCCATTCGTCTCATTCCTCTTCCCCTCTCGCGTTCCCACTTCGCCTCCTCCACTGCTTTCCATCTATTTTTTTATACAAATTTCATTATGCCAGAGCTCACCAGTAGTTTTATGCAAAGTTTGTCCTGACAATAACGAACACAAAAAAAAAGAATTATCCAATTTGGTGCAGTCGTTCTGAAGTTATGCGCGTACATATATTTCGGCGATTCATTTTTATTTATATATTATATAGATATAGATAGATAGATAGATTTACCTACTTCGGCAAGGCAATATTTAAAGAATCATTATTTACAACAAAAAATCAATAAATCAACGCTTACACAATAATTACAAGAAAACATGATAATTAGAAGTAAACATGGTTTTACTGGTATGTTTTTTTAAGTAGAACAATCGCATTTGCAGCCGAGCATATGAAGCAAGGTGTACCATAACTATCACGTTGGATTGAGTAAATCAATTATTTGCATTGGCAAGCTACGCAATAATATTACACCTTCATAAATATCTCGGTAAACCAAAAACAGGAGATTTTACAGAAAAAAACCAATCGCACAGAAACTACGATTTAACAACAACAAAAAAATAATCATTGAAACCAAAACGTATTCAATCAAAATAATTTAATCATGTTGATTCAAAATACTTGAGGCAAAGCTACATAGACATACTGTCAAGAAAGCAAAAAAACATCGAAATTTCATAAAAATATTCTTCATTAGATGCGTCCAGACACCACACAGCAAGCATCGCAAGTGTTAGAGCCGTTTTAAACCATCTCTTTTTTCAACCCGATTCCCGTATTACCATAGACAAACATTTTGGCTTTATACGATCGCTATTTTCATACCTAAGATTTCAGTTGGCATCACTACAAACAATATGGTTCGAGTGTTATTTACAGTGATTCCAACTGAAATAGAGATGAAAATAGCGATCGTGTAAAGCGAAAAATTTTGTATTTGGTCTCTATATGAGAATCGGGCTGAAAAAAAGATTGTAAAACGGCTATTAGACAATTTTAGAGCGATACATATCAGAATATATTATTATTAGACATAGTAAAAAAATATTTCGTACACTTTATTTGCCCCTTTAATAATAACAACAGTTTATTCCAGAAAGTATGCAGGGGTAGTGCAATGCAATAAATTCCATATTTCGAAATAACATAAAGAAATTAGACAAAGAATAAGTAAAAAGTAATATAACAATACAAACATAAAAAAATATAAACGAATAAGCATGAAAAATTAAACTGGAAAAAATATGAGAGTATATTATATTAAACACAAAATAAAATGCAAGCAGCCGTTTGTGGGGGATATTTGACGGACTCCTGTCTCAAGATGGCCATCAGGAGTCCATCCAGGCAGTCGTGACAGTGATGATTGTATTCTGCGATTGGCGTAGTCTGCGCAATAAGCTTCCAATGCGGTGGTGGAGAAGTGCTCTGAAGGTGCGCACTCGTCCCTCCAGGAACATTTCCGTAGCGCTGCAGTGTCTCGGTAGGCGAAATAATTGGTGAAAAGCATTTTTTTTTATTTATTATTAACCAAGACCTTATTATTGTGAGCTACTTTTAGCTTTTGTCATTGGGATGCAGTATAATCAACTTTTTGACTGCAATATTTTTATTTACTGGTTGGGGGTTCCTCGAACGCTAAGGCGCAAACTACACGAGCGGTTCTCCCGCCGCGGGTAACCGCCATGTTCAAACTACACGGGCGGTTTCCCGCGATTGCGTAAGGATCGGGCGGTTTCCCGCGGCGGTAGAACCGCTGTGTAGCATGTGTGCAGTTTGATATGAGCCGCCAGCTTTCTCGAGAGGTTTCCGCGGCGGGAGAACCGCTCGTGTAGCTTAGGCCTAACAGTGCAATTTGTGCGCTTACCGAACAAGCCTATAGTAGCCTACACGACACTGCATGTAGTGACTGCGGCAGTGACGGTTTGAGCGAACTAGCGCTATCTCGTTCTAGCGGCCCTTTAACAAACGAGACAGCGCTAGTTTGAGATTGGTTTAATGTGAAATTCAATACGAATCGCCGGCATAATAATTTACGCACGATTTTTTTAAGTAACTCAATTATTTCAGGAAATCGAGTTTTTCATGAAATACAAATAACAGCAATATGTCGCTTTATTACTCAAAAAATGTTAACAAAAAATGCGAAACGAACGCTGTGAATCCGCTTATATTAGTAAACTAGTAAAGTAGGCGGAGAGGATACACTGTAACGTGGCTCTGTCACTCCTTGCTTCATTAACATTCACACATAATTTCGCACAAACTCTTCTGTTATTCTGACCATCGACATTAATTAGTCTTGCATTATTTCCCGAACTCCATTATTTATATCATGCTTGGTTTCACCAATTATAGTAGGTCCATACCATAGAGGGTAAACACTCAAATAAAAATACTAATTTCGTTTGCGAGTCTGTAACTCGGGACCAATGAACTTTTGCTTTTAATTTATGTTACATTTCTAAATTTGAACTGTTTAGAGAATTCAGACTAGTGATAAAGTACCTAGTACCTACCATCTATTTTTAAGAGAAAATTGCTATTTTCAAATATTGAAACTGATTTGTCAAGAAATCCGACTATTCCCATAGATTTTATTACATTAGCCCCACACAGTAAACCCTCAGGAAATAAAATCCGTCAGGGCATATGTCATCTTTGGGGAAGCTGTGTGGTGGGTCTTTTCAGGGAAAGGGAGGAGAGGAAGTTCTGGGAAGGAAAAATGTATGAGGTTTAGGTAGGAATCTGGTATTCAATGTGTCTAGGAGTGACGGACATGTGAATCCATTCCTCACACCGCGGTGCACGGCGATGGGTCGAGATAATCCGGCTGGAGAAGTCTAGGTTACTCAACTCAACTCCGCCAAGACCTAGACCAACCACACTCCGTGAACCCGGATACTCCTGCTGAGTCACAAAATGTAGGCTATTCGGTCACTTATTGTGACCTATGACAGGAATGTTGCTTTTCCAATAAATGGTCCACTACCTCCACATTGACTAATCCAATTACCCAATCCGATCCCCGCGCACTGCCACTCATATTATGATAATAGTGAAATTCGTTTCGTCGTGATATTAGCAAAAAATAACGCCTCTGTGACTATCCCATATTATAATAATGTTTTCTATCTAAACTTTTATGTAACAGCGTAATAGTAACACAAGATGAAGCACTAAATGTGACAAGGTATGTTAAGTCGGGTCTCGTCCGACCGAAAGCATGAACATTTTCTTACACATTACTATAAATTTACACATTTTTGCGTCTGCAGTAAGGCCACGCCCCAATTTCCAATGTTTATAGTAATGTTTAATGTATAAGCAAATGTTCAAGTTTTCGGTCGGAGGAGACCCGACTTTAGTATTAGGAAGGGACACATTTTCTTCTTACTAATACGAAAAAGTCATTAATAATTTTACAACCATTCCATCTGCAATCATTATCATTTTAATGATTCGTAAAAAAATTCAGCGATAGTGGCGAATTTTCATGTGAAAACACTTCCGCAAAAAATGTTATCTATTAACATTTAAAAATAAGTATCAAGATAGGTATATAAACTTTGATTCATATTTTATTTGTTTTAAACTGATTAAACCAGTAGGTACCTACATCTACATATGACCGCGTTAACATAAAACGTTACATACGTTGATAATAAATGGCATTTCTTGATAAATTTTGATTTTATCGTATTTATTTTATTATCTTTGTTTGTAAGCGTAAATTTGTTTGTAAAAATATAATGTTAAAGTGAGGTTGAATTTGAAGAAGAGGAGCAAGAGTAAGATGGGAAAGTACTTGACTATTCAGATCTGTTCACCAAATATTTCGAATCTGAATGGTGGTCTTTCACCAGGGCGATACTGAGATTATATTCCACTCTGACGTATTTTTATAAAAATATAATGTCGGGAAAATAAATTCTTCAATAAAATAATCTCGACTAATACTGGAAAAGTGAGATCATAATCAAAGCGACCAATAAGCGCAGTTGATGCGTCGCAGGTACAATAATCGTCATTTCCGTTTCATCCGAAATCTAAGTCACAGCGGGGCTAAAGATGTTTTACTTCAAAAAGGTAAAGGACTCGAACCCCGGAAATTATATCTTACAGTGACACAGCGCCTTAATTAACTCGGCCATTGGGACCTATATTTTTCTGTCATTTTTGTCCATCTTGTATTTCAAATTCACAATTAACAATAGAATCCTCAGCAAATAAGATATACTGGTTTTCAGTCCCGTTTGCGACCGTCACATTTTTTTCTGTGTCTTATTCTGTTTCGTGTATTGTTTAGATTTATTAGTATTATTTTCATCTTCAGTGATATATTGCATTGATTGGTATGACTAGTTATTAGTAATTAGTTATTCCAATGAAAATTGAATTATAAAATACATTACGTGATGTCGTATTATGAAGACATTTCCTTATAGGAAGTTATATGACAGTTTCGATTAAAAAGCACAAGTAAAATGTCATTTGCTAAAAGTTTCTACCAAAAATTTGTAATTGTGAAAAATTGTTAAATGCTTAAAAATAAAAGGTATTTTAAATCATTTAACCCTTAAAAATAATATTATGTTTTTTTTACATTAACTCCACACAGGAGGCCCTGAGGAAAATAATTTCCTTCAGTGCCTATATCATCTGAGATGCAGCTTGGAGGGTCTTTTTGAGGAGAGGAAGGAATGAACATTTGTCTCCAAGAGACCCATGTTGTAGGAAGGAGGAAACTCATAGGCCGGCGAATCGTTCCACAGCCGAGTTGTAAACACAAGAACGAGTCGCGAAAGCGACGCGTTCTCATGTGATTAATGTCAACCGTGTACTGGGCACGCGTTTGGCGTGTTTCCCGATTATGCACCGGTGCTGAGAGGATCAATGATGCTAGTTCCTCGGAACATCTTCCATTGAAATACCTGTAGAGTTAGGACAATCTATCTCCCGTTTTTACAGGATAGGTTTTTTAAGGTATTTTGGGGCTCCAGACTAGAGGTGGCTGCCAAATTCAACCTCCGGGTTTATACAAAGTTAGCAATTGTGTACTAGTAAAATATCTGCGGGCTCTGCACAGTATGCCGAATTTTTGAGAGGCTAACTTAATCTGGCTTCGATGGAGCCCCCATATCTAAGCTGGTCACTTAGAGTTACACCAAGTATATCAATGGAGGACCTGTTCGGAAGATTGCTTCCGTTGATACTTATAACATTACAGAAATCAATGTATACGTGGGAAAGCTAATTGTAGTTAATTATATAAGCTAATTATAATTCTTCTAAGTCATCACTTTACATAAATAAATATGAATTCTCTTGTCGTTTGTGCAATGTTATGTTTGAATTCAAATTCACTCAGTTTCTGACAAGAAAATAATTTTAACCATTCGCACTCTTTGCGGTTAAACAAAAGACTCACGCACCGGTTCCAAGATTTTATTATTCGTCTCACAAAAGAAGAAAGGTCCCTTTTGTAGGTACCAAGATAACTACCTGATTTTTTTAGGGCTAAGCTCATCGCGTGCTGGCAGGGGGCAGGTATATTGCCTATAGTTTTTGCTATTTATTACATAAAATTCTCAAAATATCCTATTTATTGGATTAACCTTTAATAACTTTTGAAAGTTGTACTGATAACAGAATATGCATATATAAAAAAAGATACGGTCCCGGTAAGACAAAAGATCCTGAGTTCGGTTCCCAGTTGCGACCGATACCTTTTTTATGCTTCTGTGTCTTGATAGATTTCATGTTTCGTTGACATTTATTGATGTTATCATCTTCTTCAAAATATGTTTAACTTTTCTCACTAATAAGTATTATGTTTTGAAATTGTGTGGACTTTTGTTAAATCTTTATATAAAAATCAATATTAGTTTGTTCGTATTTTATGCGCTGCCATGCCGTTAAAACATGAAAACTTTGGTGATTTGTTGTGCGTAGCCCGAGAAGGTTATAGGCTATATATTATGGTAAGATCTGGCGTTATGAAATATGTGTATTTCAATTATTTTAGCGGTAGGGAGGGAAGGCAGGAGGAAGAGGGTAACGAAGAAGGTGGGGTTCGAGGGAGGGGCGACGAGGAAGGGGACGCAGGAGGGGAACGGGGACGCATGGGAAAGGACAAGCAGGGTAAAACAATTTATTTCTTTGAATGGCATTGTAATGCGTGCCGGGTACCAGCTAGTCAGTAAATAATAATAATTGGTCATTTGACAGATGTGTTTTAATAAAGAACCGACTCGTTTAAAAAGGGCTCCAAGGAAATCCCGGAGAACCCACTACTTAATTAACTATGAACAACCCTTGTTTTGTTTACGTACTTATGATTGACTTAGAACACATAGTCTTTAATTCTCACAAAAAATACATATTGACTAGGTACCTAGGAGTTTTATTCTCTATCTATAGGATTTTGTCGAAAATCAAGTCGTTACATTGATAGCGGTTTTGCACCATCTGCCAAGCTCAAAGTGATCGATTTCAATTTGAATAGTGCAGATAGTAATTATGGGCTGCCACCGGACATATTAGCGGCTTGAGTATTGCCTAAAAAAGAAATGTCTCATTTTGATCTATTTGTTTTCCATATATAAGGAAGAGTAACGAAATATTTCATTCCATGGTAATTTGTTAACAAATAACTGATTCCATGGTGATTTGCAAACAAATAAATGATTATATGGTAATTTGTTATCTACTTTTAATGCAGAATATCAAATATAATTTGTACAATTTGTTTTTTGTAAATATTCTCCTAACCTCCACACTATTATTAGGAACAGATTTTGGAAATTACACTACGTTTCAACTAAATTACCACTAGAAACTACTAATTACGTTTGGATAGATGGAAAAGGAAGCATTAAAATTCCATTTTTATTCAATCAAAGTTCAAAATTTCTCGTATAAAACGACCCCAATTGCGCCATTTTGGGTTTTTTGTGTGGATTGACATTTTCGTAAGTTTCGTTCAATCGAACTAAGAATCTAATAGGTACTTAACCCATTCTGTGTAATTGTAAATAGTTGTTTCTTGTAGTAATTTTTAAAACGAATTCTAACACTGTGCTTGAAAGTGTGACGGTAATAAGGGGAATGTTTACCTTTTTTGTTGATAAATAATAATTTTAAAAATCTTATTGTAAGTAAACAAATATCATTAATGTTGTGGATAGTGTTTTTCTGCTATTTTTTAGCAAATGTAGTTAACGGTTGTATTTATTGTAACGCTTAATTGTGATTTTAGTTTGAAGTAAATGTGGAAATGCATTATACATGAAGTGAGATTGTCTGGATAGAGGGCACAAACGCGCTGATTATTCGTGAATGTGTCTGCGTGCATGGGATAAAAAGAATCACGAATAGTAAACAGTGCAACTTACCCCGAGGCCGGTGCCGAATCCCAGGAAGGACAGCTTCCTTATCCCTTTGCGGTTACTCATCCTGCTCGATGAACTGAACGAAAAATAATTTAAAACACTTCACAAAACACCGGTTTAAAACCTAATTCGAAGAGACTTCACACTCCGGCGCCCGATACATTGGGGATTGCGGTCGAGTCTAAACGCGACTGGCCGGTAGCGTTGCGCGTACCGGAATGGTAAATGGTGCGAACAGCGAACACAGAGGGGATACAGCGATAGAGGATAGTGGATGCTCGCCCGGCCAGCGGTGGACCAACTGCAAACCGCAAGAAACTGACAACTGAGAACTGACTGAACACTGAACGCTGGCCCGTGCGGGACAATAGACTATTACTGCTACTCCACTACTAGCCTCTGGCCACTTGCCGCTATCACTGCAAAGTGCAAAAACACTAAGTTTTTGCTGTTATTTCCCACATAACCTTTATCACTGCGATAGGGCCAGCAGCAATCGGCATTTGGCGGACATGAGACACAAGTTTTATCTTCAGTTATCCGTTTTTAATGGTCCGTCAAAAAAGTTACAAGTCGATACCTGCGTAAAATATGCAATGCTCTAGTTCTTTTTTATTGTTTTTCAAAGTACAATTCAGTTAAACCGCAATTAAGCAGTTCGTCAACAGGATGTTAATTAACATTAAATTACGATGTTTACAATTATGGATATTAATGCTCAATTACAATGATTGTTCAATTACAATGTTTGTTCAATCAAAATACATAAACGTACATAATATTATTACTAATCATAAGATAACTGTGCAGATTGTCACAATTACCACACATTACTTAGTGTAAAGCATCTCTATTTAGTAACCACGGTTTTAGCGTATCTGGCGAATCGATTTTTTTTTTATATTGCTTGGTAACATGTTAAATATTTTATATGACACATTATATTCCAGGGTTGTAGTTTGTGTAGGCATTGTTATATTTTCGAAAATATTGAAAACATTTTTTTATTTTCGAAAATATTGAAAACATTTTTTGTGAACCTAGTATTAAGTTCATGTTCCACTTTCCTGTTATATACAGTGTCAGATATATTTATGCTGAATCAATATTTTTTTCCCATAATAAGGCCTACACCGGTAAGATAGTTAAATTCCGATACAACAATGAAACATTTCGTCTCTGTAAAAAAATATAGTAATTTAACCATAGAATTTTGTGAAGTGTCCCCTAGTGGTTATTCCATATCGTAAAGTTGATTCTGCGAGTGATAAGTAAATCATTTTTAAAATATTCACCCGAAAGAAAGA